>JBAMNC010000875.1:0-600000 GCA_037902135.1 Cetoscarus ocellatus
CATAATCATACACATCAAATTTCCATGATTATTTAAAAAAGATTTTAACCCATTAAATAACAGGTTATTTTCATGATGCGACCATGTTTTTTTATAGAAAAAAAAATCAGAACAAAAACATTTTCAGTATATTACATGCAAAGTTTTTTGTGTGTGTTGAATTATTGCAGCCTGGGATGTGCCAGTCTTGACAAAATGCATGCCATATGTATAAGCACAGCCAAACGGGAAGTGAAGACTGAAAAGTGAAGACTGAAAAGTGCATACAATGCACACAACAGTCCCTAAGGGTTAAGTACAAACAAAATGACCCTGTCCTCGAGGGGACACTGTATATATCATAGTTTTATATTTTCCTCTTTAAATATTGTCTCAAGACTGCAAAGCTATTAGCAAGCTTGTATTTTATCACAAATCATTTTCAACTACTATCAAAAATATTTTGCAATCAACAGCTCAACACCAGAGTGGTAAAGAAATGGTTGTTTTGCTGTTGAAATATTGATCCAGATTACAATCTGATCGGAACATTGACTCAACAATGCTCATACAATTGGAATAATCCACCGGCAAAGATGTGTTTACCATGGATTTAGAGTGGCATCTGTGGAATCTGATTGGAATGCTATTGTAATGGTAAACACTTCCCCCAAAGGATGCTCCCTGCTAGTCTGTGATTAATGACTTTGCTGTTGTACAGGCACATTAGCCCTTCAGCAGCTTCAGTACTGATGAAGAAACACAGAGCAATTAAAGGCTGTTGACACTACACACCATTTCCAGTTAATGAATTCTACTTCATGATACCGTATGATTAGCACAGCAGTCTCAGTGTTACAACATAAAATTGATTGTGTGACATGCTTTGAATGCTTTAGGTAGCCAAGCATTTGTGACTGTGGAGCCATAGTGCTTTGCAGGTGTTTAAATCTTTAGTGTATTTTGGACTCCACTGCATCCACAACGATGCTCATGAACGTCTGAGCAGAGGTGCATTAACTGAAGTCATATAAGGAGAGTGGTCTATGTCTTATTTACTCAGAGTGAGTATGGGTGTATTCCTGCTCTGTTTTCCTTTCTTCTAAGGGTGTAAGGCAGGGGTGGGCAACTGGTGGCCAAGGGGCCTTGTCAATTCGAATGGCCCATCAGTCAATATCAATTTTCCAAAACCTGCAACCACTTTGATATTTCCATATTGTTCTCTGATAACTGGTTTTATTTATTCATTCTTTTTGTTTGTTTGTTTTAAGGAAATACTAGTTATGATTTGCTAAAATGATTTATGTGAAGGTCTAGTTAACTGAACTAACCAACAACTAAGATTTTTCTAACTACTACCTCGGCCGGTTACTTTTGTATGAGAAATGTATTATTGGTGGGATTAACTAGTTAAATAAAGTTGAGCTCAATTAACTGAGCAAGCAAATTATTTTTTTGCACAAGAAAAGTGCCTTAAATTGTCTTTTATTGCCTGTTATTAAATTGAATTTTACTGTTTGATATTGAGCTTTAAAATCTAAATCTAAATTATGATAGAGCTAGATATTTATTTTGATACATTACAAGAACTTTTTTGAGTTATTGTTTACATGTTTTTGTAACAACCCGGTCCTTTGAGACCAAAAAAAACAATAATGTGGCCCTTGTGGTAACCAAAGTTACCCATCCCTCGTGTGCAGGAAGGTAAAACAGCAGTTCAATCAGGGATGAGTTCTTTTCCGTGTCAGGGCATTTCTTCCAGCTTTGTTTCCTCAATGCTCAAAACAAAATTTTTTCTTGTTTTTTTTATTTGCAGTCCTTTGTATCTGTGATGCAAGCATTGGAAATACTATTGTTTCAGGGGGCTGTTTGGGACCGACGGCTCAGGTCTGCATCATCACCATCCCCGTATACTTGCATGTATGGATCACCATGCTCCTCAGTTGAGCGTGGTGATGCTGTTTGGGCTGTGATGGTCATGTGGTGGGGTTGGTAAGATGAAAGAGGTCTTCATGTTGGTATGGTAGACCATTAAGGCTAACACAATCCCCATTCACACATGAAGAAAACCCCTCAAAGTTCCTAAATTCACCAGTTTAAGAACAGAACACAAACAGCAGCTCTTAACCCTGAAATTTCAGCCTTTTACCTTCACCCTCACAACATTTCCCCCTCCCCCACCCATCTATAAACCCGTTTTACACATTTAACCCTGTAATTTCTGAAAATCTGTCAGGGTTGATAACCAAGAAAATTTTCTGATTTCTAACAGGAAGTTTTTCTGCAGTTTGCATGTCAGTAATTGGAGGGGTGGGGGAGGAAGACATACTAAGGGGCAACAGGATAGTCTCAGGGTGAAAAATCCTGGTGTTTGCAGGTACACATGCAGTTTATCCAGGTAAATTAGGATTTTCTCAGGGCTTTTGGGCATGTGTGAATTGGGTTTGACAGGCAAACTGCAGCAACATGTCTTGCTGTGAGGTTTAAGTGTAAACAAGCAAGTCAAGCGATTCTCAGGTGGGTTGCCCTGAAAGTTTCAAGGAAATTCCACAGTTGCATGTTATAGAAAAAAGGTGACTCTATTATGCAGGAGATCACTGTCCAACATCACTGAGGTGTTGTGGGGCTAATAGGACATTACATCGATAAAGGGAGGTTCCCACTTGATAACCGCAGTGACCTCCTAGCCCTTGCTGCCTGTCAGTCTTTATAGTTGGGTTGGGGGGCCCACAAAGGCCATTGTGGTAGATTATGTCACTTATCATTAGTACATTGAGGAATAATGTGTAGATTAGGGGTCCTTTCACTGAGCACTTGGCCTTCCATTAGGGAACAAGTATTCAGTGTTTATTTCAAGCACCTACGAGGACCTAAAATTAGCGTAAATATCCTAAAACCCTGAAACATTAATTTAATTTTTCTACTATGTGTGATGTCATGACATTCTCAGGAGTATCAGAATCAACCAAAGTGAGGAGAAACGTGAAATGAATTATTGATAATTGAGAATGATTGATTTTTTTCCATCAATGCCCTCTGAAAGCTTTGGTGAAACTGCATTGTTTCTACCGAATCAAATGCTAATAAGTAACAGGTGTTTTTTCTTTTGGAAAGTGTCCCTGTTTGTTATATTACAGCTGTTATTTGTTTCTATCTCCAGAAGGAAACTGAATGACTGCATGGGATTTCCAGCTTCCTCTTTTCTCTCAATGCTTGGTCACTGCTCACATCTCTTTGTTCAAAATATTTTGCAATCGAAGCAAAAAATAGGGACTATACATGCAGCCATTTTGACATGTTGAGCAACATCGTACAGCTCTGGAATTTCAATAAACCAAGTTTGCCACACAAAATACTGCATAGTTTCAGACTGATAGCCCTTAAGATTTGTGAGGACAATATGCTGTTTCAAACAGTAAAATCAATTAAAATTTGATTTACAGTTTGAAGTTTCTGCTGTTTGTGCTTCACAGTGGGGAAAACAAGCAGCTCTGGAGCCACATACCCCTATTAGTTAACTTCACACAAACGTAACTTTATAACTTGCTAAAAAAAAAAAAAAATAAATAATTGCAACTAAATACTTCAAAATAGAAACACTTTTGTAATAAATTCTGAACACTAAAGATGTTTATCTTTTTGCAAGATATTAAGACACGGATGGCTGTAACAGTTTCCGTAAAAGTCTCTATATACATCTGTAAAAACAGTTCTATTTTCCCTCTTTACTTTATACAGTTATGTTGAGAAAACCCTATTTGTAAAGAAAAGACTCGTTAACAGTTCAGATACTGTTGATGTGTTCCTCTCTGTACCCTAGATTGCCTATCCCTACTTTAATAGAACAACAAATATAAAATGTTGGGCTGATTTCAAATACTCTGAACAGGGGACTTTTAAAAATCTGTTGCTTTGCCCTCTTTTTAGTGAATTCTTCTTTTCCTTTGCCAACAAAACACTTTGATGGACTTTATATGAAAAGATGACTAGTCATGTTAACAGTATTGTTGTTTTGTTCACTCTAAGGAAAGGTGAAAACATCAAGACTAAAGAACAGCACAGCAGAGGGGCATCTTGACAAAATAATTTTGAAAATATGCATTATATTTGAAAAGGGTCACAAATAAGCATGGACTCCAAAGTCTCCCCAACTGATCAAATCTGAGAAATTAGTAAAAATATGACGCACACCAGTAAACTGCTATCAAATTAATTTAGACAGAAAGCTTTCAAACCAAATTCTCTGTATGTTGCCCAACTTTTTAGTGGGACAAAAACATCAAGTTAAAACTCAGAATTGTCTGTTTTTTATATTTTTTTCCACATAAAGTTTTGAATTTCATGATTACTCCGTATGATATTCAAAGAAATGTACATTTATTGCATGGATTAGGAAACCTATAAAACACCAAAGCACACGTCAAAAAAGATTCAATCATCTTTAAAATCAAACTCCACAGCTCATGAGGAAAAGCTGCATGCAAATCAGAGAAGTAAAGTAAACAAAAGTTTAGCTGTGTGTTCAGAACTATGACAAATTCAAAAAAGTCTCTTTATCATACAGTTGAATGCACTGCACATGCATGTGTTAGCATATTCTCCTTTGTGTGTGAAGTACTATTATAAACACTCTGAGAAACCAGATAATGCTAACAAGTTTTAGACTGGATCAGATTTGCACATTCAGGTCAATTATATAAAAATTATGGCAATCAACGTCACTCCAATAATAAAATTACTAAGCCAGGCGTCTTTTATGGATGGATTATATTCACCTTAAGTGGGGGATTTGGGTAACTGAAAGATTTCTTTGTCCATAAGATCAACCAAATGGATCAAATATAAATTAAATCAGTAAAAGTGGAGAAAAAAGGCTAAAAATCATTTCCAAAATCAGATCTAAAATCCAAAGTATTGCAGATGTTCGGTGTGTGTATGTGTGTGTGTGTGTGTCTGTTTTCATATATTTTCAGTGCTCTATTAATGAGGTTATTACACATCTGCTGTGTGACAGTTCAGATGTCCCATAGTGTCAGTCCATCCAGGTTTCCTGTTGCATATTTTCCCTCTCAGAAGACCAGTCTACTGATGGTATTGAAGCCCCCTCCCCCTCCTCCTCCTCCTCCAGATGGGCCACAGCTCCCCGGTGGGTTATTGTCATCTGAACCGTTGGGCCTGAATGAACACGAGGATGAAGGGGCCTGGAGAGCCTGGGTCCGAGCATTGAGCTCCTGCTCCTGATGCCGATAAGAAAATAACACAATAAAAAGGTGAAATTATTCTGAGTTGTGAACATTAGTAAGAAAAAACTAGCTCATGCTTTGGCAAGTGATTTATTTTGCATTCTCTGAGGCTGTAAGGGCATCACTGTGACATTATTACAGCACCCTCTAGAGGCGATTCACATCAGTCACTTGAACATGTGACCTGGAGGGCCAACTCAACACAGCTCGGCCCACTGACTTGTGAAATTACACCACTCAACTTATAACAGGACACTTCAGATTTGGCTTCAAGATCAGCCAAAAAGGAAAGAAAAGCAGAGAAACTAATACTTTTCTGGCTGTGAGTTGTCAAAAAGAGCCATGTTGGTTTTCACCTCTTTTAACCTGAGTGAATTTGCAACAGTGTATCATTGATCATTTTTACTAAAAGGGACTGGTGGCACGGCTGGGCAGTATCAATTTAAGATAGATCAATTTAAATTCAAATTTTAGATCAATTCTATCAATTATTTTCAGATAGGTATGGGGTAAGGTTGTGGGCAGAGCCAGGGGGCTGCTTACAGGGCAAAAGCCCCCTTTTTTTCTAAAAAGCCGTTTACCTTTCAAATGATTTGTACAATTATAATTTAGTGCAAACAAAAGACAGTCTTTTTCTGACTCTGCCCCCAGGCAAGGCAATATGGTCCAAATCAATAACATTTATGCTGATTAGAAAAGACAGATGTGGGACCTACTGGCTTGAAAAACAGTTTTTAAGTTCCACAAACAGTCATAAGGAAATGGTCACAAGATAATCTATTTAATTTTCTGTCCAAATAGGGAATCATAATTTATTTATTTCACTAAAGGAGAGCTAACATCATTTGTAAAAATAAAATATGTTTACTACCTGTTTGATACCACAGCAACAATAACAGAAGTCTTGGTCATCGATTACTGGGTAATTTCTATGATTTTAAATATCCAAAAGTGCAGGCCAACACCTGCTCGTTGTTTTAATGTAAAATGTTCATTAAGCAGGTAGAACTTTTGGATTAAAATATGACAGAAAGTCTTAAGTTTATCTTTTTAGACATTTTGATATCTACAGTATGAAGGGATTGAATTTTATCATTTTAAAACTCACAAGCAAAGACAAATTCTAACATCAATGGGCACAAAGTTGGCCTTTGTTTTCAACAATTTATACAGTGTCTTGTAATTTCTGAAATATTGATAATAAAATGAAAAAATGCCAACCTTTGCTTATCTAGGACTTTGATTTTAGTTGGTGGTATAAAACAGGTACAAAATCACTGGATTTTTTCCAATATTGGGCAACAGCCCATAGAAAGTGTTTGGAATGGGCAGAATCATTCAAAAGCACATCAGGCAGGTGATTGGACGATCATTACATCAATTACTTTCAGTCCGGCCCAATCAGATAATGTAGTTGTTGGGCACTACTGCTGCGTTGTTAAGGACAGAACGTGAGACACTTTGTGAAACAAACTCTCAGCAAAACATGTCAGAGGTGGAGTGAAAACAAGCTTTTTATTTACTGTAAGGTTATATTTCTATCTCCATTCAGCTTTAAATTTTTTGTATATGATTTTTAGTCTATGTTGCCCAGTCCTAACCGTGGTAATGATCCAATAGGCGTTGTGCATTCAAAGTATAAAATTAGGTCAAATTGTCCAATAAACATCTTAATTTTTCCTGCTTTCATGAAAATAATGCAGGGCTCAGATTGAATTCATAGGACTGGCAGTCTTATAAGTTGAATGCGTAATTTATTGCCTGAGTGATGGTGGAGTGTGTTGTGTTCACCTGTAAATACAGCTTGTTGTCCTTGATGATAGCATCTAGTAGTTCTTTCTGCAGCGGAGGCTCAGCACTCACTCTCACACCATTTGCCGTCAGCCCTCTGTTTATGCTTTGCCCTGGTAGCTCCTGTTTTCTATAAATAAGCACATAGGCTGTGTCCTTGGGGAAGCGATTGGTGATGTTTTGCACTGATTGGAAGGACGAGAATGTCACTCTGCTGTCATTGAACAGAAGCCAATCCTTTGCCTCCTGTCCACTTTCAGATATCTTGTCTCCATGTTCAGGTGAAATGGTAAGAGCAGAGCAAGTGGAGGGGCTGCACTCGGCTTGGCCGTTTCCCAAGTCCTCCTTGAGGGTGAAGTGATTGGCAGGGTGCTGCGTTCCATCTGCTCCATTAACATTACGGCCATAAGAGTAGTAGTGACCACTCTCTGATGAAATGCCGGAATGTATGACCACTGAGCTGAGGACATAGGGCACGGATTGGACTGACATGTCTCCCCCTGTGTTTAACAGGTCAGCTCCCTCTATCCGCTCTTTCTCCTCTTCCTCCTCCTCTTTTTGAGATGGTTTTAGCTTCTTGGCCAGATTCTCACTGCTCTCAGGAGAGTCGACTTGCAGAGGGGAGGAGGTAGAAGAGAAGCATGGAGTATGCATTGATGGGGAGTGTACAGGGAGTCTCATGAGAGGTGGGATGGTCACATTGTCCAGAATCTTCCTCCGGACGTGGCATTTGGCATCATATGAGAATCGCAGCAGGGTGAGGATCAAGTATTCAGGTGCAGACACTAGTTTCATGGTCCTCTCAGCTCGCTGCAGGGAGCTACACTTCTCACAGAAATACGCATTCTCCTCATCAAGGATCTCTGGAGCCAAGAAATAGTTTACCAGGTCAGGCACAGAGAGAGGGGGGCCATTTGTCTTTGGGACAAATTGGACATTGCTAGTGGGGGTTTTAGCTGCACCTGGCTCTGGAGTTTCACTGCCACCATTGACAGATCCCTGACAGAGCACTTTGGGCTCATCTAAGGGCCCTGTGGGATGAGAGCCGTCCTGAGATGTGGCAGAGGGACAGAAGGCCAACGACAGATCCGTAAAACGTTCCTCTTTCTGAGAGATGCAGTTGCACTGCATGCAGCGAATCCCTGTAATCAGGGTCCCACCAAACATCCTTTCAATCAAAGTCCTTCCATCATCCACAGGTTTGCTTTCTACTGAAGATGATTCTTCAGTGTCCTCTGGAGAAGTCTGGGCTGTTGACTCTTTGCTATTTGTTTCAACAGGAGAGGCAACCTTTGGCTTTGCTGATTCCAGGACTTGAAGAGTTTTCTCCTCTTCATGTAACCTTAAGATTATTGACAGAGACAACACAATAGAACAGAAGAAAAACTACTTATGTCATACCATTTCTCTGACAGTAAAACAAACCTCATTGATTCTCTCTAAATATAAAAGCCACATGGGAAACGGTTATTATGTGGTTATATAGACAGTGCTTTAAATCAGTTCTTCCCTTTAGGCTGGCTAAAACTTCTGCGTCAAAGCTGCACTGAAACCTAAGCTCCAGGGCGTGTAGCTATAACATGATGTGAAAATCCCTAAATTGTAATTGCAATGAATGAAATCTATTTGCATTTAAAACCAAAGGTGTCATTTGAGCAAATTTGGCCACAGACAGAAATGAGTTAACACCCCGGTCTACAGCTTTCTGCTGAAAATACTGAGACATGATTTTTGGTCCACAGTATCCAGCCCATCTTCAATAACACAAAAAAGATTAACTAATTTTACAGCAAATTTCTAAATTTGATCATTAAAGTAAAGGAAATTGCAGATTTATGTTTTCTAAAGCACCACTGTTTGTAATCCTATCATTATTCCTTCATCCAGTCAGTTTGAGGTGAGGCATACCTGTCTAAAAGAAATCTGAGGTACTCAGAACAGTCCTGCTGGGAGCCGACGTTGAACCAGGGAGGGCGAGATGCTTCTAAGAAGTTTCTAGGAGCGTATGCTGCCCTCTGCAGGACAAAGGCATGCAATGCAAATGAATGGCGATTTGTTACTGTGAGCGATAATCAGAAATGTAGTTGATACAGGACAACACTGACCTGGGTGTGTGCAAGGAAAGCAAAGAGCAGCTGCAGCTTTTTCATTAACGTGTTGGAACCATTCAGATTGAGGGATAAAACGTGTCGTCTGAAACTGAGAGGGAAACTGCATCAGTCAGTCCATGTTTATTCAAAATGTTTTAGTTTACAACTAGAAAAACAAGGATGCACAATACTAGATATTTGCTGATACCTAATATGTCAATATTTCAACACTAAAGTCGATATAAAATACAAATTTCTTTCATTCTAAACACATGGTGTCTGTTAACTAGAATTCTTAAGAAGATAGTTTGCTTTAAAGACATACACTAAGTGCTGACATACAGAAATTAATTTCACTGGGTACTTCAAAGGTTATGTTTTCAAGTGTTTAGGCTACATCAAACCCAGCAAACTCCATTTATTGGACATCAAATGATCTAAAACAAAGTTAAGTCTATAGATGATGATCCCAAATTTTTTAAAATATATTCAATTTATGTGACTTACATGGCCAAATACTAACTTAATCTTCACCTATTTTTCATGAAATGAAAGAATCTGTCCAGTTTCTGTCAGGGCCAACACTTAAACATAATCAAAGTTTTATATTAGGTGCTGCTGTCATTAAAAATAAGCTGGAGGCGGCAGCAACTACACAGTTAAATGTTAAATCCTTATGCTCAGAAAGCCTGGGTACATATATCTAATTCTGAGTGTTGAACAAAAATACATAGATTAATCACAACATTCACATTAATTATCAATATAGAGTTTAATGGCTTATGGCTTAGGTTAATTCAAGCTGCTTTGTAAACATACCTTTATGGGGCCAAAAGCTGTATTCATTCTAGTATTTTAAACATATATAAGCTTAGAATCTATTTCTGTGATGAACATTATTATTTAAATTATTAATTATTAAAATAAATAATTAGGACATCTGAAAATGACTAAATCAGGCACTTTTCAGGGAAATTTTGCTGGTAAGAACTTTTGGCAGAAATGTTCACATCTTCTGGCGCCAATTATTAGCTTTACTATTATTGGCTATCTGCTAACCCTGATATTTAGCAAATAATATTATGTATCCCTCATAAGAATGAAGAGAACGTGAAGATTTATAATATAAACTACCCACTCTGTGGCCATGAAGAGGGTCTGGATGATGCTGTTCATGTAGCAGGTGTTACCCAGATTGACCAGGCCAGTCTTGCCAGTCTCTGACTTCCCAACTTGCTTCAGGAGACCTGATGCAAATGAGTTGGACTGGGAGGTCCACGCACTTTGATTCAACACCAACTTGATTTTTTCCTCTCCAGGTTTAGGGAGATCCTGATTCAAATGATTGGAGAGCAAACACAAGTTTTTGATGTATAATCAACACATCCAGATCTCCAAGAGACACACTCAACATAATACACAACCTATTTTATTCATTTTCTTATTTGTGAACATATATGACAAGATTTAGGATTAAGTTCCTCTTATTTTTCTACCTTGATAGCTTCGATGATGTGGTCGTAGAGGTCAGGAAAGCCAGAGTACTGGTACATCATGCAGTGTATGAGCTCAGTAAACTGCAGCAGGAAAGCCTTACTGGTGGGGAGGCCATCCGTCCTCAAAGACTGGACCAGATGCACCACATGTGGAACAACCTGAGACATTGAGGGATGAATATGAGAGGAAAAGTTTAGGACCCTGCTGAGAAGGAAATGTTTAAAAGAACTTTGGGATTTAAAACATACAGTACATATGTCTGCAGGCTGAACATCAGGAACCCAACAGTGTTTCTGAAACTGGTCATGTTTTTAGATACTAATCAAATTGGCCAACTCAAGGGCCATTTCTCTACGTTTAAGTGCTTCACACATCATTAGTGGGAGAGCAGTGCCTAGCCCGGGGTTCTGGGAAAAGAAGTCTGAGCAGCTTTGAAGTAATTTCAGCCAGGAGAGGAAGAAAAATGAGAAAACCATTAAAGTGGCTATATGAGAGGGAAATGGACTGTGAGCGGAGCAGGAGGAGATCCCTTACCAAATGGAAGGCCTCGGGAGAGTGCTGGAAACTCAGCAGCATATGGGAGAGCACGGTGAGCGCCCCCTGCCTCACAATAGGGTACCACAGGCGACTGAATACCTGTGGGTCACAAAAAAATAATCTGAACATCATGAATTACGTAAACGAGAAAAGACATGCTGTAACCTCATGTGATTTATTTTGATTCAATATTTTAACTCCTCGATCAAACAGAAGTTAGACAGTGCTATCTGTAAGGTCCACTTTACAGATCAGAAAGTGGAAACACCAAAAAGTGCAATAAACAAATACATGAGTACATGAACACATTATTTTCATCCATTCAGTTTACTAAAACGAGAAAAATACTTGCTTTTATGAGGAATACTACGTTCCAAAAATGAACACAAGTGCCATAAACGTATTTTATTACTTTAATAATACGTTTCTTTAATTTCATTTTATTCTTTCACAAGATAAATTATTTTCACGAGCATCAGTCCTGATCACTAACAGAAAATAATTATCTATTTTCAGAACGTTAACTACATATATCCAAGTTTTGTACTTAATATCACGAATATGCTTTGATGAAATACAATTATTCAGTCTACATGGAATATAAAAGAGAAATCTTTTATATTCCATGTCTTGGATAAGCACAGTTTTGGACATGACAGTGTTTATCAACAATATTATTTTAGTGCATTTTTTATTTTTGTACCCCTCAACTTAAAAAAAAAAAACAGACGTGACTCATTGCATTCCATTAGTAGATGCATCTGAAAATTCCTATGAAATTATCAAATAGGAATATCAATATTAATTTTGGTTACCTTGTAGTTTTACATTATTATTACATTTTTTACCAACTTAAGTCACATACTTTATTTATAAATACTTATTTCAGAACTTAAAACCCTTTAAATATTTATTATTTTTTGTACATTTTGACAGATATAAAGATTTTTACGTATTTAAAAAAAAGACAAAAAGTGATAATTTCCCATTTACAAAATTACAGAATGGAATTTTTTCTCAGATTCACCCAAGACTATTAGCAAGATGATTTTGGTAGTTTTTTTTTGCTTTCTGAAGTGCCACCTTTAGAAAATATCCTGTATTAATTCCCCATTGGTAGCTAAAATGAGATAGTAGTTAAAATAGTAAAAAATACATGTTCGAAGGCTGGCTGGCAAATGTTATGTAAGTTATTAACGGAAAATAAATAAAAATGAGTTTCCAAAATGGATCAGTGGGACCTGAGGTATTCATATAATCACTGTCATGCTTACTTAACACATCCAAAATAAATCTGAAATGATAAATTCTCATGACAAACCAATTCAATTTTAAGCAGAGTGACATCTATGAGGATGGTGAACTTCTGAACAGCAGCCAGTCCTTTCAGAAGAGCAATGACCCACGTATCAACATGTTGGGCTAGAGGCCATGAGAGCCAGTCGATCATCCTGGGCAGAGAAACAGGGATTGTGAGGTTTGTAATTAAAGCCCAAAAATGCAATGTGGTCAGACAAATAATCTACAAATATACAAAAAACATCAAATTATCCATAAAGTCCAGTTTATAAACGCATGCAGTGAATTCAGAGAATAGAGTATATGTGTGTCAAAACAAGCACAAACGACACATCATTGAGAATGTAACCATGGTACGGCCATTTTCTTGTGGATGAGTGAGTGTTCAGTAACCTGCAGAGAGCTTTAGTCATGCTCGCATCTTTGACATTTGGATCCGTGGTGAGACTCTTGATGAGCACTGTGATCATCTGGACAGGGATGTGCTGAACCAGGCTGGCCAGAGCAATCGACGGGTCAAAGGAAGGATCTGCAGGAAAGACACCAGAGTGGAAATATTTCATCATTTCACAACCACACTTTTTCTTTTGCATTGGTGGACATTAAAGCTGCATTTGACTTCCTGTAGGTACCAGCACAACTTAATTTGGATCTACTTATTTTTGATAAAGTGTACTTTGTTGTCATTTGCAGTTTATGATGAAATAGTACCTCTGTAACATAGGCAGGGTCGTCCTGTGTTACGGAGGTCATCATAGCCCGGCTGTTTGAAAGGGTTGTGACAGTGAAACAAAATAGTAATGGAGGATGTGGAGGTGATGGTGTGTCTGGCTCTTGGTCTGTAGCTTTTGGATATGCAACGACACACTTTTTGTATCCAAGATGACACCATTACAGAGCACAGAAGAGTTTGGGAAATCATAGAGTACAGCACAGTGATAAGAGGGGTTTTATTCCCATGTAAGACATCCAACTTAATGCTGTCCTTCTGATGATACTCTCAGTCTGGCTGGCTGTGTCTTTTCATCATATTAAAGTATTGGCTTCACTCGCTTAAAACTTTATCAAAGATTATACCAAGAAAGTATCATGTACCAGGTAGGTACTAGGTATGATCCCTGATAGCAAGTAAATAAATAAAAGTGGAACTTAGTCTAGCCTGTACTGCATAGCACAAAGACAGTGTAAGTGGTATCTCAAGTCAAATGTGAAGATTTTAGCTTCACTACCTTTCTATTTTTTGCAGGACCAGTTTTATCATTTTCTATGAGTGCCAAGTGATAACAAAGCATCAGCCCTTGCAATAAAGTCTCTGACCTTCATTGAAGATTATGGAGGAATTTGATGATGGAGAGGCATGAATCATAGTTGAATTGTTGTCTTAGTGAATTAAACACAAACATCTTTAATTTATTGAAGATGTTTGCAAAGCGATTATGCAACCATGTGTAGGTCTGAATTTGATTTAATCAGGGGCTTTAGCCAGATGACAATTTAACTTTATTCTATAAAATTGATGAAGTTAAATGATATTAATAGTATAATAAATTATTGTTTTGAAATGAAAGTCCAATTACTTGATTAAATGAAAATGTAGTAACTAAATTTTTCTTAATTCTATCAAATTTTATTTTATACATTTTTATCTGTTTTGTTTGCATTTTTCAGTGGGGTTTGAAATTGTTTGGTGGCACTGCTTTGTTGCCATTATTTACCCAAGAGAGCAATTCGTGCATAAAAAAAAAAAAAACTTTTTACTTAAACAGGTTGTGAGTTTTTGGGTTTATTTACTATCTGTAATTGATTTATTTTAATTCTTCTTCTTGGTTTTCATTTGCTGTATTCTTCCTTGTTTGGGATGTGTATCTAATCTGTTTCCTTGTTGATTTTCTACCTGGCTGGTCACCTGGAATTAATTGTAAAGAAGGGTCACACCCACCACTGCTTGAACGCTGAGAGAGCCTCAGGCTGAAACACGCCCATATTGTTGTTTCTGTATCATCTTCAATAGATCAAAAAAAAAGTGAGTGCTGATGCTTTTGTTATTTGTTCAAGTAGTGTACCGACTTTAAGTGTTTGATTTGAGGTGTCATAATAAAGCTCAACAGCAGCATTTTAAAAGCACAAATCATCTGAAAAACCATCCCTTAAACAGAAGCTGAATGACCTTTCAACCCAAAGCTCTGCTCTCATAGCTCACTGATTCATGCTTTCTTTGTGACTAGTCAATTGAAAATGCTGCCTATTGTTTGTTTATTTTGTTCTGTTGTGCAGCTCGGTCCCATGCACAGCTTGCTGAGCACACCTCTTAAAATGACTATTAACACAAACACTTCAGCTTTGATTTGAGTGAGGATACACTAAATCCAGTTGAATTCCTCAAAGCAAATGCTTTTCAGTGTTTGGCTTTGAGAACAGCTCGCTCTTTGAATCACAGGATTCAATGGCAACTGCTCAAAAAATAATGAGTGTGTAGAAATGAAGCCACAGCCTCCAAAATGGAAATGTTCAGTGTGCCGATAATACAGAAAGCTGCTGGATGAACTTTAAACCAACAAAATTAAATACGCGAGGCTGAGGGATTTAAGACAGCAACTGGCAGCAGTCTGAAAACTAAAATGAACAAGGGAACTGTTCCCAGGTACCTAATCATGCAAAAAAAAAAAAAACTACATACAGTATAAATGCCAAGTTTTAAACAGGGAGGGGTATCAGTCATGGGCCTCTGCTGCCAAATGCAGTTTGGTTCATTGTAGTTAGATAAAAACCGGGTCCCTTCTCTTTTTAATGAGGATTTTCCAGGACATTTTCAGTGACATTTTAGCTGTTGTAGGAGTCTGATTCAAAAGCTGTTCAGTCTATGGCTTTAACCATGAACCATGAGAGGCTTATAAAGATCAGGAATTGCTCATATGATAACTCAACAAGACTGTCAGATGTTAAGGTAGTATCCAAACCATGCAGGGTCATGCAGAGTTGAACAGATACCACAAAAGGAAAAGTACCATATGATTGAACTCCTAGTCTAGTAAAGCATGACCTGACAACATGCAACAGGAGAAGATATCATTTAAATGGTTTATATCTCAATTTATTTTGGGGTTACCTTGAAAGCTGAAAGCATTTCCGAAAGAAAAAGGATACCCTTAAAATCACGACATGTTACTTCCTCCTCATATTTTTTGAAGTTTGTAATACTCAGCGGGCCGGATGGGAGGATTTGTGGGGCCTCATGAGTTTACAATTATCAAAGCACTCCAAACTTAAATCCATGTATTACAGCTGTTCTATAAAGAAGACAGAGTCTCACCAGTGGATGAGATGATGGCAAACACCTCCTGCAGAGAGGGGAGCAGTGTGGTTGGTTCTGCCTTCCAGATGTTCTGCAGTAGAGTGCTGACTTTAGTCACCTGCCCTACATACTCTCTCAGCTCCCGCTCCTGGCTGGCAAAGCAGTGGAAGCAACTGATCGTCCTCACAAGCTGCTGGCAAAACAAAACGCCTGACTTCTCTCGCGGGATGCACTGGACAAAGTCTGACAGTAAAGTGTTGAGGCGTGCACAGAGGGCCGGCTCCGGACGTTCACAAACCATCCTTAAAACTTCCACCTGGATCACGCTGAAGATCTCCAGCACCGAGGGGCAGCTGATGAGCAGCCGCAGGCAGCAGTGAATGTAGTCTATGATGGCTGGGTCTTTGCGGTCCAGGCTGCCGTAGCCCTGCTGGAGGAGACCGAGGACGAAGTCTTTGCTGAAGAAGCGCTCAAACTCTGGGCGGTGGTAGCGTGCGTATGCCTCCAAAACCTGGAGGCCGACCTGCTTCTGAAAGGCATCTTCACCCAGAAGGATTAGACGTGTGGTGAGAACGAACAGCGACTGACACTGCTCCTCAGTCACTTCTTTCTCTGCTGCTTCAACCACCTTCTTCACAATGGCCTTCTTCACTGGAACAGAGTGATCTGAGCTCACAAGGCCCTCCAAAATCTTGTCCATGATGACGAGCTTTAGGAAATTAAAGAAAAAAAGTAGAAGAAAATTTTATTTAATAAAAGAGGCTATCAAAGCTTTGCATATATTTCAGATCAAAACACAAAAAATAAATAGAGTAAAGTTTAATCACTGATGGGTCTTTCAAAACATTTTGCTGCTAATCTGTAACACTGTAATGACATTTAAATACCTGAATATGACAAAAAGCTGTTGACTTTTTAAGGCCTCCAAAGGTCAACCTGTCTGCTGCAGACAAAAGCCTCTTGTGTCATTTTAACAAAACCTTTAGAGTCACATCGAGGGTAGTTTCACATTTTTCGTTAATTTTAAGAATTTTAAAGACTCTTTGAAGACTCAAACAAAGAAAATTCTAGACTATTTTCTACCACCTGGTAACATAATTTTCCAACTTCACCTGATAATCTTTCCTCATCAACAAGTTCCTTTATTTTTCGTCTTAAAGTGAAATTCCCCTGTGGCAGCACAGCATGCAAATGCTTACAGAATAGCCAGTTTTGTTAAAACTGTAGGTTGAACGTTTAGAGCTGACTTGACTGTTGAAGACTTGATCAGACATGTCTAAGACAAGGTGCTACAAAAAGCTCTTCTGGGTAAAAGCAAGATTTTTAAAGAGATTTTGTAAAAGTTAAAAAAAAAAAATCTACAAAAACATTTTATAAGTCTCCAAAAACTCACAGGGACCCTGGTCACATCTCAGGATGGTAACTGATAAGCCTTTATTGATACTAATGCCAATAACGATTCTGCTTATTGATTCTTTTCTTTAACGATTCCCTTATCAATTCCTGACCTGATGAAATTTCTGTATTGGCAAAAGCTGGCAGGCAATGTGTGACAATGTCAAACATATGAAGCTCCTGATATTCAGTGCTTTGCTGCAGAGATAAATGCTCCTACAAGATGCTGGTCTTGCCTATTACTGAAAGTTGTGCAGTAATCATATTTTTTATTAAAAATTAAGCCGCAATTTTGACCATTTCTGCCCCTGTTTTTGACTTCCTTATCATTTTTGCTGACTGCCTCTGATGAGAGCATGACATCTTTGATTTGAAAGGCATGTGGAAGAAAGTGGAAGGAACTGATAAGGGAATTGTAAGCAGAAAGACTAATGATGTCAATTTCTTGATCAAGTTGTTATTGATTCTCAACTCAGATTGGTTTTCGATTCCCATTACTAGTCACATCTTGCCCCCATTAAGTGCACAGAGTGCCAGCAGCCAGGGTCAGCATTCAGAGGTAGGGAAAGGAGTATCATTTATTCAAAAAACTGTTGCAACTTTTATGTCAACAGGAAATGTTAATGCTGCAATTTATTACACAGTGCTGATTATAACTACCTTGTACAACATTATCCTTTCAGTATGCATCAGTTAAATTAAATTAATCATCACAAAACTATTACCATGCAATTTAAAGCCATAATCTACAAATGATGCCAGCTTCACTTTTAAGGGGGCAGGAAATGTGAGTTTTAAGGTAAATCAATATTTTCTGTTAAGATCTCAGATAAGCCAGCATCATCTACAGTGCCTGTGTGACATTTGCCACTTAGTTAGGAGCCAATACAAAAATATTTATAAATACATCACTGAAGGTTAAAATGTGTGAAGGCAAGACATCAGGAATACAGGTACCTATTTTAAGTAAATGTTCGTATTAATGAGCCGCAGTTCTTAGATTTCTACAAATGTGACTATTGCTTCCGCCAAAATTGTTGTGTCTTTGCTTGCATTTGTTTCTTAGTTAGTTTATGAACAGCATCATTTATGAAGTTATAAAGGAATTTGATGAAACTAAATGGGTTCTCAGCACACTGACATTTTCAGGGAATGTTGATCATGGCCC
This sequence comes from Cetoscarus ocellatus, assembly GCA_037902135.1. NCBI lineage: Eukaryota > Metazoa > Chordata > Actinopteri > Labriformes > Labridae > Cetoscarus > Cetoscarus ocellatus. The sequence continues at coordinate 18,292 of JBAMNC010000875.1, forward strand.
AAAGGACAAGGGATTAGATTTTGGTGGTTATCCATATCATGTATTTTTGTGAGGAAAAAGGGCAATTTTAAACTATTTCAGTAATACAGTAGCGCAAAAAGTTTTCAACGGATTTTAATGACATTTTCAGGAAATGTTGATCATGGCACAACCAAGACCAGATCAGAATTTTGTGGTGATCCGAATCCGGATCAAGGATTTTTTTTTTTTTTAAATATTTGACAACACTGAGCGTAAAGGCAGCTTTTCACATTTCACTTCAATGTAACTCTGCCAGAGAAGTCTTTGTGGAGGTCTGTGCTGTCAGAGGACTTGTTTCACACCGAACTAAATTATTTTAACGGTCTCTAACGGTCGAGGTTAAACTACTAATAAAAATACTCTACGTCAAGAATTCCAGTTAAATTAGTTTATTTCTCCTCCGTGGATATTTGCAGATATGTCTTGTTGTTAATAATTGGAATGTTCCCGTATATCTGATTGATCTCATATTCTTATGGCTCTTTAGATTTTATGAATTAAAGCGCGATATGATACTTTTTACGTCGTATCCATTTTCTGTAAGTAAGCTGCCTCACACAAGAACACTTCATAAATGTACTATCCCTCCCACGCCATAATTTAGTTTGATTTACCTCTTTCCGTTGACACTTCAATAAGCACAAACTCTGTCTGTCCGCTGTCTCTGCTTATTGTTTCTCGCCTGCTAGCTAGTTAGCTTGAGCCAACCCTACCGGTAACTTTCACCTATTTTCTTCGAATTTCAAACGAAAATTTCGACTTAAATCATAAATGCTTTTCAACCTTGTGATCCAGCTGCCCTGTTTCACGGCGACAGCAGTTGTAAACATCCTTGTTTACAGTTAAACATAAACAAAGCGACCGCACGGGCCGTTAACTGAAGAGCGCTGCTGTCACTGACTTAGCATAAATGCTGCTGTGTGATAGCACGCTGCAGAATGACGAGTGCTTACCCAAATAAAGCATGTCACCGAAGTCCAACCATATAATCTTCACTTATCAATGGATGTTACCCCTCTGTGGATCGATAAACTCTGATTATTTTGATTCATTTCATCGCTCAGAATCAGCTGATTAACCGTCCACGTACGTCATTTTTGTGCGCGGATATGTCAGTAGGACCCCTTTGTGAGGGTATTTCCGTCTAAGCATTGCCTGTCACGACTACAGGTTGATTGTGGTGAGAAACGTAAGGGCTCGATAACTGTTATGTTATCTCTTAAAGTTTCATATAATTGTGAAAATCGAAATCAGGTTTAATTATTTCTAACATAATTTGAGACCCTTTTACCGCTTCAATGACAGAAGGTGCTGCGTTCAAATGCTCCTCGTCAATCGCCACATTCAATGTTTTAAAGCGAACTTAATCACACAATTAAACCATTTAGTTTTACTGTAAAATAAAATGGTGTGACATTCACACTTTTTCTTTGATTGGAATGAGAGGATAATCCTGTTGTTGCTGTTGCTATTTAAACCTTTATTTCTATCAATGATGATCATCCAACTGGGATTTTTTTCCATATAATAAATTATTATACCGGTATTATATATAATAAATATTATGAATTCAATATAATATTAATGTTCTTCCATCCATCCATTAGCTGCTTATCCCTTTCAGGGTTGAGGGGGCTGAAGCCTATCCCAGCTAACATGAGAGGTGGGGTACATCCTGGACTGGTTGCCAGCCAATCCCAGGGCCACCTAGAGAGAGAGACAACCATTCACACATTTACCCACACTTAAGGGCAAGTTAGAATCAGTGAGTTGACCTAATGAGCATGTTTCTTTTGTGTGGGAGAAAGCTGGAGTGGCCAGAGAGAACCTACGCTTGCTCGGGTAGAACATGCAAACTCAACACAGAAAGGCCATGAACCAGCAACCTTCTTGATGTGAGGCACATGCACAACTTTCTGCACCACCGTACAGCTCCTATATATTCTCAGTGGTCTCTTATTATGCATGCAGTTACATTATTTCCACTGTGAATGGGAATATGTTTGTCAATTGACACAAAAGCACATTTTCAGTATTGAATTGTTCAGTATTTTATCAACCTTAGTCTGAAGCTATATATATATGTGTGTGTGTATATATATATATGTGTGTGTGTATATATATATATATATATATATATATATATATATATATATTTACACAACATATATAAGTCAATGAAGCACTCGGGGCAGTGACCCCACACTGGAAAGGTGGCTCCAACAGATCCCTGGAGAAACATCAGACATCTCGCTACAGAAGAGTGCAGTCCTAGGAACAGCTAAGATCCTGCGCAGGACCCTCAAGCTTCCAGGACCTTAAGTTATCTATCTATCTATCTATCTATCTATCTATCTATCTATCTATCTATCTATTTCTTTCTGTCCATCTGAGGTCACTTCCGACTGTCCCTGAAGGCAGCATGACCAAGTCTCGCGATAGAACGCGCGCACAGGGTAACGTTAGCGTTGTGAACGCGGGTGCTTGCTAGCGGGAACGTGTTGCCAGTATCCAGCCGGCGAGTCTTTCATTACAAACACCGGAACAATTCTGCTTCACAGCGGCAGAATTAACAAAATACCCAACTGCCTTCACCCGGGACCACACAAGACACCTAACAACGGACCCCTCATCTGCATAGTGGTGGAAAATCTTTCATAATGTCCGAAAGCGAGAACTGCGTGGAGCCGCGGGAAGAGCAGGCTGAAGTTGAAGAAGCAGGAGGAGCGGAGGTAAAATGGTGTTTTGTCTGTTTTTTTGTGCCGCTTAAATCCTGACCGAACCACTAAAATCTTAAACAGGGACTAACTAAACTATTTACAAGTAGTTTACCGTAACTCTGCCATGTCGGCCGATCACTTGGTGGAGTTACTGTGTGGTGGTGTAGCTAGTTAGCAGGTGGTTAGCTCATAACAACGGTCCCATCTGAAGCTAACGTTAGCTGCCTGTTTCATAAGAGCTCCCTGTTAGCCTAACCCACTGTACACACATTCACTGTTACAGTAAACCATCAGCCAGCGTTTTGTTAGGGGTACAGGGAGTCTGATCTGAGAAGCTGCTTTTGTTTGTGAAGGGGGTTTGTTAAAACGTCCGGAATCTGTGTGAAGAGCAGCAGCCCGCTCAGCTGTCCCATCTGCGTCTTTGTTTTCAGTGGGACAGCAGCGCAGGGGGTGATGCTGCGGCGTGGCTGTATGTGGGACACTGAAGACTCACTTTGAGTGGACTTGGGAAAAATGCGATTTCTCATTCAGTTTTTCTTAAACTTGCGCAGAATCTCGTGACCAGCTTTGTTGACATCACACAGGGAGACAGTAACATCAGCAGGGCAGTGGAGGAGGCGAGGAGCAGGCAAGAAAGTCACTGATTTCTTTCTTTAATTTCATTCAAAAGTGGAACTTGAAGATGTTTTTGCCCATGGGTATCTTTTTCTAGTGTGGGTTGGCAAGAACCCGGCAACATGATTGGTTTCGTTATAGAGGTGACAATACAATGCATCAATCATACTTTACATACTTCAGTCATAATCAGCTGGAGCTGTGCATCTTCACCAGTCTCACGATTCAGTTACGATTCGATATTACGATGAAACGCAGTGATTGTATCCTTTATTGGTCATTTTGCTGAACCAGGCTGCTTTTTAGATAAAATACAGTCGGTTAAATATGAACTCCTTTCATTTATTTTCTATTTCGTCATTTTTTGTGCCGTTGACGTCAAAAGCAATTACTTATGAAGTCAACAGCACTGATTAAAAGAATATTTTTGACATCCCTATAATCAGCTTTATGGCTGTGGATGTCAACAAACAAAACAAAGTGTCAAAGAGGACACTGCTTGGTGGCTGCCCTGTGGCGTTTCACACCGGCGTTTAGCGTGATTAGTGTGTTTTCTTGTCTGGATGTTTCAACTATCAGTGTTGACACTGTATATTTGTTGCCAAATGTCTGTGATTCCTGCCCCACCCCAGTTTCTCTACAGGGAAAAATAAACTAAGTAACTAACATTAGGGATGCACAATATTGGATTTTTGCCAATATCCAATATGCTGATATTTCCAAATGCATCATTATTATAAAGATTGACTTGTTGCCTCTAACGTGACAGTGTGTTTGTGTAAGAAACAAATGTAAAATAAGAAAAATGACATTTAATTCTTGAAAAATGAATATCTTGCTTAATAAATGTTCCCACTGATGATGATGTGAAGCAATATGGTGCTTTTTTTTAAACAATATTACTACTGATATAATACTGGTACATTTGAACTGGGCTGACTCTATTAATGTCTTTGTGAAACTCCCTCAGGGAAATTAAGATTCCGATAACATTTGAGGGACAAAAGACTTCCTCCGTCTGTTGTCATAATATCAGCTGACACTGAAATTTAACTTTTTTGGCCAAAATCTGCCGATAACCCACTGATAATATTGTTATCCTATGAACCTATATTTTGTCAAAATCAATCTAAATAATCACAATTATGGTATTTGCCATAATTGAACATTTCTATGTAGAGCATGTATTTTCCAACCAGTGTTATTTTTATACAGTATGGTCCCTGCAACATGGACAAACTCATTTTCTGTCCCTGTGAGAGAGGGAGAGTTAGATCACAAGACTGAATGACAATTCAAATATCCCAAATGTCAAGTAACCTATACTACATTGATATTGTGCTGTTAAATATTGATACAGTACTGTGCCTCAAAAACATGTCGCACTTTGGTGAACCTATATGTTCTTACACCTGAGTCACTTTTGTTGGCACATGAATGTTTCTTTTTTACTGCAAGGGGAGTGATTGTTTTTCTAAGTATAGGACACAAGTGGTTAAACATAAATGACAAGCTTCTATCAGAACATTTTCACAACACGTTGGAAATATGAATTCAATAAATTAAATGAAAAAAAGTAATATATGTCACATCAGTTCTGTGAGCACACTGCTCTGATTGCTTTATCATTTTTTCTTAAATTTTATACATTTCCTGCAGTACCTAACGTTTAAGGTGGCAACCTTAACAAGATGCCCCTCTGTCTTAACGAGCCTTGCAGGAATAGAGAAGCCTCTTATTGTTTTTTATTTATTGTTACAATAGCATGCCGCAAGATTATATACGTTTGTTAAGGGCGACACGTGCTAGAGACAGCCCTGCTTTGTATTCAAACTTTATTTGACAAATAATTGCATTTAGTCATTATATCTCACTACATATCCTTCAAGTGTGACACAGTTCTCTGTAGACTGATGTTTAAAATATGCTGGAGGGTTGCTGTGTTAAAGGAGGGCTGTCTTCAGTTGAGTTTACAACGCATGCAACCCCTCTCTCCTTCACGGACACACCAACAGCTAGAGCTGGGCAGTTAATCAAATTCTAACTAAGATACAGTTACAGAAACTGAGTAATTGAGATTATTTGAGAAATGATCCACATGAAATTTTTTTTTTCTTTTTTCCATCACTATAATCGGCATCATTTTGAGGTATTGCATTTTTACAAGTATATTTCTGTGTATTGCTGATTCTTAAATGCTTTAAATGATAATGTCAAAGGCATATACATTCAACAAAAGCATATGGTGCATTTTACAAGTCACTGAGCAATCATGTTTCATAAAAGGGATTTCAGTATATATTAAAATAATCCAGACCATGATTTATGCCATAGTCGAGCATCTCTGCCAACACCATAACTTAAACTGTTCCTGCAGGAAACACTTTGTTACATATAGATGCATTCAGCAATGCTTTATTGATGCTGTAATATATTTAAATTCTATTGTCTTGCAAGGATTATTATAGTGATAATTTTCTTTGTGAACAAATGCATTTGGTGTTTGTTCAAAGTATTATATTGACAGCACAAGTTCGTCCTTTATGGCAGATTTTGTCATTTTGGCTTAAATTGTTACCATTTATTTATGTTTGAAAGTGTCTCATGTACACATTAAGTGAAAAACTTTGACCTCAAGTTCCCCCTCCCCTGTTGAAGTATTTTCTGTGTGTTTAGTTGAATACTTCATTTTGCTGTGTCATCTTCTGGCATTGGCCTTGAGTGTTTTACCAAGTCCAGAGTCAGTGCAGCCATTTGAAGATTTCACAGCGGTTCATGCTTTTATTTGATCAAAAGTCTTACAGTGGTGCTGATTTCCTTTGTCAGCTGGACTTGGTGCTAAACCAACTACTAATTGGTTTGATGATCATAGTATTACTGTGTGTGTGTGACTAGCCAGCAAGCTTCCTTGACTTAAACTTTTTTTTTTAAAGTTTTTGAGTTAAAGTTGCGTACAGCAGGACTTTGGTGATGTCAAACACAATAGTACAGAGTATTCAAGAACATTTCTGAATTAGTCTGTTGCTATTGTTTGTTCCAGTTTGTTGTTTTTATTAAAAATTAAAGGATAGCCACTAACTGTGGCTGTTTTTGTCGTCATTTCCCTGCTCAGGAAAAGTCTGACTCATCAGATGCTGGAAAAGAGTCGTCTTCAGATGCAGGGCCCGATGGACAAGATGCATCCTCCTCCTCCTCATCCAAAACTAAAGAATCTGCTCCTGGTTATGAGGAGAAAGTGGTAAGTGCACTTTGTTTCCTGCTTATGTTTCACAGTTTGGTAATCTGTCGTTTGGCAAATAACTCAAATAAACCTTCTCCTTATCCATGCAGCAAACAGACAGGACCAACAGATTTGAGTACCTGCTCAAGCAAACAGAATTGTTTGCTCACTTCATCCAACCAGCCGCACAGAAAACCCCAACCTCACCCTTAAAGATGAAGCCAGGACGTCCCCGCATCAAGAAAGACGAGAAGCAGAACCTGCTGTCTGCTGGAGAGTCAGTACACAAACTTGCAAATTGCTTTCACTCTTTGATGTAGACTCCTGTTTTGATCCTGACAAAATGGAGTCTCTGTGTGTTGAATTGAATTGAATTGAATTGAATTGAAGGCCTTTAAATGTCATTGTGTTTTGCAGTACAACGAAATTCAGAGTGCTACTCCATTTGGTACACATGCAATATAAATAAGATAAATGAGTTAAAAATACACAATAAAAGAAAAACAGATTTATTCCGTAAATAGTTTATGCAACATATCATTCAAAGACACAAAAGTTGAAAAACGTGAAAATATTTTTTTTCTTGAATTTTCGAGTGAAACATACAAATGTTAATAATGAAACAACCACAGACACCAACACAAAAACAAATGAACAAAACCATAACAGTAACAAATATGACTACTGACCTCCACTGCTGTTAAGAAAAATGTCAGTTTTGTACACACAAACATGTATTTGTATTAAATAAGACAAGAAGAGGTATAAGAGGAACAAAACAGAAAAAATGCCATGTAAGTCCATTCATAGAATCCATCCATTTATCCATCCGTCCATTATCTATACTGCTTATCCCTTTTGGGGTGGTGGGTGACTGGAGCCTACCAGTCACCAGCCAGTCACAGGGCCACATAGATAGACAAACAACCATTTAAGCTAATACACTCATACCTAAGGGCAATTTGGAGTCACCAATTTACCTAATGAGCACATATCTGGGCTCCAGAGTGCCCGGAGAGAACCCATGCATGCACAGGTAGAACATGCAAACTCTACACAAAAAGGTCCTGACCAACAAAAGCATCGATCCGGCCACCTTCTTGCTGTGAGGCGTGCACTACCTACTGGGCCACCTTGCCGCCCTTACGTTTTTAGAAGTCTGAAATCATAATTTTAAGATTTAGAGTCGTGAAACTGATTTTTTCCTCTTGCAATCAGTAAGGTTAAGTTATTGTTATCTCTTTAACTTTGGCTCATGAGTCGTGAGATTTTGATGACACATGAGCTCAGTCCAGTTTGCACTGTCCACTTAACATTAGGATTGACTTGTTTATGTGATGGTGCCATGTTGCAGCTTTTATTGCTTCTCATTGCTCAAGACAGAGAGTAGCAAAGCAGGTAAATTCTGAACAGTTTGATAAATCAGTTTCTGTTTGACAGCAACCGCCATCGTCGCACAGAGCAGGAGGAGGATGAAGAACTTCTAAACGAGAGCACAAAGACAACAAATGTCTGCACTCGCTTTGACGAATCTCCTTCTTGTAAGTGGTGATCTTTTTTTTATTCATTGATGACCTATATTTATGAGCGGAAAATGTGATTATGAGTTTTTTGTCATACAGATGTCAAAACAGGAAAAATGAGAGACTATCAGGTCCGTGGTCTGAACTGGCTCATCTCTTTGTACGAGAACGGCATCAACGGTATCCTAGCCGATGAGATGGTCAGTACTTTTAAACTTTTCCCTGTCTGTTTAAAGACGGCTTACTATTATGTTTATGTGCTTCACCAACACATACTTTGTGCTTCCAGGGTCTGGGAAAGACTCTGCAAACCATCGCTCTGTTAGGATACATGAAGCACTACAGAAGCATCCCTGGTCCACACATGGTTCTGGTGCCTAAGTCCACCCTCTACAACTGGATGAATGAGTTCAAGAGATGGGTGCCTTCACTGCGAGCAGTCTGCCTGATTGGAGACAGAGATCAGAGGGTAGGCTGAGACAGATTATCACCATTGTCTGTGAAGGTCCTTTTAATCGGAAATGCTCATAAAGATTTGATGTTCAAGCTGAAATGTTTCTGATCATTTTGATCCTCCTTGTACAGTACTAACTTAGCCTGAGAAACTTAAAAGAGCTGTATATTGTATTAAGTAGACAATTTGGGAAATGGGGTTAAAACCAGCTGTAACTTAACTGATGTTAATTGAACTTTGTAATTGTCTTTCCATGACAACACCAATGACTGTACTACAAATGTTTCTTCTGATATTCTTAAGACCAAATTTAAGCTATTTGTTGTAGAAAAAAAATCTGTGAATAATGTTTGCTCTTCAGACTGCCCTGATCCGAGATGTCCTGCTGCCGGGAGAGTGGGACGTGTGCGTCACATCCTACGAGATGCTCATCATCGAAAAAGCAGTGTTCAAGAAGTTCAACTGGAGATACCTGGTCATTGATGAAGCTCACAGGATCAAGAACGAAAAATCAAAGGTTGTTGCATTGTAGAATATTTCGCATTTTGCAGATTTCGGCTTCATACATCTTATTGATTATGTTAAATACCTGTTATTTCTTGTAGTTGTCAGAAATTGTGCGAGAGTTTAAGACCACCAACCGTTTGCTGCTGACTGGAACACCTCTTCAAAACAACCTGCACGAGCTGTGGGCTCTTCTGAACTTCCTTCTGCCTGACGTCTTCAACTCATCAGAGGTAAGACTAGGACAGACCTGTTCAGTTTTAAATCATGCTCATGCTCCTGTAATCACTTATAAAGGAGAAAAATATTTATAGTTCTGGTACTAATTATACTTTCCCCAAAGGACTTTGATTCATGGTTTGACACGAATAACTGCCTGGGTGATCAGAAGTTGGTAGAACGTCTTCACACTGTATGTATTCAAATCTGTTTTTTTTAACCTTCTTAATTGTTTTTTTAATTTGAAGTGTTGCTCTCTTTGGTCTTAGCTCTCCGTTTGTGCTCTTTTTCATGTAGGTTCTGCGTCCTTTCTTGCTCCGTCGTATAAAAGCCGACGTAGAAAAGACACTGCTACCTAAAAAAGAGATCAAGATGTACGTGGGCCTGAGTAAAATGCAGCGGGAGTGGTAAGCATCTTTGGTTTATCCTCATGGTCTTATCATCTATTCCTTACTGTCTTTTTTAATGTGTTCATAAATATTCTAGATATAGACAGCTGTAACATGAACTCGTGTCACCACTCGTCAGGTACACCAAGATTTTGATGAAGGACATTGACATCCTGAACTCAGCTGGTAAGATGGACAAAATGCGTCTGCTGAACGTTCTCATGCAGCTGAGGAAATGCTGCAACCATCCGTATCTGTTTGACGGAGCGGAGCCTGGTCCCCCTTACACCACTGACCTCCACCTGGTGGTGAACAGCGGCAAGATGGTGGTGTTGGACAAGCTGCTGCCCAAGATGAAGGAACAGGGTATGAATATGCTCGAATAAAAAAGTTGACCTTGGCTGCTTTTTTCTATATGCAGTTTATATGAACCGTGTTAAAAGGCTGCATTCTTACTCACTCCTTTGGCTGACTAATGTCTCCTTGTCTCCAGGTTCCCGTGTGCTCATCTTCAGTCAGATGACCAGGGTGTTGGACATCTTGGAGGATTACTGTATGTGGAGGAACTACGGCTACTGTCGCCTGGATGGCCAGACGCCACATGAGGAGAGACAGGTGTGCTGGAATAATGACTACTCTTCTACATTTTTCATGTGAACATATTCCTTCACGTCTTTAAAGTAGTTTTCACACCTAAATCATTTAGGAGATTTGTTTTGACACAAGTGGGCGTTCAGTGTTGGGCCCGGTCCATTTGTGTATGTTAGGACTGTCACCTTATACTCGATATTCGAACAACTGTTCAAGCATGGGGATAGATACCCGTACTCAAAGAGTAAATAAATATTCAAATGATATTTAGTGTTATTTAGCCGAACAGAGGGCGCTCTCAGCGCAGCTTGATCGTCAGCCACATAATAAACTGCTCTCTTGACCTCAGTAAACAAAGAGGTGCCCCTCTGAACAGCACCAAATCATCTGAGGAGTGCTGTGTGGTAGTATTTTGGGTTCTTCACCATTGACGACAAACTTAAAACCGAAGACTGGGCTGTGTGTATCCTTTGTTTTCAATTCATTTGACTGTAATTAAGTTAAATCTTCAAGTTAAATAAACCCTGTCATCATAAACACCACTGCTTATTTAGGATTCGATTTCTTTATGTTTGTATTCCATATCTCTTCAGATCTCAATCAATGCTTACAATGAGCCCAACAGCTCTAAGTTCATCTTCATGTTGAGCACCAGAGCTGGAGGTCTGGGTATCAACTTGGCTACAGCAGATGTGGTCATCCTCTATGACTCTGACTGGAACCCTCAAGTGGACCTTCAGGCCATGGTGAGTACTCTGAGGACGTCCGTCAGTGAAACAGCCACAGGATCTGTGCAGGATGTGACAAGTTTTCTGTTACATTTTAGGACCGAGCTCACAGGATTGGTCAGCAGAAGCAGGTACGCGTCTTCCGCTTCATCACTGAAAACACAGTGGAGGAGAGGATTGTGGAGCGGGCCGAGATCAAACTGCGCCTGGACTCCATTGTCATCCAGCAAGGTAGCTCAACAGAGACAAAATTTTATGGTCTACTATTAAAAGTAGGAGATTATAGTAAAACCCAAAGTTGTCCTTTGTTTCTATAACAGGAAGACTGGTGGATCCAAGTGCAAACAAGCTGGGCAAAGATGAGATGCTGTCCATCATCCGCCACGGTGCCACACATGTGTTTGCATCGAAAGAGAGTGAGATCACAGACGATGACATTGATGCCATCCTGGAGAGAGGGGAAAGAAAGGTGAGTCCCTCCCAAAGAGATAATTATTCATGAAAAATAAAATGAAAACAGTCTCTTGTAATAAACTACCTCAAACTGTTTTTTGCGTCAATAAAGCAAGAAAATGAAAATAAAATTAGAGACGAATCATCCCCAGTTTTACTTAATGACACATAGTCCGCCCTCACAGAAGGCCCAAGGCAGTCAGTTTCATTTATGGATGAGCTTGCTGGCTACAGAAATGAAAACTTGTGCCCCAGTATAACATATTTTACAGTTAATTTTTCCAAGAAATTTGAGATCTTTCTCTGAAACATTTTTAATACTGAGAGAAAAGGTCAAACTGATGGTGAATACTTCACCAACAAATTCTGTTTGTATTCTTTATTCCAGCTGCGGTTCATATGCATTAGAGTAAAACTGTAAAATGTGTTCCCCTTCTTCCTGCACTAGACTCTAGAAATGAAGGAGAAGCTGTCCTCACTCGGTGAGAGCACTTTGAGAAACTTCACCATGGACACAGAGAACAGCAGCGTGTACACATTTGAAGGAGAGGATTACAGAGAGAAGAAAAAGGTAAGCTGCAGCATTATCAACCAACTTTATTCGCCTGATTCCAAGAACTAAAACACTTGAGTTTTTACATTGTGTCCCCTTGTTTCTTTTTTCAGGTCATTACCAACTGGATTGAGCCACCCAAGAGAGAGAGGAAGGCCAACTATGCTGTGGATGCATACTTCAGAGAAGCCCTACGAGTCAGTGAGCCCAAAGCACCCAAGGTAGGAAAATATTTCACCACTCACACTTTTAGGATGAAGATCCAGCCGATCTTATATCTGATGCTGAATTACATATTTCTCCTTCTTGTGGCATAACATTTCTTTGTTTGACCCCTCTCCCAGGCTCCTCGTCCTCCCAAACAGCCAAATGTTCAGGACTTCCAGTTCTTCCCCCCTCGTCTTTTTGAGCTCCTAGAAAAGGAAATCCTCTTCTACAGAAAGACGATAGGCTACAAGGTACAAAGTTTGATCAGAAACAAATCTAAGTTTCAACTACTTGAATGTTAAGTTGTATTTGAAGCTTGCTTGGTTTTTGGACAGAGTTCTTGACATTGTGTATCAAACAGTGGTGGAATTGCTTCCTGATCACCACAAAAGTTACCTCTTAAATTTCCTATATATACCTTAGTGCAACTTGAACTTATTTCTATCAAACATTCTGAGCTGTGCATACCTGTCAGTGGCAGTGTACGAATAACTTATGGGAAAACAGTTTCTTCTTTGGTGATTATCAGCAACAACCAACTAACTCAGTTTGGGATCATAGATTCACATTTTCACAAATATTTTTTTAAGTAATTTTGTTTGTTAGGGCCACTGTTTTATATTCAGGGTTCCAACAGATCTTGAAAATGTCTCAATAAGTCGTAAATTTGATTTTTTAACCTTAAGGCCTTAGACTGTCTTAAAAAGTCTTAAGTTTGCTCGTAAAAGGTCTTGAATTTGACGGCACTATGATTAGGACTGTTTTTGTCGAGTCTTTGGGGGATTTTAAGAGAAATTACAGAAAAACACACAGTAGCAGCAACATTATGTTGCATTGTAATTGATGAAAGGTTGTTTTCCATAAGCATGCATGCACTTTCCCATGTCTCTTTTGCTCTGCAGTGCAAAAAAGTCTTAATTTTATTCAGGTCTGGTCTTAAAACTCCCAAGAAATCTTGAATCTGATTAAAGAAACTGTAGAAACACTGTATATTAACTGTTTTGCTTCACTTTAATTTGCCTTTCCTCTATTGGTTGCTTTTGCAAAATGCTGTCTTTGCTGTTTGCTGCATAACATCTGCTTTAATATAAGGAAGTGAATCAGTGTTTTGATATATAGTACTTTGTGTAAGTATGTAGTAGTAGTGTAGAAAGGTGTAAAAGCTTGAAAATGCAACCAGGAATTTCTTAAAAGGTGTTTGAATTTAACCAGGATAAAAGTGCATGAATCAAATGTCTTAGGAAACAAATATCTAAAAATAAACCACTTTAGTTACCCTTTAACTGTGTCTCTTTAGGTCCCCCGTAACCCTGACATGCCGAATTCAGCCCAGGTCCAAAAAGAGGAGCAGGGAAAGATCGACGAGGCAGAAGCTCTTACAGAGGAGGAGCTTGAAGAGAAGGAGAACCTGCTGCAGCAGGTAGGCTAATGAACACAATGAACCACACAATGAAATTAAAAATGCCGTGTATGGATCTAGATTTTACAGTTGATTGTCTTAATCCTCATTACAGGGATTCACAATCTGGAACAAACGAGACTTCAACCAGTTCATCAAAGCCAATGAGAAGTGGGGAAGAGATGACATCGAGAACATTGCCAGAGAAGTCGAGGGAAAAACTCCAGAGGAAGTCATGGAATATTCTGGTATGTGATAAAGTTCTACAAAATAACCAAAGCTTTCACATTTTTGGATATTTGATAGTTTTTAATGTTTGTGTTTCTCCAGCTGTGTTCTGGGAGCGCTGCAATGAGCTACAGGACATTGAGAAGATCATGGCCCAGATAGAGAGAGGAGAGGCTCGCATCCAGAGGAGGATTAGCATCAAGAAAGCACTTGACTCAAAGGTAGCTGCCTCTCAGTCACAGATATTCATGTCCTGTTTCATCTACTTAATCAGATTTATCTCATTAAGCTGTCACTGATCTCAGCAATTTATCTATTAAGCCTCTCATCCTCATCAGCAAGAGCTCTCTGAATTTGTTTCTCTTCTGTGCACAGATTGGTCGCTACAAGGCTCCCTTCCACCAGCTCCGCATCTCCTACGGCACAAACAAAGGCAAGAACTACACTGAGGAGGAGGACCGCTTCCTCATCTGTATGCTTCACAAGCTGGGCTTCGACAAGGAGAGCGTGTACGACGAGCTGCGTCAGTGCATCCGCAACTCACCACAGTTCCGCTTTGACTGGTTTCTCAAATCCAGGACTGCCATGGTAACTTCAGGCGTCCAAAGCACTGTTTGTTTTTGTGCAAGTCATGGTCAAAGATTCCTCAAACATGTCTTTGTTCGTGTTTAGGAGCTCCAGAGGCGATGTAACACGCTGATTACGCTGATAGAGAGAGAGAACATGGAGCTGGAGGAGAGGGAGAAGGCTGAGAAGAAGAGACGGGGCCCAAAAACAGGCTCAGTAAGTTACAATTGCATCTTATTTTACTGAAAGCATGCTGCCTTTTGGGTCTGTAGTCAAAGTCATTTTTATTTAGCACTGAAAATGGACAACAAATGACAACATTTAGATACCTCATATTGCATTTAAATTATATCTCTATTTATTTAAGTTCTCCATTAAACCCATTAAAAGGAGTGATTTCTGAAAAACGGCACAGCATTTTAAAGTTTACTATTCGCAGCCTCTGCAGTACATTAAATCAAAAATATCTGAAAGCTCAAAACGTAAGCTTTAACTGTAAAAAACTGCTTTTGCTTTTAAATTGTCAAATATTTTTTCAAGTAATTAATCAGTCAAATAATAATCTTCATCAGTATTGTCCATGCTGCTTTCCTGTTGCATCAGGTCTAGATGGGTTAAACATATTTGATTAATAAAAAAAACCCACTTATTAAATGTAAATGTGTAATCATGAGACTCAAATCTAATTATGAAAAACATTTGAACCTATTTTCCATTACACTCTCTTGTTGGCATGATTTGCCCTTTTTAAAGAAAAAAGTTAAAGGAAAAACTGTTATTGTGTTTTTTGAGTCATTGTAAGGCATCACTTCATGCATCTGAGTAAAAAAAGGATGTAACTTGAGGTAAATACTCTGATCATTACATTGACATTAGCTTAAAGTAGCCTAATCTGTTTAATTTATTGAATTAAGCATAATAATTGTCATTAGGTTTGGATATTTAAATGTTTACTAAATTCATACGCATTCTGCATTATCTGATTGACCCACCATTAACATGGCTGACAGAACGATTATCCAATCACCTGCTGGATATGCTTTGAAAGGTTCTGCCCATTTGTCGGCACTTTGTAGTCGCTGTTGCCCAGATGAACAAGTGACATATGTTGAACAGTCCAACTGATGAGTCAGGTTAAGACACTGTCACTTCGTGGAAATGCCCCAGATGTGATTTGTGATTTTGAGATTTGGTCCAGAGTCACAGCTGTCCTTCCCTGGTCTGTTTGTCCATTCCTGGAGTCACATTGCATCCATCAATGAGACAGTATTGAGACAACAAACCTCCATTTTAATCTGTTGTCAGTTCTAATATTTTGAGATGTCTCTTTTGTCCTGCTTTTAACAAACTGAAAAAAACGTAGTTGGGAGGTTTGCTCTAAGTCTTTTCTTTTAGGGATGCACAATATTATCTGTGTAATAGCTGTATCAGCAGATATTATACATTTACAGCCAATATACGGGCACTAATATTGGCAGAATACACAAATGTACCTTGATGTTTCACCTTATCACCACTGCATGGGTACATTTAAAAATCAAGAGATTCATATTTTTAAGAGTTAAATGTTGTTTTTCTTGTTTTGCGTCTGTTCCTCTCTGATATCAGCCGAAGTCCAATGTCACGCATCCCTACTTTCTTTGTCTAAAAAGTTACTTATCACATTCATTCATGATGATTATTTGTCTGTCCCCAGGCCCAGAAAAGGAAGTCAGACGTAACTCAAGATGGACGTGGACGGAAGAAGAAGCTGAAGTTGTGAAGTGGTTGACATCATGAATCTTGAGCATATAGAGAGCAGCAGCCAGCTCTGCTATGGTTAGTCCTAGTGTCTGTGTTCGTTTAACAGGCTGTGATAATGTACTGTGTAAAAACCCTCTGACGGACCGATGTCATCGTATTAGGTTTTAGGAAGTGCTCCTTTACAAGCCCGCCTTGTTGTCACTTACCTAAAGGCTGCAGCTGTGTTGGTTTAGTGTTTGTTTGCTAGTCTTTTTTTTACTAGTACTAAATTGAAATAAATGTATTTATGCCTGTTGGTTGTATTACATTCCATTGCTCTATACAATATGTACCCTTTTTATTTTGAAGAATTTTTGTTCTTTATCTTCCTATGTGAAGTAGAAATGTCTTTTTGAACATCACAAATAAACTCCCCCTTTTTTAAAAGATGTGTGAAGTCCAGTGAATAATGAGACTGATTCAAAAAAAGACATTTATATTTGGCAGTTGAAGTGTAAATACATCCAAACTCTTGTCACAAATGAATAAGTCCACTGACAATTGGCACATTAAAATAAACTGAAGATAAAAATATAACCTTTTTACTGCATTTGTTATTTTTCAGGTCTTTGATCAACAAACCAGAAAGACATATTTCATATTTTTCAAGTTTTACCAGGGTGTAATAATAATAATACCTTTATCATAGTCCTACATTGATATGTACACAGAAAGTTTTGCATCTGATGTTGGCCACGTAGACCTTAAAAAAGTGAAAATTCTGCATTCTAAAAAGCTATAATAAAATTTACAATCCCTTTCAATGATCCTATATTTGTATTTACTCATCAGTGGGAAGGTATACTGCAGGCCTCTAGAGCACTACAGTAAAATATCAATACTAAAAAAATCACTATCATTCATTTAGGTCAACTAACATTCAATCCATTTCTCCTCTTCTCTCCACACAAACAAACATTGAATTTCAGTTATAAAAAAATGGAAACCAAATTATGTTTCATTCCATTAAATTTAAACAATGGTGCTGGCATAATTGCATCAATTAGATTGGGGTATTCATGCATTTCCAAATAAAAAGCAGGATTTTTTACAACTTGGCAACCTTTAACATTTTCAGGGTTTCCTCATGCCAAAACACCTACAGTACATTTGAACAATAACTAACTTTAATCAGAGACCAGTGAGCCTCTGAACACTGGTGCATTCTCTGCATTTAGGCCCAAATCACTGACGTGCTGTCCGCAGGTTGTTCTGGGCGCTATTCAGTGCTAAAATAAAAGTTGGGCTTTGAAGGCACAATGGTGAAGAAGACTATCAAAGTCTTTTTAATAGGGGGTGGGGGTTAAAGGTGAGGACCATGAGGGACTGCTTTAGACCTCAGAGCTGTCTGAGCTGCCCCACATACTCGATGAGCCTTGGCTGTAGCCGTTGTAAGCAGCAGAGGAGGAGCTGGAGTAAGGAGGGGTCTTCTTTTCCCTCCTCTTACGCCTCAGCAGCAGAATAACAATGGTGGCGATGAGGCAGATGAGGAGGATCAGACCTGCCAGGCCCACCAACATGGGCAGGGTGGAGCTGTCGACCGGCTCTCTGCCAGAGCTCTCCAGCAAGGGGCGATCCAGCAAGGGGTCACGGTTTGGAGACCAGGGCTGGCGCTGGTTGATAACCATTCGATCGGATCGATCCAGAGCAATGTGCTGGATGTTGGTTCCCCTGTTGTTTTCAACACCGATTTCCTGGACCAGAGAAGGACCAGAGAAAGAAGGAGCAGCACGACGGTGGCGGCTGTTGGTCATGATGGAGGAGCCAGGCTGCTCAAATGAAGACACACTGTGGTGGAGGTACTCAACACTGCGTTTGCCAATGTTGCGGTTCGCATTTTCACGAGAGCGGACTGTGTAAATAGTGTGGATGAACCATTCTCTACCTGCAGCCACCTGCAAAAGAAAAACAACAAATATGAGCACTATGAGACACTTAAGGTCACCTTACAAAAAATACGAACATGCAGTACGAGGCAGAAACCATCTGCAATTTAAGTTTTAAAAAGGCAAAGTTACAATGCGTCGACATCTCAAAAATGAATCTATTTTAAACTTGACTGGTGTTACACTCAACTAGGGGGGCTCCCTGAAAAAAAGGTAGGAACAATTGCTCTACTGCACACTGTCCCAGCAAAACAGCTCTCACATACGTGTGCAGTTCCTTTCATTAACTTCTGTTCAATTCTCACATTGAGAAGCTTTTTTCAAACTATTCAAAACAAACCCCAGGACATTTAGTTTATTCATCTCATCTAGTGCTCAGCAAGTTACCAAAAATGTAAAAATAAAGACACATTTTTACCCATCAGGCCTTACAAAATTGCATATTACTTATGTTAAGGATTAATCTGCTTAGTTTACTCATTACTTCCCCTCTCTTAAAACTTATCTACAACAAAGTTCAGCTCACTTCTTACTCTCATCCTACATGCCATGTTGAACTTTTTGACTCTCATGGTGCATGTCATCAGTACAGCAGTTCAACTGGGACATAAAAACCTAACATCCAACTCAGCATTGCTTTGATAAGTAACTGTCATATTATTACTGTAAAATAAATCAGTTCCTTTAAAAGCAGTATTACTATAGTACTTTATAACAAGTAACTTGTTTCTGTTCCAAAACTGTTATAAAGCCAGTTCATAGAGCAAATATGTCAGAAGTGGAGTGAAAATATCTTTTCTATACAGATGTTTGCAGTGTTGTTATTTGTTCTTCATTTAATACACAAATGCAGTCCAGATTTGATAAAATGGCTACAGGAGCTATCAGCATCTGTGCTAATCCCTGTACAAGTAGTTACTTCCTGCTGCTTGTACCTCTGACCTCTTCCTGCTCTAAAGGACTCTGATGGATCTGTCTGATTACAGACATCAAATCAGGCAGATCCATCATTACCAAAATGTGATGAAAAAAACTGACCAGTGTGGCTAAAACTAAGACAAAAATTCTATTTTGTCAGCAACAAATGCATAAAAACTAGGTTCTGAAACACAAATTAAGTGCTTTTGGTTGTTTACTACCTGTTAAAAATGTGCAATCGAGTTTTGATGCACTGTTGAACGGTTGTGACTGTTTTGCTTTGAGGTTAGAGAATATTTTTGAAAAATTAGCATTAAAAATGGAGAAATCTTTATGTTAACAGCAAAGAAACATTCATATTAGTTCAAAAAGCACGAGCACTAAATATGACAGACAGATGCTTGTCATCAAAATGAAAAAAAAAAACAACTTTAATCATATCAAACCGCTTTGGTTTTAATAGCTTGGACCTCAAACCATGAAAGATAAATTGGAGAATTTATCAGTCAGATGTGACTTCCCCTCAAAGCACCTCAACAGATGAAACAGGTGCTTATTAAAACCCACATCCAAAGTGGTTTATATACAAATAAACAGTGATTTCAGTGGAAATGAAAACAAATGTTATGTTTGCTATGGCTGTGCAGCCTACTAAATTCTACTATTTATGTAAAAACTGTTTAGACAATCATGCAAACCTGGAAAAGTGGTGCTGAGGAGAGTGTGAAGCCGTCTGATCCAGGTTGTTTGACCAGAGGAAGACCACCAGGTGTGTCATAAGCCAATGTGGCCTTAAAGGCAACATCACCAAATGTTGTAGCCTGAGTCTCGGGCTGGGCTTTGTCCTGAAGATGGAAACACAAAAATCAAATCAGTCTTCTTTGTCTTGACCCTAAAACACCCCAGAGTAAGTGGACTTAGTCTTACCAGGATTTTGAATCTGTAGAGCAGAGAGGGAGAATCTGCCAGGCAGCCATACTCCTTGTTTGTGGGGTTGTACTTTGGCACGTAGCCGTCAGCTCCAGTGCAGAGGAAAACTTTCTCAATGCCGCAGGAGAAGGAGTCACCCAGGTTCTGCACCGGGTCCACCATCACACGACCATAGATGGTGGAGCCTGAGGCAAAGAGCAGATAAATTTATAACTGAGAGGATGAGAGGGCCAAAGGTGATTAGCTGTAATTTCATCAGTTATCCATTAGGTGGTGGTGTCACACCTTCTGAGAAAGCAGTATCAGTCCCTTCTCCGAAACTCATAGATCCATCTGACAACCACAACTCCTTCTTAGAGAGCAGGAACATCTGAGTGTTGAGACTAAACTCAGCTGCAACTGGGTCGCTCACCTGGAGAACAGAAAAGAGTTTACAAAAACTTACAAAATGGTGTGTGGTTGTTCATGACAGTGGCACAAACAAGTAAGGAGACAGTGAAAAAAAAATGAAAGGAGGGTAGGAGAAAGGAGGGTAGGAGAACAGATGATTTTTGTTATTCACTCTGAAAAGCAGTCAATATGTCAGGAAAAAAGTAAAACTTCTAAGAGTCATGCTGAAACATGGAGCATAAAAGTGAGCTTTGAGCCTTCAACAGGGGGATGTGATTGCCTCTTCAAAATGCCTTACACAAATGGTTTGTTTGAACTGTGTCTCAGATCTGGTTTTAGTTTCACTAATTAAGAATTTCTCCTGTTCTTCATAAACATAATTTTGATGTAAGTACTTGGAGATTGTGCCAAAAACTGTACCTGTTAAGATTTTACTCTATTTTCAAACTTTAAAGTTTTGACTCTTTTTTTTTTTTAATTGTATTTTTACTATGTTCTCAACATTTGGATTTATTTTCAATTTGCTTCTCAACTTGCAAAATGAAGGAATGTCTTCCCCGTATTATTATTGCCTGACCCAATCATCTTCTGTACGTAATCCATCCATCTTAAATCCCTGTTTTTTTATTAAATGTATTTATTTATACTGAGAATTTAACCTTAAGGTGGAATAATGTTGCATTATTTTCCAGAACTAATCAATTTTCCACTACATAAATCTTTCTGGAATAAAAGTTGTTTTTCAGTTAAGCATTAACAATTTTTGATGCTATTTTTCACGGTGAAAATGCAGGCAATAGTGATATTTTTCTTGTCCCTGTATTATAAATTCTTCTGAGAGAGATGTTTTCAGCAGCTCTGCATTCTGTCTACAGTGCATGTATGCATGGAGCTTGCTACCCCAAACCACTGGGCTTCAACTGCTGATTAACAACGGTAGGATGTCACACTGGTAGATCTACTCAGGGGGTCTAGGAAACAAGCCATTTCAGGCAGCTACTGGCACTGTTTACAGGGAGAAGGGGAAAGGTCTTAACTTTTGGTCTTGTGCATAGAGGTACTACATCAGTTGGAGGAGATACACTAAAGGGTTGATAAAAGAAGGAAAAGCATAATATGGGCTCTTTTATCCTAACAATTGTAATCCCAGAACCAAACAGTGACAGGATATTAGGACTAACCTGCTGGAAGCGAATGTCCATATCAAATGTCAGTGGCTCTCTTGGATGGCACACAGGAGGGATGCTGAACTCGCCATTTGGTGACGCAATACAAGGGATTATCTTCACTGTGTAGGTTCCAGAATAATCTCGCACCTGTAAATCACATCAAATCACATGGAAAAGTTTTGATTTTTATGGGTTAGGTATGTTTATGAACACTCATCATGCCTGAAGGACAGTTTTGAGTGCCTGTACTCACAGCAAAGTCAGACACAAAACTCCACTGCTGCATGGGCTGGTTGTATGTGGGCTCAGTCCTGACCAGGGAGAGAGTGAACGTCAGCCCGGGGTGGTCCGCACACATCACCATTGAAGACACACTGGTTCCTGGAGGCAAACAAGTGCAGTCAGAGATCTATCAAGTCACAGTTTGTATGAAGGTCAATGGTGGACAAAGTACTTAACTTCATAACTTTGGTCAGTTTACATACTGCTGGTCAAATTTGACTCCATTACTGTTAAGTTGTCAAGTCCAATTATCACTTGAGTAAAAGTGCCAGAGATTCTGCTTTAAGCAATATTTAAAAGTTCACTTCTGTACTCTCCACCACTGCTTAAAGATGACCTCCACAGACACCACACAGTTAACGCCACATACTTCCTCATTCTCTGCACTGCAGGGTCATTCTGAAAGTTGCTGAAATGACCTCTGCTACTTCCACAGAGGAAGTATCCCCAATGTAGAACTCCAAAAATAGAGGAGAGGATGTGGGCAGTGGGCAACAGGGTAATCCAATAGGAAGTTTATGTATAGAATAACAGCACTAAACAGGTCTAAAGGATGTTTGTGTGATAGTGAGGCCCCTTTACCTGGATGAGACATCACAAACTGTCCCCTGAAGCGAGCCTCTGTCTTGAAGTTGACCACCAGACGCCCTTCTTCATTTATACGCATACTGGTAGGGTACATGGCTCCTGCAAGAACAGAGGAGGGGGTTTAACACAGTTTCACTGGAGTTTTTTTTCTCTGATGAACCAAAGGTGCAACGGGGGGTCTGAGAGTTTACCTTGTAGCTCAGCCTCAGGTGGGCTGCCAATGCCATCCTGCCACAGAATTGCGGTATCATACACAAAGGTGAGTTTGAGCTCTGACTGCAGGTCAAAGTGCTGCCAGCCTCCCACAGCGACAGGAGAGTGGAAGACATAGGACACAAACAGAGGAACACGCAGGGTGACGTAGGACTGGACCAGGTTCAGCACCTAAAACAAAGAGAAAAGAAATGGCTTTTACATTACTGTGGCCAGTATATGAGCTTTTGTTTTTGGGGACTCCCAGAAGAAAAAAGGGGTTAAACTGTCTGCATAATGGTCTTTTTTATGACCCTGAATTTCAGCATAGTCTGTATAGTGTCCAATCCATGCTGCTCCAACTGATAGGATATATCCTTGCCCACTTGAAGGGTATTTAAAGCACTTCTCAGCAGCACTGATTAAGTTGAAAAATCAAGATCATAAGATACATAAGAGAACCACAACTTCACAAGGTAATTGTGAAATCACATGATAACAGTAAAAGCAACATTTAACCAACAGGTTACATTGCCTCCCTTTAATGTTTATTTGCTATCCGTAACTATATTACTTCCACTGTTTCCACTGTATTTTGAAGTTCTGAAAGCTCCTTGCCAGTGGTTTTCAAACTTTTTTGCACAGGGCACACCAAAGATCAAGCCAAAATTTCAAGGCACACCATATTCATGCCCATGAAGATAACAACTTTAACATGAGCCACAGGATCTGATTATCCTGGACATATTTATCTTTATACTAATCACAGACAAACTTATAAAAACTGCTTCACTCATTGTATTATAGGGAATTAGAATGCAATTGCAGACCCTGGTTTCTTAAAGTTATTCCAGAGGAAAAATCACTAGAATCGTGAATGCTTTATAGGGATGGGAAAATAAAACACAATGAGGAGGGCTACCAGACAAACAACTTGAAGTTAATTTTTCGTTTTTCTTTCCAAATGCAGAAGTAAACCGCTGCTGCCATGCAGCTGACTTCTAAGGTTTATAAGCTTTACTCCTTTTAAGAGTAAAAAAAGTGGCCTGGTAAGTGCTTCAAGAGAAAACAAGGAGACTGGATTATAACCTCCAGCTACACAAACTTTCCTGAGGATATGAGTACACAAATATTTTAAAGAGTGTAAGAGATTTTTGACATGCAAAGAACAACCCTTGAGACACAGAGAAGCACTCACAATCTCTGATGGTGAGACAATGAGTCAGCACTGAGCACTGCAACTCAGAAGTATATATAAGCTCACCACACCTGAGCCAAATCAGGCCAATCAGCCACACACGCACACCTGGAACTGCACTGAGATGATATCCTTCACCTACTTAGCGAGTTACCAGTGTGATTTCCCCTACAGATGTAACATTCAAACACATAATGACAATCATTTTTCTGACATAACCTTGAACATATTTTGCAACCACATGCCAGCTTTTAATCTCTATTCTAACCTGTTTTTGTTGACTGCAATCTTAAGTTTCAAAGGGATTTTTTTTTGTATTGAATTTGCATTTTTATAAGATATATAAAGTACTGTCATAAAGTACAGATAAAGTAAGTTAAAAACAAAATTGGATAGTTGTAGTAATAATACATGGTTGAAAAATTCCCAAGACACACCTGGACTTGACTGACTTGACTGTGTCCCAGCACATCATTTGAGAACCACGGCTCTGAGCGCTTGTTTTCCTGTTTTAGGTTGATGTGCTTGATAGAAATTGGCATAAGGTTGAAATGGCTCACTCACTGAAAATAGACAGGCCACGTATCTCCAGTGAACCAGTGCAGCTGGCATGTGCTGGAGACTGATTGACAAGACTGGGGGCGATTTACTGCAGAGTGTGAGGTGCGTACTGAACAGTACGCAATCATATTATGTGGAAATTGGGGACAAGTCAACAAGTGGTGCAAAGACAACAGGCCTCATTGCACTGAATCCAAGTTAGGCACTAAATACCACTCTCTCTCTTCACCCTTGCTGTCATTCTTGTTGTCCTATTCAAATAATGGCAAAAGTAAAAAAAGAAAAAAAAACATGAGATGTGTCTAATTTTCACTGCTCTTTAGATTTCTCTCAGTTCAGACCTTGAGAAGTTTTATTTTCTATTATTTTTCTGTCTATGTCCTACCTGTCCATCAGTGCCAATAGATCCTCCACAATCATTCAGCAGCTCAGACATGTCATAGTAGCTGGTGAACTCCCAGAGACAGGCCTCTAAGTTGAGATTCCTGTAAAAGCGCAGAGAGTTGGCCGAGCGCATGGCATTGCTGTACTGGTAGGGTGAAGTCTCGCCAATGATTTCAGGGTTCTTTGTTGCATCTGTGATGAAGCCATGGCCTGTTTGGATCTCATTAAAGTCGAGCAAGTTGGAGCAGCGATGGTTGCCAACACGCGTGCCGTCTGGACTCAGGGTGAGCTCAAAGTTGGACAGAGGTCTGGTGGAGATCACAGGGAGCATGCCTGTTGAGTGAGGAAAATCTTGTTAATTATCTGTGGCCTCGTCTAGATTTCTGAACATTTACTGTTAGAGGAATGGTTGCTGCATGTATTGATTGCTGACCATCCATGTGAGGCATGTTGACAGTCAGTTTGATGAGGTTGGGGAAGTCTGGATCATCTGGGCCGGTGTAGCGGATCTTTGCAGAGAAAGGCTCAGCTCCAACAGTGCCTTGGACTCGAGGCTGGCACATACCTGCAAAGAGTTTAAAAGTAGTCAAAGCATTAACTCCTCCAGGCATAAATCTACACCTACATGTCCAATCATTGTTAGATTTCTGATACTAGAGCTAAACCAATACTTGTAAAATAAATAAATAAATACTTGTAAAATAGTTATCTAGTGAATGGTACCTGAATGGCACAATAAAATCTGTGTTGGTTCAGGAGGTATTGAAAATGTTGGTACTTTTATTCACATTAGTGCTGGTTTTTGGTACTCTTGCCTTTTCCCAATAATGCTCTCACTCACCTTCATCCTTGCTGATGACAACAATAGGGCTGGAAAGCTCCAGGCCTGAGTCTCCATTAGCATTGAAGGCTCTTGCTGCACACTGAATCCTTGATCCAGCCTGGAAGTAGATAGAATCCAAAGTGATGGACTTGGTGTTGGTGAAGAAAGTATTAGTATCCACCTCCCTCATCGGGCTGGTTACTCCATCCGACCCAGTTGGAGCGCTGACAAGCCAGCGATACTGAGTGAGAGTGTCGTTAATGTTCTCTGCAGCGCAGATGGAGCCGGTCTTATCAAAGTCGTGGTACTTAGGGTTGCAAGCCTACAAAAAGCAGAGGGTGGAAGGAAACTGTAGAAATCAACAGATCTGTACATATGTTTGTCCAAAAGCAGAAGATGCTTCATACTTACTGTCACACACACAACAGGGTATCCATTTTGAGGGTTAGGCTTGTCTTTGGTTTTAGCTGTGTCATCATACATTAGCAGGGAGACCACCTGAGGGACAGCAGGGAAGGTAACATCTGCCACGCTGTCCATCTCCTCGATGTACACGATGGCCTTATTCATCTAAAAAGAAGAGTGAAGGGAAATTAGCTTCTTATTAACACTTAAAAAATTCTGAAAACTTTACCAAGGCCTATTTTTTGTACTTTGACTACTCATATCTCTTTTGGCTTGTCCTTGTGTCAGGAGTGATGCTTTACTTCAGACTCCTGTGCTAAAAAAAGAAATATACAAATCTGCAACTGGAATTTTAAATTACGTCATTTCCATATTTCTGATTTTTGTGATTACAAAAGATCAAACTTGTAAGATAACTAGGGATGTATTTATAACTTGAAATACATTGAAATTAACAAATATTTGTTATTAAAGTCAATTTGGAGAAAATGTACATTACAATACACCTTATTAATCTGCTTTTGGTTTCTCTCGTTAAATGTTATTTGCTAAGGCATCAGCTTATAAATGTCCTGTTTTATGAAGAGACAGTCATACATAGCTTTATCAGCCACCTTTTCAGTTATTATTACTTTTTGCTTGTATCAATAGCTTAGATTAATGGATACTTTTCTGTTAAATTGTCAGAGAATTGAATTACAAGACAAATCCTCATCATAAATTACTTCAATCTTGTCCCTACAAAATAAGGAAGCTTTGTCACAGTCCCATATCCAGGAAGGTGACATGTATCAGATTGTGAGTTTACTTTGTTTTATCTCTACATATGACACTTTATGGGCGCTGGTATGGTGTCATGGTCTATGGGTTACACCCAGTTTGCTTCAAAACCTGCAGAAACAGTACTTCTGAGACTACTAGACAACACAGCACTTCAGACCAGTGGACATTTCGGATACTATTTCAGATTTAGTTTTAGTTTTAAGGCTAGGATCAGTTTTAGATTTAGTCTGATTAAAGTCTGTTTCCCCTCTTGGAGTATTTCTACTTTGTGGTTTGATTTGCCTCAACTCAGTTTTTTTTGTCTTCTCACAAGGGACTATACCTGCTACACCTATGACCTCAGGTGAGGTTCGAAGTGAGCTGATACTAAATGTCACCTTGTAGACACTGCTGACCACTTAATGGTCAGGGTATTGCCACATTGTGATGGGGATACCTGAAACAGAAATGTAAAGTCTCCCACTGGCAGCTTTGAAATGCAGAATGATCTCCCAAACTCTGTGCTGCTGCTAATCCTTACTTTTTTCCTGCTTGCAAGCATCTCTTGCATAAAACTCTACTCCTTACTGTGACAGAAAAGGCAAAAAACAGAGGTTAAGGTACACTGTCACCACCATTCCCCCCTCTGTTGTTATGCTGGTCATTGCAATAGTTACCAAAGTCATGCTATGAGGACCCTGCCCACAATGAGGAGGCACTGTTAAAGTCAGTACTGTGATGAAAAACAAGGCACCTAGTGCCAAAGCTGAGTAGAGTCAAGCAGAGTAAAGCCAATTCCACAAATGGAAATCATCATTAGTCCTATTTAAAGACTGAAACTACAAAGACATTTTAAACTTGCCCTCTTTAAGCTAATCTTTTGAGCCATAAGATTAATTAAAATGTAAGAAAAAGACCACTCTTATTAATAAACTACCACCATTAACATTTTTCTAATATTCGATGGAAAGGTGATACAGGGGCACATCTTTTACAGATCCACTTTTGGTTTTATACATCAAAGGGAACAAGCATATTACTCCACTTAGCAGCTATATTTATCAAGTTATTCACTAAAAACAACATCTAATTTTCAGAATTCTACATTTAAACACGAGGCCTTTTTTTTCCCTTCAACTAAGCCATTTACAGAGTTGCCCCTAAATGAATCACAACATAGCTGGACGACCGCTTGTCTAGTTTGCTAACTTGTCTCAAACATTATAGTCTCCTCCCAATTATATAAACTAATAAAACATTCAGACAGAGTTTTTACTTTCAAAGATCTGTTTTCAGCATGTAATTGCCCAGTCATGTCATGGAAAATAGGTTTGTAAACAAAGACACCTCAAGACAAATTTACAGATGTAACAGCATTTTCATAAACTGTATTAACAAATGTTGGTCTGTTATCTTGTTGAATTTGGCTTTGTCACATGATCAGTGCATGTCTGATGAGCAGTGTATGGGTAGAATGTCACAGTTCTGTTTATAGGTTCGTCTACTGTTTGGCTCTGCCCAGGACATTTTCCTTCATCACCTCAGCCCACAGGGGAAAGCTTTTTATAAAACTCTGTGGTTGGGGCATGCTGACAGCAACGCCAGCTGCTGCTCGACTATTTTAACACGGTGGCTGACATGACACGGCGCATGCTCACGTGTGTAGATATGCAGAACTGTACGTGTGCACATATAGGCCCTGCTGCTGGTTTATTTTTGTGTTTGTGTTTGTGTGTGACCTTGTGGCCTTTGTGTCACCTGTATTTCAGCCACCATGTTGTCATCGGGCTTCATGTGGACGGTGAAGGCCTCTCTCATCTCCCTCTCGCCATCGTACAGGATTTCAATCTCCACAAAGTGCTCCCTCTCGCCCTCCTTGAACTCCACATCTTAGGCACAGAGTCAATAAAGTCAGAAATGCTTAGAAATATACAATATAATTAATACTTTGTTTGCTCTCTGATTGGTCCGCTGGCCCACCAATTCAGAGAGACACAACTCCTTAAAGCAACTGTTGCTGGGCTGCCCTTGGCTAGACAAACTTTTGCCCAGGAAAAGTCCTTTAGAATGTTCTAGGGAAATTGTTACCTTGATTTTGTCTAAAAAACACCCACTAAAACACATTTTCTGAATTCTTAAGTTTACTAAAATCTTTATTTCTCAGCTTTTGTGGCAAATACAGACATGGAACTATAACAGACATAATATTTGAAAGCTTGAACCATTTGCTTTGGTTGCAAACCACTGCCTTTACCCTAAAACTAATCAACATTATTTAAATAATCAATGAGTCAAATCAGAATCATCAACATCCTCCTCCACTTGACTTTGCTTCAAGTCTTAAAAAATATGCAAATGTTGCGTCAGGTCTAAATGTGCTTTAACTAAGGCCAAGTTAATTAAAGAGTAATTACACTGAATAAAAAACAATGGTTTGTCAAATTGTTGGGAACACTGTCTTCACTTGTTTTAAATAGGATGAACCCGGACTGACCTCACAACTATATTGAGGAGGGGCTACAAGTTACCGTTTTCTGTAGTGAGCCTGTCTGGAAACCACTATGCAGCCACTTAACCAGGTTCTTACCCTCTGACATTGGGTTGTAGTCTTCCCCAGAGGTTGCAGATCCATCCTTGGTGTGCACTCTCACCACTGAGACCTTTGAGGTGTCTCCAACTCGCAGGATGGGAATCTTCAGGATAGCAATATCTCCTTTGACCTGAGGTTCACGTACGCTGTACTTGATCTCAGAGAATCGGATGATGGGCTCTAAAAATACATGAAAATTAGGCATGAAAAAAACACATTAGTCTTATAACTCCCTTCTTAAAATGATCAACAGAAAGAGATGAACAAGCACCAGGTAACAAACAGTACATTCTCATTATTTTCACAAGCGAGCTGACGGCAATCATGCCCTATGGAGGTGGGAACATTTCTAATTTAGCAGGTCTCTAAAATACAATATAATGCAGCATAATGCAGTACAATGATGTTGAGATGTAAAGTTGTATGTTTGACTTGTCTCCAGATACATCCTTTCTCATATATGTCAAAGGGGAAAGTTAGGAAGATTCTAAAGGTCCATGACTAACAGGGGCCTCTAAAAGGTACATTATCAGTATTTTTATTCAATATCAGTTTATTAGGTTTTTACCATAGGTCTTTAAACATCTCCTTTTTCTTCACAATCAAAATATACCATACTTTTCTGGTCTTTCATTGCAAAAAAACTAATATTCAGGCATCTTTTCCATTAATTGACCCCATAAAATAACTTTATTGTAAAAAAGAGGCCACTTTGAACATTTATTAGGGGGTGTTAGTTTTGTTTATGCATTTTGCTGTACCCAACAGCATGTTGAAATATTTGGGTCTTTTACCAAAACAGGTTATAGAGCAAGCAACGGTTTGAATATTTTAGGGTTAATGGTCTTGGATTTGATTGACTAGAACTGAAAACTAGCTAAATAAAAATATCCTTTATGCCTAAAATGGTCCAAATACCAGAAAGTTCTGTATAACATATAGTTTAATACACCATTTATTGTATTATTTCAATTGAAGAGTGTTTTCTCCACTGTTTGAAGCTTACTTGTGTCTTGAAACAGAAAAACTTTGCTCCAACAATCATAAGTGGTCCTTGAAAAAATATACCTACAGTATATATCATATTTATTTATTCATTTGCTTTACAGATGCGTACTTTGAGAGCTGGTGTGGGATCAGCTCAATCTGATCTCTCTTCATGGGGCTAAACATTTCTGGAAGTACCCTGAATATGTAGCCTGCACTCAAAACTTCATGGCTTCAGCTGTTAGAGGGGAAATCTTTCCCAAACTCATAGCTTCTCATCTCATTGTTCCTTCTACTATAAGAGACAGCCATTTTAAGTGAAGTACTTAAATGTTTAAATAAATGTCAATACAGCACATACTGTCATTCTCATCAGTGACTGTGACCAGTGCCTCCTTCTGCTCCCCGATGGATGCTCCATATGGAGACTTGCTCTTTGGAGTTCCCAGGACAAGTCTGAACTCCTCATCTTCCTCATGAATCGAGTCGTCCATCAGACTGACCACACACGGCTTCTCAGTTTCACCTGGAGACATGAGGCAAGCAAACTCACATCAGTGCATCCAGTAGTAAGAGGAACACGAGGGTTGGGATATGGAGGGGCTTCTCACCTGGCAGGAAAGTGATGACTGATGCGTCAGTGTTTGGTCTTTCACTGTAGTCCATCATGACCTGAGCAGAGCCTTGGCGAGTGTAGCAGCGCACTGTGGACTGGAGGCTAATGTCTCCACTGCGGTACACAATGGCAGTTACTTCTCCGTCCGACTCGTCCACTTTGTAGCTTCCTTCTTTAAACTGAACTTTTGGCACTGAATGGGAACACAAAGTTATTAGAGGGGTCACAAAAAGATGCAAACATATTTCAAGAGTGTCGTTTTTGAAAAAAATACCTACAAAGCTAAAATGCAGGGCACATGCACAAACCACCTCAGGCATGCTTGTAAGCAGGTCAACAAAACAAAGCCTCTGTTTACGAGTAGAAGAAGCTTGGTACTAAGGATTATGGCCGACTGTATGTATTTCATTTGAAAATTACATAAAGTGCTAATCTTAGTCTAAAAATAGATCACTAATCAAAACACAGTAAATAAAAAAAGAGTCACAACAAGCACACAAGACCTGGTGACTGGTGGCAGAGGCAGGCTAATGCTACCCATTGACTCCCACTGTTCGAGCTAAACTAATAAGCAAAGGATAGCCCTGCCCGTCTCTTCCTTGTTACTGCACACACAGTCAAAAGAATGGTGTCTATCTGCTTTTCATGGACTCAGAAGTTAGGCAAGACATGAAAATAAGAAAAATCTTGATGTATCCCTTGAACACATGCATACAAGCTTTTAAAACTGTATCTAGAAAAATAAAATGCATCTGAAATTTCCTCACCTTTTCATTTTAAAGTGCAATTATGAGTTTAAAAGGATTGTTACTAATGAACTGCAAGCATTTTTGATTTTTTTTATGAACAATAACATATATGCAATTGCAAAAGCAATGAGGATAACTTGATCAGGTCATTTGGTAGGGGTTGCAGCATGATGTTTTCACTCTGAAGAGTGGCAACTGCTTTTAACTTGAACCGCCATGTTGTGGTTAACAATAGCTTTTTACTCTCTCCAATGATATTTAAGCCTAAAAACTCACAAAAGTTGGATTCATTTGTAAAGATACCATGAAGAACATAACATTTTAGTTTCATGATTTTGTTGATGACCTTTTCATCAGCAGTGATCCAAGAACACATTCATCCCATAGGCTTTTAGGTGAGGGTAGCAGGGCGATTCTAATTTCCACATTGGCCTACAAAAATATGTCACCCCTGCACCACTTATATTTAGACAGACTAGCAAAAAAATGTATGCATTCACAAAATTTTAATACATGAAAATCCTAACTCTTTGTAAATATCACAATAATCAGAGAATGTGTTGATAAACATAACAACAAATAAGTCTTATGATAAAAAAATTCCAACACAGATTTAACTTTGAGTTTAACTTTTACACGTGTTCACCTTTTTATTAATGGAAACACCTTACAAGCTAATCACATGGCAGAAACCAATGTATTTATACATGTAGGCCCCATCAACCATGCCATATTTAAAATAGCTAAATAAAACTTTTTCTCCATTCTGTTGTTTGATTTGAGCTTCAGAAAATCTCCTAGACAATCTCTACATGCCCAAATGCACTGGTTCCTCCCATGTGATTGGCGTATAGATATTTGCATAACTGTGTTGTAAAGCAGGTGTTCCTTATTCAATGATGTGTGTAAATGATACTCTAAAGTGTATGTTCACTTGGACTTTGTTTCCTTAGTTGTGTTTTGGATTCATTCATTGAGTGACACTCACAGTCAGTTATAGTGTCGTTGATGGTGATGGTGGTCTTGCTCGGCTCTCCCAGCACAGCGTTCATGGGCATCCTCAACACAAGGTCAAAAGTCTCCGGCCCCTCCAGCTCAGGCTGTCCCAGATCATCCAGGATGGTCACCCTAAACGTCTGCATTGTTACTCCAGGAGCAAAGTCCAGGTTTCGACTGATGCCGACGTAGTCTAATCCAGCTGCAGGGTGCAGTGAGAACCGTGAGGGAAACAGTGATGCAAAAAATCAAAAGGCTGCTGCTGATGCCCTTTAATGACCTCTTATCAGTGATCACAATTAAGTTGTTTTACCTTCTGCGGAGACGGGATCACTCTTCCTGGAGCGGACAGTGACAGTGGCAGTCTTGGACAGATCCGTGCCTGTTCTCCAGACTTTGACCTCGACGTAGCCCGCACTCTCATCCACTGTGTACTCAGGCTCCCCGAAATATAAAGAGGGCTCTGAGGGAAAAAAAAAAAAAGTTTAATGTTGCCATTTGGATCTTTCACTTTGTGTCAAATTGGGTTGTCAAACCTGTCCCTGAGATGACAACATGCCTGCAAGGTTTCCCTGTTTTTCAGACAGCCATAAGTCCCACCTAAACTCTGCCTGTTTGTCAGTGATTGGGTTGATCTAAAGTTGGTCAGAGACAGCTACATTTTAACATGGCAGCTGCCTTAGATTTGATTCAAAGACTCACTCTAATAACCAAACAACTGATGCCAATCTGGCTTTGGCTCAAATATAGAATTGCAAACCTGAATACAGTGGTGGTGTGAGGAGATTAGCATGGATGCTTCTTTAGTGACATTTGTATAAGAGCTGGACAACATTTTCCTGTTAAAAGAAAAGCAGCAAAAAAACACACTAAGGTTTTAACTTTTTGATACCCTAGATAAGGGATGGGTAAATTTGGTTACCATAAGCTTCAAGAGGGCCAAATTGTTGCAAATTAAAGACTACTACAAATAAGATCATCAAATTTACCTGTAATTTAACTAAACAATAAATAGCTATCATATATTATAAAATATGTAAAAACTTAAATCTCAAAATCAAAAGGTATGGCTAACTTTAATTATCTAAACACAAACTGAAGGCAATTAAAGCTCTTTCTCAGTGTAATCAATAAGAATATCCTCTTATTTTAAATCAAGTTATTAGTTTCACTGTTATTTTACCATTAAGTCCTACTGAAAATACACATTCCCTTTACAAAAGTAACATGACAATAGTCATAAAATCTTAGTTATTGGTAAGTTCATATGACTTACTTTTTCCCAAGAGCACACATTATGCTTTATAATAGATATTAACATGAACCATTATAGCAATTAAAATCAAATGAATTCTTAAAAGGAACGAAATAAAAACATCTTTTAAAGACTTTTAGACATGTTGTCCATTTAGAAATGGCACCATATCAGAATACTTCATGCCAGGTATTTTTATCTTAATGACTACAAAAGAACAGCAAGAATTGTCCATTAATATTACAACAGCTACAAGTTGCAACGTGTGGTTTATTAGGTGGCTGTGGTGCAAACCCACTATGTCACATGCATTGTTGATGTGGTTGCCCTGTAATATCAACGGTATACTTTTGTCGAACACCTTCTGAGCTGTTTTTTTTATCGTGAGGTACTGCCCTTCTTGAGCACCATCTATGGGATGCCTTGATAGACATGAAATATAAACAATATTTTGCCTCTATGCATTTAGGTTCAGGAGTAAGTACGACTCACTGAACAAACTCCCCTCTCTGACTCAGCACAGGAAGAGAGCTGTCATCCCTCTCATCCTGTTCTTCTCCCCCACTTATCCAAATCCAGTCAGCTCTGTCTGAACTCATCGCCAAAGGGCTGAGGATACACCTGAATAATAAGGTGCCTGCTTGTGTGTGCACACAACAAGATGCTCTTTTGAAGGGATGTTCCCGGTTTTCTGATGATAGACCCGCTGATAAGCAGTGTGGTGAGTCTGGCAGAGACAGAGAGGCAAACAGAGGGCAAGAATTCAGACTGTGGGGACGCACAGTCACTTCATCTGTCCTCACCTTTGTATAAAGAATGTTTTCATCACACTGTGTGCACCACTGAACTCAGAGATCAACTGATAGAGCAACAAATTCAAGTTTGAGATTTACCTTGTGTTTTAAACTCATATCAAAATGCATTTTTAAACAAGTTATAAGTTAAGACAGTATCATTTAAAAAAAAGCAGTTTTTAATAATGTTTATCCAAAATAAAATCAAATTTATGTTAGACAGTTTGTAGGAGTAAATAGATAATAATAAAAAACAAAAAAAATGGTTGTGTAGAACTTTATTGTTGCTGCTGGATAATTAAAATGTAAAAGTATTGCTCAAATCTGGGTAAAATAACCATCACAAATGTAAAAATTGTGTCAAGAGTTCCTTGTTTTTTTCTGCAGTGAAAAACAAGCTAGATATTATATATCTTGATTTAACAAAATAATAGAGGGATTTCACATCAGGCCCTTACTGCTGAGCCTTAGTAGGACACAGTAACTTCCAGTGGTTCTTTGTAACCTAATAATAGACATTAAGGGATAGTTTTTGTCATTTTATTGTCATGAAAGTCGAAGAAAGAGCTTTATTTCATGTCATTAAATAGTTATTACATTGTCAGCAGATGTGTATCTGTATGGCTGCTGTAACTTTGAATTAAATGACCTTTGCCAGTTTACCTTAAAGTCAAAGATTTGTTAGTCACATTCCCCCCTCTGAATTTGGGTGTTATTCTTATTTTTGTCTACAGATGTTGGGATTTTTTTATTAGTTTAATTTTTAGCCAAAACTGTTTTTTAAAGGTCCATTATCTAAACCCTAATGAAATCTGATTATTATTCAATAGTTTATTAATGTTTAGTTTTTTGTCCTCAAGTAAAGCTGTTTTTTATATACCAGTAGTTACTGTAAACCATTGTCTGGCACCTGCTGGAAGGAACGCTAATGTTTCTGTGTTTTTTGCTTTTATGCATTTTGCCTCCTAAATCAAGGGGGTAAATGATATAGTCATATATAGAACTTTAAGTGATTTAAGTCTAAGGCTTAGGTCAGGTTTCATAAATACCTCTGTTATTGATGCACTGGCAGACCTGGCACATGTTTGGTTTCATTTAAAAGTTTGACTGATGCTCCAGAGACGACTGATGCTGGAGGGAGGACTTCTGGCACGCTCTCAGCTCCTTTCAAACTGCGAGACAGCTATTTAGTACGGAGGATGTTAAAGAGGGGGCTATAGAAGGGGGAGTGAGTGCCAACATGGCAACCTTAAAGATCAGTGTGAGGAAGAGCCAGACGAATACAGTAACAATGGAGGCTGGATACTGGCCGAAGTCCAAACCACAAGTTTATTCAGGCATGCAGATGGTTTTACACACAAACGCACACACACTGAATCAGATTTATGGTGGGGTGTTACGACAGGACCCACCAAGAAGTGGAACCACAATGGAGGTTTACACTAAGGAGTCTTCTTTTGTCTCTTCACATGTCTGGGAATGCACGCTGATTATTTATACATAAAGTCTGATTGTACTCCTGCTCCAAATTGGTCAGGAGGGTTTGTCACTTAAGCTGGCAAGTTAGGGAGCTTCTAAATGCATAGGAGGACCGAGGGAAATTGCAATTATATTATATGTGCAAAAAAGTACATAAGGGATTAAAAAAATGATTGGCACTAAGGTAAAAAAAACAACAAAATAAACAAAATACATTTGGTTTGATGTATCATATCAAACCAGTTAAGTAATATTGATATAAATTATTTAACAAAATGTTCCCGTCTCTTAAGGGTTAAATGAACTTGTCTTACCTTGCCTTGTAGTCCACACTTAGACTGGTTTCTTTATTGTTATGCACAAACATTCAAACACTGTTCGATTGTTCCAAAAGTATCATATAAGATTGATTAATTAAATGTTAATATGTTATGACAGCTATGGATTGACGTTAAAAGATGGCTTTTATAACCAAATGCGTAGTGGACATTGTCTGACTTTTCCAACTCTTTATACAGTCCATGATTTAAAACTCGTAGACAACATCCAGGAGAAGTATTTGGTTAATGGAGGAGTTCAGTGGAATGACAAGAGGATAAATTACCCACTTGGCACAAAAGAAAGAGTTTTAAGAATTTCTGGGAAAAAATATCAAACTTGACAAGACATATTGTTTGACAGATCAAATCAACACAATGCCATTTTTGTGATTTATAGCTTTAAAACAAATTTCTGGTAACTTCAACAGGAATAGGCATTATAGCATTGAATACCGTCTCACAAGGGGAAAGAGCAAAAACATGCCAGTCACTTGATTTCCTGCACAATAGTCCCTCTCTCTGCACCACCTGCCTTTTGGTCCTTGCAGACAAAGGGATGCCCTCTGTTTCCCCTGAGCTCCCCTGAATGCCGACGAGGACAAGGGGTCGCTGGAGGAGCACAGGGAAGTTTAAAGTCCCTTTTATCTGACAGACCGTCTACAGCCTAGCACAACATCCACTGAGGCCGCAGTTCTCCCTTCTCAACACCTGTCTATTGTTATCTTGTGCCTAACGTGGAGCGACAGACAGAGTGTGTTGGATAAATGAAGCAGAATGTGTAAACAAAGAAGCACAGGAAGGGTTAATGGACCTGAAAATACTGTAAAGCCATTAAAGCTAGTGTAGTACATAGGGACAATATGGAGGGCTTTAATATGGCGACTGTGGGTTCGGAGCCTGTCTGGGAACCTTTGGTAGCTTAATGATGTTCAGACACTAAAATGGTAACATGGAGCATCAAAAGAGAACTGGGAAACAGGATCGCCAGCACCTGCCACCATTGGCCATGGACTGCGAACAACAGGAACCCATTAAATTAGACAGTGACAGTTTTGAATTTTATTAACACCGTGGTTGTTGCCTCTCACATGTCCCAAAAAAAGGAAAAGAGAAAGACTTTGATAACACATGATCATCAGTTCATACGATTTTTGATTATGATCATTGTTCAATTCATTTTACATTACATTTCTTAGCTCCTGTTTTTGTTTATCTGATATTTACAAAAAGCATTTGTCTGCTGTCAGGATTAAACTAAATTCCTGAAGAAAAGCATAAACATAAGCATCTTTTGACTGTACATACATTGTTGGTTTTACCATCAATCATCCATCCATCCATTCATAAAACAATAGAAACAACAATAAGTTTATCCATCCATCCATTCATTTATTCATCTACCCATTCTAAATTGCATACAATCAATCCTTCCTCTAACCAGCCATTGATCCATCCTTCTATCCATCCATCCATCTGTTGATCGATCCAAGATTGTACCAATCCTGTCATTCATCCATCCCTCTATCCAACGGGATTGACAATATCTATCCTTTATTGTACCTATTCTTCATCAATTTATCTATGTAATGGATTCCTTGATTGTTTTATTCATCCATTAATCCATCCATGCATACATAGATCCATCAAAGTTTGTACACGTCCTCTAATTTATCCATTCGTTGATTGATTCAAGAATGTACCATCCATCCAGTATTGCACCCATCCACTCATCCATCAAATCAACCACCAACTGATTGTTCAATTGTCTGATGCATTCATTTTTGCATCCATTTATCTGTTTATTTATCCATCCATTCTTACAACAATTAAAGCATCAAACAGTTAATTTATTTATTATACCATCCATTCCTAAACACATACTTCCATCCCATCATCTATTTACCCATCCACCCATCCATCCTGTTAATGAATTAGTGATGATTTGTCATGTTTTTTAGGTAAACCCGTCTTTACTCACCGTCATCACTGTCTGCCAGGATGATGACCTTGGCTGACGGGAAGCTGGTGCCCACCTGTCCTCCCATTGGCATGCTGAGGCTGACATTAAAGCTCTCCTCTTCCTCATACAGAGAGTCGTCAATGATGATGATACGACACATCTTTTCTCGCTCGTCTTTGTCAAAACGCAGCACGCTGGTGTGGTCCTCAGGCCGGGTGATGTAGTCTGAGTAGGACAGGACTGTGCTGGGGATGGTGCCGGTGGCCGTGGCTAAAACATGCAATAGAGGCAAGACATGGTGTACTTTTAATATTTCATGGTTTAATTACATTGCTGTAGAAATGTGAGACAAGAAGTTTAGGTGTTGCAACACAGCTTTATCTCACCTTGCTGAGTGTAACAGACAACCATGAGTTCCTGGCTTGCATCTCCTGTTCGCCGAACAGGCACTAACAGCTCGCCAATGTCCTCCTCAATCTTGAACTCTGCCTGAGGAATAAAGACTGTCGATTCTGTTTGGGGAGAGGAACACAGATCATACTTGACTTAAAAATGTCATTGCAGCCTGAAATTCAACATTTATGTTGGTAACAGGGCTTTGTTGGAATAAGTTGTATCATTAGATTCCTACCATCCCCAGGATCCACTATCTCAACTGTTGCAATGTCAGGGAACTCCAGCACAGCCATGACGGGGTCTGACAGCTGAATCTCAAAGGTCTCTGAGGTCTCAAACTCTTGGTCTGTGAAGATTTTCACCTTCCAGGTTGCTGTAGTCTGGCCAGGGTTGAACTGGACCTGCTTCTGGGCTTTTCCCCTGAAGTCTTTGTCCTTCTTAGCTGTCCCATCCTTAGTAGCAATACCTTAGGGGGAAGGATGTACATGCCTTGAGCTCAAAAATACGGATAAATACATGCTTTATTTATATTGTAATGGTTTATATAGAGAAAAACTGCTTCTGTAACTCTGTATATGCGTGTCATTCCTTTATAACTTTAAACTTCAAAGACAGAGAGATGTACACACGACAGCATACATTATTATAAATCTGTCGAATGCAAGTGTCTGACACAGCCAAATACACCAGCATGTTGACATTTCCTCCTGACCTTTACTTTGAAAGGTTATATGTGCTCTCAATCAGACCCCTTTCAAGAGGGTAATTAGAGCAGCCAGCAGTCAAACATTCAATGCAAAGCGGGAGCATATTTAGTGACAAAACAATGTTATTAGAGATCCTTTGAATTTAGAATTAGATTAAAGATAAAGTGAACACATCCTGTAGCTTTAAGTGAATCTGCAGAGTGTTTGAATGAGAGGATAATATTTGAGTTTTATAGCACAGATGGCCTTCTAAATGGTACATAAATAACACTTTATGATGTAAGGAAACATTTTGAGGGGCAATAACTCATAGGTAAACTGTCAGTTTAATAAGGGCATGTTGTGTAGTGCCATCATTATTCATAGCCCTCTTCTCTGACCCACTGAAACAAATATCAAG
Source organism: Cetoscarus ocellatus (assembly GCA_037902135.1). NCBI lineage: Eukaryota > Metazoa > Chordata > Actinopteri > Labriformes > Labridae > Cetoscarus > Cetoscarus ocellatus. The sequence goes on from JBAMNC010000875.1 coordinate 58,202, forward strand.
AAATCGGACTTTAGCAAAACAAAAATGAAAGTTTTAGATGAATAAGTTAGGAAATGAAAACATCCAATAAGAGGCTGATGACTGTATGGTGGCCCTGCAATGCAGACACAGTAAACATGTCAACAAAAAAAAAAAGAAATAATATATTAAACACAATTGGATAAAAGAAAACACAACAATTAATAAGATGATGCAACAAAGAGGGAACACAACCACAAATTTTCAAAAATACAAATAACAAGTATTGTAGGGTTTTTTTGTTTTGTATTAATTGGCATACTGATTTTTCTAATCCTTGTGTTAGTTGATGTCATGGTTTCTTTTCATCTTTGTTGTGGTTGTTTATTTGTTGATGTTTTGTGATTAGTTGTTATGTTCTTTATTTGCTGTTGTGTGTCTTTTTGTCATTGTTTCCTGATTTGATGCCGTATTTTTCATGTGTTGTTGTTTCTGATCTGTTGTTAAGTTTTTAAATTTGCTGTTGCTATTGATGTAATGTCGAGTGTTGAACATGACAGCAAACAAAGAAACAGAAAATCAATAAAACAAAATGCAGCCACGAACAATAAAACACAAAAACAAACAAAAAAAATTACACAAAATAGTGAGATAAGACATCCACATGACAAATGTGTTTTTTGGGGGTCATTTTTTTATTTATTCTTCATTGTGTTCTGTTATTTGCCATGGCTTTTTGATTTGTTAACTTTTCTAACTTTTCTGCTGTTGTGCTTTTTTCATCTTTGTTATATTCTAAATTTGGTGTTGTGTTATTGTTTTATTTGTTAATTTGCTTTATGATCTGTTGTGGTTTTTTTTATCTGTTGTTGTGTATTTAGTTTGTTGCTGTGTCTTCTCATTTGATGTTGTATGGACACCATACAATTTTCGCATGTAATTACTTACTGACAAAGGAGGTCTCCCCCAGATAACCTCTGCGTTTGAGCGTCACCTCCAAGAATTTGGCGTCTTCATCCACTAAATAGTACTCCCTCTCCAGAGAGAGCCAGGACCAGTTCAGTCTGAATGGCTGAGGCTTTAACTTATTTCCACCTAAAAGACAGAAAAAAAGTTAATTGCATCATTTATTTAAACAATCCTCCACATCACTGTAAAAAGTAAAACCATTAATTTTGTTCAAGTTAGGAGTAACTGGGGTATATTCTTTGCAATCTGCTCTGGGCTTGCAGGGAAACAAGGTCACTGAATATAAAGACTCCCGCAACCTCATTTCACCCTGTACCCAATGCCCTTTCCTTAATCCTTAAAAGGGAAGGTATGAACCTGATATGCATGGTCTGCATGTGGAAAATTAACAGTAATAGAATAATGACTTCATGAGTTGATCTTTGGAAATCTACTCTCCCATAGTAATTAATACTCTGTCACTTTTACCCTTGAATTAGAAGTTCTGAGTGTTTTCAGAGGCTTCTCATAAGTGCTGATGTAACCTTCAACAGTACTGGAACTGTTAGCCAATATTTATCTGCAACAAGTGTGTCATCCTTCAGGAAAGCCACATGATTAGTGTTAATGCAACACTTCCCTATGTCTGATGTACTCACTTCAGCTCCCTCTGTGACTAATTCTGTACTACATTCTAAACATGGTTAGACAATCCAGTCAGGGACATATTACCTTGCATATCATAAACTTAGTTAAACCATATTAGCAAGGCCTTAAATGTTGAACAGGTTGGTGCTTGGATCTGTCAGTACACAGCATAACAGCTCTCTTTTGTGTGTCATTTAATTCTTTAACAGAACTCTTGGATGTCCTCGGATCTAAACATAAAAACAGAGGGGAATGAGACTTTGCGTCATAAAATCTAGAACAACTGCCCCCTCCAAATCAGATCTGCCTAGTCCCTTGACATTTCAAATAACAGCTAAATACTCATCTGTTTAGCCTTGCAGTGCAGCTGGATCTGCCTGATTCAATGTCTGTAATTAGACAGATCCATTTTGCCAAGCTCCAGTCTACAACTGTGTGACTGTGAGCATCCCAAAGAGGCACAGTCATATCAGCAGGAAGAGTTGTGAGCTAAAAGAGGGACAACAGCAGGAAGTGACTGCTCGTATAGACATTAACGTAGATGCTAACAGCTTTAGGAGCAGTTTCATTGAATCTAGACAGCATTTCTTTATTAAAAACAAACAACAACGCTGAAAATATTTCTTGATAGAAAGGATACTTTCGCTCCACTTCCAACATGTTCTGGTTAATAAACAGCATAATGGCACTCCCATGTGTTATTCATTGTTCAAGTTGATAGTTAGATTGCTTAATGATTTATTTGGACATTATCAGGGCTGACATTATAGCCAGTAAACAGTATTTTGTAAAATTGCTTGTTTGACTTTACTTTTTAATATAATCAAGTGAATAATTGAATCATACCAAAGAGTCCATTTTGATCTTTAGTATCAGCACAGATTTGATACCGCTGTGACCATTTACCATACAGCACAAACCTTGTAGTGTTAGATGTCTTCTACACCTTCTTGTTTGACAAACTCTGTAATATACATTGTACATTTTACTCTTTTTCAACTCGTTTAAAACAAGAAAGTGTGGCTCCTTCTTTCTATTGCTGTTCTCTCATGTTTACTGTTAAAGCAGAGACATGTCTAAGAGTGCTCCTTCAACTAGAGCAGGCTGTGGGCTTAACAGAAACCTGGCTCAGAGAGTGCTTCTTATCTGGGCCCCTTTCCTCATATCCCTAATGATGAAATTCCCCCAATGACGTAATTTGGGGAAATATTGTTTAAATAAATAGTTTGAGTACACATTTTCTAAAAAACTGTGTAAACCACGAAGGGAAAGGAAAGATCTTTCTCATGATGGAGTGTTAGTAGATAGGCCATGGACATATATTTGTAGAAAAAAACAACAACAAAAAACAAAACATTTAAAAGTGTATTTGGCATCATGTGGGACCTTTAGACTCTTGACACCTTTTGTATTCCCTCTGTGCCATTAATCTTCTTCAGAAGAGTCTGTGTTCACAAAACATCTGATCAAACTCTTATTCAAAGCTCATAGTCCCCTTCCACTGATCCACATCTTTAGACCCAATCCTGTCCTTAATCCATACCACCTCATGACTCATGTAATCCCTCAAACTGTCAGCTCAGTTTTGATCAATGACTTGGTGCTTCAGAGACATTTAAGATTATGGCTTCTACGACATAATCTGGATGTTTTTTTTTAGTTAACACAGTGATGGACTCTAGTGTCTTATCCCTCTGAGAGATGAGCCTGGTGACCTGTGACTTTTGATGTGAAATGGGTCAAGCTCAGTGCTCTCTTTGGATCAAGGACGTTAGAGAGGGCTGTCTCTCTTTAGTCTCGCACGGCTGGTCACAGTGACAACGGCCCTGTTGACCTGGGGCTGCTGGAGATTCTTGGAAGGAACTCCAGTGGGGCAGAGGAAGAGTTCAGCAGTTTGGTAGGACTAAATTCCAGAAATGTGTTACAGTGGGCAGTTCATATCCACAAAAAAAATATATAAGTCAAAGGATCTTTGGGAAAAAAAATGTGAGAAGGAAACAATGGAGAGAAGCATCTCACTGACATAACAATAAACCAGCATCAGGCTCAGTTTTGGCTCAGTGAGGAAGAAAGAGGCTGCACTCTTTCTGCTGTGTGGCTGAAGAGAATAAAACACTATGGGGTTGAATGTGGGTATTCTGAAACATGGGAAGGAGGGGGACTTCCTGAAACCCTCATGTCAACACTGGAGCCAAATCAGACTTTAACAGAGTGAAAACCACACTTAGGAAATCCAAGAGCATATTCAGATGGGGCTGATAGCAATGAGATGGTGTAATGGGACAATGGTTGGTCTTTACTCCTTCTGTAACATCATCAGTTACCCAAAAAAAACAAAGAATAGAACTTGCTCAAGAATAACCCATCCAAAAGTTACAAAAATTGAGAATAAAAGTTCTTATTTAAGAGGGGACGATTTAATTTTGTTTGCCAACCTCAAGCAATGCATCAAAAGCCTGTAGGCTTTTCCTATGGGTTTTTGTATTACTGCTGATAACAAACTTTGAGATGAAAAAAAGTGAATGAAAATTACAGGTTTTGTTCATTTTGATAATCTTTACAAATAGCATTGCTTTAATCATAGAGGAAATGTTAGGGCAAGTGGTGCACTGGGTCAAGGCATGCAATTGTAATGTTGATTGGATTTGAGCTTAGAGTATGAAGCCCTTCTCTAGTCTTCCTGACAACTCAAAGCACCTTCACACCTCAGGCCACATCTACACATCCACTCACACGTTCACTCTCACTTTTGCTCACTGATGGAAGTTTCTATGTAAGTTATCCATCAGAATTTGCCAACAAATCCTCTCTCTCTTTCAAATTGATGTACACCACCAGACCAAACTCAACAATGCACTTATGTGAGACATCAGGTGCTTTTCAAGGATAAGGTACAAAGGTTAAGTTTAAAACTGGAGAATGACTGTCCACACTATAAACAAACAGAAGTTCTTGATAAAAAGGCAGCTTTCATTTAATATCTGAGGTGCTCAGATGTAGACTACTACAGGTCCTGTCATATACTATACTAGAGTGTATGTTCACTCAAAAGTTTTCGCCTTGTCATCAGTTACTGTTTTGTAATTTTTTATTATTTTTAATGCCAGGAGTCCACTGCCAAGTGTCTGGTGAAGAGCCACATGACACTCCAGTTATATTTTAACACCCGTGACTTTCATTGTTAATCATCTCCTGATGAAAACTTAATCAGGTCTAAACAGAGGCACATCCCTGTTAAAAAAAGGACCTTCTTCTTGATCAGAGTGCCTCAAATTTTCAATAAAGTTGCCTTTTTAACAAGAACTTCTGTCCATTCATGATCTGGACAGTCTTTACCCGTTTTGAATGTTTCTGAAGCCTAAACACAATCAGCAAACGTAGAGAGCTAATGTCAGGCAATTATTGAACTACATGATGGGCTACTTCAATGCTTCCACTAGCAAGTTTCTAACTTCATGTCTTCATATATCATGCCCTTACAACCCTTTACAAAAGACTGCCTTGTTAGCGTGACCTGATCAGGATTGTGCTCAAAGATGTGTTAGTGTGATTTGCATTGTTTTAAAAGACAAGAAGAAATTATTACATTGCACATGTCCAATAAACTCTTCAGTCCAAGTTAGCAACTTGTCCTTTACTTATGTACTTTTTAAAGACACAATAAAGCTTTAAAACTCCCAAGTCAGGCAATCCATACGTGTGTCTGATACCCATGTTTATCACAGACCAAATTTTAGACTTTTTCCCAAAACTTAAACCAATGCCTTTGAAACAAGAGTACCAGAGGTGCTAAAATGCTAACTCACTCATTGCTGCACCACTCCATTCCTCTGGCCATTTTTAGAGGACATAATATATTATATATATACAACTAGAGAAGCACTCAGAGAGCGCAGACCTCCGCCAAGCAGCTTCAGTCCACTTTGGTGAAAATGGTCCTATCTGGCAATGTTACAGAATCTTTTAAAAAAAAATCCTGTATCTGGATGGTGATCCGAATCAGTCCCAAAATCTAATCATTTCTTCCTTATCCCATTCCACACATTTCCTGAAAAATTCATCCAAATCCGTCCAAAACTTTTCAAGTTATTTTGAACACAAACAAACAGACAGACAGACAGACAGACTAACCAACGCTGGCAAAAACATAACCTCCTTGGCGGAGGTAATTACTGTGCTAGTGCAGTGTATGGCTGGTAAAAAGCAGGCAGACTGATGGGTACAGCAACCCTCCACCAGGCTCCATGCTCAAGTTTCCTACAGTCATTGCTAAAAATACAGGAAACATGTGTTATGTTTTTTTTTTTTTTTTTTTAGCTTGCCCTAATTTCTTTAGTTGTTTATACAATATCAAATAATATAATCAATGAAAGGAATAACATCGGCTCCACTTTTCTGCCAACTCCAAACTGCTTGTGTGTCAGTATAATCTGCACTGTTTCAAGTGTAATGACTGGACAACAAACCAGATAAACTGAGGAGGAATCACATCCTCATCTGGACAAGAGAATCCATTGTTAAGGGCTGATGTAGAGTGGAACAAAGTCCGGGATAAACTTCAGCAATCAGATTGTTTCTGAAGAGAATGCCTTCTGGCTGCCAGCCCTCTTTGCAGCTGATAAGAGGAGACGCTTTTTCAGTGGCTATCGTCAAGGATTATCAAATGAACACAGCAGAGACAAAAAGCTGCCTCTGATTTTGGCATTCAGCCCTCAGTCAGCTTTAGGTTTCATTTCTACAGGGAGTAAAACAAAGAAGTATTTATGGTAAGAAAGCTTTATATCTTTGAACTCATGTTCGACCACTTTGCTATTGAAACAAGACATCTGTAGATCATACACAGCAATGTTGAGATAACATATAAGCTCTAGTTTTCATGTTTTGTGGTGCACTTTTTCACTCCTTAATTTTGATTTGTGTGTATATTTATATTTACATTTGATGCATTTAAGTCAAAACAACAAAAGGCATTCAGAGTGGTCCTCTGATAGTTGGGTCAGGATCTAAAAGCTGGTCATGGAGCTGTTACAGTGCATTGTAATGTGGGCCTGTAATACAAAAAGGGTCAACATGGCTATGATATTTGATTCAGTCAATTTTGACATACAAATACAAAGCATTTCTTTGAGGTATCGCCTTAACTGTGTCATTATCTTGGAACGACAAAACTGGTTTGTCATGGGTATATGTTAATCTCTCATGATCTCTAGAAAACGATCTAAATCTTTGTCATCAATAGAGACAGTAAAATTAAATGTGCATCTATCACTAAATGCTCATTATTCACTCTGTATATTTCTATTTCTAAGAAATATACTGTATGTCAACTTTTCAATCTAAAAACTTTGCCCTTTTTTGCTTAATAGCAAAACAGTCTTTCAAAGTTAAATTAATGCCAACATCATATCATTAACAACTGGACTGTAGAGACCAGTGAATAAGTTACATTTGACATTTCCCTCAACCTGTTGTCTTACAGGCTTTGTTACATGGGAGGTCAACAGGTGCTGTCTCTATGCTGGGCAGTCTTTACAGGTGGCTGTATTTGTCAAGAATAACTTCTTTCAGTACTCAAAATGTTTTACGTAGTTTCTCCAACCACTTCCTCACCCTAATCAAAACATTTCAAAGTATTTAAACTCCTGTTAACTTTGACAAAGTCGTAAGTACTGATTAAAAGTCAGGAGAAGGAAAACAGGCTAGAATAGTGTACGCTTTCACTGTCTTTGTCCACCTATTTGTCCCTCTCCTTCTTCCCACCAGAATCCAGATTATATGGAGCAGAGTGACAGCTGTCCCCCTTGAACCCCCCTCCCTCTATACCCCCTTCCTCCTTGTGTCGGCTTTGTTTGGGAACAGCAGGCTGCAGTCTGGGTGGGCCAGATCTGCCAGCATGGCATGCCTCCCTGCGTGCCTCCACATTGTTCACACCAGTGTAAAAGGGGAGGATCTCCCCCCTTTATTCCTGCTTTCTATTGTACATGTTGTCAGACACTAAAGGCGAGTTGGCACAAATCTCAAAAAAATCAAGAAATGATCATGAGGCCGAACTGGGTGGGGTTAAAACATCAAGCTGTGCACAAAATACAAATTATAGTACAGTGATGGACAAAGCACACAACTTCAGTCTTTGAGTAAAAGTACAAATACAGATCTCCATGCTTAAATAACATTTCAATACAAGTTAAAGTTGCCTGAGCAAAGAGTTACTTGAGGAACTGTACTACTTGCTTTAAAGAATCATAAGTACTTTTTCACCTTCACATTTCTAACAGCTGTTAAAGGAGGTTTGAGGCCTCTTGAACTCTGCAATGGTGCAGTATATTCTTATTCATGTTGCCTTACCTGCCTTAGTTTTTCTCGCTTCTTTTTAGCCATGTTTGCACTATCATATGCATAAACTGGAGGGAGTCAGAAAATGTTGATTTAACAACACATCCCAATGTCTTGTGCCGCTTTACTGTATCAATATTGCAAGAATATGATATTATACAAAACAATAATGGACAGAAATTTGGAAACATGTTTTGTACAAACATATTTAAGAGCAGCCCCCAGTCCAGGGATCATTTTTATATGTAATAACTGATTAGTAATTGTATACATTGTATATTGTTTCTTTATGCTTTGAAACTTTAGTGGTGGGCAAAAATATAAAGTGTTGCCCTGTTCATAGTATTGCAATAAATCATCATATATTGTATTTCCACCCATGTATTTCAATACGTATTATATCAACAGATTCCTGCCAGTACACACCCCTAACAAAAACTTAAAGATAATGGCCACTGTGAAAACTTTTCTGCTTCATACTTGTTTTTTCCCCAATTTTGTAAACTTTCTGATGACCTAGTGCAGGGGTTCTCTTTACTTGTCCACCCACAGCTCCTAGAATAGCAATTCAAGGGACTCAAGATCCCAACTGTGTGGATCTTATAAGAGCAGTAGGCCATTGCATTACTGATGTCATGAGCAGACTTAAATTTCAGTTATCTTTTTTGCCTTATTACTCCCATTTTAGCATACCGGTAAATATCACTTATCAAAAATGGTTGTATTTGAAATCAAACTATTTTAATGTACGTATCATTAAAATGATGAGTAAAATATGAAGACTTGATCCTCAGGGGTCCCGAACTCCACTCTGAGAACCATGAACCTGTTGTATGTCATCATCATGTCTTAATCACATTTTGGTCGTTGATAATAACACTGATCATCTCTGAGTAAGACTGACCAATACCTGTCCTACTTTGTATTCTCATGGCAGTTAAGTTCAACACATTTTGTACTCATTCAGATCAGATGTATTAAAATCAGCTGATTTAAATTAAAGAGCATAAAATATATAAAATGTATTGGAGGAAAGAGAAGGGTTTATGTATCTTAAATGTGGTGGAGTAAAAGTTAAGATTTTACCCCCCACATGCCAAGGTACCAAAAAATGTCCTTTAGTTCAGTCCTTAAAGAAAGTTGATTTTTCTTCTTTGTTAAACACAAACTAAAGGCTGGTAAGAAAATTGCTTGAAATTAAAGCCACAAAAACCACTGATACATGATTTAAGACATAATTTATGGTTTGGTATATTAAAATTTTATGATGCTGTAACCATATTAGACTGGCCATTAAATTCAATACGTACAGAAGCTGCCTGGCTCGGCTCACATTTCTATTTGCTAAAAAAACCAACAACTGCCAATCATTGTAATTTCTAGTGAAATGAAAAGCTTTAAAGGCCGAATATGTTTAATACTGTTAACAGCCATTTGATTATATGATTATGAGTATGATCGAGGCTTCATAATGATGTATGATGATAGTTTCCTGTTTTGGAGTCTGCAAATGCAACAGAAGAAGAATGATTGTTTCATTTTATCAAAGGAGCAGGACTTATTTATAATTTCATTCATTTAAGATCAACTTTTTGGCTTCTATTTGACAAGACAGATAGTGGATAAAAATGGGAGCTGGAGAGAGAGAGTGTAGAGAACAAGGTCAAGGAGCCACGATCTGGACCTTTGAGCCACCTGCATTTGGGACAACAGCCTCTTTAGAGTAAGCGTGTGGATATAAACACTCAGCAACTTGCACAACATGACTCACCATATCAAATAAATTCACACCATGGCTACAAAATTACACATGCCTTTTGGATGCAGAATTATTCCAAAAAACATACATGTCAGACGACATAATAAATAATTTACAACCACATAGACATGAGGACCCTCTTGAAAACAAGATGCCACATCTTAAGGGGCTAACCTCGAATTAATCTATATTCAGCAGAGACAAATATGATGAGGACAGATTTATGATCTGGGTGTCCATTGGTTTGTTGCTATCATAAATTTGTATTTTTAGTCCCCTTGTCTCTGCCAGGATGGATAAATCTCTGGATGTATGTATATGTACATATGCATAAATGTGTATCCATAAAATGAAGAGTTTGGCTTCAGTCTTCTTTACTGTAAAGTGCCTTGTTATGAATTGGTGCTACATAAATAAAGATTTATTACCTCCGCCAAGGAGGTTATGTTTTTGCCGGGGTTTATCTGTCTGTCTGTCTGTTTGTCTGTTTGTTTGTTTGTTTGTGTTCAAAATTACTTGAAAAGTTCTGAACGGATTTGGGTGAAATTTTCAGGCATTGTCGGAAATGGGATATGGAAGAACTGATTAAATTTTTTTTAGGGGGAGGGGGGGTCACCGTCTGGATCCAGGAATTTTTTAAAGGATTCTTTAACATTGCCAGATAGGACCATTTTCTCCAAAGTGGACCGAAGCTGCTTGATGGAGGTCTGCGCTCTCTGAGTGCTTTTCTAGTTGGTTGATTGACTGATTGATTGACATAAAGCACCAAAACAGGATATATATAAACACTAACAGCTAAGACTGTTCAAACCAAAATGTGCTCCATCTATAAATTATCCATCCAATATTCTGCTTCATCAAAACAAAACAAAAGCACACAAATGTTTTCACAGCCTGATATTTCCCTGTACAAGTGCCTCTGACATGCATTCCTAGTTAGTTCATATTTACACAGTCGTGCTGCCTGTTCCATACATAGATGCAGAGGGATTGTGGGTCAGGCCGGAGATATCCTAGAGAAGGAAGGTCAATGCGTGGCTCTGACGTTCAGCAGCATGATGCAAGGAAAGGCAACCTTCTAAGAATATCCTCATCAAGTGACAAGTGTCGCCTTTATTGCATTTCATCATTAATCATCCTGTTGATATAAATACTCTGCAGGTTGCAGTCAGCTATGATAGGTATCCAAATATCTCTGTTTTCCAAGTATGGGCCATTAATTCATAAAGATGTCAAAAGGTTATGTAGCCAGGAGAACGTTTTCTCTTTCTGTTGATATAACATCTCGATAGGTACAGAGAGAAAAGTTTCAAATAGTGAAAGCAACAGCTTCCTCTCTGTGTTCCAAAGAATTCATCTCGGGAATGCTGCATGATTACAAGTATTAATAACTCTTATCATTCCTCCAGGCAGCAGCATGTGCTGTAAATCGACTCATCATAGCGGCTAGGTTAGGACAGGGATGTGATCTCTGCAGGATGTTGTCTGAGAGCTGCAAATCTCAGGCCTACTTGTAAACAGACTTTGCAGGGGGTCCAAATGTCCAAAGTGTTTTTGAAATTAAATATTTTGTTCAGAATGAGGAATAAAGACTTCAAAAAAACACATTTAACAAAAAAAGGCTATGAAGTGTACAGTTGTGTAGCATTACAGCAAATGCAGATGTCAGATTTATGAAGTAACAAAACAGGCAGAAAACAAACAGTATTTACATTAGCTTAATGTTAAAGACCCCACATTAAACTTTATAAGTGTTATGTGCTCTTTGGTGTGTTTAACATGCCTCCTACGTGTGATAAAGCACCTCAATGAACAAGACAATAAGTGGGCAGCATCAGGAGTTCTCCCTCTCCTCCAGCAGCATAAAATGACTTGTTTCCTGCCCCCTAACATAGACCTACCAGTGTGATGTTCAACTACTGTTTTGTCTGCAGTTCAAGTCCATTGACTTAGGTTGGCAAGCAATGTGCAGTGCAGATATGATTATATGACCTGTCCTGTCCAATTACCACAGAGTTGATCAGTCTACCAATCAGAGAGGACTGGGCCCACATGGAGAAGGAAGCCTTAAAGGGGTAGGAGCTCTAACAGTGACTCCCACGGTGAAAATACAACTGGACCAGGGGTACTCAAGATTTGAGAGCTAAAAGGGTTTTTGGACATTGTTCATTCATTGTGGACATCGGTGATCCATAGCCAAACGAAAAATATTTTAAGCTAGCGGCCGTAACCAGGTTTATTTATTTTGTCCAACTTTCTCTTTTTCAGACCATTGTAGTATTCCTCTACCCCAAACCATAAAGGTAGACTTGCTGTTTTCAGAGCTTGAAAAACTTTCACTCTGTCTCATGAAGCTATGGCAAAAGTTCAAGCAGGAAAACGTGTATATTAATTCAGTCATATATCATCAGTTATTATATATATAGTCATACATATAATTTTAGTCACCTCTTAATCATTTCCTCACCCTGCCTTCATATACAAGTGATCCAATCATCAGCTGATTAGGGGCGTACACTCACTTAAACAACCAGATTCTACCACAACCTGTCTGATCATCCTGCTGCTGTCATATTTTGAAATCATGTCGCTGCTCCCCCACGGTCAGTGACATGGTGTGGTGCCTTAGAGCAACTCTTTCATGTCAGCAGGGTAAGTATACTCGGTTAATACTCAAAGAAGAAACTTCCTCCAGCTCATTATTTCCTACTTTGAAACTCACAGACATCATGGCTCACCATCGTAAACATCATCCTATGTCACTGATGAAGTTTCTGGTAATCATCAAAGAAGTCCATCGCTCCTTATCAGTGCTCCAAATGCGTTATCTCATAACCAGCGTGCATGGCGGCTGCCGTCCTCCACCTTATTTTGTTCATGCATGCCAAACACGGAGTTGAACAGTCACACAGTTTTTGCAAAAGTTGTGGAATTCTACCGTAAACGTCTCTCTAATGTCTGTTTTCTGTCTGACCTTTTATATTTAGGGGTATTCTATCTTGCATTCACCCAAAGGGATGCTAATCACAAAATACATTGCACATTTTCAATCATACAGTCTTGTAAAATAAATAATTGTTCACGCAAATTTGGTCTCTTCTGATTGAAATAGTTTAATCTCAAACCAACATCTTCATTCTTCTTTGCTTTGCTGTTTGGTTTGTTTACATCAGTGAATGTACCATATGCATAGCATTCTGTGCTCTGATTAGTCAGATAAGTCATATATATGATGTAGCAGAACAAATTGTAGAAGGCAGGACAAAACTTAAATATGCTAGATCTTCAGTCATGAAGTTTTGAGGCATCTCATTCAGATGGGGTTGTTATTGTTGTTCATTGTGACTCATCACACAAGATAAAGAGCTGATCACCCAGCAGGTCACCCAGTCAAAGGTGTTAAAATATACAATGTGGACCAAAAACTGTGCCACAGCTCACAGTCTGACATAAACCCATTACTTTGTGTCTTCAGAGCTGTTGGGCAAGTGTAGCCTTAAGGAAATGGACAAGCAAAGGAGTAATTCAATGACAGCTTGGCTAGCGGCAGCAACAGCTTTGCCATATGAGAGAGCAGATAAGAATAACTGGTGTAGCCATACATCATAACTCCCCACCCCTGCAGCCCCCTGGCCACCATAAATCAAAGCAGCAGAAAAAGGACAAAAAGGGAAAGAGAAAGAGAGAGAAGTAGGTTATGGCATTGTGCAATGACAGGGCGATAGGGTAGTCCCTCTGAAGCAAGAAAAGAGAAGAAATGGAGAAGAGTTGGAAAGAAAACAGCAATGAAAAAGAAAGCTTCTTAGCTGTAAGGAAGGAGGGAGAACAGAGCAGGGTGTGGTAGACGGGGGTCTGAGAGGTCACAGCTTCTTCTGGTCACAGGGGGCCCTGTCTGTGGCACCGTTAGCCAGTAAATCTTTCTGTGACTGTTGACATGGGTGACATGTAAGATCCCCAAACACAGTTAGGGAGTAAGGGTGTAACATGGCACTGTCACTCAGAACACAGCCCTCCTGTATGACACTGCACAACAACTGTGTTGAGGAAAATTCATACAAGTCTGACTTCAAAACTATAAATATAAAGACACTTTTCTGTTGCTCTCCATGCCTTTTCCTCTTCTTGGTATCACTGCAGCCTCTTGGGAAGTCAGTGAAAGCACCTCACAGTAGGGCTCTGTAGGTTATCGGGATATCTGGGATTGGGTTGGATTTCTGGGGGAGCTTGAAGTGGGGTGACCAGGGGGCTTTGAAAGGGGATCCCCATGGAGCCTTTCCTCTCACGTACACACCTGTCTACACGGGATACCACTTCACTTCCAGGCCCGACTCTGTCTGTGGCCCTGGAGTCAGCAGTCTCCCAGGAAGTGCATTCCTGTCCTAGCTCTGAATGATCGCATAACATTCAGCTCACTGGGGTCTACAGACCCTCTGTGGTGCTTGGAGACTATATTGTTGCCATTGAAAAGATGCATGGTGCTTGTCTCTTTTTCTTCCAGTCTTTTAAAGATGGTCTCAGAGCTGATCAATCTTGCACCTCAGACATGCAAGAAGAGGTAGTGTTTATAAAAACGTATATACTTCAAAGTCCAAACATCTGACATAAATATATCACCAAAGTTCTGAGGCTAAGAAACTCCACAATGTCTCAACACGTCTGAGTGTAAATAAACGATTTTCCTCTTAGCCTCTGGCCCATGCCTGATGGACAAGGATATATGTGAGCTGTGTATCGACTTGTAAACACAAGAATTTATTGCCTCAGAATCCCCGTCTTTGAATGGCTTCAGGCAGCTTCTGACCTGGTCACTTGAATGTAGGTTATTGGTATTCCAATAGAAATTCCTTGCAGTACGAAAGACTGACCCAAGTTGAACCACAGTGTGAGCTGAAGGTCATTGCCAAGCATAAAGTTTTTTTTTTTTTTTTTTTACAGTTTTGTAAGAGCTATTTCGCTAGTATACATCATGAGGAATTTTGTAGATTTAAGATGTTTGCTTTAATAATTCAAATGTTCTTTAAGGGCTATGTTATTAATGCTTGTGAGAATTTTTGATGGACTATGAAAAAAATCTGAAGTTAATACAGATGCATCTGCATCAAACAGACAAGAGCATCAGAAAAGGAGTGTAGTTAAGTAAGGCATGTTTAATGTCTGTAATTGCTGTTAAGGGGGAGGTGTCAGAAAAGAGAGTCTTCAATTTACATTTTACCTCACAAATATTTACACAGTGACCCCACTGGCTGGCAAGAATGATGCATTTAGGGGGTAAAAAGGCAGAAATTTGTCAGAAACACTCGATCTGCAGTGGGATGAGGTACTGCATTCCCCACAGGAGTCACAAAAAATAATATCAAACCAAATATTGTGTTAACTGAAAACATGAGGCTGAGTGAGTCTCTGTATTTGTATTAATTTAATCTATCCTAATCTATAATAAAAAAAGGTAGTAAATTGATTATTTAAGTGTATGTATGGCCAAGTACCAAACAGTCCATGCCCAAGTTATGCAGCCAAGTGGTTGTGGAGACCTACAGTACTTTGTTTCTGGATAAGGTCCACGTTGCTGAAGAAATATAGGCAGGAGAATGTCCATCACATCCCTGACAACTGTTTTGCTGCTCACAGAGGAAAGCTGTAAGAGGTTTCCCGCCTTACCAATGAAGTTTAAAAAAATGCTTTATAAAAAAACGAACAAACAAACAAAAAACCTCTTATACAGTAATGCAAAATAGGAGGACACCTTCTCTAATTTCAGTTGAAAAAAGCTATGAGAAAGCTAAACATTATGCATCACAGCATCCTCAGCTTTGCTTTTCCCACATAAATGATTTATGCACCAGTAACACTTTTCTGCCAAGAGGTCTGAGGCCAAGTATTCTGCTTGGTTTGTCTTGACTTGATAGAGCTGTGCTGACTTTCTCCTCCTAAGA
Source organism: Cetoscarus ocellatus (assembly GCA_037902135.1). Taxonomy (NCBI): domain Eukaryota; kingdom Metazoa; phylum Chordata; class Actinopteri; order Labriformes; family Labridae; genus Cetoscarus; species Cetoscarus ocellatus. The sequence goes on from JBAMNC010000875.1 coordinate 73,781, forward strand.
GTCAGGAATTTAGCCGCTGACCAGCAGGTCGACTCGAAGTCCCAGAGTGTGAAACTAAATGTCGGCTCCTGACCTCTTACTAACACGCTCCTCAGCTGTGCTCGGCCACACACGTGTTTTTACCACTTAAAAACACTTTCAGACCTCTAAAGATACATGAAGAAAAGTGCAGAAAATACAAATAAAGGCAACTAAATTAACTGAAGAGCAAAAAATAAATACTGTTTGACTGCTGGGGTGATGTGGTAATTGTTCAGACTGCATGTATTTGTGCATGTGTGTGTGGTGTGTATGTGTGTGTGTGTGTGTTCTTGACTTATGCAAAAGTATCAGTGGAGTGCATGTAGTGGCAGGTATTTTTCACAGGCTCCTAAGACCCTGAAGCTGCTGCCCCTATCAGTGCATCTGAGGAGTATTTCCTAAATTGAGGTCACACTTCAGCAGTGTTAAACAAAAGAAATTACTTAGCTCAAGAGTTGTACAAATTCTCTGTCTAGGGCTGTGGCGCTCAAGTGTTGGGACAACAATGGCTCACAGAGCTGTTTTGGTGGGTCTTAATCGAGAAAGCAGGCACCATTTCTGTTATGTAATGAAGCCCTTTAAGTAGCCCATATTCATATATCATTCTACCCATATTTGCAGTAGTTATGAGTGAATTTTGGTTGTTTGCTTGAGTTCCTGCTTGAGTTCCTGAATTATTAATCTGGCTGTCATTGTCAAATCATCACAGATCTACAGATTGGAGTATTGTGCAGTCTCTTTGTTCAATCATGTTTTCTTCCGTCTATGATCCAAACTCAGACTCATTTTTCATCAAATTAAATGGTTGAATATTTTGGACAGTTTGGGTTGTGATTTCTTATTGAGGAGGAGGTGGTGGGTCCAGTGACAAGTCTCACGAGAACCTCTGGCTCAGGACACAGGATAACTTTATCTATGAGGGACTGAAAACATTCATTTGAAATTAAGACAATAACTTTTATCCATGAATACTTCCGTGTGTCTGTTAATCATACACATTCAGCACTAATAAAATATACTAAGGGACGCCACTCTTAAAGGAATAATCTTTTTTCCAAACCTGCAGTTTGGACCCAGACTTTAGGCCCCCACTCAAAGAGCTCACCTACTTAGATCTATAAGGAGATATGCTGACCATTAGCTCACTCTCCTCCTGCATGTCCCTACAAGTCCAGGATAAAACCACATCCCCCAGGACTCACCTTTTCAACACCTCACACCAGGGATTCATCAGCTTCTGGCAATTTGACCTTTTTCCCCAAACACTTCCAAGTGTTTGAGTGTGTACTCGTGTGTTCGTACCCGAGGTTTGCAGCAATCATTGATATCTCTCCTGCAGATCAATATTTGCATGCAAATAGTTTCATATATGTTGTTGTGTGAAGTCTGTACTGTCTGTGGCCTTTGCATGTGAACCATGCTCATGCAGAAACACAGTTTTGTTTAATGTCCCAGCATGCATCACTGCACCTGGTTCAGCTGAGTTGGCTGGAAGCTTAAAGAATGTATGAAAGCAAACAGTAAGAAGACTGCTGAGCTAACTGAAGCTCTTGTGCTCCGTTTCTGTGGTTAAAAACTCCACTTAGATACATGAAATACAAACAACTTGACTTCAATTCACGTTTGTCTAATTTTTGGTTAAACAATGAACCCCTTACCCTTATTTAACCCCATCTTCACCTGATAAATTGAGATGGGCATCTTTTTCAAGATACAGCAATCAAGTATAAGCCCTTACTGATAAGTTACTGTAGCTGCCATTGAAGCAGGAGACCCTTAACTTGTTAAGCGTTTTGTAATTAGATTTTTACATCAAATTAATGTAGCAATTGTATTTTCCTTAGGTGACCTGTCTACAGAAGTGGTCCCTATTATTATTCCCCTGCTTTGTTTATTGTGTTTCATTAAAAATTTCATGTGTATAACAAACTTGGCACAAAAACAATTCTGATTCTGACTTCATCCCCTGAATGTCTGTGCCTCCAGTTGTAAACATACACAATGCCACTTACCCTAATTGAGATAAATCATCCCCTACTTGACTGTCAGTCAGTGAGGGAAAAGTTAATTACTGGGACCAGGGGAGCCTAATGAGAGGCTTCACTTTAGTGTCAAAGAGACAGAAATTAGACAAGAGGACACATCCTCAAAGTCCTTCCCCTGGCCCGATGGTGATGCTAGAAGTATTACCACCATGCTCTTTATGTATATATTAGACTTCCCCGGATGCATCGATAGCATTTCTAAATCTTGTTTGCATTTTATAGCTGATACTAAAATAGCGAAGACCACCTGTTGCATTTTATTGCTGTGCATCGGCTATATTTATAATGTCGTTCAAGTAAATCTACCTAAGAGTGAGAGGTGACAGGCCGCAGAGCTTATACATTACATGGTCACAGCAGATCTGATTCATTTAAGAGAATTCTTCAGGATAAACAGGATGAGACTTTGAGATAGCCATGCTATCTCACTAAAGATTTATAACGTTTAAAAAAGAGAGGCATATGTTACAGGAGACAGCTACGAAATAATATCCGGAGGATGTACTTAATTAATGTAACCTATAGCAGTGATTCTCAGGGGCCCAAAAGTAGGTCATGAAGCTGTGTTTGGTGGGTCCAAATATGACTAAAATAATGTAACTATGGCAAAAAATAATCTCAGATATATGAAAGACCTAATTGTAAATAAAGCCATTGATTTTACAGTGTTATCAATTTTACTGTGATAAAGACTTTTATTTTTTTCTCAAATCATGACTTATTTATCTCATTAGCTTGGAAAAACAAAGCTGGTTTTCCCATCATGTTTTTTTTAAATCCCTCATATATCTAGAAATCTGTCAAAATGTACATTTTTCATGGGAAACAAAGAGTAAAGAAATGTATAGGCTTATGCTCATGTATATGCTTAATAAGAACAAATGATGTTGAGAAGAAAACAAAGACTATAGGAAAGTGGAGACAGACCCACGGTCACTTCTGCCCACCTTTACAATTTCCTTTATTCTTTAAATGAGGACTGGACTGAGTAAAACTGCACTCTGTGTGGTGTATTTACAAGAATGCAAACCAAAATTTCAAATAATAAAAAAAAATGGCAGAATTGTGAAGTAAGTCCTTTTCCTTGAACGGCAGTCTGTCCTAACATTAACTGTAAATGGCAACGATAACCAAGCTGTGTCAGTCAAGGCGGTTCAGTCACTGCGGTCGTCATAACAAGACACATTTAGTTCATGAAAATCTGAAATTTCTTTGTATTTGAAAACTGTAGCAAAAATATGTGTGGCAATGTGAATGTTTATCTTAAAAGAAATGTTTTGTTGTTTGTTAAAAGATATTTTCTTATTTTCTGACAAATCCACAAACCATATCCTAAAAAACAGATGTTCCTTCATCTTAGGTCCAAACTGAAGCTTTGGTAAATAACACATTTGAGTCGTTGGAAATCTCTGGAAATTAGAGTTGACATTTTTCATTACAGGGGTAGATGTGACAAATGGAAAACCACTGATCTAAAGTAAGTTAGAGTGGAGCCCTAAAAAAGACATAAAAATGAAAATGTGGATGTGTAAGGTCTAAATAAATTAGGGTATGAAAGTCAGAAAACTTTGCTTATTCATAAAAAAATAAAATTAAATGGATTATATGATATTCTTAGTTTTTTAACACTGCTCTGAATGTTTTTGAAAGCCCAATCAAAGCTTTTTTTAATGCAGATTCCTAGAAGTAGATATATGCTGATAAGCTAATCATGCTAATTTTGCAGTGTCCCTTCAAGCACAGGATGAAAGGTGACTTCTGAGACTCACAAGAGTACCCCGGGGGGAAAGGATCCTATTGTTCTTTAACCGTGAAGTTTAAAGCATGAGATAGTGCCCACTTTTTCACTTTTACCAGACACAGTTTGGTTTGAGCCCCCTTTGACCTCAGTCCTTTAAACTTGGGCAGAAAGGAATGGCGGCTCTATACTGGGTGTCAGTCATGGCCAACTGCCTTAAGTCTTTGTGATGCAAACACTCGGGAGATTGACAGGGAGCAGGAAGCTTCGATTTAAAGGAGCCATTAAAAGACAGATAAAGTCTAAGGACGGCCTTTGGGCAAATTACTCTTCAGGCCTGAGTTGGTGTCAAAGCACACAAGAGTGAAATATTAAAGGATTCCTACCATTGTCTTCAATCGTGAAGTAGAAGATATCACTTGTGGCGTTGCTCCCATCCAACAGCACGTAACAGATCTTCATGTCATCGATATCAGCTGTGGGTAAAACAAATTTAGAGAGAGAGTGAGGGTAAGCTGAAAATGAAGGAAAGATAACTGTGACAGCTTAGCCACTTTTACAAGGTTTTAGTTACAGCCCTGAGGCTGCGCTCAAAGTGGTGTAGGCAACAGGAGACACTCAGGGTGTTTCAAGCAAAGGAGCAATATCTAAAATATCGATTAAAGGTGTAATCTTCACTTACTATAATGATGGTGATTAAACTTCTGTCACATAAAAAGCATAATTACTAGTTTAACAATATGATGTGGTTTTAAGCATCCCATAATGATACTGACACTTTTGAATGATACACATTTTCAGCTTATTTTATCACTTAAACATGTAATCCCCATGGTTTACACTAACGTTGCCTCCATCATTATTTTTTTAAATGTATATATTTCAGTGTTACAGTCATTCTAATATCATTACAGGTTTAAAAACATGTGCGGTCTATATTTAGATTTGCATACAGGTGTTCATAAACCACATACATTTTCTGCTTTTTGTTTGATTTTCACATTTACTGTTTTATATTCTTAAATATTTTACTATAATACGTTGCTTATATTATTGCTAGTGTGTCAGTGACATTTCTAATTTCTTGATTTCAATATTATTCAGCTGAAGACAACAAAAAGGTTTTCTGCTTTTCCTGTACAGCATCTTATCTGTTTCTGTTATTTGGCATTTCCCTCTCAGTTATGCATAAGTTAAACTTAAAACTACATTACAATTAACAAAAGTCATATAAAAGGATTATTTTTGGCCACTGGCTGAAAGGAACTATGATGCTCTTCTATTACAAAGCGACATAGCAAACACTAGCCTGTTCAGACTTCCAGACTATCTTAGCATTAACTTAGAATTGTATTTAGAGCAAATTTGCAGAAATAAATCTCTTTATTCCATTTTCCTAACTTAAGTCTACAACACCCAATGGAGAAAATACCAATGTTAGAACAATATTACTGGTGTTACAAATTATTATGATTATTTGTATTATTATTTTTTTTAATCATCATTTTTATTATTGCAATATTTCTGCCCTGATTTTAGTCCAAACAATAACAATCTGTTATTGTAATTATTATTTTTATACATTTACAATAACAATGAAAGTCCTGTTATTTCAAAAAATGATATGCCAAACTGAGGCACTCTGCCCTCTTCTACTGTATTTACTTAAATATGTTGTTTTATCTTTACTTGATATGTGATCGCTAGTGTAATGTTACCTATGGTTTTATCTGTTTACCAATATAAAATGGGGACACGTGCTGTCACAAATCGGTATATATTAGAATATTTTGGATATTTGTGGGAACATGGGACTCGAGGCCTGAAAACAGGATGGTCCCAACTAAATTGGGAAATCACCCTATTTTAAAAGGGACAATGCATTTTAATAAGTGTTTCTCTAAATATGCAAAAGTACCTGGCAAGATGTTAGAAAGGTTCCCTTGATTGTTTTAGCTTTTTGTTTGAAAACTGCTTCTTACCACTCCAAGCAGTGATAACATTTAAAACTAGATTAAAAAAAATGTTTGAAGAGAAGCTGATGACAGTAGCCTCACCGGGTTATTTAATGCAGTGATACAAAACCATTTCTATTAAAGGCAGTTCAACTGAATAAACTCTGTCAAAGGATTAAAGGATGTGTAATTAGCTTACCTTGTGTGAAGGTCTTGACGCTGTCATTGCCCAGGGCTGTGTTCATGATGAAGCCATGCAGAGGAGCCTCGGACACAGTGTACTTCAGCATCTTCTGGGCACTGTCACGGTCCTCTGATCGGAGAGACTTGCTGGTGATCAGAAAACCGAGGTGGCCTGTTGGGAGGACTTTCAGTGAGGCAGCAGCTTTGTTCACCACAATCTGAGGCACACCATTGTCCACAGTGTTGATGAGGATGGTCATCATCTGGGGTTTGCGCGTCTCAAACACAGTGTCGGGGAAGACGTAAAACTCATTATGGGTGCCGTCTGTGACTGTGAAGGAGAAGCTGTCCTCGTTTGTCTCTGTACCATCGTGCCTGTAGCTGATCAGGTTCTCATTCAGGTCCTGCTTGGTAAAGGTGGTGATTGGTTTGGTATTATTGAACAGTAGCTGCCCATGCACTGGCACCTGGGTTACTATGAATCGCAATAAGTTGTCTGGAGTGTCTCGATCCTCTGCTGTCAACTCAAATGGCGTGATAAGTTTGGTTTCTCCCTCCTCTACAACAAGTTTGCTGATAGTCAAGACAGGTTTTTTATTGTCCACATCAGTGATTGACACTCTGAATGTACGGAAGACGGGATTGAAACCGTCTGTCACCTCAAACTCAAAGCTGTCCATTTTCATCTCATCATCAGAGGTGTGGATGTAGTAGATCTTGTTGCCAGCAAGCTGTAATTGTGTAAAGGTGGAAATAGGAACACCTGGCTGGTCGGTGCTCTCCAAGTGGCCTCTGCTAGGTGCTCTTGTTATGCTAAAGCTGAGATATTCATCAGGACTGTTAATGTCAGAGGTGCTTAGCAGGTCAGTTGTAAGGGTTACTTTTCCCCCTTCTTTAAGAGTGACACCTTTGTTGATAACATCTGGAAAGACCATGTCGATGCTCCCGATGTTAATGTAAAAGTACCGATCAATAAGGGGATTGATTCCATCTGTGACGTCAAACTTAAGCAGGTCACGGATTCCCTCTTGGCCAGTGTGAACATACTGAATAAGCTGTTTGTCAATTTCATCCTGTGTAAAGTTCATCCCGAGGGTAATGTTACCTAAAACATCACCAGTCTTGCTGATACGCTGGAGGTAGCCCTGGCCTGGACCATACCGAACAACATAAGTCAACTCCTTGTCTTCAGAGTCAAGATCTGTAGCTTTCAAAACCCTGTTGCTGATGACTTTTGTCTCTCCAATTTCAACATCAAGACCATCATTAATTGCCATCCTTGGTGTCTCATCATCAACAGGAATGACCATAATGAGAACGGTCTTCTCTACAGTATGTTTCCCATCTGAGAGCCTGATTTCAAAGCTGTCCTCTTTGGTCTCAGAGTCATCATGTTCATACACAATGTTGGAGGCCTCTTTGATTTGTTCCAAGTCAAAACTTTCCACAGGGAGAGTGCCAGTGCTGAGCTGTTGAACTATTGAGCCATGTTTAGGGTTTTTGATGATCTCAAAGTGCAGTTCGTCCCCTGGGATGTCAGCATCAGCTGCGTTCAGAATAGGCGTATCAATGACCAAACTCATGCCCTCCATTACCACAAACTCACGGATAAAGATCTCAGGTTTCTCATCATTGGCTGGAATGATGACGATGGGGAAGAAGTGGCGGTCAGAGAAGTTAATACCATCAGAGCAGCGGAAGGTGAAGCGATCCTCTACAGGCTCAACCCCTTTGTGGATGCTTTGTACGTAGAAGATATGGCCAAGGGCAACATCCTTAATACTGAAAGCTGTGATGGCTGTCCCTACCCTGGATTTCTCAGAGCCTGCAGCTGGGGAGATGTTCTCCACATAACCAGACGTTGGTTGGACAATGATAGTGCACAGAATATCGTCATCATCAGTGTCTATATCTTCAGCTTGGATGTGACTTGGAGTAATGACATTCTTCTCCCCTTCCACTACAACAAACTGATCTCCTACACTGACAATAGGTGGGATGCTGTCAACAGGAAGGATGGTGACATGAACTGTCACCCCTCGAACCTTGTTGCCACCCACAACCCACTGATCTGACAAATCAGACAAAGTGAGATTGAAGGAGTCGTGCTCTTTGACAGGTCCAATTTCACCCGATGTGTGAGCGTACACCACTGCCCCGTTAATGATGTCTTCCTGGGTGAATCGTTCAGCAGGAGCTCCATGAACCAGGATTTCACCTGACTTAGGAGGCTCTTCAACAATAAATGTGAGCATGAGGTCATCTGTATCTTCATCGCGGCCCTGAATGACATTACTGGTGATTTCTGTTGCACCGTTTTCAAGAACATCAATGGACGCTCCAAGCAGACCTTCTGGGAGCACAATCGTGGGGGATTCATCATCAATTGGCTCAATGGTAATCTTGATAGTGATTGGTACCTCGTGGACACCATCACTGACATCAAGCTTGATGGCATCACTCAGGGATTCCTCTCCACTGTGGATGTAAGCTATACGACCGTTTGCAATGTCTTCAAGTACAAATGTTTCACCGTTTGTCATTTCGATCCCCAAATACCGCAACTGCCCATACACAGGAATCTGGGTCAGGGTGAAGACGATATTTTCATCATCTGTATCTGTGTCGGTGGCATGGAGCTCTTTCCTAGTGATGATATATGTGCTGCTTTCCATGACAGTGAACCCTGTGTTGATGATTACTGGGGGTTTGTTGTCGACTGGCTGTAGAAAAATGGTAAAAAGTCCATCTACTGTGTTGCCGGCAGTGTCTTCCACAATAAAAGTGAACTGAGCCACTTTTGGAGTGATACCCAGCTCTTGGTCTGGAGGCTTGTAAGCTACTTTGTGGTGATTAACCTGGGCCTGTGTGAACTCTGTAATTATGGTGTCAGGCCTGTCAGTCAGGACAATATCACCCAAGGGGGCTGGATTGTTCTCATCAGTGTCAGTTGGGGACTTAATGATGGTGTACTTCAGGTCCCTGTCTTCTGAATCTAGATCAGTATAACATAGGAATTTCTTCTTAAAGTGAGTCAGCTCATACTCCTGAACTGTCATATGAAGGGTGGTGCCTTGGAGAAGCTCTGGTGGTAGGTCATCAACAGGATGTATTTTGATGGTAAACATGTGTTCGCCTGATTGATTAGGAGGGTCATTGTCATCCTGAACCCGGAATACAAAATGATCAATTACAGTGGTGGTACTATGTGGCCCGATGTGGCGATAGAACAGCTTTCCATCCAGGATATCTTGCTGGAACCACTCTGTGACTACCTGCTCAAACATTTCATCTGCCTCGCTGAACTTCCACAGAGATGGGTCAGAGGGGGGCTCCACTTGCCTCAGCAGGAGCTCACCTACAGTGGAGTATGGAGCTTCTAGGATAAATTTAATGGTGGAGTCTTCCGAATCAATATCTGTGGCACTCAGTATGAAGGGAGAGATCTGCATGACCTCATTCTTGAATAGCACCAGACCGGTGTTGGCATTGATAATGGGTGGCTCATCATCAGTAGGAGCAATAGTGATGGGGAACAAAAACTCCACTTCATTGGTACCATCGGTCATTCTAAAAATAATGTTATCACTGTAGGTGTCACTGCCGTCATGCTGGTACACCACAATACCGGCATCTAGATCGGCAGGTGTAAAGAATTTCTTGCGTGAGCCAAGTACAGTCAGGTCTCCATGCTTCAAACCATCCACCACAGTTATTCGGACATCTTCAAGGTTGTCCTCATCACTAATCTCTAAATTCTGGGAGCTGGAGAGAGCTCTGGACTGTCCTTCGAACAATAGCTGCCCTGTATTTTTGGTCGCAACAGGAGCCAAGGTATTCATCGGCTTCACCACAATCATAAAAGCAAAGGTATCAGAGACAGCGCCATCCGTGTCTACAATTTCAAACTCTAGCTGGAAAATCCTCTCTACTTCTGAGTCCTCTGAGGGTGGCTTGTAAGCTATTTTAAGATCTCGGATGTCTCTTTGATAGAAAGAGGTGATAGGCAAGTTCTGATCATCTGTGCTGATGATATAACCCTGCTGAGGGCTCAGAGGGGTTGTAATGTTGAATATTAATTCATCTGAGTCTGTTTCAACATCTTCAGCGGCAAGCATGTCACTTGTAATGGCTGTCATCACAAACTGATCGACCTCCATCATCATCATGGCTACGAAGCTGGGTTTAGGGGGTGTATTCTCTGCACCTTCTCTGATCCTAACCATCATTTGAAAATACTCCTGCATTATGGTGTTGCCTTCGTTATCCTGCAGCTCTACCATCATTGGGATATAGTCTCTGTTTGGTGAGTTGGTTTTAGCTGTGTGCTTATAGCGAATGCCCTGTTGTACAAACTCACCACAGTCCACCATTTGGCCATTTGAGGGATTATTCAAAAGGGTGCCATACCTGGGGAGACCTCCAGCGCCGACCAGAGTGGCGATCTTACACTGTGTGACGCCATCCTCGTAGGAGAACTCCAGAGCTTTTTTGTCAATGGGGCTGCTGTCACCACTGAGCTTCTCAACATTAATGGGCATATTCCTGGTGAGGATCTCGAGCTGTTGGAAAACCACCTCCACCTCCAGCATGAACGGGATGATAACTGTGTCCGTCTGGGAGTCATAACGGAGCTGAAGCTTCACGCGGTCCTTACTGGGGCTTCGAGATCCAAAATGAGTGTATTTCACTTCATCTGGGCCAAAGGTGCAGGGGAACTTTTTAGGGGTTAGCATGCCAGGTTTCTGGGCCAGTGGGTCATTGTCCAGAACAGTGATGTGACAGCGGTCACCAGGCTGCACCTCTGTTACCAGGTCACTGAAAGGGTCCAAAAACACAGACCTTCCAAAAGGCACTCTGATCCCATTGTTAGCGATGATGATGTTGTCTTCATTAGGTCCAGATCTGTGGCGATAAAGGTGAGCTGCATCAAAAGGTTCTGAGTCTACTGATACAAAACAAAGACTAAGAGAAAAAGTCACAAGCAGGCATCTCAGAAGCTCCCACTTTTGACAAAGTGGAGAACTTTGCAGACAACCAGCCATATCTGCAGCCAGATGCCTTTCAGTTTATTTTACTGTTCAGCAGTATCTGGCTGATCAGTGCTCCAAAAGGGGAAGAAAATCAATGAAAAACAAAAACTCTCTGTGATGGTCTTGGCCCTTGTGTGCACCCTCTCTGTGTCTCTCTGTTTCTGTGTGGCCACCCTGAGACACAAGTGTGGTGAATGCTGCAAGGCTGTGCAGGTAATAATGAAACAGTAGACAGTGACAGGCACAGACCCCTCCTTCTGTCAGCACAGGGAGGGAGCCTCCTGCCCCCATGGCTAATTTAAGAAAAACCATTGGACAAGACTGTGAAAGTGCTCCCCCCGACCAACACCCACCCCTCTGCCCTTCACTCATTGAGACAAGTGAGGGATAAAATTCAGGAACTGCCTATTCTTTCCTCTTTGGATGAGTCTGTGTGGTTAGGTTCATTGTCACAGTCTTCAGAGCTGACATATATATATGTGGGGAACATTTATACTATTTTAATGCTGCAGATCCAAGAAATGCAATTCTATGATCTTTTCGATGTTATAAATCTAGGAGTTTCTTGAAAACTGAATTAAAATGTTTTCATTGTTAAATACTGGTTTCCTCAGGATGCATTCAGCCCATTTAAGATAAATTCTTGCCTTGGAACAGTAATAACTGTTATCCTCAATATAAAGACAAGTATCTGTACAGGTGTTCATTATACAATCTTTAAGCCTTTCTAATAGAAACATGCATCATTTGTTGAGATGTGGAAATACACAAACACTGCTATAATGAGGGACAACAAGCTATAAGTGAAGATTCTAAAATAGTTCACTGGTTATTTACGTTCTGAATGTGTTTTCCTTGCAAATGCATATATGCTTTTTCAGACACAAGGTAATATATCTAAATAAAATGGTATGTAAAAACATGAAACACCTAAAACTCAACATGAAAACAGAAAATAAAACTAACAAACAAACAAAATTAGGCACTATAGAGCAGGTATGGACAGGTTTGGTCACGAAGAGGGTAAAATTAATTTCATTTGTACTAAAAAATGACGAAATTGTTAAAAAAAACCCATTTTGGATACCCTTATTGGTAAATTCAAACATATCTATAAATTATCAAAAGAAGTATAATAGAACTTTTAGACATGTTTTTATACTAACATATGGTACATGTAAATGTATAGGAAAATGATGCTCAATCCTCTGAGCTTGACAAAGGCCTACACCAGTTTTGCTCTGCTTTCAGTGTAGTGAACAGATAATTTACACATTATAAAACTATAGCCTTGTATATTGCTAACTCGTTGCAAAGAACAAAATATACATATCATGTAACATTAGTTAAATATTTTTTATTATTTTTTAAAGCATTTGCATTTGTACCCGCAATGAAAACTCAGGGTGCAATACTTGATGGCAGATCTTAACATGTTTTCTTTGTCGTAAATTATTGAGGGTCGCACTGAGAGCCCAGTAGTTGTCCATCGCTGCAGTAAAGCTTCATTGAGGCTTAATTTTTTGAAGTTAATGGTGAGTGTTTCTGAGAAAAACTAGCTCTGTTAATTATGATGTGAGTTTTTAGATGGCAGGCTAATTTGAAAGTGTCTTCCAGGTTACATGTTAATGAAGTCAGTAATTATTAATCACTTAACCTTCAGAGTTTCATGGCAAGGTCAAGAGCAAGCACCCTGCTACACACCGCTCTCTGCTAAAGAAAAATGCTTGAATCGATCAGTCCACTCTTGTTTTTCCTTGTTTTTTTTCAGAATAGCAATCACTTTGACTTACAGATGCTATGGATAAATTATCATTAAGAGTTTAATTGTGTTTAACCCTTAAGAGTTTCTTTAATAAACTTGCTCATTTGTCCCCAATGCCAAAAATGTCAACTTCCCAATATCTGCAGTAAAAACAATATATATATATATATATATATATATATATATATATATATATATATATATATATATATAATATATATATATATATATATATATATATATATATATATATATATTTATTTATTTATTTTTTCCCACTTTACATGAGTCAGTCTTTTAAAAATACTTCAGTCTGAAGTATACATACCAAATATTAATCATATTATCAGGGCTTTTATAAAGTTCAGTATGTTATCACAACTCAATCAACAGAAAAACAAAAAAATCCAAAACAATTTCCATAAATTGTTTTTGATTTTTTTGTTTTTTAATGAGCATTTGATTATTATTAGGCCCTGCAATGGGTTGATGATTGGCAGAAACATTCTTTTTGATGCAGTGTCATTTTGTCATGCAGCACCCTAACAAAAAACAGTAAAAAGTATGACATTTTGAGACATGCTTTAAATGGGAAACATAGCACGATTTGGTGGACAAATATAAAAATTTGATATGAAATCATACATAAATGAATGCATTTGTTTATGTTAAGATAAATGTGTGATCAAAAATGGCATTTTTATATGGTTTTTATTTGATAATTTTTGCCATTAGGAACAAATGCAGACCTAAGTTGCTTTAAAATGATAATAAAAAAGACTGTTCCAGAATTTCCCTAGGTTCTCTTAAGGGTTAAATTTTGGAATAAAGGAAAGGATTATTAATATAATCAGACCACTAAGTACACATTAGACAGTGAAATGATTGTTTGAAGGCTTTTCGTCTTTTGCTTTCTAGGTAGAGTGCCACTAAGGCTGTGACAGTGGGACAGCTCGGCACCGCTGTGGCTGTTGGAACCACACAGAGGGACAATAAGTGGACATCAGCTGGTAGGACAGGTGTATGAGCTCACACACACAGAAAACACAACATTTCTCAAATTCTGCAAGAAACGTGAACATTTGTCAAAGGAATTCGCCAGGTATTCAAACGCTCAATAAAGTTCACAGGGCGGGAGCAGCAAGTCAACCATTCAGTTTCAAATTTAGACCATGCGACGGTCAATCTTGGAAATCCCCTCCTGTATTATGAAATGGTGTAACTTGATCAATCTAATGCCAAGATTATTTATGAGCACATTTGTTTTTTTCTTGGTTCACAACTATCTATGGAGAAACCACAAGCTGAATTTATGGTGAAAATACAATAAATTGGCTTTTTGGTCACTGATCCTGTCAAAGTTGAGCATGAAGGGATCAAGCAGTCAGTCACTGGATGCAGTGAGAATGTGAGAATGTGTACTCAGTATGGTGCACAAGGTCGTGTTAAGATAAAAATACCTAGTCTCCTTTTATGGATCATCTTTTTAAGTCGAGCGTGACACTTGATGAAGTGATCTGGGGTGCTTAAACATTTTCACAGATTTCTTTCAGTCCCAGAAGTTGACAGCATAAAAACTTTTAGCATCATTTAAATCAAGAATTATATGTAGATAAATCATAAACCTAGGCAAATTCAGCAAATATTTATGCAGAAATATCGTAAAACTACTGATGATGGGGACTAAAACCTTTAACAGAAAATCTGAGGGGGGCTTCTTCAAAGTCATTTAAGTCCAATTAGACACAATAACGACAACAATTCAAACAATTGCTCTGTTAAAGTTCCTCTCTTTATTGGACACGAGAATGCTTTTAGGCAACACTGTGAACCACTCAGCAACCTTCTCCAAAGTGTGGGCCAAATATCCGAGATGCCATATCCATCCAGGCATTCTGTATCACACTTTTCATTGCATCCTCTAAATAAATCTTACCCTCCTCACTTGACCAGCCAAGAATAAAAAAGGGGACATACACAAGCACAACACACACTGTTGGGTGTAACTATAGAAACAAACACAGGAGTCTTTTTATACTCCACATTTCACTCACATTCTTCCCATGGTGAAGATGTGTACTGCAAAACATCAAGACCTATTTAGACTGTAAAGTCAGATCTGAATTATGAATCCAATTTTAGTTGATCAGTTGATGAAAAACTGACTGTCTGAATGCACCTGCTCTCAGGGTGAAGTAGTGTTGCTCCTTCAGCTATTAGCTTGGATTTGTCCAATTTAGATATGAAAGACAGGACATGCCTTTAATGAGAGTCCAAGGTAAACAAAGTGAGAAGCTGGGTCGACGCCAGGTCCCGTTGCCCAGGATCAAGTCTTCATCCAGGGAGCAGCTAATGATGACAGCAGCCAGTAATGACCACATGATGGATGGAAAACAAAGCCCGGGTGGATCCTGACTCTGTATCACTAACAGCGCCTCTGGGAGAAGTCAGGATTTACTTTCTTTCCTCTTGGTGCAGTTGTTACGTCTATCAAGATTCAGCCACATTCACATCCAGCAGAACACAATGTCTATGTGATCTGATTTGTCATCATAAACAAAGTGCTGAAGTAAACACCTGCATTTATCTTTTATAGATGCATGTCATAATTTGATATGCTTTTAGCACCTAATTATTGTCACTCTATTCCTTTTCAGCCATTATCTTGGGATAGAATCAGTCATTTTATTTGTTTCAGACTGAAAAACCTTACACATTACTGGTACCAACACTGGTTCATAGAGAGGGGAATGTTGCAGTATTGAGTCCTAAAATACAAAAATGAATTGACTTTCTGGCGCATTTATTTCCATTGTCTCAAAGTCAATGGGATTTTGAATACATTTTTGGTGAAAGCAGCATTCATACATCAATGTGTAGCAGCTTGACGTTATGTTCCAGGTGTCAACGCATTTTAAGCCGAGAGAAATGTGCTGGTAGAGTATGACGTTTCCCTAGGACTCAGAGTAGACAGATTTTAAATGTCTGCCAGTAAAGATGTAACACATGGGTAGTGTGCTCAGCCTTTGGGAAGTTTGGCCTCATGTAGCTTGGTGTTGCTGAATGTCATATACACCATATAAAAGACGTCTGTCCCCAAAAGGACACCTCAAGTTGTCCACTTCCAAGAAGGAAGACCCAACAAAGCTGATGCAGCTGAACTACAGGCAGGCCCCTACATTTGCCAACAGAGATGAACACAGCTATAACTGAAGGTAGTGAAAGTGTGCGAGGCTTAACTCTTGCTGGCATGTTAAATCAAACATATGAAATTTTTAAGCATGTGTAACATTTCCTATGTACCTGATGAACGTTAACTGATGTTAACTTAGTTCTCCATGGCCTGCAGAGTAAAGTGCTGAGGACTGATGCTGATCCCTGGCTGCCTGCTTTTAGGGTGATAGTCTCTGCACACAGGGCACAGAGCGAAACCACTGTAGGCTTTTAGGGGCCACTTTTCATGTATTTGACAGTGTTTAATATACTGTGCTTTAGTTCCTGCTTTTTATTCATATTGAAACACTTTGTTGAACCAGTGTTTTTCTGATATGCTGAATTAATTCAGTACATTCATTGGATTTATAACTTTCCAAAACATTCAATAAACCTTATGAAGCAAGAGTTACTAAATTTGATATGAATTTCAAATCACCTCATTAAATTCATATAACCTAAATGTTTCAGAAATAGGTCAGGAAAACTGGATCTAAACAAGCTTAAATCATTAAAACATTCCACAAACTTTGTCCCCCTGACAGGAGTTATAATGGATGTTTCTCCTTCACAAAGGACACAGATGTAGTGATCATTCCTCACATTCTGAGCGTGTCCATAAGAGTTATCATATGAAAACATCTCAATCATTCATCCAGCTGAGGAATAGCTCAGTCCAGCTGTGCAGGACCCTTTGGATCATTGTTTCACTGTCAGTGTGTCTTTGTGTTTCTAAATGAGTGGTCACAAAGAAACAGTTATGATGGTTAACTTCAATGAAGTCCTAAAACTGAACAAGTTGGTGGAAATTTGTTTTAAAAAACATAAATACTTACTTAAAAGTTGATCATTAATATTGTCAAATCTTCTCTAAATAACAAAAATGTACTCTCACAAATTTAGGCCACACAGTTTTACTTTTGTTAAATCAGGTAACACACTGTTCAACTCTGAGTACACCATTTTGCTTTCATTCACATTGACAAGCTTTGAAACTATTACAGTAAATACTTTGATGTTCATTATTAATCCTGCTTTTTCTGCATTTCATCATCATTGTTTCCTTTGTCTGCGGCAAACCCATTCAAAAAATGTTATTCAAATATTATCTGTACTGTTTATATCTTGATTTAGATTCACTTAAATATTTTAAACGCATACTTTTTTAAGAATACTTCTTTTAAGCCTCCGTTTGAATTACCTGACATCAGTGCTTATGACTACTCTCCTATTTTTGCTATACCATTAAATACATTGAATTTATCACTAATATTTCCTGGTCCACTTCTTCAACAGTTTATCAAAATATTTTTTCTCTCAAAATCTCAGAATTAACAAAAGCAGTCCAGGCCTTAAAGGGATGAAGATGCAAAGTATGACAAGTGTTTTATTTCTCATCATGACTTTGGGACCTATGAGGCCAGTGCAAAGCATTTTGGTGTGCAGCGCAAGTGTCTTTCCAGTTCTCCATCTAAGGCGGTTGTTATTTTTATGCCAAAAGCTTACACTGTTTCATTAAATAGGAGTGTTCAGGTACATTACATGTGCTAGCAATAATTATGTGTATTAGCTCATGCAGTCCAGTGTGTTTTCCACATGCATTAGAGATTACAGCAGAGACGTTGAGTCACTTAATAACATTATACTTTTTAAGGGATAAAATGACCAGAATTTGAACCAAACACAAACAAATCCTTTAGTTGAAATTACCAAACACCAGCCAGCAAGTGCAAACTGGTGTAAAGGGGATGAAAGCTGACACTGATTGGTTTGTTTCATGATACACCCAGAACACTTATGTGCATAATTAAGGCAAATAATCCAGCCTCTTGTGCTCTACACCTGCCCTTGTGCTGGGATTATGCATCCTCAAAATAGCACAGTATAGATATAGATCAAACCACTGTATGCCTCGCATGGTTTACGCTGCTAAAATGGGTGCCTTTTAAATTTTTTTTGCTGTCCTTATAGACCTTATTCTGGCATATTTACGGTGTTGTAAGTTCTGAATATTTCTATATTGTATTGTTAGAAAATATAACACTGAGAGCTAAAATGATTGGATAGAAAAAATAAATATATTTTGACTGACAGTGTTTATCTGGATTTTTTTGGTGAATATGGCTTATAAGAGCTGAAGTGAAACACTATACATCAGGAATTCATAAATACAATACCAGCGTTTGAGCTTCTGTATGAATACTATTTCATAATGATATGATGTCGTTTTAGTGCTTTGCTTGAATGAAGGTATTAAGTTTGACTTTGCCGGCCTCTACTGCTGTAAAGTTCTCACCTTTACAGAATGATGACCTAATTAATAAAGGACCATTTTGAAGGATTAGCAGCAGAATGTGTGAAGTATGTCAGGTAAAAGTAGCTCTGATGGCCTCTTTGAAAACATGCTGTGACATCAGAGAGGAGGCTGACCCCTGATAAACTCTCCCCGGAATAGATGAAGAAGATTGGCCCTACATTCTCTTCACTACACGTTAGCATGCTAATCATCCGGGCCTGTTGTAAATATACACAGCGTATAAATAGGGACCACTGAGACCTGAGACATTTAGATCCAGTTCCGGGGAGGAACAGGTTTGTGTTCTGCTGCACTGGATGGTTTGGCTTGGGGTGTCCATGACTGTGGTCAGGTTTGAGGGGCGAGTGCACAAATTTTAGATCCGCTCTTGCCGTCACTGCTGCACTGCAGGCTCAGTGCAACATTTCATCTGCATAACGGTGGATTAAAGCATCCTGAGGGCAGATTGATATAGGCCGTGGCTATCGCTTGGCTTTAAAGGAGAGCGGAAGCCCCTGGAAACAGGCTGGATATAGAAGCTGGAGCAGACCCAAACACTGGGCAACATTTCTCTGGAGATGGAAATTTAAAAATATTACACTCAGACCGTGAAATCAAACAGAAACTGTATCTATGAACAAAGAAAAGTCCCTTGTTGAGGAATTTGAGTAACACGAAATGGTGCTCTTGATATGAAGCAGTGAGTAGTTAAAAGGAACTTTGACCTAAAGGGTAGTAGAAATATGTCTATTCTTACATTTTAAGCTATATTTAAGCTCTGACCAGTATTTATTATAAAAATGATACTACCATTTATGGGTAACTCTGGGGGGCATCTTCAAGAGTTGAAAAGTTCAGCCAATGTGGAATTGCAAAGAAAATCTGCAGTTCCCAGAGTGTCCAGATGAGGCTGTCTGCAGAAGCAGCAAAATCATAAACCCACCCCAGGTAATAATGTCCGCTTTTTACAGCAGAAACAAACATTTTACAGCATAGTTAAAAAAACATATTCGGGCAGGAGTACTTCATGTCTTTTTGGGTACAATTTGTTCTAGAGATTAATTATTATTATTATTTTTGTCACTTTTATGTAGCTATTTGTCACCGTTTTCTGGTGTTGGCCACACGTTTATCTGAGGTCATTTTCACACCTAGATTGTTTGAGATAGTTGTTTTGACACAAGTGGGTAATTCGTGCTTGACATGGCTCATTTGCATATATCTTAACACCACAGTAGATTCCCTGTTTTGGCAAAAATAACTGTGCTAAACTCTCCTGAAATAGGTGGTCTTGACTTGTCTCCAAGCGCCAGCTGAATCGATTCACTTGTAGTGAGGACACAATCACCAGAGGAACCAACACTAACAAGGTGAGTTAACTCAATACACAGCTGTAGTGGTGTAAGCAGCAGTAGAAGTAATAATAATGATAGCATTGCAGCCACCGGGCAACCAGACTGATAACAAAGCACAACTTAATAATAATAATATTTTGGATCCCATAGAGTTGCTCTTTGCGCACAGGCACAACATACCAAGAAAATAGCAACAGGTTAACATCAATCAAAGTCTCTAAGGCAGATCATCCCAGGACTCAACAACATGGACTGATTCAAAAACTCATTAAGACTCCCAGACTGCATTAGTCCAAGTTGCTAAGCAGGAGAATTGATTGTTTTTAATGCTACTCTCTACTTTACTATATCGCTTACAGTTTCTCTCCAGACGCCTCTGCAGGTGTTACAATGTTCTTAGTATCCATGCTGTTCGGTGTCCCCTATGGTCGGCCAGGGAATGTTTGAAGACCCTCTTCTTCATGTACACTTTGTTACCTCCACTAAGGAGATTATGTTTTTGCCAGTGTATGTTTGTTTGTTTGTTTGCTTGTTTGTGTTGGCAATGGCCCAACTTAGAAATGATTAGATTTCAGTGGTGATCCAGGAAACTGCCATTAGCGAGCAATTGTTTTTGCTCAATAACTGTCTAACTAATAATGATATAAACATGATTCCGAGTGCTAGGTGTGGGTTTTCAGGGTCAAGGAATCACATTATGATGGCAACTTTATCATGGAACTATTGCTTATAGCCATAAAAGCAATATGTTAGCTACCTTGGCGGAAGTTTGTGCTGTCTGAGTGCTTTCTAGTTTACACTTGTATTGCAAGGCATGTCCCACATGGCTAAATATGCCCATCTGTATAATCTGACATTGGACATTTAATATCCTCTATTATTTTTATTATATTATTGTTTTATTGCTTTTTGGATAGTTTAATATGCTGGCTTTCTTTCTATAATACAATCCAAACTCATGGTTGCGACGTAATGATGCAAGCTCCTTCGGTCTGGACTCAAAATACTGCAGCAGGAAATATAAAAACAATCCAAGGAAATATACAAATTTGTAGCGTAATGCACTGTAGAGTATCAAAGCAACCACGCTGTAGGTGTAAAAGACACCTTGAGAGCTCTCCTAATGGCGACCAACATGAACTGGCATAAAAAAATGGCTTAAGCAACCAAACAGCTAATCTTCCAAAGAATTTATTCAGTACTTTTACAGCCAATGGGAAAGACCCAGGAATGTGAACCACTGTTAGATCTTTTGGCACGGCTTCTTTGAACTAAATATGTTTGCACCTGGAGCTCATGTTTGCACTTACAGTAAAAAGAATCTGTGTGATCTTGCAGGACAGCTGGAGGAAGTGAGCTGAGCAGCAGACATAAAGTACAGTGACTTCAGCACATGCCCACTGACCCCCTGTTAGTTTATGTCAGTACATCAGTGGGTCAAAATATGTTATATTTACACCTTTTAGAGACTTGTAAATGAAGTTTATGGATCCATGTACATTGATGTGCTTTTTTAAATTAGGTTGGTTTCTGTGAAAAGTGAATCATCTAATTTTATATAAACAGGATGATTTCCTTGATCTTTACTTCAGCTTTTACTTCATAAAATATAAGTACATTCAGAAATTTAATAAGCTTAGAGAAAAAAAGATGGATAACAATGATCAGACTTGTCTTTAAATATTTAATACTCACTTTTTCCACTGATGTCACAGTATAGCAGAAACTTCTGTTCCTTTCTTACAGAGAAAAAAATAGCATACTAAAGTAAAATAACAGGTATTCACTCAGACATCTTAAATTCACACAAAACAATGATACAAATTTAATTGTTTCTTATGTAGCTAAAATGATCTTTTACATGTGTACCAAAATGAGACTGTTTTTATGTATTTGTGAGTTTATAAAATACTAAAAAATAGCTCCTAATCTCAGTTTGCAAGTCTTAAATATTTTTTTGCAAGGCATTCAACAATCTGACATCCAAGGCCTATATTTACATTTGCAAATCACAGTTACATCATCTGTTAATTACAGACTTATTAATTGAGGGTGTAAGAATACAGATTCATCATTATTCCCCAATAGTTTGCTGTATGATACTGTATTGGTATGTCATATCCCAGCATTGGTATTCTAATAGTTAATGATTTATAGGACTTATGGACATCTATTTTGCATTTTAGTCCAGCCTCTGGCTGCTGGTTGGCAGCAGACATTCAGCCATTTGGCTCTCCATTTCTCTGTTACATTTGTTGTTACAATTTCTGTCAATGGAACAGACAGTAAAGTTTACTAATGTTATAAATAATTAATTGTATATATTATGCATGTAATATTGTGGGTTCATAATACCAAAAATATTAAAGAAAATCCATTTAAATAAAAAAAAGTCATTTTATATTGTCCTGGATTAGCATAGCACTATAATATAATATACAATGTTCTCATCCCTACTATGCGAATTGTATCGTGCTGCCAGATTCTTGCGAAAACACATTCCTACTAAAGACACTCAAAAAAAACTTGTGTTTTCAAAATACTTGATAAGTGATTAAGATAAAGGTCAAAATGGTTCCAATGAAGATTTTGAAGTGTTATTGATATTCAGTAAAATAAAAACTTCTTGATTAATACATATTTAGTTTTTTTCTATACTTTATCATAATCTGGGGTGACAACAGGAAGAACAAACAGATCTCACACCTGTGTCTAGTTTCTAAAAACAAAACAAATACTGTATATAAACATAACACTTATGAAAGGAAGAATAAAAAAGATTATTTGTTGCACTACAAAGACCTAGTCTGAAAGTTTTGGTGATAAAGGCAAAAGTAACTCAGTTATTATATGAAAATCTGATCTCTGCCCACGTCAAGCTTGAAAAAACTCATGGTGTAACAAAAATTTGTCTTCAGCAGTTTGAAGGGATGTGCTGTTTTTATTGAAGGTTCATGAGCGATTCTTCAATCTGAAAGAGAGGAAAAGAAACAGAACAATGAAAACAATGTTTCCCGTCCCACAGTCACGTGTCCTGCTATCACCTGCTTTTTCCACTTTGTAACTTCTGCTTTGGCCAAGTTTATGTGGCTTCTGCCATGAGCTTTGACCTCTGTGGAGAAACATCTGTTTGAGGGAAAGGATAACTGACATAATCCTGCTCCAGATCTACTGATGTGATTTACGATTAACAATTAAACGGCTGAAAAACACAGAGCTGTCCCTGAGGCTGGTGGGACAGCAGGACGGAGAGAGTTTGTCTTCAAATTCAACCAAATATTTGTCCAAAAACATAATTAGCTCTTTCTGTGATTGATCCCTTTAGTCTTTAAGTCATTTAAGGAAAATACCACTTTTGAGCAGTGCTAACTGCTCTACGGCACTTTGATTATGAATCAGTCTCCATTGTTTGTGGCATTTGTTTGCTGGAGTTAATCTGAACTGCATCGAATGAAAAGGAGTTTAAGAGCAGAGTACTCAGGTTGTAGGTAAGTCTTCACATTGATCTTAGTCCATACAGCTATGCAGAGTTAAACCGCAGGACAGATAAGGGATCTGTGGAGACCAGCCGGCTGTTATGGTGAGACCTGGCTGCTGACAGATCGAGAATTCCAGGGAGGATTTAGCAGGCTGAAAGAAAATGCTCAACTGAATCCAAAGCAAGGATGTCCATCCATTTCAGTCACCCACAAACTGGAAACCAACAAAACCATTCAATTTAAACTATGGCACTTTGTCAGGACCATCTTTAAGGTTAAGTTATTTTTTTTCTTCTTTTAAACCTGACTGACCTCTGAAAGAAACGAACAAACAAAACTTTGCATTAGTGTGAATAGAAAAAAGGGAAAGTAAAAATCTTTAATGGTTGAATAATCTCAAATTTTGTTGTAATGGTTCAGCTAAAACATTATGTCATGCGCCACTAAACTGGGCTGTATGTATTTTGTGAAGTGATTAATGTTTTTATTGGGGCTATTGACTAAAGGGGTGTGTACCGAAACAGAAGTCGGAACAACTGGAGTGATAAAATACATCAAGCCTGATGGATTCATTACAACAAGGTTAAGTTTTCCTGAACTGCAATGCAGAAACATGTTGTTTATGGCTGATGCTAATTTATGGCCTGGCTTCGACATGAAACATGCAGGAAATGGGATCTTTACAGTCTTTAAGTTATAAAGAAATGTCTCTCTTAAAAAAAAGCCTTAACCTTGAGATACCACTGGTCTCTTTCAGTGACTTTATTTTTTGTTTTTTAGGTTATTGTTTCCATCAATAAACCAGGTGACATGCAATGTCGCAGAAATGTGCATTTTTTTTCCCAAAAATTTTAAAATTTGAGCCTCATTTGTTACATTGAGCCTTTACCGCTCTGTAATAAAAGCAATCATACATAGCTATTTGAGGCCTAAAACAGTCCAATTCGAACCCATTGTATGGGTGATTTTGACCATTTGAGTTGACCACAGCATAAAAACATTTAATCTGCACCAGTATCCTTTCAATATGTAGTTTTTCTATATTTCAGCAGATTGCCCAAACCTTATCTTTTAGACCAAAAACAAAATAAAAGAGGATACATTCTTTCACTCTTTTTTAAGAAAGCTAGGAAAGGAAATCCTGCCACATCTTTTCTTTGGTTGAAAATGAAGAATACCCTGAAGAGGCAGGCTTTACGTATGATACTATCAACAACTATCAGAGAAACAACTCAAGAGAATAACAACAGAGTCAAGTGCATGTAGAAAATACAGGAAACATTTAAGAGCTGTTGTCCCCAGAAAGTGTCCACATGTTCTCCATGATGGGTCTGCTATCCCTCCAGTCAGTGAGACCCCTCTCTTAGCCATGGCCTCTCATAGAAACACAAGGGCGGTGTTTTCAGACTTATCCACACTCATCAGTGTGCATTTTTAGGCACTCAAATCCATGTGGACGGCCCCTCAATTGAACTTATGGGAGGTGTGTGTATGTGAGTTTGTGAGAGTATCTATTTCTATCAAAATCAAGGTACTGTAGCATTATTATGATTTTCTGCACTACCTAGTATACGTTGATGCTAGTTGATGCTAAAAGTTTGACATGCAGATTTCAAACATGCTTTTCATTGCTTCCACTTGAATGCTTCGACTTTAAATATCTTCACACATCATCTCAGTGACATGAGAGGAAACCAGGAGTCTAACATTTTTGGGAACGTTTACTCAGCATCACCTGAGATTCCACCTGATCTTGCTTCTGACTGTAAGTGAACGATGACAGACACAGATGTAATAAGTCCACAGCGTGACTCTAACAGCCTGACACCGCCTGAGGAATGTGGAGCTGATGCCGGAGGCGATACCAGCAGGTGAATGAACGTCCGTCTGTCAGCGGGCCTCCTGATCACAGCCACTCTGCCAACTGCACACAGCCAGGGCAGGAATGTTTGAAGCAGCACAGAGGGGGACAACAGGAGGCATATCTGTCCCTACAACTGTGGACCTCATCGGGACTGCATACTGGGGAAGCCGTAGGTCACTGAAGGGACCATTTCAGATACGAGAACTTGGACATGAAGGCGGCATAGCCCTACTGTGGTCTGGGTTTCTAGAGTTAACAAACTTTGGCCACACAAGCTCCTTTGCTTTTCTGTGGATGAGAAAGTCAGTAAGTCCACTGGTTGCTCCACTTTTTTAGTCCAGAGTTAAAAGTCTTGACACCTACAGGATGGGTGCTCACAGATTTTCACTGATAGTCGAAATCCCTTGAGGGCAAACT
Source organism: Cetoscarus ocellatus (assembly GCA_037902135.1). Lineage (NCBI taxonomy): Eukaryota > Metazoa > Chordata > Actinopteri > Labriformes > Labridae > Cetoscarus > Cetoscarus ocellatus. The sequence continues at coordinate 99,145 of JBAMNC010000875.1, forward strand.
CTGACTTTGGAGACCTGATCTTCCTATAGCAAAACAAAGGGGTAAATAATTGGTGGGTGAAATAACTCAACATTTATGATTGCTAAAGGGTAATTTTGCAAGCATCAGATTTAAACTTTCTGTTGGTCAATACTTCACTGATGGACAAAAATAAAAACAAATGAATGGCATCAACCAAAGCTATACTATGGTTTGCATAATTTAAAATGAGGTAAAACATAAATAAAATTCATTTTAACTAACAAGTCTAAAGTTAATGAGGCCCTTAAAAAATGGTCAAAATTGAGCACTCACTATCTATAACAGGATCACAGTTTTAGTGAATTGATGATGTGAAGCTGCTTTGAAGAGCGAAGCATGGTTTACGTTAATGTTAGCAGAGCTGCAGTCTATAGTTTAACGTCCATCGTTCTGTGTTGAATGTGGTCAAAAGCTGCTAATTTGGTAAGTAAGAGACAAAGCTAGCATACGACTCAATCCCCTTTCCTTTTTTTTTTTTTAGAAAATACTGCTTCACTGTGCTGTTCCTATGAGGTGCTACAGATGCTAAGAGTTTGTACCAGTTTGCTAACTTTGTTTCATTCGTGTTTGAGGGCATTTTGGCTTTAAGATAGCAGCTATTAAGCAGAGCTCATTAAGGGCGAGTGGCTGCATTACAGTCCAGACAGAGCATTTGACTAGGATTTTAGGCCTGAATTGATTTAAGTAGCAAACAAAACCCTAAAAAATAGTTTAACTGACTTGTAAATCTGGTGGCAACTTCTTATTTATCTGACTTTGGCTGTTTAGCTGGCTAGTAATGCGGCTCCCTGGTGTGCATGCATATATGCTTGGCTAAGTCTGATCTCAGGAGCATCTGTAAAGAGAGACTCAACAGATGGTTTGAGAGCTACTATATGCTGACTAATGTTTACATCTCATAAATGGCAAACATATTAGCACTTAGTTTACAGCCTCAACAGTTCATTGACTTCTAAAGGTATGTACGCAGGATTCTTAACCCTTAAATGCCTGATAACACAAATTATTGCCAGAAAATTCAAATTTTTTGGAACTGAAATGTTTATTTCACTTTCTACTAAAATTCAAAAAAATCAAAATTTCCATAAAATTCAGCATATACATTTTTTGTATCTCATTTGATACATTAGGTGTTTTTGGCAACTGATAATCCACTTGAGGACATTTTTATAATTTATCTGATTGTATTAAGATTTTTTTTAGTTATTTGTTCCTCATATTGATTAGATAGCGGTATCATAAAAGTATGTATCAAATATGGAACAACAGGCTTTAAGGGGTTAACACTGACACAGTAGTAATCATGTATATCCTAATCAATATGTATATTGTAAATTAATCTGTCTAAATGGAAACTGAAGGTAAATGTTGCCATGTTTGCTATTCATAGCTCTACGTTCACAGTGACAGATAGTTTTTAATTGATGATTTTTTGAGTGTCCCCAGGGCATTAAACAATACAGGCAAATTAATTTTCCAAAATACTTCAACATTTATGCCTATTTGAGAGTAAAGTCAAAACTAGGAAATGGAAACTGACTCTAACTACTTGTGTAGTGGTCTATTTTACCGGCACACCTGTGGAAAGCACTGTGTTGCTCAAAGGCTCAAACTTGTATTGTTCATTGTTTCTTTTAGTTTTGTAACATTAAACCAGCCACTACATGATGGGAATAAGATGGATGCTGTTTGGGGACCTCAAACGGGATAAGCGATATTGATAATGGATGACGGATGCTCTTCATTGGAACACTGAAGGACAGGTGAGGGAGGATGTGATAGCGAAAGGCTTTGTTTTAGGACTCTGATGCTAATGAGTAGTGTTTACTGGATCACACATCATACATGTTATAAATCATGCAGTTTCATGTGACAGGAAACAAAGACACTCTTTTTGTATATATAACATGTCGACTTAAAAAAAAATAGGTTTTACAATTAACTTTCAGTAGGTAGCTTTTTTCTCTTTGCAAAAGGTAAGTTGCCAAAAAAACATAAAGGTGACAGATTAAAGTAGTGACAATAAAATAAATAAATAAAGTTTAAGTTATTATAATTTACCTATCATGGTTCCCTATCATTGAATTATTTATTATTATTATTTTTTTTTTAACTCTTTATAGCTTCTCACTTTGTTTTCCCAAAAGAAGTGACACCTAAACTACTAAAGAAAACTCTCTGTATGTTTTGGATGCCACCTGCCAGATCATGAACTGACATACAAAGAAAGAATCTAGAAAATATGACAGTCTTGTTGTAAATTGTGTACGGTGTAAGGCCTGGCAAACTCTGTCACCTCTTGAAAAAGAAAGATGTTAATTGGTGCACCAGTGAGAGCAGGGGTGAGGTTTTTTTTAGACAGAAATCACTTTTACTTTTCATCATGTTTTTGGAATTTGTGTTTTGTATGTTTTTGCAGTGGGACAGACACTTTAGTTTAGAAAATATATATTTTAACTGGGCTGAATGGTGAGAAGAGGAAACCGCACAGATGGTGTATTAGGCCTGCCAAAAAGACTTTATGTTATGTCTTTCTACGTGTTTCTCATAAATATTACTTTCACTTTTTTTCAGGTTTTGTCATGTGCGGTGGTGTTCTTTTAAATATCTCCTGGTTTAGGTTTTACATCACAGCAGCCGCTACACATCCAATTCTGCAGAGACTTGCTCGGTGACAGGCAAAGAATGTGACTCTGACACTGAGACCACATTATTCTCCTGCAGTCATGGTGTACCCTTTAATTAGGATTGTCTGACCTCTGACCCCTGGAGAGGACTTCAACCTGGAAGTCTCTGCAGGTCAGGGAACCGTAGCAGGAAGGGGAGAGAGACGCTTTGGTTTTGATAAACAGGCGTGACACAGGAAGCTAACCTGTGAGGTTTGACATACAGTTTTACAAAAGAAGGTATCAATCCTGTGCTCATGTGAGATGACACTGAGCTGAAGAGTTCTGCATCAGTTTGACTTCAACAACAATTGAGTCGACCTCATTTGTCACTGTCTGTGTATGTTTTACAAAAGCATACCATGACCTCATTATGGGCTCAGTTACAAAACAAACCAAACTAAATTGTTTCGATAACAAAAGGCTTGTCTCCCACTCCCTTTTGTTGGAGAACAGTTTCTATTATGTTGACAGAGCGCTAAGGGGAATGACGCCCTCATCAGTCAAAGGCCAAACACCTCTGACAGATTTATTTTGTCCAATAACACTTCCTTGAATGCCAGAAATGACTACTAAATGTTTTACACTTACACGTTGGGATTTTAACAAGTGGAGGTGACTTTTGCCGCTAACCTTTCAAAGCAACTGGATTTGCCAGGTTATTGTCCGTCATTATGTGTATCGAAGAAATCTTCAAGCTGAAACACTTGATCCTGGACAGAAAATAATCTTAGCCATCAGAGTCCAGTAGGGAGAAAGAGGGGGTCAGCACTGGTGCTGTAAAGTTGTCCTATGAGAGAGAAGTGACTGCAACGCTGCTGCACTGAACATTTGTCTCATTATCCTCCAAGTTTGTCTGAAAACGTATAAATTATGTGAATATATATATAAAAACCCTTTAGTCATTCCAAAGAAAAAACTGTTTGGCCCCCCAACAAAGAGCCTGAAAAATGATCTGGATAATCTTTACTGACACTTGTGGTTTAGCCATGTGTATAATCTTACAAAGCTATGCACGTTTACACTGATGAATGAAAACAAAAGCATCTTTTTATGAATGCTTGCTGTTGTTCTGCTGCCAGGATGAGTATGTTTGGGTAATCATTACTGTTTATCCCAAAATACTGACAAGAATGAACTGAACCATGGCCAGAATATTTCTTGTGCTGTGCAAGTCGCAGTGATGCAATTTTGACACAATCCTTGGGATAAAATATGGAAATACTTCTTTTGTAGAATATGTGTAGGTCATCATTATCCTGTATTTAAGGACACTATTTCACATTTGTTTTGAAAATAATGGTCATTTATTTTTCTTGTGAAAAGTCCTTTCCTCCTAATGCAGACTTACCAGGCTTGATGGTGTACAATCTAGGACTGTTCCTTCAAACAGAGAGCTAGTAAATAACAAAATTCTTTATGTACTATGCAAAGTACTACAGAAAAAAAATATTTATCATGGAGGAGTTAGCAAAACTTGTGGAGACCTGCTGAGCACCCATTGCAATGAGAACCTGCTTTTAGATACACAGAATGTAAAAGTCACCACCCATCAACGTCCTCTGAGGAGAAAGAAGAGTAAAAATGACATGCAGTTCAGTTATGCCAAAAGCAGGTACAACTGCAAGACTGTAAACAGTGGTGACCCATAAGGAGATAAACAGGAAGACATTTCTTCATTCAGAGAGAGCAAAAAGAAAGAAAGAAAAATATTTTGTTGCAGAAAAAATATGCCTTTGCTCTTATCTCAGGTCGCCCCAGCAAGAATTGGATTGGCCAACTGGCCAATTTACTCTTCATAGCATCACCAGGGCAGAGATTGCCTGTCTTGTAATTCACTGGTCTTGGCTTGTATTGGACGTGACTGACAGAATGCATACTTATTTACCTTTTGAGACTCCACTTATCCAAATCACATCACAATGGAATTTTGCCCAAATTGACATCAAATAAATCCAATGAATATTTGAAACAGCATCACATGCCTGCTGTCCTGCAGCCATTAGAAAAGTAATTATATACCCTGTGTTTCCCCTTGTTAACAGTAAATCAAGTGCTTTTACTGTGCATGTGGAGAAATAGACGTGTTGTGCTTTGTATTGACAAGTGGTAGACTCAAAGGCTCATAAATACACAGCTCTCTGTGAACCAATTAAAGTGAAAGTTCACTCTAGGAAATGTGTTAAATATGTGAAGGAGCTCTCTCTTCCAACAGCTTGGTTCTCAGGATCATTTAACAGCTGACACATTGATCTGTTGATCTTAGTGCTACAGTTTTTCTGTTTATTTATTTATTTTTTTATTTTTTGCTGTGACCTCCTGTCATCCCTTCTCCCACCTGTATACCTAAGTTGTAAAGAATCAACTTTAATGGAACAGACTGGTCCTGTTACAGAACTGTAAGAATATATACAATTACCAAACACTAACAGGCAACCATTGGAATTCTTGTTGTCATCTTTTTCTGTCATCCTTGACCTTTTGTCTTGTGGTTGTCTCTGAGGGTATTTTGTTAATATTATTCTGTTAAACTGAGAAATTATAAATACAGTGTTTAAAAAAACTGTTAAAATATTTGAAGTTATGAAAGTACTCGACAAAAAGCAAAAAAAAAAAAAAAATGTAATTTGAACAAATAAGTTTAGACATTTCAGTCCAGGCCTTCAGTGTTTTTAGCCTGTAAATCTGTGAGTTACTGCCAGAAAATGAGTTATAAAAAAAACAAAAGTCAAGCTGGGAAAAATGTGATGGCACAAAGTTTGCAGCCTCAAAACCGCATGAACAGCAACCCGCCCCAGACATAGACCTTTAATTATAGAGGTTCATGTCAGGGGTGTTGCTTTTAAGTCTAAAAGCTATCATAAGCACTTTGTGATACAAGTTTTCAACTCTTGACCAAAACTTGATGTTTTGTGGTAGGAAGTCAAAAGCCGGAGGGGCAGGACCGAGTGTTAACCAGCTGTTTTCTCTACGTAGTGTGAAGGGAGTGTCAGTCTGTGCTTTCCGACAGTCCCTCCCTCAGGTGTAATGGTTCGACTGCTGATCTCAGCCACATCAAACCACCCCGGCAGGAAGCTTCTCCTCACTGTTATTACTGAGATAAAAATCCTGCATTTACAGCGTGGCGTATTGTTATCTTGCCAACAGTAAATCTGTGTTTACACCTGCAGAAGTGACCTATAAAATGATGACGTAGCTCTAACCCAAAAAGAAAAAAAAGGCTTGAAAGCAAAAACAGGAATAACATGTTTTAAACTTAAGTCTCTGCTTGTTCAATCAAAGTAGCAGCAAAATTTTGAATGAGAGAGTTACACAAAGAACAAAACTTGATATTCAGGTATCTGACCCTCCTCATCTCTTTGACCTGTCTCTGAACCAGCACCACCATCCATCCTCTTACACCAGCCTCTGTCAATAAAACACGCTGCGTCTGGTTAAGTACCAGCCCTGTTTGTCTCACACAGCTAAGTCTCAGTCTGTCACTCTCTTTCTCTCTCCTCCTCCTCACTGTGAAATATACAGCTCAGGCATTGCAGACAGTTTCCTCCAACGTAGCCATCAAACATGAAAGCCCTGCTCTGACTGGAAAATAACACGGTGAAGCCACGGGTCTAATTATGCTGGTTTAGTTTATGACTTGACAGCTCATATCCATTATCCTTCGACAGTAGGAGCGAGAAGCCTTTTAACTGCAAGTTTCCAGGTTGCACATCACTTCCCAGACCAGGTGGGAAAGAGTGAAGAGTTCACTTTTTCCTTCTGCTGATGAGACCTAAGAAATTTCTCAAATATTTTGGAGCATGTATTCTTCAAAACAAATTTAAATACCACCTTGGTTTAAGAAAATCCTAATATTAAAATACTTTAGAAAATGAAAAAAATCACATAATGCATCCTTTAAAGGTAGAATAAATACAATTTCTGCCCTAAATGCCTATTTTTTTATTTAAACTTAATTCAACCAGGAGCATTCAACTGAGATACAAAAAACCTCTTTAACAACGGAGTTCTGGTTCAGAGAGCAGCAAAAAAGTTTCACACAAATAATTAAAAACAAACATGACAAAAAAGGACTTCAAAATCAAGAATTTAGCTGTCAAACATGTGCATACACTGTTTGATTGACCCTTAATTTTGGTTTTAAATTAGGTCTAATAACTCACATGGGGAAAATGAAAAGCAAGAGAAATCCTTCATTTTTACACCAGAGTAAAAAAGAGTAAGTTATGGCAGTGCTGTCATAGCTGCCATGACAGAACTGCCATATCATGTTCATTGTTAGATAGAAACAATAGGTTACATGTCAAAGACCTGCTATATAAGAGGATGGGATCTGCTACCAGAAGTTGATGCTCTTTTATTGGATCTTAGTCATGTAGTGTGCTGTTTAATTTTGACAGATCACTTTTATTTTCTGCTCATGCCCACTTGGGGTGGAAAATGCAAGTTAGTTCCAGTTAAGAGGTGGCATCAGGGAATGAGAGGATTTCCTCACCATCTTTAGGTGAGTGGTAAATGCCTTGCAAGAGCATCATGCTCTCTGAAGACAAATCCACACTGACAATGAAGTAGCCGGTCAGTGTAGCTTGGTCTGACTCAAAATGACCCCAATAGCACAATGTGCAACATGTGGCAGTGTGATTAAAGAAAGCATTGCGTTAAATATCAGGAGCGTCATGTGTTTGACTTTGTTGACACAGAAAACTTTTGCACAATTAAAGAGCCACAAAATCAAAAGGAATCAATACAGAGTTGGATTGCTAAGAAAAAGAGATTGTGAAATTGGAAAAGGGCCTGAAAAACTTTTTTTGTAAGTGGGTCGAAATCCCTCTCCTAAATTTTTTTAATGGTTGGGTGGTTGGGTAAAACTTTCTGTTCACTTAGTTATGAAATAGACAGAAATTTACGCTAATCACTCCATGTGATTTAATAAGATTATTAGAAGAATATTGACTGTTACAAATTCATAAACTGTTTGTCATCGCTGTCACCACAGGATCAGGGACAAACAGAAATTTTACTGTTTGCAGACTTGAAGTCTCTCTCTCTCTCTCTCTCTCTCTCTCTCTACATATATATATATATATATATATATATATATATATATATCTATATGAGGGATATGATCATCAGCCAGACTGTGAGGTAATAAAGGTGGTTTGGTTTTGCTGGTCGGTAAACCGTTTGACAAAATAGAGACAACATCATCAATAGCTCTCTGTAGAATCTTTCAAAAATAGATTCCTACATTTGACTTGTACGATGTGAATGGGAAGAACTTGTTCCGACGTGTGTTCTGGGTAACAATAAATCACAGCTGTCCATAAGGTGTCTTTGAGTACGATGACCCATTTATTTTATCCAAGATCGTCATCGGTGCGTTTCCAATAAACATCCATTTGACATCTTTATCAAACACAAAAAAATTCGAAAAAACACGTTGTCACGCTGACACGGTCAAAAAACTGTGTGTCCTCCCCTCCACATGCCAGCTCATTACCTGGAGCTTCTCTAAATGACTTTCTTCCGGTGCTAAGCACCACCCACTGGTCTAACACAAAACGGCATGAACACAGGTATAATCAACAATCTCTTAAAGAAGCAAAATAGATAATAAAGAAAATGAAACGAACAGAAAACTATATTATGGCTGCAACACTCTCTGTTTAGTTTGTGAAGTTTAAAGACAATAGTTATTTTCTTGCTCTTTTGTGAAAATAAGCTGATCTCTGTCCATTCTCCTTTCCTTCTCTGTCCCTTTTATACAGTGTCTCCTATGCCATCTCTTATTTTCGGACAAATGTGTGGTCTTCTATCATTTTAATAGATTCAGTGGGAGATGAAGGACAAAAAGACCACGGTCTGTCCTGTTTTTTCTAAGCAATTTATTAATAAATAATCCTGCCCAATGGAGAATTTTTTCAATTAACAATGAAGCATGACTACACATGTGAATAATACTTTTGATGATAGCTCAAATACATTTTGCTGACTTTGTTTGAGGGTGTCTCACAAGATTTGCAACAAAGCCTCTGAAAAAAGCGAGAGAGATATTTAAGTGCATTTCCCATCCCACCTTCATCGCATTAAACTTCTTCGTGGTGTACTGTTTTTTTATTTATTTTGAGGACACTCACTGTGCCATAAATAAACAGCTCAGAGTAAAGGTCTTTCCTGAAGTGCTTGGGATTTCTAAAGCCAGTGTCTTAGTTTGAACGGAAATGAACCATGAATGTTTTAGACAGGTCATCAGAGCTCAGCTCCTCAGATGTGAGCTTATCATCAGCTGTTAAGGGTGGTGTGAATTCCTGAGGACTCAGACCTCGGCCTTGAGTGTTTCTGGGCAGATAGAAAGAGAGACCAAGTGCAGGTGCAGGCGTGAGCCTTACATCCTGAAGCACATGATGACTAGACTGAGAAGGTCCATGTTAGTACTCGTGTAAGAAGAATCTCATCCATCAGCAGGAGATGGGGCAAAAGGAACAGAGAGAAAAAAGAAATGAAGCCTTGTGGACTTAAAGTTATGATCCATGCAAAAAATCTGTACTACTACTCATAGTTGCAAAGGAAATTTTGGTATGAACAAATGTGACTGATAACAGAGAATAAGCAGATGAAGGTATGAGTAAAAAAAAAAAAAACATTAAGATAAATCATCAACAAATGCTGTTCCAACAGGAAATGTTAATCACTATTAAAAAAAGGGTTTAAAAGATTGATGGCTGTATGTTGTACTAACCTTAAGCTCAGAGGCTCAATTTTAAGATTCAGAAAGAGTGTTTATTAATAAAGTTCTTGGTGTCAGGTTGTCAGTGTGATTTACTTTTTATAATTTTAGACCTAATGGTTATGACCCCTCTATTTTTAAAATCATATTTCAGGACAGGAAGCTGCAACACAGCACTCCCAGTGGTTGTATGGGATATGTTGACATGCAGTTGAGGATGGGGGCTTTCCCCTTCACTTGAGCTGGCTGAGCATTGAACAGTTGCAGGAAGCTGCCTGTTCTGAGCACTTACTGACATCCTGAAGAAAGGCACAAGGGCAGCAGTGCTGTCTCATACCGGAGAGTCCAGAGGAATGTCCCAGAGGCTGTTGTTTGACATCAAATCTGTTAAAAAACACACAAAAAAGCAGACATCCTTTCATTTGTCTTTAGTTTAACTACACAAATTAGTCAATATGTGATCAAAAAGTAACTTAATCTTCCTTATGTTTGCTGAAAAAGGACAGAACGGGCAGTACAGAAATTCCTGATGAAACAAAAGCAAGAAATTTGGGAATCTGAAACTGTGCCTCATTTTAAGATGATCAGCATTGTTCCTATTCAGGTTCAGATTATTTTATTTGTGTCTGCTCTCAGGATAGGATTCGAGAACCAACTCCAGTAGAGAATCATTAATAACACTCGCTCAACAAATTGATATCATCAGTCTTTTTACATAACAATTCCCTTCCCTTCTCAACACTTTCACTTTCATCTGCCTGTCTTGCAGACAAGAGTCACACTCTCATCAGAGGCAATCAGCAGAAATGATAATGAAGAAGTTAAAAATGTAGTTATGGGAGCCTGGGGGCAGAAGTGGTCAAATCTGTGTCTAATTTTCTGACGAAAGACACTGCATAAAATTCAGTGGGTGGAAACACCTACAAATTATAGAGGCCTTTATTTATCAGTCTTCTTCTGATTGGTTGACCAGTCTAGTGATTGGTCAGTTCAGTGCCATGTTTTCAACAGCATTGTATTCATTCTACAGTTTACACTCTGTACTGGCTGACTATTCAAGCCAATAAGCTTGAACTACCGAAAAAACAATTGTAGGATGTCACAGTGGTGGGTCTATTCAGATTTTCAGCAGTTTCAGGCAGCTGTTCACAGGAAGATAGGGAGAAGGTTAACCTGATACACCAGATGTTCACAATATATTTTCAAAAGCATATCCGGCACGTGATTGGATTATAGTTCCATCAATCCTTTTCATTATGGGTCAATCAGAAAATGTATTAGGCATGCGCTCCTGCCACAAACAAAATGACATAGCGTGAACCACTTAAAGGTGCCGTTGGTAGGATTTTGACAGCCAATGCTAATTTTTTTTAGTTCCATTTAGATCTAATGTTGGACTATCCATTGAGATCCCTTTATGAGAGTAGTATACTTGCACTAGTGCGAGACCTCTGCGTTTCCATCTGTCTCTGTTATGAGCTGTCAAAATTTTTCAACAGCTCCAGGTATCTTTGACCAATCAGAAGAGCCCCTGAGGCTTCTATCCTGATTGGTTGAGGGGCGGCGCTTCGTCCTTCATCAAGATTGGTTGTAAAGCTCTTCGTTCCTGTGAATGCACATGAGGAAGAAGAAGAAGAACAACAACAACAAATCTCGTACAATGGCGGACAGGCAGCTTCCACCAAAAAGACAAGGACCGTGGAAACGCTTACCAAAAAGCGAGAGAACAAGAAGGAGGAGGATAATGCAGGAAATAAAACAAGAATCAATGTCGGCAATGCGTTCAAGAGGTGAGGGACCCTTCGGGATCTCAGGGGTTTCAAATCCGATGCAGAGCTAACTACGTTTCTGTTTGACAGGTAAGTTATTTTTTTTCCTCTTATGTTGTTTCGCAACATGCGATGAATTACTTGGTTTTATAATATAAAACAAACAAATATGTTTAGATTCCCTCTTAGACAAGTACCTTACTGGCATGTACTTTATATGTGAAAGCACAGCCTGTTTCCCCCATGGGGCTTTGTAACCTCAGTATCAGACATTGTCGCAGCAGTTGTGTTGCTCGTCGTTGAGAAGCCTTTCGGTAAACAGCTCACTGTACTGGAGTTTTTTGATTCCGGCGGACACAATGTCGCGTTTGCGGGCACATTTTTGTGGGAGGGGCTAAACTCGTGTGAGGGAGTGATCTTAGAGAAAACAGGACGGGAGGGGCTGTGCTGGTTTTCTAATCGCCATCTTAGCTGGCTGTGTGCCAAAATCTTACCAACGGCATCTTTAAACTAAACTCTCATGTCAGAAGTGGAATAAAGAGTAATAATATACTTGTAGACTGGATGTTGACAAGATGGATGTGCCTGATTAAGACAATGTATCAGGCCGATCCATCTGCACAGGAAGGTTAAGAGAAGACCAGAAGCAAGGGACTTTTTTCTTACTTATAGTGCCCAGCATAAATGAGTACACCCCCTATTAAAAGTAATGTATTAATCAATATCTGAATGAACAAAAGAACAATTTCCAAAGTTTTGACAAAGTTGAGTTTAATGCAACAGTTTTTCTTTTACCATAAGATGAAAATAAGGGTAATAAGATAACTAAAATTTAGCTTTGCTCCCACTCCTTTGATTGAGGTGTATCCATTTTTGCATCCAGATCTTAAATTGAGAAAAATACTTTTTTGTGTGCAACTTGAAAAATCATGTTTGCAATCAATGGCCCACATTTGGGGGAGTATTTTGTGGTATAGTATGCCATAGAAAATGATGATTTTGAAAGGAAGCTAAAGGGTTTCTGACAAATCTGAAGGGGTGTATTCATTTATGCTGAGCACTGTATATAAAGCACACTGAGGGAGTATGCAACTCGCAAAAGGATAACTCAACCTCTTTATGTGGCAGTAGGCAGACTGATGGTCTGCACTTTATGCCCCCACAGGCTGAGAGGTAAACTAATGAAATTAAGATATCAGAAGCACAAATTTTACATGGTTACAGAAAATGGTTACAATAGAGCATTGCAGTTTGGGGACACTTAAAAACAGTTCAGCATTTATATTTAAGTGCATCTCATATTTCAGCTGTTGTGGTAATAACTACCTAAAAAGTAACAGGAACTGACTATTAATTTTTTTATGGTTGGGAAATACAGAGTTTTTTTTTAATTTAGTAATTTATTAACAGTCAAGATATAAGTTAAAAAATGTTTTTCATATCAAAAAAGTTGACTTTGATATTTTTCCAAAAAATATATAAATTAAATAAATATACTCAAATTCCAGGCCTCATGCTCAGTGAAAAGATTGTTTACCACCAACAGAAATATGCAAGTCCAAACAGGGAATTGTTTCCTATTAATTTTTTAAGTAGACTCCTACTTCTCTACATGCTGTTTAATGAAATGAAATACGATACAAGATGTGTTTTTTGGTCCGTCTCACCACGCCCTATTTGATGAATTCATAATACCAACCTGTTCTCTGTTTCAGGTCAGCACTGTTGCTGTTGTTCTCGTTTGCCTCCTTCAGCGATTCCACTGAGGTCTTGGTGGAGACTGCGCCTTCATCATCAGTTTTCTCGTCTGCACTTGGCTCCACAGGTGCAGGAGGGCTCGCCTCAACAACGTCCTCTTTGGGTTTGTCCTCAGAGCTACCGGACGTCGAGGCAGGGGCTGCAGGGTCAGCAGCAGGTTCAGCAGACTTTTCAGCTGTGAAGGGAAACAATAAACCACAATACTTTCTGAGTGGTTCATAAACATTGAAGAATTATGTATGAGAAGTCACAAAATAGGTGGCGTCAAAGGCACCCAGTGGAAAAACAAAGACAGCTTTAGATGGAAGTTCGGCTGTTGCAGCAATGGATCTGCTGTGAAGTGCTGTTGCAACACTTCCATGACATTGTAGATTCGATACTTGGTTTGTGTCTGTCTGTTTTACACACCCACAAAATAACAGTATTTATTCTCTTATTGCCTGGAGTAGTTTCCCCCTCTCTGTCAGTCAGGAGGGGGTGGATTTCTCTCAAGGCATTTCAGGGGGCCACCATGTTGGTAATGAGGCGGCTGATTACTGACCAGTTCCTAATGAGCCACAGCCATGCAGCTGTTGTAGGCTGTGGGAAAGTAGGGCGGCCCCATCATTATCTGACCCGGGGTTAGGTGGAGGGAAAGCGGAGATGAAGGGGAGTGGAAGGTAACCATTGCTCTACACATAATTCTGCCATGAGTAAGATGGCTCCTCAGGCATTATCCCAATCCTCTGAGAATCATTGTGTCTGTCAGGTTAACGACGGGAGACTAGACTCTATCACAGGTGGACTACTGACCTGTTAAGCTTAGCGTTCTCCTATAGTAACCTTGGACTGGTTGTGTTATCTGTGTCTGTACTTGGGATATGGATATTAGTCATTCAATGACAAAATATTACATTTTAGGCATATATATTTTAATCCCTGGGGATTAATACCCCTTTCATATCTTTGACACTTGCTCTGCTACATTCCCAACTAGAAAAGCACTCAGAGAGCACAGACCTCCACCAAGCAACTCAGTTCCAGCAGTGGCTTTTCCATTACCCCTTAAAAGATACAATTCTGGATTACAAGATCCATAATTGTGCCAGGATCAAGGTTGTTACCCTGTATGACCACAACACATTCACCATCACTTAATATTTGGATTTTATATGAATTATTGAATGTCGTCAATGGGATTTCCTATTATAAAGTTCAGTGTTTTTTGTGACACTAATCTGGATTGGATCCGGATGAAATTTGTCTTGATGATAGAGACATGGACCCTATATTATCCTGCAAAACTGGAAGCGAATCCGTTGAGAAATGTCAGAGATATGTTTTTTTTTTTTTAAATTCCGCCAAATGTTAACCTATGGGATTTTTTACATTTTGGGAAATTTTTGAATCCAGACCAATATCTGTATCACCACCAAAATTTAATGGCTTCTTCCTTGGACCAAACTACACCCCTGGTAAAATTTTAATTTAATGAGTAGTGTTTTTGCGTCACAAACATTTGTTTCAGTGCATGTAAATTAATTTATTGCCTGAAAATAGGATAGACTCTGAAATGAAGACAGTTCTCGCCAGGTGAACGACGTGACCCTTGTTCATTTGATGCTGTGACATTGTTTGTCAATGACCACAGCTAGGTGCTCAATCAACCTGAATGCTTTTTTTTTTTCTATCTCAGACACTGTAAAGGCCACTGATGATAGAGCTTACACTCCTTCCACTCCTCAAAATGTGTTAGGTAATACTGTAAAGGTTTCATGATGGCTGTCTCAATGGGATTTCAAGCAGATGACATGAGAAAGAGGAAAAAAGAGATCAAGTCAGACTCAAATTCTAAAGCTGCCTTAGGCCTGATGTACAAATAAACTGTATTTTATTACCCAATTTGACACAAAGAAGCACTGTGCAATATATTCACCTCTTTATTAGACTCATTATTTGAAAAGTGTTGACAGAATTTCACTACTTTACTCCTTAAAAAAAGGTGTATTTGAAATTTACCAACAGGAAATGACAGATCTAAGGGCTGATGAAATACTCTGTACATGCAATAGAAGGCAAAATGTAAAAGTTTTTCCTCTTCTGTCACTTCCTGTTATTCACCACTTTGTTATTTCTTTCTGGTATCAGAAGTCTAATTTTATGGTTGAACTGCATTAGTTGCCCACTGTACTATTTAAGTCCTCATTTAGTTTTTTCCACTATCACATTGTTTCACTCCTATATCATGCTGTGGTTTTGTGATATTTGTAAATGAAACAAGAGAAAGACATTCCAAGCTGCTTCTCCATAAATAACCCAATGTCCTAGGCAGAAAATTAAAATCAAGAGTAGACCCAGTTGTGTGATCAGATGGCTTTTTGTCTGCTGAGATAGCTGGAAAGGTTTTCATCCAGTGTTTCCCATAAGAGGAAGAGAGCCATTTGAGAGTAGGCTGCTTTTCAAAGCAAAAATCAGCACCATCCATTTTAAGTGCAGAGAGACAGGACTGGACATGAACGCTTCCTTTGCATTTCTCATGTAGCCTAGGAAGACTTAGAGTAAAACAGGGACACTACATTCATTCTTGAATAAATTAAAGAGTGATCATCAACTGGCAGCTCCAGATTTCCATCTGATCCCAACAACTCTCCATCCAGCCCAGTATATTTACATTTTCCTGTACATAGAAATACACTGTTAACACAAGTGCCTTTGTGCCATTTGGCCCATTGCTTTTATTCATTCATTCATACATTCAACCTTTATTTAATCTTGAGATGCCATTGAGAGCATGCTCTCATTTACAATGACGTCGAGAGTACAGAAATGCAAGACAATAAATAAGCAAGGAGAAAGAAGGAAAGGAACAAAAGTGCAAACAGATACTTTAGAATAGGTGGAGCACAGTTTAAAAACAGTTACAGACATGTACATAGTGGATCTTTAACAAGTTATGAAACTGTCTTATGTTAATAACTGAGCTTAGTTTTAATGTTTGCTGTACAGTATTCCAGCTGTGAGCTGCACAATAGCTGACAGATGTTTCTCCAATTTTAGTTTTTACTCTTGAAACTTCAAGCGTTTCCAGTCATTTGAACGAGTTTGATAATGGTTAGTGGACACATTCAATAAAGAAGTGAGATATAACGGCAGATGTCCAGACAGAGCTTTGTAAATAAAAAGTAACCATTGCCTGTCTCATCTTATTGGTTCTTTACAGGGATAATGATCTGTTTTTATATTGTATCATTGCCATTCTGCACCCCTCAAAAAATTAAAGATATCATTTCTGGTACATGACATGAGATTTACATTGAAGTTTATAATCCCAAAGTATTCACAAATGTCGTTCCTCATATCTGTCTATTTTAGATTTGTCTTACACCTACCAACATTTTTCCAATCATTTTTTTACATTAATACAAATACTTTTATTTGTCCAAATCAGAAACAGAAAATAATTAAAATATATCATATTTGAAGGTTAAACAGCAACATGCTTGTAAGCCGCCTGAGAGTAAGTGCACTGCAGTCATACTTGATGAGCTTGTACCATGTAAACATGGCCTCTATTTCCATCAAGTGGCCGACATAAGAACTACGGTCCCCCATCAACAGCATTAGCTTTACATCTCTGACATTTAAACATTTTACCTGAAAGTTAAAAATAGATGCAAGTTCTTTTGCAAATGAGCTCATCTCTACCTAAGCCTTGTATGAGTCATGCTGCTGAGAAACAACTTCCTTCCTGCTAAATTCATAATAAGTGAGGCCCCATTTTATTTATAAAAAGCTTTTGGCTTCCTTTTTCAGTCAGTGGTGAGTGGTAGAAACTGAAGACCTCAACTATTTATTTGGCTGATAAATCCTGCCTCTGTTCTTAAGTTAACACATTTTCTATAAAGGAATCTATATTCTTTGTACCTACAAGACTTTGAGCACGAAAACTATCTTGACGCATCAGGCAGAGTGCAAGACTTACACAAACTTCCTTTTATTAAGCTTAACTGATGTTGAAAAAGAGGAAGGAATATATCCCACAATAAGGCCACAGAACATTTTTACACCCGCAGTTCTAAGTATTTCAACTCCAAAATGGTACCCTTCTGTTTCTCTGACCTCTGCTAATACAAAATCACAACTGATTTTTTTTTCATCAGTTACATTTTTCCTCTTACCTTCCTGCTCCTGCTGCACTTCAGGTTTTGTGTTGGGCTCTTGTGACTCTTCTGCAGTTGTGTCTGCACTTTCAAAGGTTTTCAGGCCTATAAGGAAAAACAATCATTGTGTGCAGTTAGGCTGTATGTGAGGCATATTTTTTTGTTAATGTGGCATCCTCTGACTTAGCTGTTTCTGCACTAATGTGGCATTTTGGGCTGACCATTCTGGGGTCCATTATCAAGAGGCTCAGGCTCCACAGTGCTGAGAGGGATGTTGGCTTCATCAGGTCTGGATGCGAGATCAACGGAGTAGTGCTGTAGATTTGAAGATTCAGACAGCACACAGAAAGCATTATTTTACAGAAGAATTAAAGCTTTAATGCTATAAGGGCTGAACAATATGTTGTTTTTTTACACGGCATGCAAATATGAAAAAGCAAATAATCACATTGCAGGAGGTGCATTGTCAATGAAATATCGCGCAAGTCATGCAGCCACTTGTGTGTCATTTGTTGGAAACCAAAACTACAAATTTTCTCACTTCTGCTTTGATTTTATACAATATAAAGTCTATAATTGACATTGCGGTTACTCAGAGAACAGACCAAGCGGCATGCATAATATAC
The DNA here is from genome assembly GCA_037902135.1 of Cetoscarus ocellatus. Lineage (NCBI taxonomy): Eukaryota > Metazoa > Chordata > Actinopteri > Labriformes > Labridae > Cetoscarus > Cetoscarus ocellatus. Next base: position 116,851 of record JBAMNC010000875.1, read on the forward strand.
AAGCCTCAGACAAGGCTTAACACAGATGCAGCGCTGTTGGGGCTCAGACAGTGACAGTGTTGAATTAAGACTTTCACTGCCATTGTTTCATTATCAAATTCAGCCCACTGGCTTGTGGTATCAAGCCTGTTGCAGAGCATAGAGGTTAAAATATATGCAGAGTTGTTGACAATATGGCAACAACGTGGAGCTGAATGGACGAATCTCTGCAGAGTAGACATTTAAACTAACCAGAATGGACTGGTCCCACATGAGAAAGGGAGCTTTAAAGAAGCAGGAGCTCTATCAGAGCAGCTGGGATACATAAGGAATACAGCACTATCAGGGATTGTCTGTATATGAAAACTGTACTGTTTTTTGAACATTAGTGATAGTGAACATACCCTAGCAGTCATCAAAATAAATATATGAACCTGATTTAAGGCAAAACATGATCTCTTTAGGACACTTTTATCTTTAGAAGTCTTGACTTCTACAATTATAGATGCTATGCAGCGCAAAGTGGTGAGCTTTAAGTCTGAATATATACACACTTTTTGTCCTTGTGCGCACATTTGTGCCAATTAGAAAACAGCTTTGAAAAAAAGCCCAAAATAAGGTTTGTGATGATACACGCAGACAAGACTTCTGATGTTTAATCTTAAATAATAAAAAGCATCTGATATTGCTGTGATATTCCTTTTACATTTTTTAAGTTGTGTGTTTAAAAAGAAGGTTGCTAATGAACTGCTAGTAAGGACTACAAAAACGAGGACCCAACTGCATGTTTTTTTTTTTTAAGCAGTGATTCATGCACAATTTCCACAGCTTGAAGACCAACTTGATCAGCTCATTTGATCAAGAGGGAATTCTCAAACATGAGGTCACAACAAGACAATATACAGTGGAAATACTGTAGTTGCTTCTTTGTAGAAGCACCATATTGTAGATCCATAGTAGCTTTATTATAGTTTCTCAATAATTCTTAAAAAATGTTAAAGATGTCAAGATTACCACAACGAATAGAACATGTACTGTAAGTTACATTTTTTTGGCTGCTACAGACCTTACAATTAGCAATGATCCAAAACACAGTGAACAATTTCACAGGCTTTTAGTCTTGAGAACCAGCGTTGAGCTAACTTCCGCGTCGACCAACAATAATACGTCACCCCTGCACCACGCTATTAAAGTTGACAAGATATTCTTAAATGTTCAGTCAAAATCATAAAATTTTAACAACATTTAGAACTGGTGGTTTAAAAAGTTTGAAAAATAAATGATACTTATTCATATTTATGACTCAGTCAGGGCACTTATCTAAATTTCAGAGACAAGAAAGCAAAATCGGGAAAAGTGGGTAAAACTGCCAGTTGCACTCACCGTACAATGTGAACTTAAGATACTAGCAGGTGTTTGCTTGCAAATTTTTAACGACCAAAAACAACTGATGGGCATTGAAGTTATTTCATTTCTAATGGGTAATAATAATAATGAAAGAATAAAAAAAGGCTCCACAATGCAACTAAAAATAAAATGTTAGTTTTCTATTCAGATATTATATATATTCACAGAGATTACTTTGTGGTTTGTAAGCATTACTTTGACTGATTCTTATGGAATAAAATCTTTTAACCAATCATACAGTCTGAGCTAATTCTTCTGATCAATATCAACATAACCTGCATGAGTAAACATGATAATGTCTTCCCCTAATCTCAGTTGAAGAAGAAACAGGGCATCTAAAGAAACTTGACAAACTACTCTAGAGGTCAATCTCTGTGCTAAATATAAACTGAACAAGCTTCTGGCATTAGCCGCCTAGCTTTCTCAATAGAAACAGGTAGGAATAGCTAGCTTAGCTTGGCTCACTTGTTAAAGTAAGTCCCCTTTAAAATATTATTGAAAGATTAGTTGACAAACACAATAATTTTGGGAGTTATAGCAAAGCGTGCAGACAGGCCTAAAATACAACATGAAATTAACATGTATGGATTTTTATAAACAATAACAGTTACATTATATTTAGGCTAGCTGTTCTGTTGCAAACGTTACCTAATTTACCACACTTTATTCAGAAAACAATTTCTGTATTTTCTTACGAACTAAAATATAACTGATCAACAATTTAAAAAATTACTTTTTACTTACTCTTCCTCTCTTTCGTGCGAAGAAACAGGCAACACAGAATCCAATGGCGATAATGAGGATCACAACAATGATGACAATACCTGAGAGGGTGATGTAAGTCCGATTAATGCTTAATTAAACAAAGTGAAATCATACAAACAGAAAAAAAGGTGTTACAAACTAAGGCTCCTGTAAATTTATCTCACCAGGGGTGTCCATAGTTGATGACTGTTTAGGGGAAGGTAAATCTGAAAGAAAACAGGGGACAAAACCAATTTTAACTTGCATCTCCACAGTTCATCTCTTTGAATGATACAATATCAAAAAGGAGGAACGACTCTGGGGAAACAATTAAAAATGCCTTAATTTATCTCATGACTCTTAGGAAGACATATTGAAACCTTTTTTTTGCAACCACCTTGCCATTTTGCTCCACATAAAGCATTAAAAAACATAATTTACTGCCCATTTTTCATCTGGAAAAAGATACAGTCACACTTTAAGGTGAGTAAACCCTAAGTATTGGTAGTATAAAACAGTTTATTAGCTGATTAACTAATGTAAAAATGTATAAATTCAATTGTTGTCCAGAGGCAGCAGCATACCATTATGGAAACTGCATATGTTGCCTTCAGGCAACAGTGAACCATTATGGAAACTTGGGCAGACAAACAGCACACTGTGCTGAATAACAACCGTTAACATCCAATACATATCAAAGTATGCTATACAGAATTTTTGGGGACTGGAGGCCCGTATGTCAAGCCACTGATATGGTCTTCTCGTTGTGGTGGAAGAATAAGTTCAGAATTTGAAGGAAGACATGAAAGATAACAAGACCAAGCTGGAGGCAAGAGTTTACAGATCTCAGTGTAAGAGGGAGAAACCTCATGTTGTTGTTGCCGTTTTCAGACAGGAATGTCAAAGATCAGCATTGTTCGTGTACAGCAGGGTAAGACATACTGTATATGTGTATTTTTGATATTTCAAGCCTCAGTGCTTGTAGCTTGGAGGTGATGGGGGAACTCTAAGCAAGGCCCTCCATTGACAAATTGCTTCCTCGTAGAAAAATTTTGTTTTTGTGTTGGCACAAATTAACCAACATTTGAACTCCAAAAGGCATATTTACACTGAATAAATAGTGTTAGCATTAGCCAGCCAGTCTTTGTAACATATACATCAGTGGTATTCAGTTGGGTTTGCTTTAAGCTACCATATTTGGCTACAGCTAACACGAGTGTCGGATTATTAAATAATAGAAACACTTGAATGTATTGAAAGAAATGATGAACAAACATTTCACAAATGGGAAACTGACTATAACATGAGCAGTGATAAACAGGTTGTACAACTTCTCATTTTGTCTATCAGGTAATTTTCCAGCAAACTTTGCTAATACTACACTTCCTTGACATAGATGTAGACATTCTTGTTGATCATTACATTGAGGTGACCACACAGTTTAATCTAGAGGAAACACTTTGTGTGTTGGTGTGAAGTTCAGAGAATAAAAACATGTGATGTCTTATAACATGTTTCAAATATGCAGCCCTGGCCTCAAGTTTGATAATTTAAAACTATGTTTTTCTTCAGCTCATAATCATTTTTCAAAAAAATTGTGATAAGGTGCTGTAGAGAAACACTGGATGGGACAGGGTATGGTGAAACAAAAATAAACACCAACTGACAAGTTACAGCAACAAAAATTAAGTTGAAGAGATGAAAAGAAATACATGTTCACACTTTCATGATTGGCAGTAAAGACATCTGTGTGAAAAACAACAATTTAGCTGTTAATATAAATAATAACAGTTATTATTGCCATAATTGTCCTCATCAGCATTTCTTACTTTCAATGAAATTTTTTTAGCATCTAAATGGGTAATAATTGATGTGTTTGTTCTTCCCATTTAAATATATCAGTGATGCGAAATATACAAAAAGACATATGGTAGACAAAAACTCTGAAAATGCATAATTAATTCACAATTATTAACAGAGCTGGAACTGTTTAAGTATTTTTGATGTATTAAAAGTGGAAAATAATATAAATAAATGGTACATGATGTGTCCTTTTTAGGACATCTTGTGCTATGTGTGACTTTTATATAAAAGCAAACAAATACAAACAAAATAAAAAGGGTGTGTTTCTTGATAAAAAAGATGTATCTTCTAGCATTTTTAATGTATAAAATAGTTCATTTTTGGTGTTTGTTTGTTGTGATGAAAAAACACAGCCTCTAATGTACTCCCATTGGCATAAAAGGTGTCGAACTTCTGATTTTTTTTAACAAACAAAACGAAAGTTAATGAAATATGTTGGATATAAATACAATAAAAGGAAGTCAAACTATTAAAAATATTTAATAATTTATGGCAGTTTTCTTGGGCGTCCACTTTTGGGGCTTAATGTCCTGCATGTAACTTTTTTTAAAATTTAGCACACAAATGTTAACTGAGCACGCTGACTGTTTTATGTGGTATTTTTCTACCTTATCACAATGTTTGGTAGAGTAAAGCTGTGAAAAAACCTGATAAAACAAAATTACAGGTGAATAGATTGTCTCACCTTCTTTCTCCTTATTTACTTTGGGGGTAGTTTTCTTGTCACCCTCATGACCAACATCAGGAGTGGACATTTTGGGCGATGTTGCTCTTTCATCTTGGGTGCTTCTACTTCCTGAAACAGAGAATATTACCCCACAATTGGACAGGAATACAGACAAGTCATAAAGCTTGTAAAATAATTATTTATGGGGCTCCGTTTTGGATACGAGGGTCTAAATGACTGTTGACAGTTCAGACAAGCTCTCACCTGGTGTCTCTGTAGCTGTGGTTGTGATGGGGCTCTGGCTGTTGGTACTGGGGGAGAAATCGACGGGTCTGGTGTTGTTTGCATCAGTGCTGGTCAGTGTTGTAGCTGTTGAATTCTCACCTGCTGTTGCAGTTGCTGTCGCAGTTGCAGTTGCAGTTGCATTGAATGGATTGCTTGTTGTAGTTTGTGCTGTTACCTGAGTCACAAACAAACCTACAAGACCCAGTACACAGAAATGACATTAGTTCAACCATGAATCAATGGAAACCTTTTAAGAACCGAGATTGGGTAAACTGTGCATGTTTCTTAGTGTTTTGTGATACTTTTGCTGGTTGAGTGGCTGTTTGATAAGACCTAAGAAGTACCCTTGAAGGAAAATCTGTAGAGTTAGATTTTTCTTTGACTTCATGACTAAAAGTAGCTCTGTTAACTGCAAAGGAATCTTAAAATGCACATACTGTATCAAAAGGAATTGCCCTAAATGTAAAGCAAGTACATTTAATTTAATTTAAGCTGTTTATTAAATTAAAACATGTTTTTCAATTACCTGGAAGAGCATTTGGTTTCAAGATTTGCAGGGCAAAAAAATGACACAACAGCGACTTCAAAATATGAAGACTTACCCAGCATAAAGATGTAAGGACCGAACAACGCCATTGAGTGTTTGTTTTAAGGCTGAAGCAGTTAAGGAAAAAAAATCCAGATATATGATTTGTATAATTGCTGCTCTCTGAGTGAAGGAGATGCCGTCATTTGCTGCATTTCCTCCTGAATGCTGCAGACAGTTACACCCCTCTAAAGGACCCACAAAAAGAGGATCAACGTTTGACCACAGCAGGATGCATCAAAGAACAGTGTTGCTCAAATGGTGTTAGAAAAGAGGAAATAAAAAGCTGCTGCGCTGCCTCAGATTAGACTCTTACTGCAGAACAAAACTGAGGTACCAAATGGGGTAACACATCTGTGATAAAGGAAGCAGTCCTCACTCTTGGTGTTGTAGAACTCAAATGTAGTGTTTTTGATTTGGAGCAGGATATCAGTTAATGCTGAAAAGTCTGAGTTTATCTAAATATATTATGAAATAAGGATTTAATTTCTGAACATAACAATTGCTATATCGTTTTGACAATGACTTGTTTGGTTTTACACGAGGCTCTGTTGAAGAACAGACGACTGATGAGGGCTCTCTCATACTGCCAGTTCTATTTAAAGCCACTAGATGTCTCTGTTGGTGTGGGTAAAGACGCCAAAGATAGATACGGTAAGACTTACTTTACCTTTACTCAAGCATTTTATAATCACATAAATTCATAAATGCATGAATAAAGCCGTTATAATAAAATAAAAAGTAGTGGTTTAGTTGTAACTGAAGTTAAACTGTAAGTTTTATTTTTGTGTAGATTTTTAGAACATCTCCACCTTGTTTGCTGAGGTCTAACTGCAAAATCCATGATCAAACGACAGAATTTGACCTCCTGTTTTTTCTTTTGTAGTAATTTTTTCATATTCATATTCATCTGGATGGACTTATCTGTTTGAGGTGTAACCAGGTTTAAGCACTGATTATTTCACCTTAAACCAATCAATAAAATTAGGGATGCACAATTATCTGTAGACTATTAGTATTAGCAGATAATTCCCTAAAATAATGATAATCAGAAGACGTGATTTTTTTTTTTGCAGATATTTAATGCCAATATTTTAGTCTTACAAAATGGCCATAAATATCACATATATCGGCTTTAATATTGGCAGGATGTAAAAATATATCATGATGACTTACCTCATTATCACTGTCTACTTTATATTCAACCTTTCTTTTATCAAAGAATATACTCTGTCTGTGAAAGGAACAACTCAGCTTTTATCAAGATGAAGATTTGTGCTCTTGGCAAAAAATATTGGTATCTGCAATTATGAGTTTGGAAATACTGGCATATATGATAATATTGTACATCCCTAAATAAAATTATTTATGTATGTGCTAAATATCAAATATTCATTCTGAATGTAAATGAATGTTTTCAGTGTATTTTCTTCCTAAAATCCCTCTTACACACGCACAAAAATACTGAAAACCTCCTGAATTTAACCAGATGAGCTTCATGTGTGAACTGAGCCTGACAGGTAAGCTGCAGGACATTGTCCTGTTGTGAGAGACAGGTGTGAAGAAGCAAGTCAGGACATTAAATGGTTGAGAAAACTGCATCATGTACATGTGTGAAGGACAGTAGTGAACGATGTTCACAACTTCAGTGCCTGAGTAAAAGAACATTTCTCCTGATTACTTCAAATCAAGTAAGACATTGCTCCCTCAGATTGTAACTTTATAATATAAGTACTGGAGATGTGGCTTTAAAACAGTGTTCAAAGTTCTTCAAACATCTTAACACTATTTTCTCAATGGATGAGTGCAATCAAGACACATCACTGTACTTTGGAACATTGGAACAATCAAAAGCAGCTGGTGACTACGAGAAATATCAGCCAGGTTTTATATGGTGAATACTTTCACACTTTTACAGCCATTTAAGGGAGTGCAGTAGTGCAGCATATTCTTATTCCTTTTGTCTAACTTTTCCTTACTTTTTCACAACTCCAATTTTTCACTTTCTTATCTTATCCTCTGTGCTTCCATGCCGATGTGTGATGTACTATTTGTACGGCATGAGTGTTAGACAAACCACACACATGCCATTTATTGTCTTTTGAATCAAATGCTAAAAGAGAAAATTCTACATAAGCTGATTTAATATATGGAGTAAATTTATAAAAATGTATTAAAGTAAAGAGTTTGTTTTTGTCTCTCAAAAGTCATAAAGTAAAAGTGAAAAGTTTACCTCAATAATACTCAAGCGAAGAACAGGGACTTGAACATTCTGCTTAAGTATAGTATTTTAGTAAATTCACCTTGTTACTGTCCACCACTGGCATTGGTGCTTACTTATTTTGAACTGTGAAACAGACTGATGCAAGTTACCAAAATATACATTGTTCTTTTATTTAAGTTCTGTTTAAGTGTTCATTTGGTTTTTTTTTTTTCCTCTGTAATGAATGAATTTCAGATGATGGAGTTCCCCTCGTCCTCTAGTTGGTCAGAAAACACGTTTACTCTCTCTCTCTGTTGTGCCATGTTTAGTTACAACTTTTATGGTTTGGTGTGATTGACATCTGTCAATCGCAATTTTTGCTTTGACGCCTTCACATCCCTGAGAAATCATCTTAACTGTTAAATAAGCTATTTTGAACAAGGTATTCTAACACTCTGGGATGTACCTTGACGTAAATTGGTGCAATTTAAAGCATGTTTGTGGAGGCTTTAACCACTGTGCTAAATAATTATATCATTAAGGTGCAGATGATGATACGTCTGTTGATCAAAGAAGATCTTTTGTTTGGTATGGAAAAGCAGTTCAAGGTCCAATTGTTTGTCCAGTAGTCCTTATAAAAAACTGGTTTGGAACTGATTCACAAGCTGATGAATCATTTTAGATCACTTTCATATCACAAGAAATGCAGGTCTTTAACAGTGAAGTATTTGAATTGTGGGAATATCTTTGAATTTGTGACAAAAACAGGACATCAGATCTTCTTTGGCTCTTAAAAGCACTTGTCACCTTGAAACAAGTATTTTCAAACTGTTACAAATGACATGACACATGCAACAACTCGAGCCACGCAGTTTTCACACCTGACACACTTCCAATCTGGGAGAGATATTGAGTTTTAGCATTCTTCATATCGATATAGTTGTTTTCCTGTTAAAATGAGGCCAGCTGATGAGATGAAAATTAATGACTTTTTTTGTTCAAGACCTGAGAAAGGCAGCAGAATGCTGCTTTTTGCTGGGAATGCCGAAACAGGTGGCAAAAAAGTTTGAACATGATGAATCTTTTCCAACTTTGACAATAGCACCACAAAGTACAGCATGATAACTATGTTATGAGCTGCAGCCCAAACCTTGAGCTTTTGTAGCCCTCTGCATCAAAACAGTCCTTGATTTGAGCTTCATTGTAGTGATTTTTAATCCATTTATAAAGAAGAAAACACTGAGATACATATCTTGTACCCCCTTTCAGCTAAAAATATCAAGATATAAATTCTTGTCCCATTGTCCAGCCCTACATAGTACCAGTTAGCAAGTCACAAGATTTATAGTCCGTTTTCTAGGTCCTGCATCGGCACTGCACTCTTGCCTTTAACTCTCCACCACTTCTGCATCCAACTTTAGGCTCTGATGAGGAGTTCTCACTCCCTTACTCTCCAAATTCTGCATATGAATTCATCTGCAATGAATGATGAGGTCTGAGCCTAGATGCCAAACTCAGATTGTTTTGCTGCTGCATCAGTGGCTGAACAAATACAGGCAAGAGTTTTCTGACTGAACTGTAATTACATAAAAGCTTTGATTTCCTGTGCTTCGTGAAAACCTTATGTCCTTCCATGTGTTGAGGTCTTGTGCTTTTTCTATTTAGATTTTCTTTTATATTCTGTACATATTTTGTTTTTTACTGCTATATTGTGAATAAAACAACACGAGCAACTGATTTCCCAAGTTAAATAAGAAGTGTATCTGATTCTGATTCTAAAATATATCATAAAAACATTGCCGTCTGCTTCTTGAATGGTTGTAAATGTGTGTGTGTGTGTGTGTGTGTGTGTGTGTGTGTCAGTGTACAAGTGTGTTGGCGGTGGGTGGAGTTGCTGTAAGGATGTATGAGTGCTCAGCCTTGTAGCTTCATTTATTACTGTTTATTTCCCCATGCCAGTGCTAATCAGCAGCAGGATTAGTGTTAACTGCCACCCAGTCTCTGGCAGGCTCCACGTGGGCCACTGCAGGCCCCTCCTGCAGACGGACTAGACCAGGTCTGTCCGGGGACCCGTTTGCAGTGACGGGGGAACCTGGGAGTCGACTGATCCCAAAGAAAGACCCCCGCCTGGCTTCCTCTCTGGGCCACCTATCACCACATCAGAGAGAGAGAGAGAAGCACTGGGCCTGGATGAGCTAATCACTGAGAGACGAGGAGTGGAGAGGAGAGGAGGAGAGAGAGCGTGTTTCTGTGTGTATGTGTGTGAGGGAGACAGAGGGAGGGGAGAGAGAGAGAGAGCCGGACCACCCACACGGAGGATTCAGAGGCACAGGATTCACAGCCCATTCTGTTGACCTGCCACACCGCCCCAGCTCTGGGCAAGGCCCTCCCCAATTGTTCCGCCTGCTAACATGAGGAGGGAGGGGGGGCAAGTCGAGGGGGAGGTGGACGAGCAGTAAACAGTGGGCTGAGCTTCTCTCCTTCAGCGCACAAAGGGGCTGAATTGTGTCAGGGACTGGAGCACTTTTTAGAGTGGCCCTGCCATGGGGCCTGAATGAAACATCTGTGGAGGCTGAGCCCGAGGGAGAAAATGCTATTTTGCTGTTCAACCACACTGACAACCTGTTTTCTCTTTCTTTACCCCCTCCCCAAAGCCAGCCACACACCCCCACCACCGCCTCCACTCGCTGTTATTCCTCCCCTGGCCTTGTACAACTATTCATACTGTATACTCACATTTGCCAAGCAAGCAACAGAAAAGAAACAGCAAGAAAAAGAGAGATGACTTGAAAGTTAAAATGAGGATAAACTAAACTATGAAAAAGATTTTTACACATATTTTCCAAATGCTCTTTTCATATGTGTGCAATACACCCAAATTTGCTTTCTATCACCAAAATCCGGCTGTCTGTCAGCACTTCAATCAAATGTACATAAAATATCAGTCTTCTCCCCCACAACCTCAGTGCAGTTTCAGCAGATGGCTGCTTATTATGTGTTTGGTTCTGGTCAAAGTATTCATGTTCATATATTGAGTTTTGATGACTGCTGGAATATGTTCACAATCACTGCTGTTCATAATACTTTCTGCCTGATCTAGCTGTATTCCCAGGCCTGACTGAAAATATTGTAGCATGCGTGCCAGGCCAGGAAAATGGCGATGTAGGTTTATAGTAATACAGCGGTGCTACAACACGGGTACGCTTTCCGGTGAAGACAGACTTTTCATAAACAACAGTGGTGAGTGGACGCACAAAGATGCAGGATTTTCTTGTTTGGACAACAAATTTGTCTGGATATTTCTGTCTGAATAGCAAACTGAGCACGGTAAGTAGCACACATGTTGCTCTGTAGACGGCCGAAGCTGTTGTTGTTGTTCCTGGGATGCGTGCGCAACCTTTATATGAAACAGCACTGCGCATGCTCCGTGCGTCAGTGTTTCCAGGGAAACATGGATATGGATACAAAAATGTTTTCAAAACTTTTCACTCTGGACCCTGGTTTCAAAAGTCTGCAGATTCAGACAACTCTGGGCACCGTTCTTGTGTAAACAGAAAGTGAAAATGAAATGACAATGACGACAACGAAAACTCTCTGTTTTTGTTGTCGTGTAAACGGGGCCTCAGTCTGTCTCAGAGTCAGAGCCCAGACTCTCAGAGCTCATGCTACTTTAGAGGGATGGTTCAGTATCTTTGAAGTTGGGTTGTATGAGGTACTTGACAATCATCGATGAAATGGCTGAAAGGGCTCCCAGCAGCACTGAACTTTTCAGGTACACTGCTGTTGGTATCTACCTTGCATAATTGTGTGAGTTTTACGTAAAAATCAGCCACGAAACAATGTTGGGTTGAATGTACCATTGGGCAAAAGTTTCAGAGCAGTTTATTTGTGCATTGGTTCCGGTTATTTGCTGTTTTGCTCTACGGACTCAGGAAGATACAACAGCAGAGGAAACTAAAACTGAACACAAGTGACTATGACCTTGCTTTTACTCTGGATCCATGGTTTTTCCTTGATTTAGTAGGTGGAATAAATGCACACAGCAGAGAGGACACATAACCATTTGCTGCATCGTCAAATTGTGCTGAACAAAGAGACTTTCTGGAAATTTGTGCAGTACTTCTAGGAGCCCTTTCAGACACTTTATTGACTATTGTCATGTACCTGGTACATCCCGACTTCAGAAATACTGAAATATCCCTTTAAGGGCAGGTGCCTATAAGACATTTCGGTAGGGCTGGATCTGTATGGGCCAAAACTATGGTGGGACTGTTCAGGGGGGCCAGGGGAATGAGACATTTCAGGCAGCTATTTGATGCCGTAAAGGGGAGAGGGAGAAGTGCTGCTGACTTGTCTCATGCACAGGAATACTCTATCACACAGAGACTGGACTCAACTGGTAAAAAACAAAAAACACCTTATACCGTATATTGCTGTGTCTAAGGTCCTTTCTCACTGTATTGTGTTTTACATCATGAGAAAACCAGCTTTAGCAGTGTCCAAAATCTGAAGGAGCATTATTATACATAAATTCAATTCCAGTGAAGTTGGGACATTGTGTAAAATGTAAAAAAACAAAACAAAACAGAATACAACGATTTGCAAATATTTTTCAACCTATACTCAACTGAATACACTCCCAAGGTAAGATATCTAATGTTCAAATGGATAACCTTATTTGTCTTTGGGAAATATCTACTTATTTTAAATTTGATGCATGCAACACGTCCCAAAAAAGGATGGGACAGGGGCATGCTTACCCCCGTTACATCACCTTTCCTTTAACAACACTCAGTAAACATTTGTGAACTGAGGACACTAATTGTTGAAGCTTTGTAGATGGGAATCTCTTCCATTTTTGCTTGATGTAAACAGTCCAGTGTCTCTGTTGTTGTATTTTGGCCTTCAAAATCACACATTTCCATTGGTGGATAGGCCTAGACTGCAGACAGGCCAGCCTACTGTCTGCATTCTTTTACTATGATGCCACACTGTTGTAACACACCTTTAACAAGAGTAAAGTGACATTTAGTGGCTCTAATACATGGCAGACAAACTATTCAATTAACAATGACTTTGTTAAGAGTAAAGGACTTTCAATGTAACTATGATTATGTGACCACTGTCTGACTGCACAAATAAAAAAGTGACTCATATTAATGTAATGGTATATGTTTGTTTTGCTAAAAATAAAAACAAATACGCCCATTCATATTTCTTTTATTTATTGGTGGGGGGAGTGCAAATATCATGCCAGGGGGCCTTTTTCTTGCATATGATTCCCGCCCTCTCTCCCCCAAATTACTGACTTTGTCCATCGTCCTGTTTCACAAATGGGGGTGATGAAGCCCTAAAATAAATCCCACAAAAAGATGTTACATTAAAGATACAGAGGGTAAAGAAGTATCATTTTCTCAAAGGAGTGGGCCCTCCCATCAACATTACCTCCAACACCCCTCAGGGAGAAGAGGAACCCCCCACACTATGAACCTACCACATGCAGCTCAAAGAGAGGGCCCACTGAAACATTTCAGTTTAATTGAAGGGGAAACAAAGATCCCTGCTTACTTCCTGGTCACCCATTTTCTTTAATCAATTTCCTCCCTTTGGTCCTATATCATCTGTAATTACTTTCCCTTTCCCGCCCCTTGTGGGCTCCTCCAAGAGCAAAGGCTCACATACACACATATAAGAACACATGCACTTATTGCAAACCCCCTGCTGTAAGAAGGCAATACCTTCGGCATCAATACTTGTTGCCCCCCTTCGGCTCCTCCAGCTTGAACAATGGAGAAGGCCCACTGGCTCCAGAACCCCACCAAGCAACCCCTGACCCTGCCCACCTACCCAACTAAACCCCTTTAACACAGGTTCATGTGGTATGTACTCTTATATTCATGCTGTGGACATCGTCACACACACACAGCTCACACGAGTCTGGGGGAACATGAAGAAGAGGGTGGGCAAAGGGGAAGGGCAGGGGGTGAGGGTGAGTAAGGCCACTTTAAATATCAGCTCAGCTTGTAATCAGTGGAGTTTGAACTCTGAAGACTTCTTATGCTAAGAGGTCAAGAAGCCAGAGTGTGTGATGGCTCCTTTCTATCTTCCCTGCTGCCCTCTGTCACTCACTCCTCTCAATGTCTCCCTCTGATCTAAAGCTGGTTTGGTACAGTGAGACCAGCGCTGATGTCCTGAGGAAAACAAAGAGTGTGTTGATATCCATCCTTGAGTGAGACATATTTTGGTGGCATAAGCCTGATTTTCTAATACAAAGTAAATCATCTGCCAAATCATTTAAATGTTTAATTTAATCTTAATGTTTAATCTAAGGGCCTGATCTAGTAAAGGTTTGTGTGTATAAAAACACGTGCAAACTTGATAGTGTGCACAAAGCTGATCTACTAACAGAGTGCATCTGTCAAATGAGCAAAATAGCATGTTTTAGCGTGTTTGCCTTCATGAATACACAGAATACATGCAGATTATCAGTATGTGCAAAATACTGGGAGGAGGAGTTGCAAATGTAATCATTTAGCACCTGCAATGTGATTTATCAAACCCGCAACTGATTGCGCGCTGTGTTTTTGCATCTAAATAGAGCACATTTGAAAGGCAGGTGCAAAAAAGCACAGCGTTACGCATAGAGGGCTGCGGTCATTGTGGCCAGAAACAGGGGTCTCATTAACCGAATAGTTGCCATCATTGACTGAATTTTTTGATGAATCACAGAAAGATTTGGAGGCTGTCTGTCATTATGATGGACTGGAAAAATAGGGACGATCCAGTGTGGCTTCAAACTCATGCAGACACACGCATGAAGTAAAACCTCTCTGTTTTGCGCTCTACATCGTGGAGAAGGTCATTTAACCTGTGCAAAAAAAACCCCTTCATAGCCAGAATCACTCCGTTTGTCATTCAGAGCTGACTGTGTCACACTCTCCACGCACTAACACCGAGTTTAGAGGCTGTCGGTACGTGGAGAGTGTGACGCAGTTAGTACGTAAAAGGCAAGAGTACCCACTCATTTCCCTCTAACTCCACGGCTTCAAACTTCGTTTTTCATTTATGGCCACTCTGCTCTCCCAAGCTCTTCATGGTGAAAGCCAGTAGCACGCGCAAAATCCTCATTTAAAGAGAGCGGTCCACACCACTTTTGCGCCTGTTATCAATTGCGCACGCAGTCATAGTAGATCACCCGAAACATGCCCAACTAATAGCGCGTGCAATTTTTTACTTTGCACACGCAATTTAACGCTCATTGTTTTGGATCTAGTAGATCCGGCCCTAAAGGATTTTTTTCTTTTCATGTTATTTTGAGTCTTTTTTCTGAAGGGAGTCTGAGGACGATGACTGTAACAACATTTTTTAGTCTTCAACTTATTCTTTTCCTCAGGATGTGTGTGTACATCTGGTACAGGCTGGCTGAGATAAAATTATATTATACACCTTTATTGGACTTCACATCACCCAAATATGACCACCCAAAGAATGAAACCTAAACCACCCACGCACTATTGAGTGAATTTATCACTCAGCTGATGCCAGTGTGCCTCATGAAGGAAGGAGGCTTACAGCACTGGCATAGACACCTGGTATGTTAGAGGAGACGAAACAGCAGAAACTCTTGTATAAATAGTTTTTTGGGAATACTTAGCGGAATAGTGTTTCCTGTAGGGAATAATTCCGATGCAAATGCCAAGAAAGTTCTGGTGTGATATAGTGAACAATACAGAGCTGTTGAGAACATGAAAGGATTGGTCTAAACTTCTGACTATAATGTACGTTATTAATTATTTTGTATGATTTTATTTTTAATAGAAAAAATTGTGTAAATTATGCATTGTATTCAGTGATCTTGGTTACATTTGTTTCTTTGCTGGCTCTATAAATGTTTTATTTCTATTTATTAAATCACATACTTTTTTATTCATGTTCTTATACGTCTTAATCTGCTGTTTTTTGTTTTGTACAACTTCCACACTTTATTTATTGATTTTTATTATTTATTTGTTACTGTCATTTATCTCTACTTGTTTATGTATTTCTTATTTACAGCTTTTCTGCCCTAGATGTTTTCATTCTGAAGGTTCAGTGGAACTTTTACCTCTATTTAGGTGTCTACAGATTTCCCCCCTTTAAAAAGACATGTTTTATGTCCTACAGTTTTTTTCTTATTTTATCTTTGCTCCTCTTGGTCTCATTTCACATTGTTGGGAAGAGGTGGGAGCTATGAGCTAGACAACAGCAGGATGTGACTACTCTTACAGAGATTAGCATACTGTGAACAGTTTCAAAAGCAGTTTTATCAGTTCTGGACTGCCTTTCTTTACAAATGAAAAACAAATAACAATACTACAAACTTCTCTATAATGTTTTTTTTGTTGTTGTCCCACTTCCAACATGTTTCGTCGATAGTTTGTTCATGGCTTAAGTTTTGTATTTTACACTGCAGCAGTAGTGCCTGCCTACCGCATTCTTTGATTGGCCTGTACTGAATGTGATTGACAGAATGATCATCCAGTCTCCTGTCAGATATGCTTTAGGAAAGGTCCTGTCCATTCCCAAACACTTTCTATGGGTTCTTTCCCAAGACGGACTAGCGAAATATATTGAGAGTCCATCTGGTGTGTCAGATTACTTTAATGTTGGGTGGGTTTCTTTGTAGTTCAGGTCCTTCTGCTCTGGTCTTATATATGTTTCTATGTGTTTGTCAGAGCACTTCACACACCTCTGTCTTTAATAGTGCTATATTAATGAAGGCATTATTAGCGTAATAAGCAGGGGACAGGTTCAGGCTCAAGGTGAAGAGCAATACAAGGCCTTCAAACATTTTGCTTGCAGCAGTCACAGGTCACAGGAAAGGAACTCTTCTGCAGCATTTTATACTATAAAACAAGGCACCAAACTTCTTCATTAGAAATATCCAAAGGTGATCATGAAGTTCTTGCCTATCACTTCTTAAATGAGTAAATAGAACCACCAAATAGTAGATTTAATGCCTCTGTGGGAAATACAGAAGAGTGATTCATAGCAGTCATATAAAAAAGGACTGAACGTATACTATGACAACAATAACCTTGGTCTTTAACCTAACAGCTCCCAAACATAAAAGTCATCACTGATTAAGCCAAGACATTTGTGCAAATTTTGACAGAAATCCTTCAGAGAATTCAAGTTAACAAAAAAGGGATGTTCATGAGGCTAGAGGACATTTGGCCTGGCCCTGTCAAGATCTTTCCAGTATATCCTTGAGTCACACTGGACATTTGAAATTTGACCTCAAGAATCCAACCAATTCATCTTTGAGAGTAAGAAAGCTGAATACAATGTTTGACAGAAATCCTTGAAAGTTTTCCAATGATATCGCATTCACAAGCAACAGAAGATGCCATTACCTTGACCTATTACTTAACCTTCAAAATCCAGTCACTCCAGCCCTGTGTCATAGTGGATTCTTGTTCAAAAATAAAAGAAAATCCCCTTAGCGTTCTTATGATATTGTGTTCACAAGACTACATCAACAGTGATAATCAAATGATTTAAGCTTGACATTTGACCTATGACCTTTAAAATCTGTTATTTAATCCTTAAATGAAGAGGACATTTGTGCAAAGTTTGAAGAAATTCCATTTAGCATTCCTGAGATATTGTGTTTCCAAGCAGACGATGACTACAAAGCTGCAGAAACCTTAAAGTTCAAAATGTGTTTGTTTCATCCATACGTCTGAGTGGAAATTTGTGAAAATTTTGAGGATTATATAGCAATTTTGTGATACTGTGTTCACACCATTTCATTCATAAGCGAAGGGTGATGATAAAGCTTGAGACCTTAGCCTTTAATCTCCATGTTGGTAATGGTCTTTCTGTGAGGAGTATACATTGTCTCCTGCTCCCTGTGCATGGTTGAGTTCTCTTCGGGCATTTCAGCTTCCTCTCACAGACCATAAACTTGCTTATTGGGTTAACTGTTGCCTTTCTATGTGGCCCTGCATGTGGCTGGTGACCGGTTCAGGGTGTAGCCCACCTCTCACCCATTGTTAGCTGGGAAAGGCTCCAACCCCCTGCGTCTTTAAAAAGTAAGAAGTGGTTTAGATGATGGATAGACGAAGTCAAAGAGGCAAATCAGACTAAAAAACTTCACTGCAAATTTTGTCATCTTTTTGGTTACAAGTTATTTTAATGTACTGTGGGCCACATTTAATGAGTGGGAGGGCCTCATTTGCTTCAAGGTCACCAGTTGCCCACTCCTGATCTAATGAAATGACAATACATCAAGATGTACTATGAAGTCTTTGCAGAAGATTCTGGTTATAAGTCATGATTTTATCCATGAAAACTATTAAAACTGGTGTTTATTTTGCACAGCAGTGTCTCAATGTTTGTCATGTAGATCCCGGGCAGGGCTCAACTCTTCTTAGGTACGACTAGGGGCAGGGGGCCTCTGAGGAAGAATGGATGTAATCGTTGGCTCAGGGATTGGATACCTGGACACTTGGATTCAAAACAGAAGCTTCACTCTCTTTCGTCAGTGTTACCAACCAGATGTATTTTAGCTTAAGCACACTGGCAGGTCTCCAGGTCTTTCAGCATCCAATTATCTGTGCTGTGCCACCTAGGCAGCAGATAAAACCGACTGGTTTCTATCTTCACACACACTTACACACACAAACTCATGACGGACCATTGATGTGGGTCTTCTTGTGTGGGATTTAAGAGAGAAGACAGCAGAAAGCAGAGGGGAAGGACAAGAAGGATTTGGCCCCAGACGCTTTTGGAGTATTTTCAAAAAGTCTAATGTGCAAATGATAACGCTCCAAACCGTGTGTGTGGTCAGGTGTTGACACACATAGGATCATGCCCACACACAGACAGACACACACATCGACTCTGTGATTGGAGGCTTTGGTCTTCATCAGGTCAATCAGTGGAACTGTGAGACCTGGAGGCTGTACGGCTGGATGTCCTTCCTTTCCAGACTTCAGAGTGTCCTGTTCCAGTAAGTCCTGAGCAAATACAGACCATCAGTGAACAAGTGTTTGTATGTGTGTGTGTGTGAGAACATGTGTGCAAACTGATTTAAGGACAGCTAAGTAGGGTAATAGAAGTAGAAGTAGTAATAGGGGCCAGGAATGAACACTGTGTGGGGTACAAAATGAAAATTAGGGGTCATGAGCTCATTATCATTTACTGTAACAAACACTCAGGTCCAAGTCATTAAATCAGTCATCAGTGCTGAGGCACCTGTTTACCATATTTGAGCATCCATGTGAAACTAGCAAGTTGGACCTCTCAAAAAGCAGGTCTAATACTGCCGGGCTGTTTTCAGGGTTGTGTGTTGGTAATTTAAAGGGAAACTGAAAAAAAATAAATAAATAAATTTCATCGCTTCTTGATTAAAAAGCCTCAATTTTGTAATAAATAAAACATTAAGCCATTATTTTTAAAGGGCACATGGCACACAGATATTGCATTTCTTTTGTATTCATGGCTTCTCAATTGATAAATCACTAAAATCAAAACAACTGGAAAACCCTGAGGGACAACATACCTTCTCTTGAAGCAAAGCAACTCATTTAATAACTAGAAAAGCACTCAGAGAGCGCAAACCTCCGCCAAGCAGCTTCAGTCCACCCCTAACACAATCTCCAAATGACAAAGTATCCGTGGACTTATATGCACAAATGGCGAAAATGGTCCTATCTCGCAATATTAAAGAATCTTTTACAAAATTCCTGGATCCAGATGGTGATCCGGATCAGTCCCAAAATCTAATCATTTCTTCCTTATCCTTTTCCACACATTTCCTGAAAATTTCATCCAAATCCATCCATAACTTTTCAAGTTATCTTGAACACAAACAAACAGACAAACAAACAGACAAACAGACAAACTAACCAACGCCGGCAAAAACATAACATCCTTGGCGGAGGTAACAACTTAGGCTGTCACCTTAGCTACTCACATATATCCTCTCCTTCTACTGTAATACTACAGCAAACATTTACATCATACAGCAAAGCTGATTATGAACTATTATGCCAATAATTGCATAAACTGCAGTTATTTGTGTGTCTACTTAAGTCTGGCCGCAGAAGCACTGGAAGGGAATGGAATGATAAGTGTTTCCACTGTCAAATGAGGGGACTGACCCATGCAAAACCACTTTTTGGCATCACTCTGATGGGGTGCCAAGCCTACCAAACCAACCCTGAAGGGTGCTAAAGCACTGCAGTCTGTTGACTGGTCACAAAAATCCTCAATTCTTATGCGACAGCTTCTAAAACTAAAATACATACTTCACCATGTTCCCCAAATGCCGTGGCATTAGAATGATTCGTTTATTGTTGTTGCTGTAAAAAATGTCCACATGAAACAATGCTCTATATGGTGCTAGAATGCTGGAAATCCCCCATTATTGCTCTTTGTTTATTATCGTTTACTATCTTGCACTTAACGCCCCAGACACACTCTGTTTGAACTGCTGCCATCAGGTAGAGGGTACAGAACAATCAAAACAACGATCAGCAGATTTAAGAACCGTTTTCATCCAACAGCAGTCGCAATGTGATGTGCAATATATGCTTTGAAGACATTTTGACATTGTTTATTTATTTTAGTTATTTTATATAATACACTCTTTACAAATTTATATGAATGTGCACAGACTGGACGGCAATTTAATTTCATTGTACTTCTTACAATTACAATTAGGCTCCAAAACATACCAAACTTTACTGAACCAACCCGAATACTCAGTGGAATTGAGGCTTCATTTAAGAACAGGCACACCCACAGACAGGCAGGGCCCCTGATAGGCTCAGTAAGTGCACCCCTTGCTTGGATGTTCATTAACTGTTAATTGTTTGACTTGTTTCAGATTCTTGAGAACATTTAACTCTTCTCCAAAAGGTGTCTTCAAAAATACCACTTAAAAAGAAACTTTCATTACTTTATACTCAATCTGAATTAGATTCTGATTTGGGATGGACCATGTAATTGCTCACCTACATGGGTCCCTCTGTGACCCTGGGCCTGTGAAAGCTTTAAGGCGGCCTTGAGTAAGAACAGGAATATATACATTTTACATCCTGGTTTGAGATATTTTAGTTGGAATAGTTGATGTCTTATAGGCCTGCTGTTATGATATGGCTTGTTTCTGTTTAATTTTGTATGGTTTTTCCTGGTTTTGACCTCTTGTTCACCCTGTCTCTTGTATTTCCTGTTTTATTTTGAAATCCCTGTGTTCCTCGTGGTGTTTTCCTGCCCTCCCATCCGTGTGCCACTGATCATGATTTTATTAATGCTTTAGCCAAATAATGTTGGACAAATTTTGACCACCTCAAAGGTGACAGTACTTTGCACTCCCCGATTGATGACCTTGAAAGTGTGCATTATACTGATAAGTTAAAAGATGATGCTTATAGGGTGGTGCAGCAATGTGTACTAAAAATTCACTCATCCAGTTTTCTTGTCACAAAGTCAATTGCATTTTTGAATGAGTTTTCTGACCTCAACTCAGGCAAACATAGAGACTTGTTTTTATATACCAGGCTCTTGTGTGTGCTTCATTTTGGCTGTGTCTCCCTGCGGCCACAGGCCTGTCTCGCTATAAATGTCACCTCAATTGGGAAAGGCCCCAATCAAGCTCCCAACATGTGACCTGATTCACGAAATAACTGACCTTGGAGAACATTTAAATGAAAAAATCTGCACTAATGAGGAGTTTTTCTGTCTTGTCTGTGATTCATTCTACCACTGTGGACATATATACCAGATAAAACAAGGGAAATATGTCTATTTCTCATTTTACTGTTTTATCTCTGCTGGACAGGAAAAGTAAGCAACCCTATTATTCCCAAGATTTTTGAAGAAAGGAGATGCTTGTGAGATGTTCAGCTTTTACAGGCAGTCTGAAAACCATGACTTGATAACATGCTTTTTGAAATGAAAACACACACATTACTGCAATTGTGTGAGTAAAATGCATCCAGTGTGAAATAGATGTACTGCCATCCATAAGCATGTGCGCATGTGTGTATCATGTATATCTGCTTACATCTTCTCACACAGCAGAGTCCACCACAGAAGGTGCACAGATGTGCTGCTGGCTACAAGCAGAGGTAGGTCCTGCACTCAGAGGTGATAGTTCTCATATGTCATAAAGGAGTTACAGTAAAATCTGACATCACTTCCACAGATACACACAGCCAGAAAAGGAAGTGCATTGTAATGCAGTTTAGTGAGGAGTAATATTCATGAGCTCTGAACGAGTTTATGTATACTCACTGATAAGTAAAGTGTGTAATCAAAGAGTTCCACTCCACTGGTGGTTTGTGTGACAGCTGGTGATTGATTTTGTTTGTGCTAGGAGGTTTCTGAAAAATATATGTTTAGCCTGAATTCACAACCACATCAGTTGGAAGACCACCGGCTCCTCTCTCAACATGAAGGGTAACACATTTCTGTCCTTCACATGAACAAATCCAGAGCTTCATATCATGTGCAAACAAAACCACCATCTCAAGCACACAAGTGGATTCACAGCAAGAAAAGGGTGAAACAACAACAGAAATACATGCTCTGACTGCAAAAAGTACCTGTTTTAAAAACTGAACCTATAAAAACTGAGGTGAATATAAATGTAATGTTGCAATGCACATCTACAGCAGAGATGGCAGCTTTGTGAGAATGTTCAAAGATTAACTTTTTCACTGAGAGGCCCTTCACATGAAGGCGACTGATGGTGTATCTGCAAAAGTTTTTTGATCATATGGCCATTTCATCCACATGGATCTGGTATTTTGGAAGCTTGAAAATGCACATTGTTGACAACAGTTCCCAGTGTGATTAACCTCAAAACCCTGCCTTTGCATTTCCATGTTTACGAGGAATACGCACATTTTCAGAAACGATGATCTCATAGCCCATCCTCTCCCCCATAAATACATCTTATACATACATTTCTTGAAACGATGTCGTGCTTGCAGGAAACTAAACCTAAACTAAGGAGATTTTCAAAACCTAAAGCTCAGTTACTTTGTTCCAATTCAGTAAAAAAGGACCAGACCAAATCCAACAAGACAGGGCTTACATCATTGCATCACAGCCAGCATTGTAAAGACCACTGGTCACTCCTGTTGATCTCAGAAGTCACGAGTTGCAAATTAAATTAGCAGTTTTACCAGATATGGACCGCATTTCTTTGTTGAATGAAAAACAAATAACAACGCTACAAACTCTACAGAAAGGATATTTTCGCTCCACTTCTGACATATTTTGCTTTGTTTGTTTTACAAAGTGACTCACGTTCTGTCCTTTACACCGCTGCAGTAGCGCTTGCCCACTACATTATCTGATTGGCGTGCAATAAATGTGATTGACAGAACGTTTGTACAATCACCTATCAGATATGTTGAAAGTTTCTGCTCATCCCCAGGCACTTTCAATGGGCTCTTTCTCAGATGGACTAGTGAAATTCATGAAACGGTCCATCTGGTGTGTCAGGTTAGTTTGTCAGGTTATGAAATAACGATGTATTTTAGGACTCATTACAATGCACCTTGAGTTGTCTGCCTGAAATGGCTTGCACATAATATTTTTCTTTCAAACTGCTTCCCTTTGTTGAAATTTTTGAAATCAATAAAAATGACAACTGTTTTCTGCATGTTGTGACCACCATCAGTGATTTTGGGACAGTGGTGCAAATCTCAAAAGCCAAAATCTAAAATAAAAGCACAACTTTCAACATGGCAACATGGTTTTAAGTGATAAAACATGTATTTTACTGTTATCTTTTACCACCAAACACCTCTGAGTGAATTCAAACCAAATGGTTTTCAGTCACCATGATGCTAAAAACAACATCCCTGCCAAGTGCTGAGGATCAAATTGCTCATTTTCCAAGAAAACCACAAATGTTAAAAGATTAAAGCAGAACACCACAGACCTGCCAATATCAACTAAGTTCATCTGCCATTGAAGCCCTCTAATCCATCATTAACAGAGAGCAGGCCTGTTGCTGCCACAAGCTTTTCTCTGCGTGCGTAAAACCACATAATCTGCTCTGACTTGCCACCACCAGGGTTTGATTCTTACATTATAAACACATGCATACACATATACTGGAAAATGTCTCATTTCCTGTTAAAAGCATGCCCTTTTCTCCACCTTGTAAAACTTGTTTATCTCATTATAAATTCCTCCAATAAAATTATTTTTATAGAGAGCCCCCCTGTTTGTTTATATCCCAGCAACTTCCTTTCGATTGGGCCCCAAAACAAGTGCTACCCAAGGGCAGAATGTCAGTCTTACTGTAAATCAGGGACCCATTTTTCGAGGTACCATGACACACACCACAGCCCGTAATGACCACAAGGGGAGGGTCATGGAGGATCGGGGGTGAAGTGAGAGCAGAGCAGGGGTGTCCAGCAATGCGTCACCGATCCCCCGAGCGCTTTCATCTCCTCTGATAAGTGCCATACCTAATCAGGTTAAAGCAATGCATGCCACGGAAGGAGAGGAAATTCCGGCCAAAACGGTAACGTATCTGTTCCGCTCTCATGCGTCGCATTCCTCCAGCTAATTAGGAGTAAATATCTGACCCCGGAGAGAAAATGTCCACATTAGTCCAACCAGTCAGCCGGTGTGGTCCATCTGCACTCTCTCTTTCGCTCTCCTCACCCGCTCCCCCTTCTTTCCTCGCCCCCTCTCCCCCTAATTTGGCACACAGATGACAAAAAACATAGGGGAGTTCTCAGTAGGTTTCTTTCTTTCTTCTGCAGCTCCCCTTCTCTTTCTTCTCCAGCATTAGGCCCCATCATTACTGACAGGCTATCAGTTGTTCTCATACCAGATCATCTACTGCCAATGACCTCCGGGTCACAGCACCAAGCTCTCTGCCACTTTCTCTTTTTGCTTTGCTTTTGTCTTGCTACAGATACACTCCATTTTAAATCTTAAGACCAGTTGAAAAATTGCAAGAATTAAATTTTACGTTGTTGGATCTCAAGAAGGCTCTAAGTAGAGCTTCAAATGCAAAAAGAAGAAATGGGAGCGAGAGACAAAAAATTTTGAGCAAGCAATTTATTGAAAACTGCATTTAAACCCAAACATGCTTTTGTCAGTTGATCAAAAGCTTAAGACCACAGCCTTTAAAAGCCAAAATCTGTGCAAAAAAATGAATTCCATGTCACACTGTCATGACCTCCTGATGACATGGTAGGACTGTTGAACTGCATCAGCAAAGCCATTCACAAAGAGCCATCGCTGCTGAGGCTGGACACAGTAAGACAGTCATTTTGAATTTCTTAAAAGATGCTGAGGGTTATAGAATAAAAAGTCAAGTGGTAGGCCCCCATAAAATTTAACCTGTGCTGAGCTGGCAGATCTGATTGGTTGTCCATCAAGACACAAGATGATTCTCGACCCAAATTAAGGCAGTTACTGGTGCTGGCTGCAGCCCAGTAACTATCAGACAGCATCTGCAAGGGAAGGACTTAAAAAAACAAAAACAGCATCTTCAAAGTCCACATCTCTTTAACTTTACAAAACTGAACTTTTCAAGGTAGCACCAAACACGCGACATTGAAAGGTAGCAGAAATTTTTATTCAAAAAAATCTAACCATGATGCTCCTGATGGCTTCCAATGTTATTGGCATGAAAAGGAGATCCCACCTGGAATGTTTCCTACACGGCGCAGTGGAGGGGGCGCCATCATGATCTGGGGTCCTTTTTCCTTCAATGGAACAATGGAGCTTCAGGTTATGCAACAACCGCCCATTTCTTCTTTTACATTTTGAAGCTCCACTGAAAACCTTCTTCTGCTCATGTATAGCAAAATTCATGATAATGATTAATTTTTTGTAAGACAGAGTTCAGGATTATTTAAGACATTATATTTTGTCCTGCGACCCCAAAAGGGATAAGCTGAATAGAAAATGAATGGATTAATTAATTAAGTAAATTTTGTGTATATTTTAATTGGATTGATTGTATTTGGGGTTTTTTGGCCTTGAAGGTGCAGCTAAAACCATTCAACAAATTCTGGAAGATTTTTGTTTTATTTCAGGCTAGGGTAACCATGGACAGTGCCTCAATAAACGATACAATCCCAGGATAAAAAACGCCATGAATAATGTCAGCATAATACAAAAAATACCCAAATATATATATATATATATATATATATATATATATATAGTTTTTTGTTTTTGTTTTAATTTATTTATTAATTTATTTTTTGGGATAAATATTGATTTTTATTTAGTTTATTAGACATTTTCATCTGTAGAAGGTCCAAACAGTGCTTATAGACCTTTTTATATCTATCGATGATGCATGGTACATGGTTAGCAGTGCCTTGCAGTCAGTGACAATTATGAAGATCTGGGCCAGCTGGACACTATCTCTTGTGAATTACACAGTTTGTTCTCTTTTAGCTATACTCTTTGTTGACTCAGTGGCTCAACAACCAACTAAACAGACAAAGTTACTGTGGACAAACATCTTCATGAAGTTTGCAGTGAGTGAACCCATGTCCAGGACACTGAGTACTGAGATTTATCAAATATTTTTTCGTAACAAGGACCAATGTGATGGCGGGTGTGATGGTTTAAAAAGTATGTGTGTTGTCTGCGGACTTCTAGAGAGTCTGTTGTTTTCATCGTTACGTGGATGTTTAAAATGTTACACATCCTTATAATTACAATCAAAAAACATATCAGATACAGTTTAAAAAAATAAAACCTAAACAAAGACACATTTATATATCAGGAGTCCAGTCCTGAGGAGGAAGCAGCTGGACCCAACAGAGCTGATGTACGTGAACTACAGGTGGGCAGGCCCCAATGTTCACCAATAGAGATGAATGCAGCTGAAACTGAGAGTAGCGAAGGTAAGTGGAGGTCAACTTGGTGATGAAAACCTCTTGGATCAAACATTGGAAATTTGTAAGCATCCTTAAAATTTTTGTACATACCCTAAGAACATCAGCATTACCCTAACTTTGTTCTGCGTGGCCTGACTTAGCTTGATGTGGCTTGATGTTTGGCAAAAGTCTGCCAAAATGTCAGTGTGTGAATGTGGCTTCAGGCCGTCTGAGTTCAAGCAAGGTGGGAACGATTAAAACTTGCAGAAGCATTCATCTATGCACCACAGTACTCTGTATAAAGAGTGCCATGTGTTTGACATTACTGACCCTGAAAACCTGGGAAATCTGACTTTTTTTTTACTCAGGGAACATCCACAAGAATTGATTTGTGAACCAATAAAGAATTGGATCAATGGGCAGAAATGATAAAGGCATTAACAACAATAAAATCTTGTTAATACCCATCCCTAATCATTAATATGTCATCTAGCTACATACTAACGATGAAACTACAAGATATAGGTGTGTGAGCACTAACACTGTTAACTAATTAGCTAACCGTTAAAGGTCCCATATTTTGCTCCTTTTCTGCAGTTTAACATGGATCCTTGATGTCTTCATGAAACGTTAGTAACATGCTTTGGTCCAAAAGCCTATGAATAAAGCCTTAATATGCTAAGGAGCCAGAGCAGAGCAGTGTACATACGGGGACTTTACAATAGATTTGCAGCGTATCTCGAGCAAGGTGGAGCGCACTGCCGCTCTAGCCACACGTCGCTTACCGTCCTTAACACACACAAATCGCAAATTCATGAAGGTTACCAGATAACAGCGAAGCTCATTCCCCCAAGCATCACAGGCTAATGCACAACATGGTAACCTCGGCTTAGTCACCGTAGTGGGACAAAGCCGCAACTTAGCCTAGCTTCAGGGCTAATGTTTGATGAAACAGGGGGGTAATGGGGTGGGTAAAGGACTGATTATACTCAGCCAGCTATTAAACTTCTCTTGACTAATGTAGGAATGTTCATACATTGAAGTTTATCCTTCAAGCTTTCAACAAGTAACGTTGCATTGACAAACATGTGAAGTTACCTCTGGTTCACTTCTTCCTGCTGTTAGCATTAGCTCATAGCAATGAGCAAAATAAATACTACATGGCATTAAAATACTCACATTTCCATCATCAGGTTTGGCCACTGATTGTTGGTACTGGACTCGGATTCAGGAAAAGTCTAGTTGCCAGTCCTGTGTTGAACTGACTGAAGTTGAAGAAGAAGTCAGATGTGAAGTGATTGGCACACACGCACAGGTTTTAGTCGACTGTAGCTGGCTCATTCCCTTCAAAACAAAATTAATCCACTGGGTCCTTTGGTCCTCCAAGGCTGGTAGCCTATATGTGAAGATATATGTGGCTTTTTACAGCCAACAACCGAGCAGTGATAGGTTTTGGGTCTAGACATGGTGTACGCCGATCTCTCGCTAGCAATGAAAACAACAATGGCCGCACTTCACAAGGAGAGTTTTTGAGCTGGGGGGTGGGGATACTCAGGTAGAGGTAGGCTTATACAAATGAAAATGCTTGTTACGTAACAGAACATCCACAGACTCAACAGCTCGCCAATACCATGAGTTTACATTTATGCAGCCTGCTAAATACAGGTTTTGTTGTCTACTCTCACATGTTATGGGCTTGGAGGAAGGCCAAATACCCAAAAATGTGTTCAAAAACCTTCACAAAATGATTTTTGCATAATATGTCCCCTTTAAGAATGTAACAACAATTGTGAATTACTACAAGCATGCACTGCCTCTGCTACTATTGATAGGGCCATAAACATCTGTGCTTTGCTCTAAGGAGAGTAGTCAATGAAGGTGATTTATTTAAATGTTTTTTCACCTCTACACTGACATCTTGTGGGACAATAATATATTTTTTCCCTTTTATAAAAAATCTAAGATGTATTCCTGTATCAAAATCCATTTATTTGCTCTGTTATCTTGCCACCAATATGGGTGCACATCTGCTTTGACATAACTGTAGCATCCACTCCATGTTGGTCTATTTCTTCTTGCGCACGTACACCATCATGAGGCATTATATGTCAGGAACTTAAACTAGATACCTGCAATGTGTGCAAAACGCAGTATATTCTTGTTGAAGATATCACAGGAAACAGAGTAAAATAATTCCTTGTTTTGCCGCATCTCATCATGTTTCATCTAAAGTCCAAAAGTCTGTCATTAAAAAATTCCAGCAGTCAAAAATGTCTAGAATTCAGGTTGTAATTTTTCAATAAAGAGGTGGTAGGAGATCCTTAGGCTAAACCAGCCAAGAACCACTACCTTATATGAAAGAGACATAGTAGAGGTAATACTGAAAATGATGTTTCCTTGGCTGTCTTTGGTTTATGGCATGCAACTCATGAGCCAAACATCTCCAGTATTAGTTGATTTAGCCTTTCATGCTTTATATATTAGGCGGAAATAAGCTAGGATGAAATCAAATGAGGCCTGAAGTCAATTTTTACTTGACAAAAAACAGATATGTCTAGTAAGAACTTTATGTAATTTGTTGATTTGATTTTAATCTGCAGAAAAAAAACATTTTCCAACCCATGTTCCTGGCACCCATTTTCAAGGAAACTCTTACTTATCCAAAAATGATTTTCATGTCATTGTCAGCTTCATGTCACAATCAATTTCTTTAAGAGTTTCCACACCACAGTCCGACAGTTAAATCAAAACAGTCCTTGGTAATTTGGCTGCTTCCATGCACAGTCCGTGTATTTATAACTGAGCAAACAGACCTACTTTATGTCTCATCAGCTGACGTCCGCAGCATACCACACACATAGCAGCAGGAAGCGGCCCAGTGTAATACACTTGAAGCTGTTTACTTTACATACTGAGAGAGGAAGGTGCTCGAGACACACATCATCGTCCCGACCTATGATCCTGACCCGTGTGCAAGTGGATGTCAAGCCACAGTCCACATGTTCAAAACTGGACTGCGTTCAAGAGCAACATTAGCAAAGGGTTTGGCAAGAAACTACAAGATTGTGACTGAGCTACATTGGGCAGAAAAACAGAAAAGACCAGTGTGTGTGCTAGTGTCATATTTTCACCACCTCTTGTATGTCATGCTGCATTTGCATGCCATAAAGCATAGAGTTAAGCTGTATAACTCGGAGTAAAATCGTCTGGAACATTAGACTCAAAGCAATTTAAGAGTGACAAATGTTTCCCAGGCCGGTGACAGATGTCTACACACATAGGAGCTGTCATGATCTGTGATGTAGATACAATGTAGAACACCAAAAAAGGCTGCCTGAACTCCAGTGTGTTAAACAAGGCATAAGTCAAGTAGTGGGAGGACTGAGTGGTTATGATATTACGGGGTTATGGAGCTGCAGCGGCACGAACACTAGAACGTAGTAACCCACATAAAGTGCTCTTACACACCACTTTAGATTATAATACATCTGAGGACCACATTTGTGTGTAACAGCTAGCATTTACACCAGGGTGGCTCATAGTGTTTTTTTTTTTTCTTTTTTTGCATGTATTTACTCTTGGGAAGGTAATTAGCGAGCTGATCAGAAACCATATTTATTCCCCTGTGGTCAACCACAGCGCTCTTTCCACTTTAAAGTGTTTGCTGAACAAAAACAACAACATCTAAATGCTTCCAGATATTACGGCAGGAACTATTCTCATCTCGCTGTGACTTTTTTCCATCTACTCCGAGTAGTAAAAATCATGGCTCACAAAAATAAAGTAATTCATAAGTTACACCTGGGCTATAGATGGATTCCTGTATGGAGAGTGTTCCCCCAAGTCCACTTTCTGTGGTCCTCTTAATTACGGCCAATTATGGACATATTATGTGAGACATTTATACACTACGATTTTATTAGACAGTGGTTGTGCACAGGGTAGTGCATGTGCCACAGAACAGGAAGATGGATGCTGGTTCGACCCCTCTGTTGGGCGGCAATTCTGTCTAGAGTTTGTATTTTCTCCCTGTGTATGTGTGTTTTTTTTCCAGGTACTTCAGTTTTTACCAACAAGTGGCCGCCCATAAGGGGGGATTAAGGGAAATGGTGTCTTGGGCCCAGGATCATTGGGGGGACCTTTAAGGCTATTGTACTAACTCGTATGTGATCTTGCAATCCAGCTGCTCTGCTTTTTTCTGCCGTGTGTTTTACAACCAAATCAAACTCTGTGGGCGAGGGCACATGCCATCAGATGGTCTAAAACTGCTGTGCAGACAGGATGCCCACAGACAGCGGGGAATGGGGATGGGAGTGAGCCAACAAGGAAGCATCATCATCAGATGTTACATGGATACAGCTCACAGTCAGTGAATATAAACATAACTAAACTGTCTTTTCAACAGGATTTTGTCTATATTCTTTCTCTGGTTATTTGTCTTTTGCTGTAAGCCGAGACAGTCAGCTGTCAATGTCGCTCATCTTCAATAGGTCAGTGGTCTGTGGTTTGAGCCTTGTTGTAGTCAGACAGCATGATGAAGTGTGTTGAGTCTAAAAGAAAAAAGGAAAGTGCTTCCTGGGCAGTGATGTGTGACAGGAGGTATCAGAGAACTGTTGCAGGGTCAACTGTCACTGACAGCACCCACACCTCTTCACATCCATCTGAGACTCTGAGAATTGTGCTCAGCAGATGTGGATCAATGGAGGCTGGCGATGTGTCTTTACCACCTCATTCTAAGCGTGTTTGTGACTGTCATTTTCTTTTTTATGTTTGTATCCACACTGTTCCTGAGGAAGGAGGACTACTGGCCACCCAGGTGGTCCTGTGCCTGGAGGGAGAGGAGTCGGTGTGCTTAGGCAGCGAGCAGGTAACCTAAACCTTCACACCCACTGCCTGCAGCTGCCTGGTCTTCCTGCTCAGGCTATTTTACATGCTCTGAGCTTTGTTTCCCACCCTGTAGACCATTAGCACTACAATAATCTCTACAAGGGAAACCTGAGCCCATTTAGACTTAATGGAGGAGTGAGATGGAGGAAGACTGAGGGTAAAGCCTCATTTATACCCCTGTGTTAAATTTACGCCTATGCATATGCAGTGGGTTTACATAGCCCTGAATCTGTGTTGACGCCAGCCTGATGCTTTATGTGCTCTCCTTCAAAAATTTTGAAACAAAGAAGGCCACAAGCCCTGTGATTGGCCCACTGGATAGCAGTGGCTGACAGCTAGTTTGAGTGATATGTACAGCCATATTGTAGGTATTAAAAAATGTTTGAAAGTTGTGGAGGGCAAACAGTCCCTGATTTCTGTTTGCCAAAATATCACAAGTAAATTTCTTTATTCATGTCTCTCTGTGGCAAAAGAGAGAAACTTGCCTCATTGAATTACACTGATAATTAACTGTTCAGACATAAGCGTACTCAGACTTTATGAGGCTAAAATACTAGGGAGGTGTGGGGAATTTACCTGGGTAAAGTCAGTGTGAAAAACTCAGCTATTTGCGTTCACACGTATGGCTAGCCCGCTTAATGTCTGGATAATTTTAATTTTTTTTTGCAAGTGTGAATGGAGTTTATGTCTCTCTGTGGCTAAACAAGAGGGAGAAGATTCCCCTGTTGAGTGTCTCAACTGATTCAGCAGCAGGACATACCATCGTTCTCTGTGTCTGGGGTGGCAGTAGCATTATAAAAACCACTGCCTTAATTCTTCTTGCCAAGATAACAAAATATATTTCCTTGCCATGTCTCTGTGTGGCTAAACAAGAGAGAGAAAATTCCCTATCAGCTGTCTCAACTGATTCAGTGGTAGTACAGTCCATCTTTTTCTGTATCTGGTGGTGGCAGTATCAGTGACAACCTGGGGTAGAAGTTAAGCTGTTCCCAGTTTTAGCTTTGTGTGGACCCAGTATCTAAGATAAATGATCTCTGGAGAGATGCTGTTCCAATTCTTGAGAATTGCAAAGGTACCGTTTGGCCAGGCATTAGACCCCCAACTGCTCAAGGATTGTTCCTGAGAGCAGCAGATCTTTACTCTGACATCTCTCTAGCTCTGCATGTTTAATCAGTTCAGGGTCCAACACCCTTGAAAACAACAGAGTGTAAATACCGGAAACTTCCCATGAGGGGTAAATAAAAATGACACTTCCTTTATTTTAATGGTCCTCCCTCTGTTCTAATATCAATGTTGGTGACATGGTGAATGGACTTAACTTGTTAAATCACACCTAGACATATCTGTTCACTTTGTAATAGTTATAGTTACCATGTTAGCTGACCATCGATATCAGCTAATCAAATCCACACATTTCCAGACCCATTAACACTTCACTGGCTCATCAGTGGGAGAAATTTGGGTTTAAGTGTCTTGCCCAGTGTGAATCCCCTGATCCCAATAGACAGATGAGCAACTCTGAGAACTGGACTTATAACTTGGTTCAGTCTCAAAACTGAACAAATAATAATTATGTAAGATAGATAAGAAAAAACCTTTATTGATCCCCAGAGGGGGAATTCAGGTGTTGCAGCAGTACAGGGGTAAGTACAAGGGTAAGTAGCATGCATTAAAGGTCAATAGAATAATATATAATATAAAAGAGTATGAAGTGACAGTGATGTTAAAGTGACAGTGTGACAGGCAACAGCAGTTATGTTGACAGTGCATTGTTACAGTGCAAATTATTTTAAACTTGAAGTATTGTGCTGTAGTACAATTCAGATAATACATCTTAAAGGGTATAATGACAGCACATATAGTAAAGGCATTTAAAACAGGGAAGGAAGCATACCCGTTTTAATGAAGGATTTCCATCATCACAACATAAATGTGATGAAATGCACCATGATTGGTGGTTTTTTGGTCTCACATCCAGGCGTTGTGGGTGGTATCTGCTGTATTAACATCTTTTCATGCTTAGGTGGAGCATAGCTATTCCCATTTCATTATGGAAAGAAACTGTGGAGACAAATATTTCAGATACATACAGTTTATTTTGCATATATGTCCTGATTACATCTTCTCACCCCCAGCTATAGAAGAAGAGAAGAGTGGAAACTCTGCAGAATAAAGAGAACTTAACTTGAATACTTTTCTTATCTAATTTCATTATTTTGAAAATTACTTTTGGTAATCTGTCTTAATTTAAAATAATAATGACACTGATGCTGACTGCATGAAAGCTCAAGACTACACAGGGCAGGGCAATATTGCATAGCTACAGCATGGATTCAACAGATTAAAGAATAAACCAGGCCCAAGGATAGCATGGCAAAAACTAATGCACAATATAAGTTTAATTTTCTGTAAAATTCTAACAGAACAGGTCCACATAGAAGTTGTATTGTTGCCCTCAGGGTGTTTTGTTTCTGTATAGGAGCTGTGGTTTTCAGTGTTGGCTTTAGTGTTTTTCAAAAGTATCCCCATCAGTGGTGAGGTGAGGGGATAGAAGCAGGGACAGCCATTGCATGTAATAATGGCCTGTCATTTTTCATCAACATTCCCTGCAATGCATGACCCAGACTGGAGCCAGAACACACACTTAGAGAGCCGACACACTGCACAGAAATACATCACTCAGGTCAGAAGGTCGACCAGCGTCATGATTACCCCGTGCAGGAGAACCCGCATGGATGTGTGCGGGTGTCTTCAGTGGGGGGTATAGGCCTCAACATCATGGCCGGGCATTCCAAACAGGGGGTCTCTCTGATGTGTCATAAAAAGAAGCAGAGCAAGGATGCAGGGCTTCACCCATTCATCTCTGTGTCTGTATGTACATTTAGTCCCCTTGTTCATAACCATCAGGATGTATTTCTGAAGAGAAAGTCAAGCACACAAACCCTTCAGCTTAGGGCCCTCTGGGAGAGGATGGCTATACCGCACAGACCCCCACACACGAACCCACTCATAGCCCCCTTCTCAAATTAGATCCCAGGTCTAATCAGAGACAGCTTGGCGTTGTGGGTGGAAACTAGCCACAAACCTCATCTTCAAACGTCTGTTGGTTGCAGTGAGAGGCCCCCCTGTTCTGTTGACTGGGCTGGATGGAGCACTGTACGAGGTACTCTCAATTCTCTTGACCACACAATGGAAAATGGGAGGGAGACCACACAACAATGACTGATTTCCAACACAGTGGATGACCTAAACCCAGTGTCAACATGAAAAACTACTGGATGTTATACTTTAAAAGAATTCCCAGTGTAATATGTTTCTTTTCTTTTGGATGGCATGTTCACTGTTAAACACGAGTGTTTACTTGAACACATTAAACTACTTTTACAGCTCAATTAGGCAGATTAACGGAACTGTTGTTCTCGTCCCAGCACAGATGCACTTTGAAGGAATTTATCTGTTGATCGAAGCATGCTCACCTCCGCCTTCAGGACTAAACTAAATCAATTTCTCAACATCCCATGAAGACAATACATTAGCCTGGTACCAAGCACAACTTGTTAGAAATCTTAGGGTACTATTTGATCAGGATTTGTCCTTCAACTCCCACATAAAACAAATTTTATGATTTTTTTTTTCATCTTTATAATATTGCAAAAATCAGGCCTGTCCTGTCGCAGAGCGATGCTGAAAAGCTAGTCCATGCTATTGTTACCTCTAGACTGGATTATTGTAATTCTCTTTTATCAGGCTGTCCCAGCAAGTTACTCAAGACTCTTCAGCTGGTTCAAAATTCTGCAACACAAGTACTGACTAGAACTAGGAGAAGAGATCACGTTACTCTTGTATTAGCTTCTCTGAATTGGCTTCCAATAAAATTTAGAACAGAATTCAAGATACTTCTTCCCACCTAAGAAACTCTCAGTGGGCAGGAACTAATTTATCTTAAAGAGCATGTGGGGTCGTACAGCCCCTCTGGAATGTTACGCTCCCAAAATGCTGGCCTCCTTGTGGTGGCATCAGTCTTTAAAAGTAATATGGGAGGTAGAGTTTTCAGTTATCAGGTTCCTCCTCTTTGGAACCATTTACCAACCACAGTTCGGGAGGCAGACACCCTCCCTACATTTAGGATAAGTGGGTCGGATGATTTTCATTACATCTGTGCCAAAAGACAAGCATAGGGCATGTAGGAATTTGCTACATTTTTGGTGTTCAATTTACTAGTTGGCTGTTTGCTTATTTGTCAGCAAGACCAAGTGGAACGAAGGTCCAGCAGTTACTCACTGAAAGGGGCATTGCCACCCAGTGTACTGGAGTCAGAATACTTCTAACAATAAAGTGATCAACCTCAAACGGACAAGCACAGTAGTTCAGTTAAATGCCCTGCATACTGAGGTTTGATGTGAGTGTTTATGTCATTGCACTAAACACTTGACTTCAGCTGCTTGGGAACCTAGTGAGCTCAATGGAACAAAAAGCTTTGAATGAAACCAGTTCAGCCATTTTCAGTTTTGTCACCGTGGCATCCCTCAGTGACGTCACGCCTGCATGAGTTTCACCACGATCATATCATATCATATATTTGTATGTATAGGTTTAGCTGACATTATTCTAACTGTATCCTTTTCACTCATCTACCAACCATGAAACACTGCAGCTGATGGCCCTGCTGTCTCTGCTGCTGGCTCTGCTAAAGGTGGAGATGGCCCTGCTGCTCCCTCGTCATCATCTGTCAGCTGCACCTTGAGTAGGGAGATCTCTGCAGTCCCGTCTTCCTCGACCCCCCTGAGTCATGTTGCTGCTTGTCTCCCTCGGGCTGATAAACAGGTTGAGGAAGGACAGGACAGCAGAGAACCACCACTTCTGTGGAATAAAGCGGAACTAATGTACTCACTAACTAATGAACATGGACACCCACACAACACTGATAGACTGTCACAACACAGCCACATGCAACGTGAAAGTTCAAATTTTTTAACTCTGGCGACCGAGCGATGCAACCTGGTCGCCCAGATCGTGTCTGATACATCACGTGAGGGCCGGCCCTGCCCCATTGCGACTGTACATTGACTTTGCATGGAGAGTGGTCGCCTAGGTCGACCAAGTCACGTTGGGTGTGAACGCACCTGAACAGTCTGCACAACAAAGAAAAACACACAGACACACTGTACATCCTCATGCATAAGCACTTCTTTCATTACATTGGTGTCGGGGCCAGAGAGTGTGCTGTGATAAAGAATGGCATGCCAAGTGTTCAGTGTGCCTGAAAGCCTTATTTCACCTCTGCACTGAATCTCTCTATAACCCCAAACCCACTCAGTTGCCTGGTCTCATCAGAAATGCAACAATGCGTGTAAACGGCATGGACTGCAGAAGACATCAATATGTTAAATCTACCTGCCATTATGTCACACATGTTTTCTTAATCCATGTCTCATTCAGTGGCCATTAAATACTAAAAAACATCCCCGTCCACTGCCTCAACTGATTCAGCAACCATATTCTTTGCAACAATTGCATTCAAATAAACTCATTATTTATCAGCTCTGTACTCCAACATTGCACTCTACGTTTATTTAACCATGGTTTCTCGTGTACAAATAAGCAGACCATGTCTGAACAGGAAAATAAATTGCTCTGCTGACTGGCTGAATACAACAGAGCAACACAGACACCAATGTACAAGTTTAAATACTCAAGATGGCGCAGAGATAGAACCACCAGGGTAAAGTTTGGGTGTTTTAAACAAGTTATGAGGGTACCTTATTGCTGACTCCTCCCGGGGGTTTTCTGAAGTCAAGCAGAGCTCATGGAGAGATTTTTATTTAACCTGAATCTTGGAAAGTTCCCCAGAGTGAACTGGGAGACCCTCCTGGTAAAAGGGATTTCTGGGCTAACTTTCTGAGTTCAGGTTGGCACTGCCACTGAAATGGATGCTGCCTTAAATAAAACAGCAGCATCAGAGATTTACAGAACATGGTGGTATAGTCTGAAATACTGCGTGTGATATTAACTGGCTAATGGAAATAGTTTTATGAGCAAGGTGTTGAGATCTCTCTGTTTAATGTGTTATCCAATTAAATCTCTTCAAGTGAAAACAACTAAATCCACCATCAGATTTTTGCTATGCATCGTCTTTTCAGGTGCTGATCAATCAAGAAATGGTTGAAAATCCATCAGGCTCACAACCTGACATTAGAGCTCTGAGTTTAACACCAGAGAAAAATATCTTCAGTGTGAATAAATATAATGTTTTAGTTGCAATAACTATTAGGAAACAAAGCAAGCACACAGCAACCTCTTTAAAACTTAAATATAGTTACAGCCTCTTATCCTTACATGGCTCAGCGGTGGTCAATGAGGACAGCATTAAATTAGTCAGCCAAGAATGACCCCTCCTAACCCACTGGGATAAAAGCAGCGAAAGACAGAAACAGTGGATTTCTGGCAACCTCTCTTTTGGCAAGCCCTGATGATTATCACTTTGTGGGGGAAGCATTCATTTTGCTTTCAACTGTATGACAGAGAAGAGTCAGTTCCCCTTATTACGCCGGTAATGATAGATTGCTCTGGCTGAGCGCACATGTCCGGCGAGCCTGCCTGCTGCTCTGCTACCTACACCGCTGATGCCAGAGCAAATGGGTCCTTACTTAAATCTTGTCAAGGGTAAAATTGTGGCCACAGCTAGTCATTACAAAGTGGCACATAAAGTCTAATTTGGCTCATGCTGTGGTGGCTTAAAAGCAGTGCGAGTACCGTTTTTTTACTACACCCTTTGTGCTTCTGTGAAAATGAAACAAATGTGCTCATTCTCCTCAGTGTGACAAATGAAAATTTGGAAAGGTAAAGTAAGCACTCTCCTGTCAGGATGTTTCCTATTATTTAACTATTAAAGATGGAGAAATAGAACAGTTATACCAGATTATTATTATTATTTTAATTTTCACATTGGTAGATGTATTCTGTAAGCATGTTTTATGAAATCATGGCAATTAAATTTAACCAATTGTTTTATTTCTACGAAGGAGGTATTACCAGTTGAAAGCTTCTCTAGAGGTCATGCAATTATTACAACTCTCCTTACAGGCAAGAAATGCATTCCTTAGCTACTATGAGGAAATTTACCATATTTTTTGCAAACTACAGTATATGTTTCATCCCAGGGTTATTCTTACTTTTTGATGACAGACATTTTTTTCAATATGATGCACTAACAGACATAAAAACAAGCCTGAGTAATGTATCTCTAGAGCCCCAATCTTAAAGAGAAAACCCAGAGAGGAGCAAATGGTGGCTGAGCAAAGACGGAAGGATGGGACTTATTAATCCTGATGAACATATCTGAGTTAACTTGAGCCGAATATTAATTCCTTTTAACAAAGAAGTGCGGAAAGAGCAAAAACTTCCACAAAGCATTCTTTAAAACTGTCAGGTGAGTTATTGTCAAAAATCTGGACTAACTAATCTTGCTGTGCAGATGGATCATCTTGTAAAGCTCCAATATACAACGATTTTGAATGGCCCAAAGCGGCACGGCTCAATCAGTGTCCTTTAGAACAGGAAGGTAGGAGCTATGAGCGAGATGACAGCAGGAAATGACCGCTCATACAGAGATTAGCATAGATGCTAACAGCTTCAGCAGTTTTTTTTAGATCTGGACTGCATTTCTCTATTACATGAAAAACAACAAACAACACTGAAAGCATTTCTCAATAGAAAAGATATTTTCACTCCACTTCCAACATGTTTTGGGAAATGCCAGCTACATTGTGGTTGATTTGCACACCCCATGTGTAGGCTGGAGGTCTTGAAGTGACTGGCATGGTATGAATGTAGCCTGTGGCTCCTTTACCCCATGTCATTCCATACTCTATCTTTCTCCACACTATCCACTGTCCTGCCACTCAAATAAAGACATAACAAGTCCAAAAATGAAATGTTTTCATGAAAAATTAAATATAGCCATTTTCACACCTGCAACCCTGATATTATTAGGATAATATGCAGACAGCTCGCCCAGGTTATTCACTGATACGGTCGTTCACACTTTAAACTGGAGAAGTCCCTACTGATGGGGGAGAAGTGGTGAAGGGGGGCAGGGGGTTTGCCGAAAACATAACATCAAACAAGTGCGACAGAAGTTAGTGTTTATAATATGATGGCAGAAGAACAATTAAAATCATAATTTATATCCTTACTTAAGTGATACGCTTTAAAAAGTGTATCAACAGCTTTGACCAAAGAGTTGAGAGCATTGTAGCATACAGAAGTGAATATGAATCAGTGTCAGTATGTGCAAGATGATTACACCTGAAAAAGAAAGCTGCAGTGTTTTAACTCCGTCCTGTCAAGACTCCCATGTTCACGCTGGTCAATGGTTCACTTTCCCAAATTTCCCTTGTGAAGTACAAATGAAATACTCGGCTGTTTGCACTCACAAATGCGGCTCAGCTATGTAAGTTCTGATAATTTCAGGGTTGTTTTGCAAGCGTGAATGGAAAAGTTTCCATCCACAACATTAATATCACAAAAATAAGGATGGTACCATTTTGAGAGGAGGGGGTTTACACTTTGAAACAGGTTATGATGAATACAATTATTCTCCCATGCTTTAATAAGACATGGTGAGTATTTGGAATTCAAAATTATAGGAAATCATGGTCTAGCTTTAGAAAGAACCATGTCCTTACTAATGTTGATGGGCCTTTACGTGGTTCTGTGTTGACAAAACTTTCCCCATTGTTACTCGTTAGAGGAGGTTTCTGAATAGCAGGCCAGTGAACTAATCTAATCAAAGAACCAACACAGTCAACTGTATTTATGTGTCATATATATTTCAAATAATAAGACATTTTATAAACTTTAACTTACCGATTCTTATTTTCATTTCCCTTTCTAGGATGAAGTTATCTTTATTGACTTATAAATCAGTCAGCTCGGTCATTACAGCTGCTCAAACGCTGGATAACTGCCAAATGACCCACTCTCTATGAAAACAATGATCTACCCTGGCAGCATGTGCTAAAGTGATGCAAAAGGAAGCAAAATAACATTTGTCATAACTCATAGGACACCAAGGACCTTCAGTGAGAGGCCTTCAAACCCAAACACTGTGTGAATGTTTGTGTGTATGTCACAAACCAAAACAGGCAGCTGTTCACACCAGGCCAGAAAAGAGAGGAGCAGGTCCAGCGACTGAGGCCCTCCTCAGAGTGCTCGTTTCATCTGTTGAGGAGGTCCAGAGATCAGAGGGGGGAAAAGTCTCTTATGGGGCCGATGTCAAGGGCCAAAAATAGCGGAAAACGCCTCGCTCTCTGTGACTCATCTGGAGTGTGGTAATTAGCAAGAGACGGTTCACCACCATCGTGGCTGGAACCACACAGTGCTCGGTGGTGACAAGGCCCAAAACAAACGCTCTTTAACAAGGGGACAGGGTGGCAGAAGCGCGGAGTAAAGCTGGAGGGCAGAGGAGCGTCACACTTGGAAGTGACTGGTAATTACCAAATCCTTCCAAGGACCAAGAGGAAGCAAGGAGGGGGGAGAAGGAAGCCAGAGCGACAAGAGGTGAGACGTAGCAGAAGTAGCAACCAACAAGAGCTGCCTCATCATGTGGATCCCTGCTGGATGGAAGTAAGAAGAGTTGAAACTATGGACTATGCAAAGCATGAATGTGCTCTAAATAGCTTCACTCGTTGGTTTGTGATGTGGCACAGTAAAGCCCAAAGCTTATACCAAAGCCGGAAACACTCTCTTCATAAAGTAATAATGTTTTTATAAAGATGTAGCACTCTGCTGAGACTTACGAGCCTTGGAAAACATACCCACCTGTTAGTCAACACATCTACTACCCAAAAATTTTAAACATACATCCTACTTTTTTCCTTCATTTCCAACCACTGATTATTCTTAAATTATGTACTGATTTTGGTGTAATGTAGTATGCAGTGTGCCAACAATCTTGAGATCAACAGCAAACAATAAATACTTAGATGTCATACTAATGCAATACAATAAGCAATATGTATCAGTCTGTTTTCAACACTTCAATGTGTGATTGCCCATGGTCAAAATGTTGGACAATGTATCACAACAGCATCATTGTTATTAGCATTAGCTTCAATCCCAGTACAGTAACGGTGCATTTACGTGAATCAAATCTTGATAAATTGACATTTTCCAAGGTGTAACACAGACATTACAAATCTCACAGGTAAATGATCACCTCAATTAAAGTCATAAAATTCCAATGAATTGCTTGTAGGAATTTTTCAGACCACAAATAAATACCAAATGCCATAATTTAGAAATGTTAGAATTTTTAAAAAAAAAGTCTCTGCCACCCACTTTTGGGGCACGGTGCATCAGGTGTGAAACACTGCTGTAGAGACTATTGTCTTTGAGTTTTGTACCCCTTATGGAAAAAGTCTCCAACCAGGACTGGTATTGGACTGTAGATCATTTGATACCAAATCATGGAGAAATAAAAATGATCATTTTATTACCGTTTTTTAGAATAAAGGAGATCAAAGGGTGTTTTATTTTGAAAGAATGACCTGATTCTCACATATCCTTCTGTGTAGCTTGACTTCGCAGACTTTACACGCAGGCTCTCTGTTTCTGTCATTGCTGTGTGAAAAATTAAACTCATGGTTGAACCTTGTGCTTGTTCACTTGTCCACTGGTGTTCTGGACATAGTTGTAAATCTTTCTGACTCTGTATGAGGTGTGTGACTGGAGGAGAGCACTCAACTCCCTGATATGACACGATTCAATTACAAGGTAAGAAACAAAAAAATTCCATTCAATAATCAATAGAACACCAGATCAGCTTAGACTGATGACCAATGAATAAAACAAACACTGCCGGCACAATATGCACATCTTTTCAATAGCAATATCTTTGATGGTTGGATGGTATAGCCATTTAATTGATTACCATGTCAATAGTGACTTTCAGCAGAAGGGGTCCCTAAACATCATTGTTAAGCAGCTGATGAAAACCAATTGAGTCCTCATTAATTTTTTTTTTTTTTATTGGAGTTTAGAAGCGAGCACATGACTCCCTCTGATCCTGCTTTATGGTGACTTAAATTATTCAAAACATGTATTTGCTGTTACCTCCCTGCTCCTCCACAAAAGCCACAAAAGTAGGAAGGGTCACCTCTGTTCTCACACATAGTGGAAGGGATAAGAGTTGGACAGGAAGAGGTTGACTGGACATAAAAACATGGAGGACATATGTTGGAGCCAAATATGTAAACAAGGCTGTCCCATTGGTGTGACCTGGTGTGATCTGAGAACTACTATAACTTAACTATATGTTCAGGAATATTTTATATCTGCCATAACAGTTTCAATGCTGCATTATATACCTTTAATAGGGATTTTCTGGTCTTGTTACCCTGCAGAAACAGTGAACTTACCTCTTTTGCACTTCCATATTAAATTTAATTTTCACCACAGCTTTACTGGAATCTGAACTTCGTACAATTTTCTTGCAAACTTTGCCACATCTTCTATAAGATTTACCTACTATAGGAGGTCTACTCTGCAGCTAAACCAGGAGCAAATCACCCGTCGACGTTAATAGGCTCAACAGGCCCCTGGACATTAAATTACACTGCCTGCACATCAACTCATTCAACTCAGTTTTCAAAGCAAACAAAACACCCCTTTCGCGTATCATTGCAGACCCTGCTGAGCAAATAAATGCCTTCATCATCTCTGTATGTTCTAGAATAATGTTTTCTTTGCATTTTGAGTCTTATTGATTTATGTCTGGACTCAGTAGCATGTGTGTGTGATAGAAAAATAGAGAAATACAGCTGCAAAACAGAGGAGACACAGGCAGACAGAGACAAGGTGTGTGTGTGTGTTCACAGCAGACCTCTGAGATGCTACTAGACATAAGCCATTAAACCTTACATAGCTTTCCATATAAAACCACATAATATGTTTTGTGGGAGGGATTGCTGGGGATCAAAGACAGAGCAGCAGATATGAGTTTGTGTTCCTGGCTAGTCGAGGAGGGGGGTTGTCATACCAGACATGGTGAGCACATACATTTCCTTGGGCCCTTGGCGTGTGCAGAGGTTCTGCTGGGTGGACTCATTACTCACTGTGAGCCCTGAGCCTGGGGTTGACGGAGAAGCCTGTGTCACACCCACTACGCACTGTCCGTTGTGTAATCCCTCCTGGGGTTGTGGAATGAGCTTGTAATGATGACCGGTTTGATATGGCTTCACCCTCTGACACACACACACACAGACACTTGGGAGGCATCCATGCAAACAGTCTGAAACCTGCTCAGATGAAACTGATACTACCTGTGCAGAAGCTTCTGTCCTTTGCAGGGAGCTCAAAGTGGAGCTTTTATGTACAAACAAATCTGTTAAAAGGAGTGAGCTTTTTGATCCATATCACTGAAATCCTCCACAGATGAATGTCAAAACAATTTTGGTAGATTAGTACTTGAAAATTTGTGACTTAAAAACGGTTAAAACTGGTTCAAACAGCTATACATGTTATGATGCCTGAAGTGATAATACTTCATGAATTTCAGGAAATGTGGTTGCATTTGGTACGAGTCATTGGTAAACAAATTAGCCACAGTAATGGTGATCAGCTCTGCCCCTTTACACTTATTCAACAATGTAATCATGGTGATCCTGTCTGTTCAGTAAGGGTGCATTGTGATGTTACAAAACTGTTAGAGAGCACAACACATCAGAAGCACACATACAAAAAAACAGTTGTGTTCCCCCTTCAACTCAACAGATCCTGTTCTTGCTGTTTCTTGCATTTCCACTGAGTGGC
Source organism: Cetoscarus ocellatus (assembly GCA_037902135.1). Classification (NCBI taxonomy): domain Eukaryota; kingdom Metazoa; phylum Chordata; class Actinopteri; order Labriformes; family Labridae; genus Cetoscarus; species Cetoscarus ocellatus. The sequence goes on from JBAMNC010000875.1 coordinate 161,151, forward strand.
CTGGTTTGGTTCATTACAGTTCGGTACAGTTTGGAGGGGTTGTCCTGATCTTGTTTGCATTTCCACTGCCAGCTGGATGGGAGTCAGGAAAATAGGGTTGTGCCAGTTACATAATTGCGTATCACCACAGCAGTGCGAAGAAGGCTAAAGCAGAGTGGGATTGTAAACAAAGAGGAGTAATGGAGGAAATCCAGTTCTTTGGTACTCTGTGGAGCATTGTTTTGTGTGGACAGTTTTTTATAGCAAAAGCAGTGACAAAAATCACTCTAAATCCGAGGCGTATTTGAATATTGTGTGAAATGTGTTTTGGTTTTAGCTGCTGTCACATGGGAATTGGTGATTTCTGTACCTTTTCTCTTTATTTGATAGTGGAAACACCTGAAATTGCATAACTGCTACTGTGCCATACTGAACCAGACTGCTTGGTGGAAATGCAACATATAACACCTCTGTTACCTCCTCTGAACCCAGATTTTTATAAGTTCCAGAGTCAGCGTCTGTGATGGTATTGAGGTGTTAGTGCCCATGGCATGGGTACTTGCACCGTTAATGCTGAAAGGTACATAAAGGTTTTGGAGCAACATATGCGGCCATCCAAGTGATGTCTTCTTTAGGGATGTCCCTGCCTATTTCAGAAAGACAATGCCAAGCCACATTCTGCAAGTGTTACAACAGTGTGGATTTGTAGTGAAAGAGTGCAGCTATTAGACTGACCTGTTTGCAGTCCAGAATTGCCTCCCATTGAAAATGTGCAGCGCACTATGAAGCGCAAAATACAACAACAGAGACCCCAGACTGTTGAGCAACTAAAGTCGGACATCAAGCAAGAATGAGAAGAATTCCACCTACAAAGCTTCTATAATTAGAGTCCTCAGCTCCCAACTGCGTATTGGGTGTTGTTAAAAAGGAAAGGTAGAAAACATGTCCTTGTCCCAGCTTTTTTTGGGTTGTGTTGTGGGCATTAAATTCAAAATGAGTGTGTAGTTGCAAGAAACAATCAAGTTTGAGCATTAAATATTTTGTCTTTGGAGTGTATTCAATTGACTATCGGTCAAAAAGGATTTGCAAATCATTGTATTCAGTTGTTTATAACAGTTTTACTGCCTATATGGATGGGCTACATGGGATGTCTTATGTCCAATCAAAATCTTGGTCAAGACTTGTGCTTGTGTAAGGCTTACAAGCCGTCATGCTAAATTCCACCTGTAGCACTTGGCTCGTCTGCATCCAGAAATGTTATTCACAGATTTAACGGTCTCTATTTCAAAAGTTAGGCAAGAAATTTTTTTTCATGAAGCAAGCTGAAGGCAGCAGTCTGGTCTTAAAACAGGGAGTGGTGTAGCTCCCTGACCTGTTTGCACTCGAGGCAGCATAATGAGGCTCACCCCTGCAATTTTTGTCTCTTTATCAAGAATGCTCACAAATCCCTCTGAATGACATCATCTCGTTCTGAGGAGCCATAGCCAAACAGACCAAGAGGAGCAGCACTGAGCGTAGCACACCGATCCAAGACCTCAGCAGTCACTCTCTTGAGCCAGCAGACCTGGACACCAGCGATGAGAAATATGCCAAATACACCCCCCTTCCAACCCCACCCTCCCCCCATTATTTCTGCCCCTCTCCTTGTTCTTGAAAGCTTGGTTACATCATCCCCGGTGTCCACATTTCAATAATGCCTCTGAAATCTCCCACTGGCTACAAGTCTCAGGGGGTGGCTTGGATGAAGAAAGAAAAACAGCAGAATGCGTGATAAAGATATAACAAGAGGCATACATTGGTTGAACATTGGAACATGTCTATCGGATGTAGCTTTCTGTCTGTCCTCGTCTTCGTTCATAATCCCTCCAAGTAAATGTGTAGTGGTAAGCGTTTGTATTGACTCAGGCCAGTCGGCTGAGCTCTCTTTTCAACCTCTCTATACCTCCCCACTATTCAGCCAGTGGGGGGGCTCTGAGCTCCATGCAGGCCCAGCCATAGCAGACATTTTTGTGGTGAAATCATTAAACCCACGTGCAGCTCTCTCTCTGTGGTCACTGGGGGTCGTGCTCCTCTGCCTTTAGCTGAATAAATCATAAAGTTTGCCGGGGGACCACACAAGAAGCCAGCCCAGTGCAGCCAGCCCATCCAGCCTATGTATGCAGCCAGTGCAAAACACATGCACACGCACAGCCCCAAACCTTGTTATTTTTCAGAAAAACACAAGCAGGGAGACAGAGACAGCAGAGGCAAGACAGAAGGAGGCAAGAAAGACCCAAAAACAAGAGATAGAGAGAATATTGCCTCAAAAATAATGTCACAGAGGCACTAAAAATATGGTCACGCTTAGTTTCAGGGTCACATTTATCACTATAAACTTGCAGCTTATTAACATGCTTATAAGATGGAGACTTTTATTTTTTTGATTTATTTTATGAGCTTATTAGTACCTTATTCAGCATGGCCAATTTCAAGAGCAAGATGGCCATTTACCAAACATTTGTTATTTATGATATTTAGACATAATTAAACAAAGAATTTGACAAAATAGCTCTTAACATTCTAGTAACTAATAAACAAGGCAAAGACTTCATTGTTTGATACACTTCTTAGAAATATTCTCCATTATATGCATTAATCATGTATTGAATTTATTTAATTTGCAGAGTGAGCAACTTTAGAATAAGTTACAAATTTCAGATAACAAGTGTGAAACTGCAGTTAAATTATTTATTAACAGGACTTTTTCTTCAGAGAGTGAAACATATTTTGAGTTAAAGGGATAGTTCAGTATTTTTATGTTGGGTTGCATCAGGTACTTGGTAATAGTTAGTGAAGTAGCTGAAGGGGTACTGCACGTTTTAGTAGAACGAGCTGAAATGACCGGTAAGGTACACTTCTGTTGCCTGGTACAGTTACAATTGTGTGAGTTTCACAGAAAAACAAGCCATGAAACTATGCTGGGTTGAATGTGCTATTGGGCAAAACATTTCAGAGCATTTTATTTTAAATCTAGGAAGTCTGTGTTTGGTACTATTTTTACAATGCAACAAATGGCAATGTATTTGATGATGACATTCCTTTAACTGTGGATGCATGGTGCTACCTTTATGAACCAGAGTATATAGAAGAAGATCTTCAGAGCAAAATTCAGCAGGCTGAATCAATGTGCACAGGGTGGAAGATCATGTAGCCATTACTATTACTGATTACTCCGCTAGGTGGAAACTTGGAAAGACACCTGGACTGCAGGCTGAAACACTTTGTCCTAGGTATACTATGGTACCCTCTAAGATTTCATGTACAATGTCCTAACTAAGTGTCATTAGTAGTAGTATTCAGAAAATAGCTGATTAACTATAGGCCCTTTCCTGACCTTTGTCTGTGATGACACAGCTCAAGGCAAAACATTGCAAAGCTGGAGGCAAACATGAGCTTGAACAAGACTGTAACTACATTGGGCAGTAACACAAATGAACAAACATAGAAATACTTCTCTGTCAGTTGATATAATTTGAATCAGTCCAACATAAACCTAAAATAAGCTAAAATGTGGACAATCTTGGTAAAAGGAGCTGGTCTTCTGGTTTTAAGCAGCTTTCTTGGCAGTATATGCTTTTGTTTACCTATCAACAACTATAATGCAAAAATTAGGATCAGTATCTCAGAAGCCAGCTCCTGTAATATACACAAAAGAGCTGTAGCAACTTTTCATCTTATATTAAGATGCCATTGTAACAAGACCAACATCCCTAAAGGTTCATTTGCTAAATAATATCTCATTAATGCTTTCTAAAGCATGCTTTTTTTTTGACAAATTTGAGGAGTAAAGCTGTTAGAGGGCACTGCTTGCCTCTTAGCTCTCTTTTAATTCTCCTCTATTCATTTAATATGACTGCACACAGCATGTCAGCAAGATCTATAAATGTTTAATTGTAAATTGTGTGTTGTCAAAGTTTAAATTCTTCTGCTCCTGTTTGTCAGAGACAGCAGACGCAAGACAGAAGGAGGCAAGAAAGACCCAAAAACAAGAGATAGAGATAATATTGCCTCAAAAATAATGTCACAGAGGCACTAAAAATATGGTCACACATTAATGTAAATTAACTGACTATGGCAATGTGGAGAAATCATCAAAGTGTCAGTGAAAGTACATTCTTGGGGTCACTTGGGCAGTGCCAACACAGGTTGACATATCTAAAGCGGAGAAAAATGTTGTGCTGGTGGAATATGGCCCCCTGATTAATTATAGACTGTTGATTTTAAACATTGGCCAATGTAGATGTTAAGCATATAACACACATAACGCCCAACTGAGGGGAACTTTGGGTACCATATTGGCATAGCTGAACATTGAACAAATGTATAGTGATAAGAAAAAGGTAACAACAACTTGCAAACCATCGCTGGCTAATGTGTCTGGTGGATTGTTTATCCTCCTAAGTGCCACTAAAAAAATCACAGTACAAACAAACATGAAAAGGACCTTTATGGTGATTAGTATGGAATAAATGCACATTAATAACTAAAAATTAGAGAATATGTCAGTAATGAGCATTGTAATATACATTTTAATGTAAATATGGTGGCCTTAAAGTGTCCATCTTGTAAAATAATATTTCTGAGGGAAACAAGTCTGCATCCTTCATAAACAAAACAATATGGTAAAAGGCAAATTTAAAGAAAAATAGACCCTACGAAAAAGACCGAAAGATAGCATAACAAGGAAAAAATGAAGCATGAAAACACAGAAAATGTAAGACTCCTGTCAACAACATTTGTTAGTACCATCAGTTTGTACAGGAGTGAAAAACACAACATTTTTCAGTGCAGGCTCAAGAGCGTCATAAAGGAGAGAAATCCTCTTTCCCTGTCTGTCTCTCTCTGGATGACCTCCCCAGACTGATCCTTCAGACCAGACCTGCCTATGAGAGGAGGAAGCACTGTCCTGTCTGAGGATCACATACTGTCTGGGGAACACTTAAACAGTGCCGGCTGAGAATGTGTGTACATACTTCTGTGGGTGTGTGTGTGGGTGTGTGTGTGTGTGTGTGTGTCCGGGTCTGAGTCTGAGTTGCACCAATTAATAATGTAAAATTACAGGAACAGATAACACATAAAGCTGTCATTGTGATTTTAGAGGGAGGAAGTTTCTGTTTTAGGACACTTTACATTTTAATATGTACACCAGAAAAATTAGGCTGGATATCTGCTTCAGGGCTGGAAATTCAGAATTCTGACCTTTAATGTTTTTCAATGACAATGGATCAAATTACTGTAATTAATGTGAATGGGGTTACTCTTACTGAGCAACAGTTTTCACCTTATTACATTTATCAGTTTATACCTTATAAATATACCATCAATTGTACCAATTTTACTGACTTTTAAAACATGATCTGCTAATTATTTGACGTAAAAGAGATAGTGCTATCATATCCAAAAATGCAATACAAAACAGTGTTGTATGACATTTTCAGATATGATTCGCACACAACACAAGCAGCACGGTGGTGCAGCACAGCAAGAAGATTACTGGTTTGAACCCCATGTCGGTCACAGCCTGTCTGTGTGAGATTTGCGTGTTCTCCCCATACATGCATGGGCTCTCTCTGAGCCCATGCATGTCTGAGCCTTGTTCCACAGAGCAAAGTACATGCTCATTCGACGGCTCTAAATTGCCCAAAGGTTTCGGTTAGTGTGTAATGGTTGTCTGTCCATCTCTGTGGCCCTGCGATCAGTTGATGACCAGTCCAGGGTGTTTCCAGCCCCTTGCTCAATGTCAGCTGGGATAGGCTCCAGCCCACCTTGACCCTCAAAGGGATAAGCAGTATAGATAAAGAATGGATGGACAACAAAACATGACATTAAGATACTAATTATTTTATGATATGATATAAATTGATGCCAATTCACATGGAATCAGTATGGTATGAAACATAATGATATGAATCTACACCAAACCACAATCAAGTCCCTAAGTGTGTGTGTGTATAGCCTGGAGGTCAAATGGTTAACTGTAAATGAGCTTCTATAACTCTGTTTTACGCTTTCTGACTTTCTGACCACTTTTACTGACCACTTAAAGCACTTTTACACTTTTGGTCACATCTACCCATTCACACTTATATGGGACTTTTCCACTACTTGGTATCAGCTCAACTCAGCTTGACTTTCCTTGGTTGTTCTACTTTTCATTAGGGATTGTAGCCCCACCTGGCACAGTTTTTTGTATCACCTCCAGCAAGGGAGTTCCAAGTGAGCTGAGCCAAAACTTAATGTGACATGGAGACACTGCTGACTTCTGAATGGACAGAGTATCACCGTGAGTTGAGGGCATTGATGTGGAAATGAAACACCCCCTGTTTACTACGTAATGCTGAATGACTTCTTGAACTCTCCTCTGCTTAAACAGCATGTTGTTTTGCTGCTTGCAGTTATCTTTGGGACAAAATTAATCTCCAAACTTACAAAAAGCCACAAATGGACCAGAAGCTCTATTCCCTCTGTCTCCTTCTAAATTGTTTTGAAGATGCCTAGTAGTTTCATACTGCTTTAAAGATGCACTGATGCAGTCTATACTGTATTAAGAAAAATGGAGCAGGTAGTGTGTAAACCTTGCAATCAAGCTAAGTTAAGCAGATACCACATATGGTAAAGCTCCAATACTTTCATATTCACTCACTGATGATTCTGAGTTTCTATTTAAGCTGTCCATCAAGTCTTTCAAGGACACATTGACATGTGACAAGTGAAGCTGGGCTTGAACCCTACTTATAGATGGTAGAGCATATATAATATTACATTGAAAATATACTTTCTTCACACCAATTCGTTTAAGCCCATTTTTCTCCTCATTTATTCAAGTAAGACTTGGTGTTTTTTTGCACATCAATAGAACAGTTTTTTTTCCAAGATGGTGGTGCATATGGGTGCATTGGCTTGGTGCTCCCGTAAACAAGAAGGAGACTAAGATTGTTGTAGACTTCAGAGAGACAAAGAGAACAAATTTCATCACAGTTCATATAAGAGGGAAGGTGGTGAAAGAGTGTCCAGCTTGAAATTCTTGGGGTTGCATATCACTACTGACTTCTCCTGGACTACACGGACATCCAGAGTCTTCGGAAGGGCACGAAAAGGCCTCTGCTTTCTCAGAAAGATGAAAAGAGCCGGCCTGCCACAGAGCCTCCTGGTTAACTTTTATAGGTTCACTGTAGAGAGTATCATCACATAATGCTTCACATGGTTTAACAACTGTACCAAAAAGGGACCAGAGGGCACTTCAGAGGACCATCCGAGCAGCCCAGAACATCACAGGGACCCAGCTGTCAGCCAAACATTATCTGCAACCGAAGCCATCCTGTCTATCAACTCTTTTTTAATCCTCTCCTTATTTAATCTCTTTAATGTTTTAAGTATTGTCCGTAATGTTTCCAGCCTTGAGTTCCTTTTTACATATTTTCAACTCAGGGAGTACCTGAGTACTTTTGCTGTATTGCTGTCTTTGCATGCAAGTATATTTCAATAAAGTGTTTTGCTTGTTTATTGTTTTTGTGTAGTTCCCAGTAGGCTTGCCACCCCTCAGGTACAGGTAGGGGGGCTCCATTTAAGAATGGATTGGCCGGGAACCACTGCCATATATACCACAAAAGGTTTACAAAGACAAACAGTCAGACACATTCTCACCAATGGGCAAAATACACTGCCTGGCCAAAAAAAAGTCACCACCTGGATTTAACTAAGCCAATAGGTACAGGCCTCCTGTTGGATAATTACTGCACGTGTGATAATCTTTCAGCTGGCAACAACTTATTTAACCCCCCATGCAATGAGTAGCTTTTCATTTCTCAAACAACCATATGGAAAGACACATCCTGTGGTCATGGAAAAGATGTTAGTCTGTTTAAGAAGGGTCAAATCATTGGCATGCATCAAGCAGAAAAAAAAACATCTAAGGAGATTGCAGAAACTACTAAACTTGGGTTAAGAACTGTCCAACGCATTATTAAAAACTGGAAGGATAGGAGGGAAGCATCGTCTTCAAGAAAGAAATGTGGTGATCACTTAAACGTTTGACCAAATCAAATCGAAGAAAAACAACAGTAGAACTCAGGGGTATGTTTAAAAGTGAAAGTAAGAGCATTTCCACACACACAATGTGAAGGGAACTCAAAGGATTGGGACTGAACAGCTGTGTAGCCTTAAGAAAACCACTAAACAGTAAGGCTTACTGGAAAAAAAGGCTTCAGTTTGCTAGGGAGCATAAAGATCGGACTCTGGAGGACTGGAAGAAGGTCATGTGGTCTGATGAGTCCAGATTTACCCTGTTCCAGAGTGATGGGAGCATCAGGGTAAGAAGAGAGGCAGGTGAAGTGATGCACCCATCATGCCTAGTGCCTACTGTACAAGCCTGTGGGGGCAGTGCTATGATCTGTGACAAATCTTGTGACATTGCAGAAGCTTATTGAAACAATGCCACAGCAAATTTGTGCTGTAATCAAAGCTAAAGGCAGTTCAATGAAATATTAGAGTGTGTGACCCTGTTTTTTGGTGGCGACGTTTTTTTTGGCCAGGCAGTGTAGTTTCCAAAGCCTGTTTCACACATGTAACTCTAAAATTCTCCAGATATTTTAAGGGTACCTTGCAAAACACTTGTTCCTCAAAGCAGGAGGTTTTCCAGCTATTTGTTTGTTGGTCTTTAGAGGACAAGCAGGGAAGAATTAGAAAGACATGGTGAAAAAACCCTGATGTATGTATTCTTACATTGAGCTACCCAAGGTATATTCAGGAAGATTGACCAAGGTATATTCAGGAAGATGGATGATAATAACTGGTGTGACAAGTCAAACCTTCTTCTAAATACCCACGAAACTAAGGAGATGTGTATTGATTTTAGAAAATCAATAGCCTCAAATCCCACTGTCATTAATGGGGAACCTATCCAGGCTGTCACTGAGTATAAGTATCTTGGCATTGTGCTTGATCACAAACTCAAACGGGACATATGGACTGACATGCTGACCACAAAATCCCAGCAAGGACTCTTCTTTTTAAGGAAACTTTCATCTTTTAATGTCAGCAGCAAAGTGCTTCAATGTTTTTATTCTGCTTTTATTGAGAGCGTCCTGTCTTTTTGTATTATCTGCTGGTTTGGAAATGCAACTGAAGCACAGAAAAAGTCTTTTAGGAAAATTGTAACTTTGTCCAGTTAACTAACAGGCATCCCATTTGTAAATATGGACTGCATTAAAAACAGAGAACATTAAAAAAAGGCATCCAGCATTGTGGGTGATGGTGATCAGAGGCACCCCCTTGCCCCTTCATTTACACTGTTGCCCTCTAGGCGGCGTTACTGTGCTCCTCTGTTCATCAAAAGCAGATCCAAATTTTCTTTTGTTCCAATGAGGAACAGTTAAAATAGGTCTAGCTGGTCTAGACCAACCTGCCTGTCCATCACTACATGGCTTCCTTTGTTTTTGTTTTGTTTTTTTCTCTTCTTTGTGAGTGCATTGTTTTTGTGTTTTCTAGTGATTGTTGCCAAATGTCTGTGATCCCTGCCACACTCTAATTTCCCTACGGGGACAAATAAACTAAACTAACCAACTAACTAAGATTCAATTAACCAAACAAACACTTCTGAAGTCTGTGGGATGAAGTTGGAGTACCTGAGAATGTTCACATGCACTGGAAAAAACATACAAACTCAGCACAAAATGGCCTTAAATCAGGATTTGAACCAAGAACCTTGCTCTGAGGCTCCAGTGCTAGCTCCTCATTTACACTTGTATATGTTCACTGAGGAAAGTCATTTAGAGGTCTATTCATTTCTGTGAGGATCTAAGTGATGACATATGTGAAACTCCTTTCTGCAATATTTTTATGTGCCTCCAGAAAAAATGATCTGATGCATATGGTTTAGGAGACACCATACAACAGTGTGAAAACTGAGCTGACAGGCTTTGTACTTGTTTTTCTATCTAATTTAAATGCCAAACATAATAATGTGTCTTAGAGGTTATAATCTTATTTTATAATCGTAAATCACCACTTTGTACATCTGGGTTATATTGTTCTGCTAAAATATGATCATTCTTTTTTTAAACATTTAGATTGTATCTAATAAATAGAGATTAAATAATGTGGGTTTTAACTGTTTAACACGTAAAAAAAGCCGTTTTTTAGGCTGATATAATGTGGAGTCATTGTTTTGACAGTTTGATGTGGTTATTCTTTGAGTGAAAAGTTAGGTTACTTACAGTATGTTAAATTTTGGGAACATGACTAATTTAACTGTGTTTGTGTCTTCATAATAACGTATGTAACACAACATACAACGGTAAATCCATGCCATTGTCTATGTTTCATTGCTTAATGTAGAATTAGCTATTTTTTTAAATCCTCCTTAACCTCAAAGTGCATATATTAATCCTAAATGGCAAAATGGGTGATATTGTCCTCACGTTATATGACTCTTGTTAGTTTCTATGGGCTTTAAACATCTATAAAGAAATACACTTCAACAAGGAGGCTTCATCCGAATATTTACAGATCTATGGAAGTGTTAACAGGGTGTAACTCCTTTGCCGCTGTGAGCCCAATGACAGCCAGGAAAGGCTTCAGCTCCATATGAACCTAAATGAGATAAGCTGTACCGAAAGGGAGTCGATGGATGGACATGTAAGAATCATTCAGATGGCTGAAAAGTCTTAAGATTACAGGTCACATCATCTAAGCAGTAGCAGAGTGACCCCTTGCAGATGTTGAATTATTATATATAGCACATCTTAATGCTTAATGGGATACATTATATAGAGTTGATGATGTAGAACAATTATAAAAACAAAGAAATTTGGATGGTTTGAAAATACATTTTGAATAATAGCACAAATATGAGGTGGTCATTGGTACTCTATCTCAGCGTGGCGTCATCTTACGTCTGCTCTGGCAGGTTTTATGGGGTATTGATTGTTTTGGGCTTCATTTCGTTTCTAATTTGCAGCACTTTGGCCATTAATGAAACTGGTGTTAATGCTTGCAGTGCGTTTTGTCATTAGTTTGCATCTCCGTGTTTGTATTTCATTTAGACCTCTGGTTGTGTTTCTGTTCTTGAATCATTTCTATTCTTGAAGCTGTTTTCCTCTTATTGAACTGCAACGAGTCATTGTAGGTCGTTTGTCCTCTCCTTTACTTGTAAGCCATAAATTGTTGTATTTGTCTCATATCAATGTTGACAGGATAACAGGATAAGTCAGAAAGTTATAAATGAATTTTGATGAAATTTTTAGGGAATGTTGGTTATAGCACAAGGACAGAGTGATTTGATGTTGGTGGTGATTCGAACCCAGATCTGGATTTTTTTTTAAGGATTTTCTAACAGTGCAGTTTTTCCACATTTTCTCTAAATACTGCCCGACAGGGTAGCAAATGCCTTGGCAGAGGTTTGTGCTTTCATAGCCCTTAACAATTTGGCCCAATGTTTAAGCCATTTCACCTTACTATTGTTTTGCTCCAAGTGTTGAGACCAGTCTGTGGGCTATGTATGTAAATCATGCATTCCCACCATCATTATCTCTTCTCACAATTCCCACAGTCCTTTTCAAAGTTTTTTTTTCCTTAAACTGCAACCAAACTTAAACATATCCACATCACCTTGACACTAAACTGTTGTGATCTCACTCTGTTTTATAATACCCTGCTGGCCCGCTCTGTTGTCTGCTCTTTCTTCACCTCCATCAAGCCTCTGTCACCTGACCAAAAGGTTGGGGTCGTCACGCGTGTCACGGTGAGAAATGTAAGTGGCAGAGCAGCCTTGAGAAAGAGGAGAGGGCGAGGACGGAGGTTGAAACTCTACCCTCACCGTTAACGGAGGCCATAGCACCTCTCGACCCCAGGCCACACATTTCTGAGTGAACTTTGGCCCTGTGACCACACCAGTGGTGCTTGGTACCTCCATGAGTCAAACACACATGCACATACACACACACACCAACCCACACACACACACATGAAGAGTGTATCCACAGACACCCTCTGGCTTGCAGGCACGCAGCCATTACCTGGAGATTGTATCAGTGTCAGTTTGTGGGGGATTCTTGCTCCCTGGGGTAAAGCAGAAAGGGCAGGCGCCTGATCTCCCTGTGAAATGTTAATGTGGAACAAAACAGGCTGAACTCAGAGTGTGGCAATATGCCGTCCCCTGATCATTGGTTAAGAAACTCTATCCCCTTCAGCATCAATTGGCATGAGACCAAGCCCAGAACAAATCAGACAGCTTTGAGTGCTTTGTGGAGCTTTTTAAGGACACATTGATGGATCACTGAGGCAGGCTTTACAGTATATCTACAGCACTCCGAGACAAAAATCTTCCATTCAAGCTAGTCTTCATTAGCGCTGGAATTTTGATTTTAAAGACAGCAAATTGGCCGAGCAACACAGCTTGCTCTTATCAAAGTCTAGAGGCCAGGGATCTGGAAATGCCTTGCTTTGTTGAGTGTTTAGTTTATCTGTCCTGTAATTGCACATTGTAAAACCATCTTTCTGGGCTTCTTGCTATCCCCAGTGGCCAATGTAACCATCTGGCCCTCGCAAAGATCTGAGCAGGAAGTTATGTGAGACGTAAGAGGATAGGAACTCTGATAACGGATATTTAGCCTTGTATAAGTCTCCACAAGAATCCTGCCATTTTCTACAGTGGCTGTCGCTGCATGTTCGCAAACCTCTCCGAGAGCACAAACCTCTGTCAAGGCATTTCCAACATTGTTTGGCAAGTCAGTGTCCAAAATGTGAAAAACTTCTCTATTTCACACTGTTAAAGGGATCTTTCAGTATTTTTGAAGTTTGGTTTTTATCAGGAACTTGACAGTAGTCCATGAAGTGACCAACAGGGCTGTCAGCAGCACTGTACCTCTACAAAAATGAGCTCAAACTACACATAAAGTACACTGCTATTGGCTGGTACAGGTATTTCATGAGATTCTGTGAATTTTACATAAAATTGAGCCATGAAACTATGTTTGGTTGAATATACGGTTAGGCAAAAAACTTCACAGTGCTTTATTTTTCTTCAGGAAGTCTCTGTGTTTGGCACTTTTTTTACTATGCAGCAAATGGCTATATATTTTTCTGCCCGTGCACATTGATTCAGCCAATCTGTTGTGTGGCTCTAGGGACTCAGAAAGACACAACAACAGCAAAGGAAACTAATACTGAAACAAATATGGATTGTTTTGACTCATGTGATGTCACTATTAACAGTGGTAGCACTACTAGCCTTTCACTATGCTCTCAGTTCAACGTCCATATTTCTGGGCTGACTGTGGCCACTTTGGTTTAGCGGTAATATGCTAATTTAATACAACACTGCCCACACGCAACTTAATCTCAAATATTTAGATCAAACACTGTCAAACTGCACTGTTCATACAAGATATTCCTGATGCTATTTGTTTGTTCCAAAGCAGTCATTTAATGTCCTTTGTTTACATCCAGGTTAAAAGTCATTTTGGCAACAAGGCAGCAGCCATTAAGCATTGCTACAAAGGTTTCAGCATTGCAGCTCAGATGGAGTACATGACTATGGGTTTTAGCCTGTATTGATAAAAAATATTAAAATTAGATTGACCGACTTGTATATCTAATGCTGGCTATTTAGTTATCCAATGTGTGTGTTTAGATGGTAATCAGTGTGGAATTCTTGTCCGCTGACCTGTAAATAAAACCTGCAGGTATGACATGAAAAAGCCTCTGATCCAAAACAATGATGCAGCAGAGATGGGCTGAGCCATAACGTGTCTGTACACGATATTGTTTATAATTGTTTGATTGAAAGCTCCTTTGTGGCAAAACTGATATGCATTTAACCAAACATTCTTGCAAGTATAGCGCTGAGTGAAACATATCCCAGGTGAGTCATGTCTGCTTTGGTGTACAGGTGGAGAATATGCAGACCACTATGTTACTTGACCTGTACATAGATGGTTCATTGAATCAGAAATTCTGGCACCTCCTGACATAAGTGCAGGTGGATGGAGCACACAGCCAAGTCTTTGTGCACACTTGCATTGCATATTCACAAGGAGCACCTGCTGTGATCCCAAACAAATATGGCTCTTTTATGAGTGTCTGTGTCAGCTTCATGACATGAGTAAAGAAAAATCTTTCTCCTGCCCTTAGACTGCCGTCATTTCAGGTCATCAAGGCATGTTTTCTATGTCTGTTTTCATCATACCTAAACAATAAATGACTCTGTTAGTACTTTGAAGCAAGTGGTTGCAAAGCTGGGCAATATATAACATTTTTAAGACGTATTTTAATATATTGTTAAATGTCATAGGTTAAGATACTATCTTATGGATCGATACAATGACCTCATGATTGTTGGTTAAAGTATTTTTTTAATCTAAACTGGAAATAATCATTCTGTTTATTTGATTTTATTAAACGAGCAGCTGTATTTATAGGAAAATAATTCTGTAACAAAAATTTAAGTCATAACTAAAAAATGTGTATTAATTGTTTTTATATTAAAAATTGACAGGTAAATTTCAGTAGACTCTCAAAACTGAACAGATATGTCAACAATATTTGAAAATGTGGTTGAAAGTAATGAGGGGTAAGGGTCGCCAGTTCAACCAACATTTCTTAATTTTGCCATCATATTTGAGCAATTTAATGCAACAATTTTTCAGAAATCATTTGCGACCCTCTCTTGGCCAATGAACATCTCTGAGTGTAACTGTATTGTTGTTACACACAGAACTAATACCCCCTGTCACAGAATATGTGTTTTTGACATACATATAGTGGCCGGGCTGGCTGGTAAAGACACTGCAAGAAACCAGTGAAATACATCCTCTGGTAGTGGAGAGAGGTGTGGATATATTTTTATATGTCAAAATATGGCTTTTCTTGTATGTGCCAAGGACCTGCAAACTGATTGCATGGAGAGTATGCATATACTATTTAACTGTTACCACGATGCTTTAAACATCACTTAAGTGAGGCTAATTTCAAATTCTAGCTTCAAAAAGTATTTTGTTTTAAGATGAAAAAGATCACGGCTTAATAACTTAAAAGCAGATCCAGTAATTGGACAAAAGGCTTGATACAACTCTCCCATTCAACAGCAACATAGGCAGCTCAGCATCTGACTTGCTGCTTGCTGTTTCTTGAAGCTCTTGCCAATGTGTAAAAGTCTGCCCTATTTTTACTGTAGTCTGGCTTCTTGCTCATTCATTCTCTTTTTATTTTCTTACCCTCATTTGTTCCCATCCTCTTTGGCTCCCTGAGGCTTAGTAAACTTGCAAAGCAGTAAACCCTTCTCACACCATGACCTCACTGTAAGTATGGTTTGCTGCTAAACTTACAAAGTGCTACAAGCAAGGTGACCAGGGCAGTCAGAGAGTGGGATGGATGCCATTCTGTCAATTGACAGTCTACCTGCTATGAGATCAAATTTGAAACTAATCTTTTAAAAAAGAGAAATAATAATGCTCTGTCTGACTGGTTAAAAATATACAAAAAAAAAGTCTGGAAACATTATTTTGGTTGATTATTTCTCCCCTTTGATAAAACCAATTGGTTTTTGTTTTATTTTATATTGTTGGAAAACCTTATTTGTCACCTTTACAACAAGGTAAAGCTTGTAAAGATATGATTTTGTGGAAAGAGCATCACAGCTAAATGTTTGGGTAGTGCCCCAAAAAATGTGCCAAAATTCACTGCAACTGGAAGCTGGTGCTCTGGTAAGGAGAATAGCAACACTATTTGGTGCTGGCACTCATTTTCCAAATCTAATCATTTCTGATCAAATTCATGATACACACAATATTCTAGAGTTTGGAACTTTTTGATGACCACAATAGCCATACATAGTTCCAATGTGTTATACAGTTTGTCATGTGAAAGAGTTTCTCTGAGCAAAATAACAAAAAAAGAGCCAACCTTGGGGTGTGTAAGACTTTTAACCATATTAAACAGAGATCAATATATTAGAGACAAGTTTATAGTTCTTGTATTGTGACAACAGAATGCGATCTTCTTTTTCTTAACTGATAAAAATCACAAATACATTGTGTGTCACCATTCTCCTTAACAATAATGTAATTTGACCTTGGTCCATTACCATTGCTTCGCCCAAATGGTCACACAGTGTGACTGTAAATGATGAGAGCGTTTGATTATCTCCAGTCTCCACACCTACCTAGAAGGCTGGAAACAGACACAGTGGTATAAAGACAAGGAGGTCCAAGGAGAGTCACCCCTCTAAGGGCACTCGCTCTGCACAAATCCCTCTTTATGCTCCTGTTTATTATGGTCCCAAGTAATCCATGCCTTGTGCACTACACCAGGGCTGCCATATGTCAACATCTTGCTGGTGGTTTCACAGGGCTACAAACAACAGATAGGGTGCACTGAACCTACCATGTAAACTTTATAAAACACATTCAGCAGAACTGTAATTATTTACAAAACCAGAGCATGGGAATATTTTCAGGAGGGGAGGGAGAATTTTCTTTTTTGGTGCAACAAAAGTTTGTTGTCTGTGGCTTTGTGATAAAAAACTTTGATAGCAATTGTTTTTTGCAATCATGATGCAACTGTCTTGTTTGAAATCAAAGTATGTAGTTAGAAGAATAGAACATAAATTGTGTACAAGTGTTTTCATTTGTTTAGCTTTCACTGAATGCCTGACCCACGTTCTTGTGTGTCAGTTCTTCACCTTAAGTGTTTAGTGCCTTTATGGTCTTATACAGAGTCCTGCAAAATTTAATCCACCTTTCCGTAGAGCAGGCGTGGCAAAAAAAAATAAAAAAGGAGAAGAAATTGGGTGGGTAAGGGGGTTGTTGGTGAGGAATGGGGGGGGTGGGGGGGGGGGTATTTTTGTAAGCACCCCTACAATGCTCCACCTGTGCCTCAGCCATACCCCAGAGGACCACCCACTTAGGGAGAGAGAGGGCAGTTGAGAATCCCTATAACCTCTTTGGGTGGGCAATAAGGCCCTGCGCTGAAGTAGAGTGTTTGAGACAACTGAAAGACTCAGGATGAACAACTCTCAGCGAATACTATCACACCAGCAGTAAAGAATAAAGAGTGCTGGTGTGAATTAAAGAGGTGCTACATCAGGGCAGGCCCCCTGTGCATGTGTGTGTGTGTGGGGGTGTGTGGGGGTGTGTGCAAGAGTGTGAAGTTGACAAAAACTCACTCACAATCACCAACATTTTAAATTCTTGGTAACCTTTATCTCTTACTGAAAAAAACTGATTTCCATCCTTTAGAGAACAGAATGTCCATTTTTCAAAACAAAATGAAACATAAAGCTAATAATAGAGATGCGACAGAATCTCTGCCAACCTCCGCTGCTTACTTGTTGTTTTGAAGTTATGGCTCTTTTAAACTAGAAGTGCACAGAGAGCACAAACCTCTGCTTGAGCTAGTTATTATCGACTAGTGTGGAAATCTGCCCTATTGTGCCATGTCAACAAATCTTTAAAAACTGCCTGGATCTGCATCAGGATTTGGATCACCACCAAAATGTCATTACTTCTTCTTTGTGCCATGACCAGCATTCCCTGAAAATGTCATCAAATGTGGAGAACTTTTTGAATTATCTTGCTCATAGTCAAAGAGATAGATGAACAGAGCAATAGGCAGACAAACAAATAAATAGGAAAACACTAAAACAAACATATAACATTAACAAAACAGTTATCAACTGTTTTTGCTTTGAGTGATACATTTCACATGAGGGAGAAAAGCTGTTAAAAGTAGCTTTAAGGTTTGTGCCCCAAGCTAGCTCTCAGCAGGAACCAGGAAACAATGTTAAGCAGCTTCTGTCGCTATACTCTGCCTAGGCATCGACAGATGGTTTACTGGTTGGTAAATGTTGAGTGCAATTTTGATTGAATAAAGTCTTAATAAAAAACAGTAACAAGTCTGCAGCTGGGGTGGGCGAAGCCAAACAGTGGCTTTTAAGTGTTTAGTTTGGCTTGCCATAATGGGTATACATGAACTTCAGAAAACCACATTTCAGTATGCGTGACCTAAACAGAATTTCTAAATATATGTTAATATGTTAGTCTGATAGAAACCTTCATAATTCATGCCTGCTCTACAGACTCCACACTGGTTTGACCTGTAGAATAAACAGAATTCACTTGAAAGTCAGCAGCATGCTAACACATAGCATAAATGCTAAGTATTAGTACATTAGTATACATACCAATAACAGGCAGGAGTAGCGTTGTTGTTTGCTTCAGCTATAACGAAGTCTTAAAGGTTATCATTTATCCATTTTTTTACCAGAAGTAAGGCATATAGCTTCTGTTAAATGTTTATATTTACAACACACCACCAGTTAGGCGATAGCCAACTTGTTGACAGCCAGTCAGTAGGACAAAGGTCCATAGTTACATTCTTATGGTCTGTTCCATTTACCTCAGAATTATGTCATACCCCAGTTAAAGGTGTTACAGTTATAAGTTGGTAAAGACAGGTTTCCTGAAGATCATCCGACATCGTAGAAGAAATTCTGACCAATCATATCTAATTTGCAACTCAGACGTTCCAACCTCTAAAATCAAATGAAAGCACGATCAGACAGGACAAAAAAAAACATGTTATAAAATGGATTTTTATTGGATCATTTGAATTGCCTTATCAAGCAATTACTGTTTCTTGACTCAGCTGCAACCAACTGACTGTCACAGGTTTGTGGAGAGCACAGGTGGGAGGATGTAAGGATGGAGTTCAGCAATACAAGAACATCTTGGTCAATAGAATGTGCAGCCATTGCAGACAATAACAGTGGTCCATCAATATTTCTATGACATAACATGTAGTGTTTCTAGGGAAGTGATACATGCTTTGTCTTTTCATGGAGGCTCTGTCATGGCTGTTGACCCCACAGGACATAATCCTTTGCAACTCTGAAAACAAAAGATTTCTCTAGGTTTGTAAACTGTTGGAAATATTTCATGTTGTATAAGTGTTCAATTAAAATACTTTATAACTAGAAAAGCACTCTGAGTGCACAGACCTCCGCCAAGCAGCTCAGTTATGGCAGTGGCTTTTCCACTCCGATTGGACGGCCGAGTCTCCGCTCATGTCTGTCCATGTGGAGAACTCCTCCACTGGCATTGCAAGGGAAGCTGGGAAATGTAGTGACATAGGCTTGAAAAACATTGACGTCAGTTTGCAAATAAATGAATGGGATTTGCCACCATAAACTTCAATGTTTTTATGTGACATCAATCTGGATCAGATCCAGATGAAATTTACCTTGATGATAGAGTCCTATTATATATATTGTCCTGTAAAATTTGAAGTGAATCCATGATGTGATGTCAGAGATATGAGTTTTTAAAATACGGCCCAATGTTCAGTTATGGGATTTTTCAAAAATTTTGGGATTTTTTTGCATCCAGGCAAATATACAGATCACAACCAAAATGTAATGACTTCTTCCTTGGACCAAACCACACCTCTGATAAATTTTTCATGTAAATCCATCCAGTAGTTTTTGCATAATCTTGCTAACAGACAAACAAACAAACACAAACAAACAGACCCTGGCGAAAACATAACCTCCCTTGGTTGAGGTAATAAATAATAAAGGAGAGCTCAATTTTTATTTATTTACAAATTTTGATGCAAAAATGTAATGATTTTACCCTTTAAATGTAAAGATTTCTAAATAAAAAACATCATGATGTACGGATGAAGCTTTTACTGTTTCTTTTACACCTCCACACTCTCCTCTTATCCTCTGACATCGGCACTTCTAACGTAAATTTCATGCCAATAATCATAAACATTATTAACTGTCAGTTATTGTTGCAGCATGAAACAGCTAACAGCAGATGAGCAGCAGGCCTCCTCAGAGGACACACACTGAGGTCCCAGAGGTCAGAGACACACTTCATTATTACCGACATAATGCTGAGCAGGTTTGGTGCAGAGGGGATCCCGATGTTAATATGAAACACAAGGGACAAAGATACAAATAATTCTGAGGGTTTGTTTATTTTACTTTGTAAATAAACCAAAAGGGACAAAGAAAAAGTGGCCATCATGACGACATCAGTGACTCACCACTGTAATGGAGTTTTATTTTGACATTTAGACTGCACATTTCATAAGATTAAAAAGATCTCTCTCTTTGGTCAGGTTTCCTTACAAATAAAACATGAAAATGAAATAACTCTGTTAGTGTTGTGGAATATTTATCCTTGAGCATTTTTATAAGCCCTTTATGGGTTTTGCCAGGAACAGCCTAAAAGGTAGCCCCTGCCAATCTGTAAGTACTACATCAATTTAATTTCCGAATTTTTCCAGTAATTTTTTCATCTGTCAAGACTTATTAAGCCTGATGAGTGTTGGCAAAACGTAGCTGCAGAAACAAAGCTGTGGCATAATTAGTAGCACATGAAGTCATGTACCGGCCATCAATGATACATTAAAATATTTCAATCTAAATCTTTTTCTTCATCTTTTGGGTGCATTCTCTGAGGTAAATTTTAACAGAGAACATTAAATTGTTGTAGCCTGAAAACAATAAAATGAACTTCATTGGATAGCATCAAAGGCCATGTATTTCCAAAATACACCCTTTATGGTTTTATCAAACTAGATGTGTCCATGTCCCATCTTTAATTCACCACAGTTAAAAAAACAACAACATCCTTTTATCCCTCTGATGCTTGCTCCTCCTTTAAAAAATGTGTGCTCAAACACCACTGAATTTATTATCCTAATAATGTCTTTAAGGGATATGCCCTCCAACCTAGCTGGGACACATACCATGTGCCAGCTGTTTCTTCAGTCTGCAGGTGACTCCAGTTAAAGGAACATTTCTAGGCATGTCTGTGCAGCAACAGTTAACATTAGAGCACAGCGCTGAAAATCTCTCTGAGAGGGGCATGGTCAGACACCGCTCAGAATGATATACACTAAAACAACCTGTGCTGTTCAGGGCTGAAACAAAGGGATTTAAAAGCATGTCACAATCCAATATCTGAGAGAATACAATCATATTGTTTTATAATATACTGTATTATATTGTTTTGGATCTAATTATGTCATATCAAATGCAAATCATAAAAATCATATTATAACATAAAGATCAGATGGTCATATCGTTTTGCATCATGTCAGATCATATCATGATATGTCATGTCATGTCAGATCATTTCAAATCATATCATAGCATATCATTTTATTTCATGTCATGTGATGTGATAGGATGTGATGTCATATCACTTTAAATATTGTCATGTCACATCATGCCATGTAATTTTATATCATATCATGTAATTTCATGTAATGTCATGTGAGGTGATGTCTTGTGATGTCATGCCGTATCATTTCATGTCAGGTCAAGTCTCTTTGTGTCACATCATATCATGTCACATCCCGTCATGTCATGTCATGTCATGTCTTGTTATATTGTGTCATGTCATTTAAATCATCTCTGAGGACCTCAGGGACCGGTCTCCTGGACTAAACATGGGGAATCAGGGTTCCAGTTTATGCAGCTAAAATCTGGAACAGTCTTTCTGAAGATGTGAGACAGGCCTCTGCTCTGACAAATCTAGGCTCAAAACAGCTCTATTTAACTGTGCATATGACTGAAAGGATCTTATCTGCACTCTTTTCTTTTAAAGTTCATTTTATAATGATTATTTTTGTCTTTATTTTGTATTGTGATTTTAATACATTCTTCTTGTTCTGTAAAGCACTTCGAATTACCTTGTGTACGAATTGTGCTCTACGAATAAACTTGCATTGCCTTGCCTAATGTCCTGATATCATGAGATGTGATGTTCTATAATTTCACATTATGTCATGTCTTGTCTTTGCACATAAAGTAATTTATGTAAAATAATTTTTTGCATCTAAATATATCATATTGTATTGTTTCATATCAAATTGTATCATTCCATATCTTTTATCTTCTGGTTTGGTTCCTTTAAAAAAAATAATAAAAGGCTGCAGCAGATTGTGAGAATGTATGGCAAAATCGCTGTCACCAGCCCTGACAAACTTACATTTCTATACAAACCCAGAGTAACAAAAACAGCACAAGCAATCCTGTCTGACCACACTCACCCTCTCTACACAGAGTATAAACCACTGCCACCTGGCCACAGACAAATATTTTCAAAAACTCTTCTGCTCCTGGTAATACTCGTCTCTTGAATAACATCATGTGACCTATTGTGATCTTAATGTGTGACTACTGGGTGTGTTTTATTGCTTTTTGTGTATGGGACTAACCGTAATCGCCTCAGGGATGAATCATATGTGACTGTATCATATGAAAAAAGATTATATTGCTTTATGTTGACTTATATCATATCACATCACATCACATTGTATTGTTTCATATTGTATCATATCATATTGTATTGTATGGTATCATGCCATATTGTAATGTCTTACAAATTACTGTATTATATTGTATTGTCTTATTTGTCTGACACTGATGCCACATAGTTAAATGCTGCATAAAAGTTCATTTTTTTCTTTTTCTTATTCTTTCCTGACGAGTTTGAATGACTGAGAAAAATGTGCCTGTCCATTTGACAAAATAAAGAAACCTCTACAGAAAAATATACTCATCATTTACAAATGGCAAATGCCACTTCAATCAATGTTTGGGAACCAGAGATCTCGTTTAGAAAAACAAACAGCCTCGAGTAAATTACAACCTCTTTTTGTCACAGGTAATTCTGCTTGAGAGAGTCAGGGTAAATTGCACATAATGGTGAGGTGTGAGGATGAGCGTCTGGTTGTGTTTGCTTGTATCTATCTTTGCTTATATGTACGTGAGTGATTGATGGCTGAGGAAAGAGGTGAAGGCCTCCTCCCCGGTGGTCTGGCTGGGCTCTTAGCCACTGTGCAATGATGGCTGCTGCTGCTATCCCTGACCCACATCACCCACATCATTGACACTAAACCGACCGCCAATCTTCTGCTGGCCCATTGCCTTTGGCTCCGACTGCACTGGGGCTGTTTGGATTATCACCCTGCTCCATAATGAAGATGGAACAATAATGAGGAACACTGCATCCACAAAGTGCAAGATAAGGTTTGTTTGTCTATCATAATCATCAGGCCATCTGAAATTTTCCTTGTCTTTAAACGTGGTGCATGGTGCTGCGTGGACCAAGCCTGCGGTGCACGTGTTAAGTGGCAAACACAGGGAGGATAAAACAGCTCAGGAACACTATCCCATGTTCAAATAAACAGAGGTGTGTGGGGTCTGAAGGACAAACACACATTCATTAGGTGTCTCAGTGCCTCCAGACTCGAAATGTTTGTACACTGATGCAAACACTCACACATGTACACACAAACACACGCACAGTCCCCCTTACTTTTACTCTTTTTTTTTTTTTTTTTTAGCTCTGATTCTCTCTTTTTCTCTGACACCAACACTCGCTTAGTGTCCAACCCCTCAATTAGACAATCAAACAGCTCCACTGACCCTTAGCTTCTCTGGGATTTGGAGTTTACACCCCAACATGGGCCGCCCATTCCTGTTTACCCAAGGAACCTGACTGATGGATCGTATTGTTTGGCCTTTTGCAGCTATAATTGGCTCTGTTGTATAGGTTAAAGCTTGAGATATATTCTGCAGACCCCAAACATGCCACACATGGCCTCTAGGTCAATAACACTCATATCAGTCCAGGGCCCCCTAAATGGTAAAAGGGTCAGGAGTGAACATCACTGGCTCGCTAACGACATTGGCCGCTGAGGATGACTTCAACATCATAGCCCCCCCATCTGTCTCCGACCCCACAAACCAGAGACTCGAACTTAGCCAAGAGTGCTTTCTTACCCCCCATCACCCAGTAAATATTTAGCCAAGACTCCACACTGTGACACACAGCCAGTCCAAACAACCTGCTAAACAATTGTCACTGGTACTTTCTGTATACTGCACCGTCTCCTATATACATCCATGTGTCAATATAACATTTGGCCCTAAAACGCAGTGATATTTTGTTGAATTAAAATGTCAAATTAGGCTGACTATTAACTCAAGATCACACTGATAAAAAGAAAATACAAATGTTTCCTTTTAGCTGATGTTATTTATAATTTCCTATTGCTGTATTAAGCAACATAAAAGCACTTCTTGCAGAGCCTATTGACTGAATTATTTAGGGGCTTTAGTGTGGACATTTATCAAATTCAAAAAATTACCAGAAAAATATTGTTATTTGCTACTGTTCATTCTCTGCAAGCAGCAATTATGAATGACAAAAACTAAAGTCAATTTTGAAGCAAAAAACCCTGCAGTTCTCTGAGTATTCATATGAGAATAGCTGCAAAAGCCTTATAAAATGCCCATTTCACATCAAAATATAGATGCTTGCATTTTCTTTTTCTTTTTGTAGAATTTGTTTTGGGGCAGTTTAATGAGAACTCTGCTTGAATTATGTTAAGGCTATGAGTTGTCTATAAATCCCAGTATTTAGTAGTTGACCGAGTCATCTAGCAGGAAGGCTGTTCAAGCCATTTGCCAGGTGGCTACAGGTATGCCTCAGCTCCACCCTTTTGCATGTTTCTAGATATTGTTGGACTTCAACAGCCTCACCCCTTAATTAAACCAAGTCCTACAAACTTTACATGTCAGAGCAACCTAAGACTACATTCATGTTGACAGATAGTCAACATTCAAGATTTATTGACAGTAAGTTGGAGTTAACTCCTCAAATATGATTACCACCATTCTTGGGTTTCATAACAACTCACTGTTAACCCTTTTGGTGAGGTCACTGAATCTGTTCTGGGTAAGCTGGTCATTGGTGGGCTCTGAGATTTCTTAAGGCCTTAGTAAGACATGTATGGGTACATTTTTTACTCCATTTAACTATGACAGCGTGTACATTCTGGTAATTTCCACAGACAGAGGAATTTTGTTGCTATTATGTAAAAACATCCTTTGTTTTCATTCTGATTAGAGGCAGCTGGTAGCAGCCAATAAACAAAACTACAGTGGTTTCAAGAGGAGGATGGCTGCATTACACGTCAGACAGAGTGTATAACCTTGACTTCCTGTATTGATCAAAAGAACCCAACAAAATTTAGTAAAACTGAAATGTAAATATGGTCTTAGTATTAAGTTATTCAAATTCACAATTTAGCCACTGACCTGTGTGCCTCTGTGTCCACTAAAAACAGTTCTATGGCCCACTTCAGGGTCCCAGCCCACCATTTGAAAACCACTCCACTGGATTCATGTAACAAAATTATGCTTTAGAATCTGCTCTTTTTCTGAAGTGAGGGAACTCCTTCAGACTGTATGTTATGATGGAAAATAATTCAGTCGTGTGGATCAAGAGTCACAAATGACTCCGCCTGTGGTTGCTAAGCATCGACAAAGACAGGTACAAACATGTGACACCTCTTTGTTTGGCCATGGGTGAAGCTGTCACACATTGGGTATGCAAACATTTACTAAAATATGGCTTCTTCTCCTTGGGTCCTTTGCTAATGAGGCTGCAGGCACAGGGATTTATGGACGTCCAGCATTTTGAGTTGATCTTGGAGACCACACCAATTCCAATAAATGTGATGGTTTTCATGTTTTTATGCCCGTAAGTCTGTGTTGGACTCTCAGGTTTCATTTTCATCCTCGACGGAGGCCTACAGCAGTGATGAAACAGCAGAGAGCTTACAATAACTGAGCTGTGTTCCAACAATGATAGAAGTTTGTATTGTGACTGTGGATACCCATACTGCCAAATACTGTTATTTTCACCAGATAATGCTGCTGGGAGCCGACCAAAGTCAGCCGAATAGACAACTCAGTGTGAGCACAGAGTAAGACAAAGGGAAAGAATAGGCTTTGTAATAAACAGTGATCGTAATATGAAGTGATGCATTACACCAACTAAAATTTGGAGCAGTTTTCAGGCCTTGTCAGAGAGAGCCACTGTAAGCATATATTTTAAGGTTATTTCATTCAGCGCGGACCTTTGGGTGAGCCCTGCTCCTTATGTGCCTTCTGACTTAAATGACCAGATTTATAGCAGAGCTAAGTGAGAAACAGCGCCAAGATCCGGGCAAAAAGTTTAGATGTTTCAGATACAAAACAGAGGAATGATTCATGAAGTGAGAGCTTGGCTGAGTAGTGTCCTGAAAGCAGGTTAGCACACTCAAAGTAATTTCTAACAGTTCCAAAATCACAGCATCTGGAGCAGACATGAGAGTAAATTCCCTAACAGTGAGCATTAATTACATTTCTACTTATGATACAATCAAAATCAAATGTATTGTCTATTTTAGTGTTGAAAATTCTCCTGTGCTAGAACAGGACAACAGCCAAAAAAGAACCAAAATACATCTTCCAGCTCAAGTACCTGCCAAATTATTCTAAATATGCAAAAAAAAAGTAAACCAACAACACTTAAAGAGTACAATGTAAAACATGGAGCCAGTACAAGAGTGTTTGAACATTGCTGATGGGATCCAACCGCAACAGCACCATCCAGTTAACCACACAAATATTTGGAGTACGCGCCGATACTTGGCAGTCTCCCTCTCTCCTTGAAACAGCATGCAAGCCGCAGGTTGTGAAAGACTGGAAAGGAAAAAAAAAATCCACTTTCTCAAGGAAGGACAAGTGTTGAAATGCATCTGAGCATTGTGCTGCAGTGCACAAATGATTTATGATCAATCTATTCTCTAATTTGCTTGCTGGTTTATCTCACTATAGTTGTCAAGTTGGGCCAGTTCTCCCTTGGATATCAGAATTCGCACAGCTCTTTTGGTGGGCCAAGTGCACCACAAGAACATAACAGCTTAGTTCATTTAGCATGTTAATAAAAACATGCCATATGGTTTCTATGTCTTGGCCTGTAAAATCATAACAACCTTACTAATCAAAGACATTGTGTCAAAGGAATACTGATTCCAGTTGTGGCTTAATGTTGGCACGACTCCCTGTTTCCTTAATTCCTCTGCCAAAGGCTGAAGGAAAAAGCCTATTAGAGTAAATTAGCACAAACTGAACATCAACCAGCATCGATGTCAAACACCTGCTCTTACAAGCCTCTATTGCACTAACAGTAATGCTGCTCAGAATACTGTACGGTACTTTTATGTATGGACTGGTAGTGTAGTGCAGTTACTTTCTACATATGTCATTGGCCTGTTTACACAACCCTTCTGTGACTTAAAGGAATAGTTTAGTGTGATGTTCATTTTACTACTAAACATACTAGCTATGGTTTTCTCGATCAGCTCTGCTTCTTTAAGGGGAGGACCTGCACAGGAGTTAGGCTTCACATTGCTGCAGATGGAGCTAATAGCTCTTAATCAGTTTTAGATGAAGGTAAACTAAAACTACAGTGTTGGGGTGATTGTTCTCTGAAATGAACACATTTCCAAAGCTTTACTTTTCTATTTGCAAGCCCTTTAGTCTTTGTTTACCCCAGGCTGTGCAGTATGGTGAAGAAGGAACAGAAATAAAGGGTCTCTCTAGCAGATAAGTAAAGCATTGTAACTGTGTAAAGAATAATAACTCATACACAAGTACACTTTTTTGCACTTTGTTGCACCTATACAACAAGTTGCACCTTGTTGTATAAGTGTCTAATCAGGCTTTACAATAATATAAAATGCAATAACAATTGGTATTATTAAAGAAGAGAAATAATCAACCAAAATGACGTTTCCAATTTTTTTTTTAGGGGTATAAAACAATGGACTAAAGGTAAAAGTATTTAATCCCTAGATGGGAGGTTCCTGGAACCTTTGGCTGAAAATGGGCTTTAATTATAAAAAGGCCTCACTGTGAGTATTTTTCATTTCAACTTCCTCTGGAGACATGAAACCTCGAAAATTGTTGACTTGGTTTTCTGTTGATCATTAAATGTTAAGGTCACTGAATCGTTTTAAACTGCATCTATAGTCATCTACATTTCTTTTTCAGGCCTTAGCCAAGCACATTATTTAACCTTCTGCTGTGAGACTAGTTGAATAAAAGACGCCACCTAACAAGCACACCACTGCTTCTCTGACAGGGAGAGGATGGATAATCTGCAGGGAGAAACATTTTATCAGAGTCTTTGTACATCTTAAGTCATGTAAGTATACTTAAAGTCCTTGGTGGTCCAACACTGCTATCAGCATCTGGAATGTTGCACAGTGAGGACCCCGCTGAAAATGTTCTGTTCTCTGTCGTTGCAATTAGCTGAAGATAAACTTGGGTTTTACACTGTGCTGATTTATCCTTTGTTTTTTAAATTATTTACAAAATGCTCTTTCCCACAAGAAAGTACAAACATGGAGGCTGTGTTTATGGTCACTGACTTTCATTAATTTGTTGTCTGGCTATGAGAGGCATATGAAGATAATGATGCAGTGTTTATGTTTTGGAGGGTTTTAATGGTAATAGGCCTGCAACTGTTTGCATGTTTTGTACTTTAGTGTTAATGTGTTTACACACATATATGGAAGATATCTGATTGTTTTTGAGGACAGCACGTCTCTCCAAGTGTCAGTGCGACGGAGGGTTTGAGGAATGGGAGGTGGACATACAGTGGCAGACAGGGCAGTGACCCCATCAGTCTGAGATAAACCCTGCTGAGAGAGGTCTGAGGCCAGGAAGAAAAGTGCTCAATCACACTCAGTGCGTTTACATGCACATGTAATTGTATTATTGTCACAACTCTGCTTCTTCCTGTTTTATACAAAGTCCTGTTGAAATAACAAGTTTGTATTTCAGGTAAAAGTCTGTGTAAAACGAGGGGCTGGGGGACTCATCAGTAATGAGTCCACAACCCCAGAAATAAAAACATGTTTTAGCATTCTGGTCCAATAATCTGGAAGTCTGGGGACAATGAACATCATTATTTTTGATTATCTTTAAATAACAATGTTAAGCTAAGACCAGACTACATATTTAAAAAACAAATCCCAGTCAGAGTCAAAAACTCAAGGGAACTGCCTTTCCCCATAAACAGGTATTTTCAATTCTTGTCGTGCGTCATGTTCAGTGATGATCGAGACTCCATCTGGGCACCCTCATGACCTCCCAACAAGTCTGGCATGTTTGATTTTTGTCCTGCCTGAAACAATTTCTTCCATCACGTCAGAGACTCTGACCAAAGGGGGCACAGAGTCTTCTGCATGCTTAACAGTCACAAATGTAAACAAACAATAACAGCAAAGCAAAAGAAGAATGAAGTTGGTGCTGCAAGATGGAACAATAGGACTGAAAGTTGTGGAGCAGTGGAAACAACATCCCTACCACAGATCAAAAAGTGGGAAATTTTGGCAAGAAATAGCAAGCCCCTCATCGAGTAGCTGCTGTTAGCATTAACATCAAAGTAGCATATCACTCATCATAACATATGAAAATACAAATACAGCGTGGTAATTAAATTGAATGTACTTGTTTACAGTTTTCTCCTCTATGTGTCCCCTCCCTTTTCCATCTCCTTCATGTTGGTCGTAATGAGTAGTCAGATACATCAGTCTAGTCTCTCATGTCTGTTGTCATGATTTGATGGCTCTGTGATATAACATGACCATGTCTAGATGCTCAGGAAAATTGCACGAGGGAGTTATAACACTCAGATAACCACTACTCCAGAGAAAAAGAGGGGGGATGGTAGGTCTAAGGAACTCATATTCTCCTTAATTTAGTTTTAAATGCTGGTCATTGTTTTTAACATGTGTCCTTCACCTGACAGAACAACTCTGTGAACAAAACTACAAGTCTGTGGCATTAAGACCCTCCCTTTCCCCCCCGAAAAATGTCTTGTTCCCCCAGGCCCAACAAACAGTCCTACCAGTGTGGCATCCTACCATTGTAAGACCATTGGCTCATGGTAGCAAGCCCATTACAGAGCATAGACATTAGAATGAATGCAGAGCTGTTGACAAAATGGTGCTGAGCAGCTCTGAACCAGTTACCATTTTGTCAACAGTTGATCCATCAACTAATCAGAGTGGACTTGGATTATGTTCAGAAGTGGGCCTTAAAGGGGCCAAAGCTCTAACAGAACATCTCAGACACAGAGAATATAGCATTCTCATGGGTTCTCTGTAAATGAAATCTAGAGGGATTTTTTTAACCTTAGTGATTGTAAACATACTCTAGCAGTCATCAGAAATTAATATATGAAGCAGATTTGAGGCAAAATACGACCTCTCTAAAACCCACTGGTTACTGTAAAATAAATTAAGATATATATGCAATCATTTTTTTGTGACCACTGACATATGAACCACTCATCCTAATTTAAATTGATTTACCCTCATAGCCTGTTTTCATGTGTTACTTCAAAACATATTGCCTGACTCAAACCCGCCGTCGCAGGGACCAACATGGAGACCACCATCCGACACGGCTCTCTCTTGCTGCTAATGAGAACCTTAAGGCAGAGAACATCTGACTAACATGCAGTTGTGCATGACCAATTCTGAGACATTGTAGCTGTTTAAGTGCTGGGTGAGACATAAAGAGTAATAGCAGGGGCAAGGTGAAGATGCACCTGGACATAAATAATGAAACATCACTAAGTTAACAAAAGCAGTTGTAAATTTGGCACAATATCCAAGCTGCTGGAAAATACCCTCAGTGGCCAGAAAGAGCCTGTGTCACAAAGGAGGGCACCGTTTGAATTACACTCAGGGTGGCAAAATGAAAACGTATACTGTCAGAGCCAGGCAGTGTTTTCATGCAGACATACCTTGGAGTAACTGAAAGGGATTAGAACAAAAACATCCTGACAGCAGAGGCTGGCACTTTATAAAAATGACTCATAGTTAGTAATCAGATCCCAGACAAAGGGATGTTTTCACTCCAGCCTTTTCGATACAAAAGAAAAGGGGGCAGATGAGTGGATATTACTCTGAAATGAGACCTCAAAGTAATTCAATAGGACAATAAAACTCAGCAGATTCCCAAACAGTGACTTTTGTGTTGAGGGACTGTAAGGAAAAATCTCAATTCTGACTCCCCACCACACCTCACTACTTTCTTGGAAGCTTCTGTTCCACTCACCTCTTTTCCTTCTGTTGTAAAATGATTCCTCTCTGCAAAGAGCCCGTGTAAACTGGGATTTCACAATTGACCACAAGTCCTGAGAAAACCATATAATGTATGCTTTTGAGAGAACTTACAGCACCACACTATCATACTAATCAGGTCTCCAAGCTCTTGCTGAGGACCACCTTCAGAGACACTATTCCAAATAATGGAATGAAAATACTTTCCATTTGCTTAATCTAAATAAGAAAGGAATTGATTAATCTGGCCCGTGTGCCTGCTAGGCTTTTTGTTTGACTGATAAAAGTTCAATATACAATACACGGCAGCACTGCTGCTCCAGGCAATTCTCTTCAAATGAGACCATCAGGTGAAGAGTGAGAAATCTGGAGAATAAAGTGACTGTAATAATTCTTTGTAAAGGTACACTTTGCTTACACTTGGAGAAAAAACAATGTGCCATTTGATATCACCTGTTCTTTAACATGTTTTGTTCTCTAATGGCCCTCATTTAAGAAACATTTCTGTCATTTTGTAAAAGAAAAGGCCTTACAGGTGCACTCACACTCCTCTGCTCATCTTATGTGGATGCCATGAGATGAGAGGAGCACTCAATAGCTTGTTTCGGCCTACCTGATGGAGAGCCCAAGAGGCCAAGCAGGACCAGATGGGCTGAGGACGGGATACGGGGAATGAGGGAGCAAAGGGAGAGAGAGCATCGACAGTCAGGGACCACCATCATTGCTACCCACACCAGACTGTACTTACCACCACTCACCCCCCTGCATCCAATCCCACCAAATTCATTTGTAGCGCTGTGATCCTCAGCTGTAATGAATCTGCATTTGCACACATATGCGCAGTGGCTAACATGGTAATACTTTACTTTGAGATATTCCTGATGGAAGCCTTTATAAACAAGTGACCACAAAGACTCATCAGAATCCACATCAACCTCTCATATGCCTTTCTGTGATTTAGCTGTTCTCTAACATAGAGTTAAGAGGACAGCAAAGAATTAGCCCCTTTGGAGCATAGCATGGAGGGCAAATTGGGACTTTGTTGGCTCTGATGTTAGTTTAATGACCACTAATTAAAGAGCCCTTTCTCATGCGCGACTACTTCTGGTTGGACAAGCGTATACCTGAGCTAAGTCTTTTCAGGAAAGTGCCACTAAGGCTAAGATCAGTCACCTCAATCCTATTTTTTCATTTTAAGATTAGAAAAAGCTTGATCGAAGTGGATTATGAGATTAGAGACCCCCGAGAGGAAGAGTGATGGTCTCTAAACACCCTTTATAAAGAGTCTCTCTTCCACATATCTGGAAAAGCTATCTGAAGCAACTGTCTGATTATTTTCCTGCAAAGCAAGCCATTGCTGCTGTATTTATCCCCCAAGAGTTATGACTTTACTTCGTGCGTATTTGCATGCATAGGACATTTAGTACCACATAAATATTGACAGGACACTGTGTCGTCTCGGCGTACGCAACCCTGTTTGTGTCTCGTGCCATTGCGCCAGTGAGCCCTGGGTGGCTTCAGTTACTCATGCCATGTGTATACTTAAGCCAAACAAGGCCTAAGGACACTCCAGGGTGGTACAGAGTAAAGGAGGGGCGAGGAAGCTAGAGGCGAAGTAGTGTGGTCCCTCGGTTGAAGCCAATGATTTAGTGGCTGTTGATACCGGGCAGACAGCCCAGGCTCAGTCACTGACTCACTGTAGATGACGCTGCATAAGTCACTACACTTAAAATGTCCTCATGTGTTTGGAAATGTTCAAGTGGAAATCAGGCGCGCTCACACAGCTGGAAAGCGCTACTGGATGTGATTGTCTTTTTTCTCTCGTGCTTTTCCCTGAAGCGTTCATAAACAGATGGCAGAGGCTCATTAAGCTGTTGTCAGGACTATTAATGACATTGTGAACACTTTCCGAAGCTCTGTATGCCTTTGGGCTTAGGATTGCCAAAGCTCAGCCATTAAAAAAGGTGTTAGAGTAACACAATGCTGCTGTGAGCTACACGGTGAGGAATGGAAGCCATGAAAGAAAAGTACACACTTGGTTGAATGACTGGTAGAGGTGGGGTGAGCGATGATTACATTTTAGTGCTGGGTTATGAGAAACAATTGAATCATGTATCTTAGGTAGCTTTTATACTGAACACATTTGGTCCAGAGCAAATGTGCTCTGATTTGCTTTTTTGTAAAGTCAGGTTGATTTGGGCTGGTGTGAAAGCCCACGTGAACCCTGGTGGGTACAAAGGAACAGAACCCTTGTCCAATGAAAACGGGTGCCTTGGTCACTTGAACCAGAATTCAAAACAAACAAAGCCCAAATGAGGCAAGCAAACCAAAAAGCAGGGCATTGTGGCCTAAATTTGTCTAAATACAACAACAGTCAGCAAGCTAGTGTAGCCTTCACTGACAGTGCATCAATGTCACAATGTTAGCATTGCTAGCACCGCCATCCTCTGGTTCTCTCAACAAGTTAAGATCTTCAAATCCATGTGGAACAAGGTTGCAAATCACTCTGATGAATATGCAATTTCCATCTGAGCAGCTTTAATACAACTTTATCTTTAATTTATTGCTCAAAACACTGAGCTGCTTCATGCAAAGCAATTTTGTTACTCAAAGCCTGTTGTGTATTTATGGGTCATTGGGAAACAAAAGGCTGGATAGCAAGATCAAATGCCAAAGCTACAGCCCCAACTAGTGGCGGGTAGCAATATTAGCCTATGCAATATTTGACAGGCTTTGGCCCACCTGACAAAGAGCAGTGTGAAAGAAAACCAAACCAAGTGAAAAAATGAAGCATTGTTGCAAATATGGCATCCTCGAACTAAACAAAGTCTTCAAAATTTAAGGTGTGAAAGTGAATTTCATTTTAACTTTACAAAGCAAAGCATATTTATCATTGTTAGCATATCAGCAAATATATCTCTTGAGCGCTCAAGTATGTATACTTGACATATGTGACTGAATGATACGAATGGAGGGATCACCAGGAACATAGGCCGTACACAACTGCCTGATGTGTGATTAGCAAACAGAAAACAGCAACAATTATGTTAATTACAGATGCCATGACTGTTTTGAAAGTCTGCTCCATGACATGTAACCCCTCCTCACCCCTCTCATCAGGCATAGTATGGTCAACCAATCAGTGTAGAGCTCATATTATAGCCTCCTAGGGAGGGAAAAAGAGCTGCATCTGATCCTCTTCAGAGACAGTATTTTCATTTTTAATTGTAAATCAAACCCTTTCTCAGTGGACACTCAAAGTCATGACGTAAATGCTCAAACAGACTAGGACATGGGACCTTTAACAGAAAGAGTGCCTAAAATGATACTGATGAGCATTAATGTTCACCATTTTTTGGCAAAGTAAAACAAGCTAGCCCTATATTTTAGCTTTGAGTTCATGCTTTCATTAAGACACCCTTTTTAAAAAACTGGACTGGGATAGGTTTGAGACTTAACAAGTAAAAGAAGTTGTTTAGACTCACAAAAGTGTAATGCTGTGACTTGAAGTCTTGAAAAAGTTATCGTTCTACAAAATGGACATGTCTGAAAATGGAATTTCACCTTCCTAATGTTAAAGGTACCATATTATCCAAAATAATTATTTGATGGTTTGTTAGACATAAGAGACCGTCAATAGCCTGTCTCCACATCACAACATGAGGAAAAAAAAACTCTGTCCCTTGCTTAATCTTTCATAAAATGAGCGCTCATATGGTCTGTTTGAAAATGTACCCTATTGATGTAATTGGGGGGAGACACCTCCTGGGCCTGGTGTTTGTTCAGCCAACAGCTGCCTCCAGGCATTTCTGTGCAGCCACAGTAAATACTCAATCACAGACACTGTCCTGCCTTTAGCAATAAAAGACAATAAAATAGTGTTTTAGTACCTCTTAGTGGTTGTTATGTTAAAGCAGGAAGTAGCTTGTTTATACAGGAAGTTGTTATGTGGAAGCGGCCATTTTGTCTTCATGCACAACCAGGGGTGGGTTCGAAAAGTCCTTTCTAAGTCCTTTCCTATCCACTTTCCCTTAACCCCGATGGAAAACGTCACAGGGTCAAGGAAAGGAGGGAATAAGAGGAAAGGAAAGGAGAGCTGCGGTTAAAGAGGAATTTGACTGCACTTTAACTTGGTGTCACATTTATGCAACGACGATTTCTTGTGACGCAGGTAAGCCATGACGAACTACAATGTTCCGAAAGTGAACTACAAGAAGCGTTTTTGTCATCTGCTTTTTGTTTTGTGTCAGTTTGACCTGTTAACATTAACAATCCATGATCAGAGGATTTACCTGTGACAGGTGTTTTGTCCTTTGGTCATGTAGTGTGTGTTTTCTGCTCTTAGCTGTGAGATTAGGTGAGAGCATCTATAAATGTTGACATCTTTGGCAGGGCACTTAAAACCTGAAGTCTGCTAATACACCAGAATGTTGCAGAAGCACTATTCTCCCTGTTTCATTCCAATATATCATTGTGAACATTGTTTAAATTTGTCATTATATTTGAAGTATTGTAAAATGCCTCATTTGTCCTTTTACTGATTGTTTTTAAATAAGCGTTATTAGAGACCCCATTGATCTGTCTTATTATTGGCATGATTTACTTCATAAATTAAGATAGATTGAAATGTGGTAATTAATATATAATATTATTAGAGGAAACAAGTTCCACAGTTGTATGTTTAATATTCATCCATGTTGCAGGCGGTTATGGAGAAAAAGAAATGCTTTAAAGTAAGTGCTTTATAAATTATAACATGTTATTGTTTGTCTGTCCACCAATTTAAAAATAATTAAAAAGGAAATAAACTAAAGTTTACATTTTTGAAAGCACTGAATTTGAAGCATATCTCTTTCTCTATACCTGCCAAAAACGTTTACTCAGTATTATACACATACCTTCATAGTTCCACAAAACTCGTTCTTTCTTCATCGCAAGTTTCCATACGGGTGCCGATTTTATATACCGTCACCTTCCGCAAGGCATTATGGGGCGCTTCTTTCTCCTTTCCTTTTGTAAAGGATGGTCCAGTGTTTCCTAAGCTAAAGGAGATAATAAAGGAAGCAACGACCCTCCTTTCTTTAACTTTTGGAGAATTCGAACCGTCCTTGTCATTGCCGACGCTGAAATGCTTCTGGGTCATTTCTTCAGTTAGGAAGGTTCCTTACCAAAAAACGTCTATCCAAACGCACCCCAGGAGCCTCCATGTTCTTCATCTGCAGCCACCCTTTCCTTTAAGCTTGTGAAAACATCATCTGTAAGTTTTTTTGTTGTCTCATATTTTAGTCATGTGTGATGATATGTGTGACATAAACTGTGTGAGTTATGATTCACGCTGAAAAATGAGCAGACTGCATTCAGAGCAACATTTTATTCAAAGTACAAGTGCATTATGATTCCATACATATACAGGAAAATAAATAAAACAGTTAAGTTAGATTAAAATGTATATATGGTATATAGTAGGATTGGGCATCTTTCTTAGGCAAGACACTTCTAGTTACATTCTTAGTACAGCTAGGACTATACACATATGGAGACACCATGAGACTTGGCCAACTAAAAATTGTTAGAATTTGATTTGAGTCCAGCTCTGGCTGTCACATTTTGATGAGTCCCTTGGGCAAGACACATAACCCAAAGTTTCTTCCAGTTCTGTATCAGTTGTGTGTAAATGAGTATGAAAGTATGTGGATATGTTAGCAACTGCTGATGGACGACTTACACCATCAGCGAGTGAGTGTGAGAGTGAATGGGTCTAGTTACCATTACCATTGAACAAACAAGGATCCAATAGTGTACCTGTGGATTTTGGTATGTTATAGTTTTAGTTTTTATTTTTATTATTATGTCATACAAACATACATAATAATATGCCCAGTTTACATGGGCATACATGACACCACAAAAACATTCCAGGGTCAAGAACCATAAAAAGGTCATTTACAGTTACAGAATGTAGGAGAAAAGTCAAATAAACATTTCAAAATAAATTAGACAAACAAAAAAGACTAAGCACTACTTAAACAGACTACCTTGCCTTCTTTTCCAAGCTTTTGAGACAAAGTTAGGGAGCTTAAACACATCAAATTTAAAAGGCCACTTCAGTTCTTGCTCATCTGGCCACAACAATACATCAGATTGCAAAGGAGCAATTTCATAAAACAATAAGTCATAACGCTATTTTTACAAGATCAGCCAAGAACAAACCAGAGGTAGCTGAAAATTCAGAAAAATGATTGTAATCGATCGATCAATCTTTTTTTGTATAATCAGTGAGGCAGTGATAAAAATATGAAAACTGGCTAATTTCTTTGCAGTCCTACAAGATATTTTTAAGACCATTTCCAAAGGCTCACAAATTTGCATGTCAATGTGGGGCTGAGGTAAAGATGTGGATGTCATCAAAGCTATTGCTCTTTATCAGACTAATAAGAACATAAATGACAACATCAAATATCATGGTTATACATTAAGCTATTATTGAGATCTCTCAGACACATAAGGTTAAGTTTCAGTTTTAACATTAAATTGATTTCAACTCTTCAAGAGACTGGGTTAAATAATATCCAATAATTATCCAACTTTTCTTGCACCAAACATGAATTTTGCAGGACCCATAGCCAAGAGTTGACTACTCAAAACAACACTCAGAGAAGTCTTAAGATGAACTTCTGAACTGTGAGTTGTGATGTGAGACAGTGTTTCTTCAACTTCTTGTAATGAGAAATCTTAAATAAAGCACCCACAGACTCCTACTGCAAATTTTGTTGAGTATTTTCCTCATCATGATGCTGAGTTATGGAGAAAACAATACATAAATGTTACAGAGAAGAGTGGACATAGAAAAACAGAATGAACTTTCAACATCACTTCAGCTTGGGGAAACAGTGGAGGCGGCAATGAGAGCTTGCAGAGCTCCAGACTCATGTTGTTGATCCTTATGTGGTCACACACAAACCTAACCATCGTCCTCTGGGATATCCTCTCGGAGGGTAAGACGGTGAGTGCATGACAATTCCCCAACTGACCCTGCAGAAATAAAGAAAATAAAAGTTTGAGCAGGGATTTGACAGATAAAACTATGCATGCATTTTATTTATCTCAATACTACGCAGGAGCAGTTTTGGGAATTTGGTGGCCCCAGGGTATATATTTAAACGTTTTTTAAAGTCCAGAAAATAAACAATATTCTGTCATTTTAAACACAGGTGGAAAGAGAGAGCACTGTCAACATTTCACAAATATATTAGACAATGGGGTAAAACTGGCTCCTCATCAGTCTCACCCTACCCTCAGACATTACCAACTTGTTTTTGCAATTTGGATAGTTTCAGGTGAATTACTTGCATTTTTATATAATTTTACAGCAATGGCATATTTTCCAAGTTGCTGTATTTTAATCTAAATTATTTTTGCTTTAATATAATATTACTAACACATTTGTGCAATGTAAGTTAAAATATTGCAAGCAAAAGGCTGTGCACTGTCCATATTGTGAAAATAGCTGCACAATATACTGATAAAGCAAAGCTGTCCAAACTTTTTCACTGAGCACCACACATAGAAAAATACAGTGAAGCCTGTGCCACCTTGATAAAACAGTACCTCACCTTTCATGGGTACAAGTTAAGGACTTTGCCTCGGCCAATCAGATATCAGGGGGCTCTGGTTGTCCCTAGCCACCACTAGATTCACCTCTGTCCAGGATGAGAATGACACCATGTACAGCAGGGAGGAAAGACACTGGCAGCCTATTTCCAAGTTCAGACAAAAACAAGAGGAAACTGCAAAAGACCTCCTAAGTTTGTTAAAGCATTGATGGTCAAAGTTGAGTAAAGAGGATTAGCGCAACTTGTTTTGTAAAACTTGATTTGAAAATTTGTGCTACTCGCCACTACGTCCTTTGTTTTTTTCATCAGTCAGCACTTCATGTTCTGAAGCAGGTCATGCTCTACTAAATCCTTGCAAGTTTATTGTGGGCCGGTTAAAATTGGAGTACATGCAGCAGTCAGACCCTGAGTTGTAGTGTGGTTACCCTTGAATAAAACAAAAAACTCAAAGAAGATGTATAACTTTACTACATGGAGATTTTACTTCTTTTCAGCAAGTTTACACCAGCCTCAGATGTCCGCAGAACATTCTCTTTAAGTGTTTTGCCTCAAAATCCACTCTGAAGTTTGATTTTGGCATGCCAATAAACCCCTCTGTTTCATGCCCATTCAGAACTGACAGCCTCATAAGCTGTGTCTGACTGCACGCTCCTTGAATAGTGGATGTGGCTTGTCTTTCCAGAGCCGGCCTCTGATACGTACTATGGCCACGCAGCCATGCCTGAACTTGTGCCCTTTACTGGAACTGGCTGC
Source organism: Cetoscarus ocellatus (assembly GCA_037902135.1). Lineage (NCBI taxonomy): Eukaryota > Metazoa > Chordata > Actinopteri > Labriformes > Labridae > Cetoscarus > Cetoscarus ocellatus. The sequence goes on from JBAMNC010000875.1 coordinate 200,528, forward strand.
GGGCTAAACAAACACCTGGCTCAGAGAAGGTCTTGCATCTGACGGATGTGGCGTATCCTCCGTACGACATCATTAGGGGAAAATGTTCAAACAGCCTACTTGAGCACGCATTAAGAGAGTAAAGAAAAAGAGCATATTTTGTGCCATTTGCTGCACCATTTGTTTGTATTGTAAATTGTAAATGTTAAATGGACTTGAGCTTATATAGCACTTTTCTAGTCTTTCTGACAACTCAAACCTCAGGTCACACCTTCTCATTAACACCGATTTGCTCTCTCATCCAATCACTGAAGAGTTTTCACATGCTCTCCCTTGACCTTCCAGTTGATGGTAGAGTGCACTACCAGATTAAGCCACCAGCACACCAATAGTCAAGAAATGCTTCTTATTAAAATGTTTTTCATTTCAATGTACTTTTGAGGTTTGCTGCAGAAATATAAGAAATAGTCTAGGGACCACAGTTGGCCCCTGGGCTATTGTTTGGACATCCCTGAATTAGAATAAATTGATGAAGAACAATATTTCAGAATTACTTTGAAGATACTGAAAATTGCTGAAATCTTACTGACCCTGACTGAATTGCACAAGCAAGCAGTAAAGGTAAACGGTACTCCCTTGCTCTGTGCTCATTCACTACACTTACTTTCACTCACCTGTTCAAAGATTGCCAAGCAGTGCCATTTTTTTTTCTTCAATTCATCGTGAAGTATGTTGAAAATTTTATTTATTTTATTTCGAGCAGTTTTACTCTTCATATGGGCTGGGTATTTCCAGCAACCTCAAGGTACAATACACATCCCAGTTTTGAGACTACAGTGCAATAAACATCATGATATGCATAAATCGTGGACACTGACTACATCTTTAACAGAATTTACTTCTACTCTTTTTTGTTGTGCAAGTGCAAAAAGAGCAAAGATGGGCTTGAAAGGACTCTACAACAAGAAGATGAAACTTCAGGTCTTCAAAGTTCTTAGAAGTAATTGAAGATTTGTGCTGCATTTTGTAGTTTGGCTGCTTTTAACTGCATCATTGCTAACAGTACTCCAGGTGTATTTAACAACTGCCGTAACAGCTTTTGGGGTGGTATTGATTGTGTAGAATCTATATCGATACACGTATCAGAAAGGAGTATGTGAAGATATTTTGCCTAGGCCTATACCTCATATCAAATGGTCATTATACATCTCAGTACTCCTTGAAGTGTGAGACCTGAGGTAATTACTTACCTTTGCCTTATTGTACAACACCCTTTAACATCATCTTAGAAGCGGGAGCTGTACGAAAGCAAAGAAGCTTCAGGATCTGCATGTCTGAAGTGTGTTGCAATAAAAGCATGAAGAGCAATAAATTCAGATATTAAGGAGTTTTTGTGACTGTTGACAAAAAAGTCGGTGAAAAGACTTTAAGTGGCTCTGTGTTTTCATCTCAGTGTGTAGGCAATAGTGTGTGTGTGTGTGTGTGTGTCCACTCTGAGCCTCTGTCAGCTTCAAACTGCAGCCTGTCGAGCTGTGATTCCCCCTAATGGTCTATCTCTCCCAACAGATGTACTCCTCTCTGCTCCACAGCTGCATCCCACATGTTTTCACACTGCTGGACGAGGCTTTTATATTCTTTTTCTCCGCGTGGAGCTCTCAACTTGTTGGTGGTGTTTGCAGTAGTGTTGGGGGCAGATTCCCTTTCTGCACATGGTATCGTTCCTTCCCTCCTGTAACATCCAGAGTACTCGCAATAGCAGTTTGGCTATACTTGGTCCTGAAATATCTCCAGTTGGGTAACGTAAAGAATGTTAGAGGGTGGGGGGTCAGATCTGGCAGGGTCTGCCATGGCTTCATAGCACACAGTCATTTCCATAATTGCCCACAATCAAACCAACCCCTCCTGGATTCCTCCCGCTCCAGATTCCTGTAGATAAGCTGAGCTGGGGCTCTGGTGAGTGCTGGAGACCCCCCGAGTAAGAACAGGTGCCGCCAATGTAACTGATTTCAGATTCTCTGTGTATCTAAAAAAAAGGGGGGGCTGTTGTTTCACCAGTAATTGCCCCGGTTGGAAATTGTCTTTTGTGCTGCTATCGTGCCACTTCTCTGGAGAGGGGAATGAAAGAGGAATTGTCCCACATTCGGTCGGGTCAGTATAATCAGGAGAAAAATTTAGATTCCTACAGTATGTTCAACTCCAGGGCAACAAATTGCTGGGCAGCAGGTCACAGTGACTGGTTCACATTGCGGTTGAATCTTCACTGCCTAACACATGTAATTCTTCTGTCTGTGGCTACCAGAATAAACCTTTTAGACCACATTTAACAAACAAAGTCAAACACCCAGAACACAGTTTGTGATGTAACATGAGAGTCTCCTGGTGTCTTGAAAGAATCTCAACCCTTCACCATCAGCTAAGCGATTCAAGGAGTGAAAAACTGTCGATCCACAAGGTTTTTTGTTTGTTTGTTTTCTGTAAGGTAACTCCAACATATGAGAACAGTGACAACATCAGATTTCCCACTGATGTAAACATATCAAAACTAAAACAAAAACTTCTCTTTATAAATGTGGGTCATTAAAATACAATAACATCAAGATGGTATCAGATTAATGAATCAGCCATCAATATTCATCTTGTCTTGAATGATGATGACGATGATGATTAAATGCATTTTTGTGTCTTTTAATGCTTTAAATGTTACAAATTTTCTTTTTTTCACTCTGGAAAACACTTTAAATTACTTTATAGATAAATGGATCCATGTAAATATACTTGCCTTTTTCTAAATGCACTTCAGTTCTGGGTGTATTAGGATTTTTTTATATGTCACAAGTATGACTTTTAATCTAATCAACTTCTTTTTAACTTAAATTAATGACTTCTTATCTAAAAGCTCTGGCCTTTATTGTTTTATAGTTTTTCAGCAAAAAAAGTATGACTTTCCCCATAGGTCAGATTTTTCATAGAGAATTTGAGTTATTATCTCAAAAGTTTGAGTTTTTGATTTATTTATGACGCACTATGATGGATGTTTATGTTAGAAAAAATCTATAATAAAAAGTTAGATTTTTTTTTGTCAGAACACCTGCTTTGTACACAGAACAATCTTAATCTGGACCTCGACTTTACAGTGTAAAAGACAAAAAAGCACACCTTAATCCTCAAAACTACACAGAATGTAATGAAACTGCATAAATACAAAGGCACAGGCTTCATTGGGTTGTCTAAAAAAATCGAAAAAGTTAATTCATCAGCTTGTTCAGTTCTTGTTTTTGATCATATTTTTTTATTCATTGAAATTTTGTACAAAAGAAATCAGTTACATTTTAGTATATGGTCCATGAATTGTCATGAATTCAAACATCTGTACATCTGTTTTAACCCTATGTCATGCATGACTACATTCATTGATTAACAGATTAACTACAGTGTTTCAGTCATTATTATTCATGATTTATCAGTAGTGTTCATGAATACCTCATGTTAAGTCTTCAACTTCAAGGTCAAGACAAAGAAATAATACATTCAATGAACTCTTAACCTTGCAATCACGATTGCTTCAACATTAGTCCTTCATCACGTTTGTGTTACTCATTATTAATTGATGAATCATAATGACTGAAACACATTAGTAAAAGTCTTAATGATGGGACAAAAGCCCAATTGTTAGATTAAAGTAAAAAAAAGTCAAAATTATGTTATGAGCAGCCAAAATAATGAGATGAAAGTCAAAATAAGGAGATTAAAGGTCACACTTATGAGAAAAAAGTCAAAACTCTGAGAAAGAAAATCAGAATGGGATCAAGTCATTAAAATGTAGTTAAGAGTAATTGTCATGAAACAAAAGTTAAAACTGTTAAGTCAGAATATTATGAATAATGTCATAACTTTAAAAATCACAAGCATGAGGAAAAAGTCACATTTATTTATGATTTAAAAATCATAATTTCGTAATGTGAAATTAAAGGATAATGAGGAATCTCATGACAATATTCATGACCTCAGTCTGTTTGAATTATGACTCACCTTCTCATAATTTTGACTTTTTATCTCATAAACTTGACAGTATATCAAATATATTATCAATAAAAATGTTGTCTTGCTCACAACACAATATTCTAATTAAATAATGATGACTTTTTAATCTACATTTTGGGGTTTTAATCTTATGAATTTGACTTTTAAATGTAATTTTAAGACTTTTTATTTTGTATATATGACTTTGAATCCCCCCCCCTTTTTTTTACATTTTACCCCCAAACAGTTTTTGAATCCCTTAATTGTGTTTTTTTCCCAACAAATTGAACTCCTCAACCCATTAGAGCTTTTATCCATTCATTGAATTTCCAATTTCTCTCACTTTATTTTGCTTTTATCCCCAAATTTATACTTTTTGTGCCATTAATAAGATATTTTCTGAGAAATTTGTCTTCATACAATACCATTGTGTTTTTTGTAACATACTAATGAGTACAGCATCATTATTTTTACCTCATCCACTACTTTAATATGACTTGAGAATTTAGATTTTGTTCATTACTCTCATTTTCTTTTTTTCCCGGGAGAATGTCCTTCCTATGATACCTAATCATTGCAGTTTTATTTTGTAAGCCTCATATATTAAAGACGGAAGCGCTCCTCTATCACAAGTTTCTTTATCCTTACTGTCGATAGGGTTTATCGCAGAGTCTCCCGCAGCCTCCACCCTCTCCCAGGTAAACTGTTTACCTCGACGTGGACGCGACCGTGGCCACATGCGCGCCCCCGCGGAGTCATACGTCACCGTGCTCGCTCCTCTTCTCGCGCGCTGGTTAAAAAGAAGGAGGAAAGAGCACGAGAAAACATGTGAGCGGTCTGAGGACTTTAGTGAGAGACAACTTTTATGTCTTATATGTTTTTTTTATCCTGACCCCTAACGCCGTGCTGTGCTTTAAAAGGAATTACATCTGAGGAGAAGGGAACGTCACGGCTCTTCTGCACTTCACGCTGTTTTGACTTTTTGGGTTCATCAGGATACATTTTAATATTATCTTGCTTTTTTGAATTTTTATTTTGCTTTTTTGTTTTCTTGGCTGTACTTTAAAAGCTGAAGCAACAATGATTCATTTTTCCTCCATGGCAGAGAATCAAATTTAGGACACCTGCTCTTACAAGAAAAGCAGATTTTCTCCTAATTATTGGCTTCTTGGAGATAACAGCCAATCCTTGAAATAAAAAAACACTGCAGGTTTTCTCTCAAAAGGGAGATTTAAAAAAAAAAAAAAAAAAAACATTTGCTTTATTCGTTTTTATTATTAGCTTATTATTTCCAGTCAATTTTATGATTTTTTAAACTATGAAGCATTTGCAATTCGTCCTCGTCCTGGCCATCGCGGTCAACTTGTGGGAATGTGGGGACGCAAAATTCGGTGAGAGGGGAGAAATAAGCCCCAGGAGGAGACGATGCTACGACGGCAGCATGCCCAAGCGGCTGAAGAAAAGGGAGCGAAAAGTGCTGCTTGACGGCAGCAGCGGCAGCGGCAGCGGAGGAGAAGTCTGCCACAGGTTGTACCCCCGAGTGTCCTGCTGTCCCACCAGGAGAGCCGCCTACCAGATCCTCCACCGCAGGGATGCCAGGGTAGGTCCATGTCCCCCTCCACCGCTGCTGAAGCGCCTCGGGAGATGCATTTACAGCCCTGGTGTATTGTCATTCTGCTTATTACTGCCGACAGCTGACTTTGGGGACGGGAATGGGGAATTGCCTGGGGGTAGTCTGATATCAACAGACTTACTGTATGTTTCTATGGGGCTCAGTTCTGACTTTATCTCCTGATAACCCAGTTTTGTGACGCACTAGCCTACATGTCCTGGCCGTCATTTCATCATCCTTTATGCTCCAAGTCCTAATATCATCAGAAAAACGTATATTACCCTTCTGTATTTACCTTAAGTGCTTACTTTCGCTTACATGTTTTGAAAACGACTGAATTCACAGTTTTTTAGGCTATAATTTTCATGTGTTTGTTCAACTATTAATTCAGCTGTTCCATGCGCTTCGGCGTTTCCATGGTAATCACTCACCGATTTTACGTTACAGCTTCTCTGGTCAGTGTTGCCAAGTCCGCTTTTTATAAGCGACTTTCGGCTTGTTTTTCTGTGTAAGACAAAGCGTTTCTTGACTGTCGCGGGTTGCGGTCTTTTGGGGCTTGTAACTGAAGTGTAGTTGCCTATTTGGGCTTGCCTTGTTTCTAGCCTCACTCACTTTAATAGAGGGAAACACGGTAGTTACCTCCGCCAATGAGGTTATGTTTCTGCCGGCGTTTGTTATTAGTTTGCTTGTTTGGTTAACAGGGTAACTTAAAAAGTTATAAACTGATGTTGATGAAATTTTCATCAAAAATGTTATTCATAGTACAAGGAAGAATGGATTAGATTTTGGTGTTGATCTGGATGCAAGATCTAGGATTTTTAAGGGACTTCTTAACATTGCCAGACAGGGCATTTTCAACATTTTCGCTGATAACACACTAAGTTCATAACTGCTTTTAATGACATTCCCAAGGAATTTTGGTCATAGCTCAAGGCAGACGTAATAAGATTTTGGTGTTGATCTGAATCTGGATGTGGATCCAGGCACTTTTTTTTTAAGATATGTTAATAGTGTGAGATAGAGCAGTTTTCCACATAATGGACAATAACATGTCCATAAGTGGTGGAAATAACTTGGCAGGGGTTTGTGCTCTCAAAGCACTTCTAGTTTGTTCTAAGAATTGCTGTTCTCCTTTCAGGACCTGTCAGAAATGAAAAGGGTGATAGCAAAACATTATCTTATTTAAGCCCTTTCTTGTAATGTGTCAGAGCAGGTTGGTAAAGTAAATTATCCTAGAGCAGTGGTCATCAACCTTTTCCAGTAAAAGATCATGTATGACATTAACTGGGGAAGGTAGGTCTACTCACCAGGACTCAACAAACAACCAAAATTATTAGGTACCTTTCAGTATTTGTTTATTTTTTTTATTAATCCACATTGAAGCCTTTAGATGCATTTCTTCAATCTGTCAAAAACTTTAAAAAATCATAAAAGTCACATGTGCATTAAACAATTTGCACAGCCAATTGCAAAGCAAAATTCAAGATTTTAACTCTTAGGATTAATGACTGGAAAACTGTAATTATATCACATAAAACTTTTTTCAAAAGTCTGACAATCTGTCTTACACTACACCTACTCTGTCTTAAACAGTCCATCTGACTTGTCAGATTAAGACCAAATGTGTTAAAAATCTACCAGAAATTTCTCAGACATCTACCAGATGATCAAGATCTACAGGTTGGTGACGGCTGTCCTAGAGGGTTTTGACACATGAAATAGCCTTTAAGTGAAACATTTTGAGTTTTTTGCATGTCAAAGGTTGAAACAGAAAAAGTGAATTTACTTGTTGTATATTTATACATAGATATTTTATCAAATAGCAGCTCTCCTATGCATTGTGGTGGGTTAGGTCGCTTGTTTTGGACCTTTATTCTGTCATTTTAAGAGCAAAGGGGCTTGTTTTGCACTTTTTCTATAGACTTGGTTTCTTGTTTATCTTATGAGATCTGTCAATGGTGGAAAGGGCTAGCATAAGCCATGTAAAGGTTTATACTTAAAAAGACTGGATCTGTTGTACTTTAACATCAAAGTTTACCCTTTAAGACAGAAGGTATGAGCTACTTCATGTTGTTCATGTAAGTCCCAGTCCTTTCATGACTTTTTGGTTTAAATACACAAAAAGCATTTGCTGAATTTATTTATCTAACATGGAAACTTAGTGACAGTATGGAGAAAGGTACTGAATTTGTTGGTTCTGACGCCATGGGAAAAAGTTCAGATGTCATTGGAATAAGTGGTTCTCAACTGGCTGGTCAGGACCCTAAAAGGGTCATTAAGTTATTTTCAGTGAGTTGAACATGTGTGTCGAAAAAACAATATTATGTATGGAAGCCTTAAGCAGATCTACATCTATTTTATTCCCTTTTGTCATGACAGCAGGGAAATTGTTGTTGCCCCCCCCAGGTCTCAACCTGTTCAGACCTATTTTGGCATCTATGCTTTCACCAGAACCCTAGGAAGCAACCAATGAATGGATTGTATTTCAGTGAACAAAGTTAAACCAGAAGTGCCCCAAGAGCACAAATCTCTGCCAAAGCATTTCCAACATTGTCGAACATGTTATTGACAAAAAAATGTGGAAAACTGCCTTATCTCACGGTTAACAAATGCTTGAAAAGAAATCCTAGTTTCACAACCAGATTTAGGTCACCGGCAAAATCTAATCATTTCCCCCTTATGAGATGACCAACCTGCTCTGAAAATGTAATCAAAATCCAATGAGAACTAATTGAGGTATTTGAAAAATTATGGGGAAACTGCCCTATCTCACAATTTTAACCAATCCTTTCAAAATTCTTGGATCCACTTCCAGATCAGGATCACCCCCAGAGTCCAGTGGATGGTCCTTAACTTTGGTTCACAACTTTTTGAATTATTTTGTTAAACTAACAAACAAACTAACAAATGCTAGCAGAATTATAATCTACTAGGCGGAGGTAATGAGATGTTTGAATTCATGTCCCTCAAGGGCCTCGTAAATTATGATCTCTTCAAGCATGTTAGTTTTGTCTCATTGTTCAGTTTCATGTTTTGCCCCATTTAAGGTCTGAACTGCAAGAATTTCATTAAATAAACTTTTGTGGTTAAATATTTTGGAAAATTTGTATAGCAATTTGTCATTGTGGAGGTGATGAAGGGTCCTGAGGCTGGACCAGTTCAGATGCACTGATTTAAATCAGGGCTTTAAACCCCCTGTTCAGTTTCCACGGGGGAGAGAAGTATAAAGCAGGCGACTGTATGCGCCAAACTTGTAGCGGATTCCGCTGGATCCTCACCGGGCCATTCTCATGTAAACCACGCTCGGGATCATTCAGTGGCTGGGTGGTATCTCACTTTGTGTTGCGACAAAAAGCCATATTGCATCATTTAATTTGCTCAAGTCATGCAAATAAGAGGGGGGGAAACTGAATAGGAAGAACTCGACTTCTCCTCCTCCCCACTACACTGCCCACACACGGAGCCCTTTCTGATTATAGCAAAAGAATAACAACAACACCATTGTGTTTGTTGGTTTCACTAATGGGAGAAGCTGGAGAACATCACTCTCCCCCAGTCATCAGCCCTGTCCAAGTGTTAATGCCTTTGAGAGGGTGTGTGTCCTTCACTATATCCCCCTGCCAACCAACTTACACCTATTCCCTGAGGACAAGTGTTTTGTTAAAGCTTAGAGTTGCCCACATCAGTGCTCTCCCAGTCTCTCTCACCATATGAGCTCTGCAGAGTGACATGGGATTTTTTTTTTCCAAGTGTGGCATTGTATATTGATATGTTTGTTCCGGTGATTTCATTGGCAGAAGCTGTTATGCAGATGCTATCATAGAAAGATGTAATCCTGTAACAGCTGTTCTCCCACATGAAGCTATGCATTGCAGCTTGGGGAGATGCCAACTTTTGAAACTGTAACTGAAATAGCCAGGGAACTAGTTACTGACAATTCTAGTTTCTTACAGCCCCCTGTGTCTGTTTTATTATGTCTCCATTCCTGACCTGCTTTGCTGTGTCCTCAGAAAAAGTGCAACAGCTGAGCCCCGTTGCCAGTTTCTCCCTGCTTTTGAGGAACATACTCACTCACTGAGATTCAGCAATGGACAACAAACAAAGGTCCACTTGTTCTGGTTTGGATGATGGCAACATTGGAGCCCATCCCAGCAACATATGGACACAGGGCATGGCTGAGAGCACACAAATGCCACTCTCCATGGACCCCGTGCCAGCTCATGGCACACAGAATCAATGGGCAATTTAGAGCAGGAGGGCAGGCATGCCCACAACACTACATGGCATGAGTGTGGAGGGCACGCAGACAGAGGAACCTACCACACATACAGGGTCATGGCCAGCCCGGAGCTCCCTTTGTGAGTGAAACATCAACAGTTAGAAGAAATGAGTGTTCATTTAGTAGATGAAAAGTATGACGAAGAGGTTGGTTGAATATCCTTTTAAAGTGACTAAACAGAGTATATACTGAAAATCTGAAGTGAATCTCCAGACCTCTTTAAGGGACCCTTCTCACCATACCCTATTGCATCTTCAATTTCAAACTGATGAATGAGTGACAAAGTAACATAGACTGATTGTATGCTAGCACTACTTAGCAGTCTTGAGCCCTTTTCACAGTGCATTTGTGCACATGTGCTGCATTGACGCTCTGCCATCATTTTGGATTGAGAGTCATATTAGTGCCGCCGCTATGTAACACAGGCATCCTCAGATACTCAATTCACAGTGCTTGTGGCACTATGGAACCAAAGTGGGTGGGTACCTGTGGGACATGTCCCGGAGGTGCTTCTTTCCCAAAGGAGTGATGCACACAATAAGCAACGGCAGGGGGAAATGCTATCAAAACAAGGATGGCGGACGAGCTGCCTGTAGTATTTTTTCTCTTGGTATGATATTGTGAAATGTATGTTTTTTACAGCCTGCTTCAAAAAATGGCTTAAGCCTGAATCTGTAATACATCTATGTGCTCTCACTGTATGGTGGGTGATTTTTTTTTTTTTTGTTTACATCGCACCTGTTTTTATTTGATTGTTACCATGGTTGTGTTTGTTGTGCAACCTGCTTTTGTCAGCCTGCTTCCTGATTGGTTACTGTGCGGCTGATCTATGTGATCTTCGCACACCACAGGATTTCTGATCGTAAATACTGAACATGTTTAACACCTACAGCAGCTACAATTCTCTTGTGGACAAATCTGGAAGGGTAAAGACGCACTTCACATGCCTCACACCACTGGAAAATCTGTCAGGATAATCTTTAAAACAGTCAGATTATCTGGACTTCACTGATTTTGGTCAGAAGGTGGAAATAAGGAAAAAAAAAGGCCACTTACCTTGAAGTCTGCACCCATCTTTGGATCAAATCTATTCTAAAATAGCTGCCAAAGTTAATGCTGAGAGAAATATTCACCGTAAGTGATAGCTTAAGTCATGTTTCACTGTTGCAGCTTTTCTGCAGTCAAAGCAAAGTGTAAGGCATCCATATGTTGGCCTCTGGTCCCGTGGTCTAATTGACTTCGACAGACTGCTAATTTGTTGATACCAGAGAGGGAATGATGTGCCTGTCTATCTCTAAATTGGTGTTTAAACATGGACCTCACACAGAGCAAAGCACTACCAGCCTGCCTGCCTGCCTGTCTGCCTGGCTACCCAAGCAGTGCTGCTCTTGACCTGAAACAGATTACATTGTGTTTCATTACAGCTAATTTGTTATGTAAATAATCCAGCTAATTTCTTTGGGATTAACTCTTTGTGTACCTTTGCATAATGACCCCGAGTCAGACTTGTGCCTCTTATTTGTCTTCATTCATTTCATGCTTTGAGATCTGTCAGACATGGAAATTGTGCTCTGATTTTAAGTGGTAATGAACTCGGGTAAGTAGGCAGTGAATGAAATGATTTCTGTGTTTATTTCTCTAAACAGACAGGGTGTTCCAGCCTCAGCGTTTAACAGATTGGTATCAAAGGATATAGAAACATGTCAAAACATCTCTGTGTTACAGATGTTGGTATGATATTGTAAAACCTTGCGCCTCGTTTCCCCTCGCAAATGTGAATGGTGTCTATAGGTTTGCAGATATATGGATGTAATCTCCAGTTGTCCAGAGTAATGGGGTGCATTTATCTGACGATGGATAAAAACTTCATAGATCCTACCTGTAGCCATTGTGGACAGTTTTTTTTTTTTCTGATTCCTTGCCATCTAGTACTTTGGATATGGGTTATAAAAATACCCGGACAAATACGCATAAATGAGGTGTTAGATTAATATAGAATAACGCAAATACCTCTTTGCCAAATTACTTCTGTCCAACTTCATGCAGATTGTAGTCGAGAGATGCTGCAGACTTTCACACCATGAAGTCACTGTCTGTCTCCTCTCCTCATTCTTCAATCTACTGAATTGAAAATAAAGATGCTGTGTGAACAAACTGTTCTGCACAGTACCAACCCTGACAATAACTATCCATCTAACCACATGCCAAATCTGCAGATCATGTAGAAAATAAACAAATTCCAGGATGACATTGATGTTTAACATATGATCCAGGATGAGGAGTGATGGGTTTATGACATCCAGTGTTGCTTCATATCTTGTTGCCAGAGTACTTTGCGGGTGCCATATGGGAGGAAGGTTCTGTTCTAATACAGTTTTGTTTTCATGAGTTTCTGTTCGATGAGGATACAGAGTTTCTGTGTGGTATCTGGGGTGAGTTTTTTTTATTCTTCATTGTTAAAAGTAAAGGCTGGTAGGGACTAGGACATGCTCTGGCATCTATTTGCATTTGATTAGAACCAACCAAAATCTTACATGGGCTGAAAAGTATTAGCTTTCATTGGCTTGAATTTTCCAATCATAAGGAAGCATGGATACCAAAATCCAGTACAGATGTGATACTGCTACCATCACAACTATTCTGAATGGTAAGACAAATTTGCATGCCTCATTTTGGCACAGTTCAAAAAATGTATGCCAAAGATGCAGAGCCTTCTCTCCCTTCTCTGCTCAGTGAGCGGTCGAGGACTGTCCTTTGGCCAAAGATACAGACATTGCAGTTGATAGAGACATCATCACATGGTCTGCAGCAAGAGTGAACATCATAAAACGGTCTTTTTTCCCTTTTAAAGTATTGGTTCAGAAACTGTTTAGGCACTGGCACTATTTAAAGTAGGAATGTTTCCATGTGGAAAGTTTATATCTGGCAAAATGCAATCTCAAATTGCATTTAACTGACAAGTCTAACGTTATAAAAGCACTCAGAAAATGGGTAGAATTAAGCAGTTTTTATCACAGAGTCACAGTATTGCAGGTCAACATTGTGGTGTTGGGTTTGCAGAATAGAGTGTGAAAACCTGTACTAATCTAGCTGATGTGGGCAAGTGGTCATGAGTTTAACTAGACCCCATACCACTTACATACCATTTAATCTATTTATCATCACTCAAATATCCTATCTTCAAAATTGCTACTTTTCAGGAAATTAAAAAAACTACACTTTACTGTAGAGTGAATAAATATTGTATCATCCAAATTAGATTTTTTTGTTTTTTTTGCTCTTGAAATTGCTGTAGAAGTTATAAAACCCACCCACCAATGTGGAGGTCACCAATAGCACTTGTACAATTTAATTTTGTTTTCTAAATCTAAATCACACAAAATGAAGATAAGAGTTTTTGGCCTGACACTGACAGTACTTCATATTAAAATACTGCCAAACTCTATTGTTCCTATAAGACAGTTCTGATGCTATCCATTTAGTTACATATTGGTCATACAATGTTCTTTATCAACTTCCAGGTTTGATGGCATTTAAGCAGCAAGCATCAACCATTAGGTGGAGCTGTATTGGTCTCCAGTGGCAGGTAGCTGTATTGCAGTTTAGACCAAGCATTTTACTGGGATTTCAGACCCATATTGATAAAAACATGAGGAATTAGCTAAAATTAATCTGTTGCCAGGTATATAGTCCTATTTGAAAAGTTTTTCCAGCTAACCACATACATTTCTGGGCCATGTTGTATAACTAAACCAAATCACATCGAATCAATAACATTCCTCAAATGCCAGCCAAAGATACAGAGCCTACTCTGCCTTCTCTGCTAACTTAGCCCCTGGCCAAAGAATGCACATAACAGGAGCAATAAGGCATAGGCTTGGGCTTGTGTAAATATTATAAATGCTACTTTTATCTGCAAAGAGGTCATATCATGCTTTTTTAAGCTCCCTTTTTAACTCCCTGTCTTTGGAGCACCAGCACCTACCTAAAACTGCTCATCCCACAAGGCATTGGCATGAAAAAAAGCAATACCCTATTCTAATCATAGGAACATCTTTTGACCGACAGGGTAGCTTTGAAACATCTTTTTTGTATAGGATGTCCTGATGAGTTTTTGTCCTAACAAATGACATTTCTTACCATAAACATTAAAATAGTATCTATGATATTTTAAAAGCAGGGTTGATAATCTTGTAAAACTAGCATGAATCTGAATGTAGCATCTCCTCAGGACTCCATCTAGCCCCTCCCATCCCCTCCCTGGAGCTCCTCCAAAACGACTCCCCCACTCACATGCATGAGCGCCACTGATTCGCGACCATATGACTAATTCATCTCCAAACAGGCCCTCAGCACATTGTTTTTGTTTTACACTATGCCAAGTCATGTCTCACTCAGCGGTAAGAAAACATTATCATAGTAAAGTTTAAAAAGCAAACAAACAAACATGGCAAGTTAGTTAGTACTCACAACCTGATGTTAACTCTCGTTTTTGCCCTGGCTTTGTCCAAATTCTTTTTTGTTTCGGCCTTCTCTGCCTCCGTCTTTCTTTTCTTGCTCTGTTAAGCAGAAGGAGCGGTTACCAGTAATCAGGTATAGGTAGTTTCTCTGCCATTCTCCACATAGCTGTCAAGTCTCCCATTTTGGGCAGGAAACTACCATATTTTCCGTATATAATATAATAATGACAGAAAACATTCCTCTGCCTCTCCAAACTGAACTGTCTCTAGCCTCACGAGAATGGGGAGGTAATGCAGCAAAATGATGGATGCCAACTGCCATAAAACCAAAGAAGAAGAAAAAGCCTCGCGAGAACTGCCACCTGCAGTAGCCTGGGTGGCAGTTCTCGTGAGATTAGAGCCCACAGTGGCAAAAAACCAAGAAAAACAAGGTGGTTATTTTAGATTTCTTGTACACCTGTCCTAAAATTTAAGGGATACTGGAGCTTGGTTGGGGTTGTGGGACGGCTCGCAGCAGGCTTCCCCTTATTTTCAAAGCCAAAACTGACAGGTATGCATTCTCCAGTGTAGTTGGATCCCTCTCAGCTTGACTACGCGCATTGAATCAGGGTCATTGCATGCTGGCAAAATGTACGCACAGAAGGTGGTCAGAACGGCAGTACAGGATTTGATTGGTTTAAGTTTGGTCCGAATCGCTGTGATTGGTTGGTGTTTTCCCTGTTTTACTCCTGCTGTAGACAGCGGCTATTTTTCGCTCTTTTTTAAGAACACATCATGCATTGATTGCCATCGGGACAAAATGATCATTTTAACCAGTATAACAAAAATCAAATTACCAACCCTGCCTTTAATGTCAGTGCACAGTTTCACCAGAACAACACACTGGCTTTCTTTGTACAAAGTGAAGTACTCACTATTTTAATTATTGGTCTTCTGTTGCGTGTGGTCTCCAGATTTTCTCCACCAACAACACAGAGTGTGGACGTCTCCTGGAGGAGATCAAGTGTGCGCACTGTTCCCCCAACGCCCAGGTGTTGTTCCACTCCTCGGACATGGATAAGATGCCACACAGGGAGCCAGACCTGCCGCGGCTTTGCCAGGACTTCTGCCGGGAGTTCTACTACACCTGCAGGGGGCACATACCAGGTAATTAGACTGACAATAATGAGCAGAAATATGACTTGAATTATAGTGGTTACCAGGCAGGCAAGCATACAGGTGAAGAGAGTCATGAAAGTACACTCACTTGCTGTGTCAGTCTTTCATTTATTTGAAACTAACTCTTGATTTTGATGAATTACATCCACAACAGACTTCATTTTTCATCCAGGCTCGGCTTGCATATGTAGAACTGGCAGATTTTTGGACTTATGCAAGAAGAGGTGCGTCAGTAGTCTGGTCTGTGAATATTTATTTATCCAGCTCTTACCTCATCTGACCTCACTTCCATTTGTTGCTGAGCTCTTCTTGCCCGTTAGCTTGTTTGCTGCCATTTTTTTTTCTTGCTTTACTGTTGCACTTCAATGCATTAGTTAAATGAATGGGCCGGAACTGCCGATACAGGCACAGCAGCAGTTTGCTGATTAGTTTTCAGTCTGATCCAGCACATTTGGTTTAGCAAACTGCAGACCAATATTTGTGCTTTTCATTACACAGTATTGAGTCTTGCTGTGTTTATGGAACCAGGTGTGGAAAGTTTTGTTCTCCTGTCTGTGTTAGGTTTGTCCAGATTTTGTAGGTTTATTTTGATCAGTGTGAATTTGAAATAATGTCACCATTTTTTTCTGAGGACCTTGGATGTAGTAACAACACACAGTTTGAGGCATTTCCTGACATGTGAATGGAAAATGTTTGGTTTGCAAAGGTGGGTATGAAAACATATTTCTCACATGAACTTACAAAAGCCACACATGCTCAAGCAATGTACCAGAAAGTTGGACTTTTTTTTAACACTCTGAATACTGCAGAGCAAACTCAGCTTCTTGAAGTGAGACCGTATTTGAGATGCTTAAACAGCCAGGCTATGGTTTAGATGGGACTTTATGGCCTCTTGGCTTCTGTGGGCAGAAACTATCAAACCTGTATTCAGATTACATTCATCCTATTTCATTCATGGTACATTTTTTACTTTTTGTGCATTTATTTAAGAGACAGGACAGTGGATAGAGTTGGAAATCAGGGAGAGAGAGTGAGGAATGACATGCAGATAGGAGATTTTAACCCAGGCTGCTCATGTTAAGGTCTACATGGAGATCCCAGTCCAGTACCAGCCCCTTCCACCAGGTTTTATCAGGGTTTCTGCAGATCTTTAAAAGTTAGTTGTAAGAGGTTGTAAATCAGATTTTTGAAATTCAAGTCCTTGGAAGTCTTAAAATTCCTGATTTCTAAATGCCAGAGATCTTAAAATTTTGATGGCACTTTGACTAAGACTGCCTGTTTCAAATCTTTTTTGGCCTTTTAAGAACTGCTTTAGAAAATAGGAAAGAGGAACAGTCGTAGCAAATAGTCACATATAGCATAGGCAATAAAAAGTGTCTGTCCTTATACAAATGCACTCTCTCGAAAGAGCAATGCAGATTGATATCCTGTTACTAAATTGATTTTTAGCACAATGGCTTTATATGTTCTAGCAAGAAGGATCTCTTATCAGATTTAACATTTTACTGTATAAATGGAAAAAGTTTAATAAACCACACATTTGTTCTGCTGTGCAGCTGTATTCATTTTTTTTCTGTTCAACTGTTAAAGGTCTTTAAGGTCTTGAATTTGACTTTAAAGAGTGTTTATGAAATCCTGTTTTAGGCACATTTTTAATTTGCGCATAATAAAACCCCGAGTAGATTATGCAGATTAAAAAAGAAAAAAAGCCTGGAGGCAGTGAAAAGGTTAGCACATCAGTTATACAAAGTGCAGCTTTTTTTGCTGTGGAAACAGCTCTAACAAATAAACCATGATGTACAGGAAATTACTACCCAGGGCATTCACTGGATATCTTCCAAGAGGTTTAGAAAAAGTTGCTCTGAACTCTATATTTCCATCGATAAATCCTTCGATTTCTTTATCCTGTTTCTGGCTTCAAGACAATAATGCTGTGCAGGGTTAAGCCCTCTTCCCTGACGGTTTTTCTTCTTTATGAGTGGTACTGCCTACCTCTTGATTCCTCCTGTTGATTCAAAATACATGCTCAATAGTAGTGAATTGAAAAATGCAAAGACGTACCTTATTTTATGCCAATTTTTTAAAAACTGGTTGAAGTTTTTATACATTTGAAAGGAATCCCCCGTTTCTTGGTGTTTTCTAACAGCATGAACTAGAAACTGTTAAAAGTTTTCTTTGCTCTTTGATTCCGACCTCTACTTTGACATTGCAGGAACCACAGACATAAAAAAAAAAAAACATTTTGATGCAACATTTATCTTTGTGAATGCATTGCTACTTAACGATAGGAACCTCCTGCTCTCTGTAAGCATTTAGTCGTCAGAAGAATTTTCTTTGAAGGGCTGCAAGATCACAGGTACCTGTGCCTTGAGAGTGCATACCGAACATGATCAAACGCTTTTTGACTGTCTGCTCTCCTGCAGCCAAGTCTTCTTCCAATCTCTGTCGCCATGAACTGATTAGATCGACCAAGACTAGCAAACAGAGAAGAGTTTCAAACACACTTGTCTGCAACCAACCCACATGGTATGCTGCAGCTCAGGTCAAAAATCAAACATGCACATTCCATCCAAGTCCATCCTCATCTGTATCTCATGGCTTGCTGCCAGATCTTTCACATTTAAACTCCAATTAAGGCTGAAAAGGAAAGAAGAAGACTTGTGTGTAGCTGCATTACTTGCTCATTAGCACACAGACTTACTGACACCATGAGTTAACCCAAAAAAGCACAAGCAAGGAGTCCAGAGAAGGACCCCCCCACCCTCCTTTACTGTGTTCACCGTCATGCTCCTCCCCACACAGACCCCCCCACCCCCCAACCCTCCACAGATCAGCATATGTGGTGACGAATGACACATTTATTTTTCTACAAAGGTTGTGTGTATGTAAAACTGCTGAAGTGCATCAAGATGTCAAGTGCTTTGGGTGGGCCACCCAGGTTGCCTTGGAAGATAACCAGATGGAAGTATAACTTTAGCGCTGGGGAGCCGGGAATATGGACAGAGTTTTGTCTCTCTCTCTCTCTCTCTTTCTCCCCTATTTATAGCCTTTTCTGCTCTCTTTTTCCCTGTCTCTTTTAATTTAAATGAGGATTAACAGTAAGTAATATTACATTAAAACACACACATACATAAATGTAGGTTGGATAAATTCATTCTTTAAAATGAAACTCTTCCTAACAAGTGTTCTGTATTTTTTTATTTTGTATTTTCAGCCATCTGTACTATTTTACAGATATTATTGGTCATAATGTTTATGTATCCTTTGACCAAAGCAGAAACAGTGGTGACAACCACAAAAGTGAACAGAACACATGACGTGTCCTCAGGGGCTCCTAATAAAATTGTAGCTTGAAGAACTCCTTGCAAGTGCCCAATCCTCTTAAATATATCTGGTTTTACTGATTTTTTTTTTTTTTTTTTCATTTGAATTTTTTTTAAACAAAAAAATCAATAACCAAGTAGCGCCTTGGGTTTTACTCCATAAGGTAGCATAGTTTGTATTAAAATGAAGAATGAAGTCTGCTGTTATTGCAAAAGTAATTAAAAATATTGCATGAAGAATTTTAAAATAGAAAACTTAATTTCCATATAAATAAAAAGAAAGCTATTTATCTTTGATCCTGGGTTAAATGTATTTTTTCGTTGAGCACCTATATTTTTAAAAATATTGCCAAAGACTTTCAAAATCTAAGAAATACTTTATTTTGATAATTGTAATATAATTATGTAATTTGTTTCTTTTTTTTTTTTTTGATCATGATGACTTAGCCACCATGACACGCGCAACCATGTTTGACGTTTTCATAGAAACAATTAATGTAACTTTAAAGACTGCTGCACAAGAAAACAAAACCTGCTGATTGATTTGCCTCAGTTTTTGGTACCTCATTCATTTTTGTTCTGTTTTGTGATGTACCACAAATATTCCCAAGCTGCTGCTCAAAATCCCGCTTGAACAGAACAGCCAAACAAATAATATTGAGCCGAGTGGAGGCCTTCAATAACATCTAACCTCCTTCACTGTTTACAATGGATGCATAACGTTATTGGTATGATATCGGTGACTGAGAGGAGCTTAAAAAGTTAAATATCCTTACCTTCAGATTGGAACATTTCTTCCAATATTTACAGCTGATATATCGACCATACATATTGGCCATGTGTATCCCCTTATATCAACTGAAATATCAGCGGAATGTATGAATTTGTTTACTTTTTGATCTAAATTGAGGACTCTGATAAATAAAAAAAACACTCAATGGATTATTTGCAATAATAAGGAAGAAAAACCCTTAAAAGTGGACTCCCTGGTTCAGCTTTAAGCGGTTGGCAATAGGTTGGCAGGAAGTCCACTTTGAAAAACGTCATACATTAAATGAAAACCATGGTTTACTTTTTGGGAATTCTCCAAGGGGAGCAGCTTTGCATGACTTTAAGACGACCATTTAAAACTAAATTTAACCTGGAAGATATGCAGAGGTGACAGTGGGTCAGTCTCCTCAGTCTTGCAATATTTTTTATTGTTTTGGTTGAGAGCTCCCTGGAGGAGAATGTGGCAGATTTTTATAATTAATTATAATTGAAAATGTTTTAACATTTTTATTTGTTTATTATTTTCAGACCAATCAGTATAATAAGACACTTTACTCATTGCTAAGCCACATTTTAATGCCTTAATACTTTTCTGTTTGCTAAATGTTGAATGCAAGACTTAGACTTGTATCAGTGCATCGCTACATTGTGTGTTATTAATAAATTTTGCAAGATAAAATCCCACTACACAAAAAATGTTTTACTTTTTATTGTATTAAAATATAATACACATTTCATATAAGAGCTGCAAAAAAACAGTAAAACATTTGCAAAATTTTGGTCACATTTGAAGGACCTGGTGGGATAATTGCCCATGTTGTTAATACTTCAGGGGAGCTGAGATGGAAGTTAGGGATCTAAAATTACCTTTGCAGTTCCTTTACTATTGCCAATGTTAAATAGCCATCCAAAGGTATAAAAGGAAACAGTAGCCTTTATGGCATCCATAACTGTCATCCTGCTCCCATGAAAACTCCCTACCACCCTTTGATTAGGCCGTGTACTTAGCCCCCATTTTTCCATAAAGACATTTACTACCCTAACACTCTCTCCCAACTTTAAGCCTCCCACCTCCCCTGTACTCCTCTTGTCCTATATCTTCTTCTCCTCTTCGTCCCCGCCCCCCCTGCACCCGAGGTCCCCAACCAGCATGGTTAAGATAACTGCAGACACAAGTGGGTGGGTGGTATTGCCAGAGCTCTGTGTGTGTGTTTGATCTTCGTGTTGTGTTAAGATGTTTGAGGGGATATCCTATCACCTCCAGTATTTGGTGCGGTCAGCACTTGTGGTCGGTGTGCCACAGGAGAAGGAGATGAAAGGGTGGACAGGGAGAGTCCTGTTTGTGTTTTTATCACTGGTGTATTTGCTCTCCTCTGTCCTCGGAGGGATTGACTAAAGGAAACAATATTTGCAAGATTGTTTTTAGGCCGCAAAGGGCTCCCGAGACCCTCTGCACACTTTGTTATTTTGCCGGGAAAAGTGTAGTGACTGCTCAGGCTCGAGGTGTAGCAGTGTGTGACTGCCATGTTTATGCAGCACACTTGTTGCTCCGGTGCTGAAGCATTTAAGGTAAACCAGCAGGCCGATGGGGAAAAAGGAATGAAGTGGTGGCAGATTTCCTTGGATCAACATGGTGATATAGCTATAGAACATACAGCATTGTAGAGCTGAGCAATATGGAACATAAATCATACTCCAGTTTTTTCGGCTGATAGGCAAAAACACTATATCAGCGTAGTGTCATCTACTGAGCTGAAGACCCACATCTAAAACATGTGGAGCATGGAACTGTTAGGCTTGAAAGTGAGAAAGGTGTCCCTGTATCGTTGGTAGAGAGAGGCCACTTAAACTGCCACAATAGGATCACTGTTCAAGTTTTTTGTTAAATTATTCATGCTTCTTTCTGAAATGAATCAATTACTTTTAGCATTAGTAAAGATTAGGAAAAATTGTGATTGAAGTCAAGTCTGTGTGAAAAAAGTCACAATTTAAAGAGCCCATATTTTGCCTTAACACTGATCCATATGTTCATATATGATGGCTGCCTGAGTATGTTCACAGTCACGACTGTTCCTGTCCTTTGGAGGCTCCTTTCCACACGTTGACCCAGTCTGGTCTGATTGGTCGACCTATTTGCTTTCTGTGGTGAAAGGTCAGTTCAGCGCTGCTTTGTTCCATGTTATCAGTGACTCTATATTCATGTTACAATCTATGTGCTGCTTGCCAGCCCAAGCCATGGTGCTTAAACTTTTGATGAAGCAATGGTATGACATCAAACTGGTAGGCCTGTTTGGGGGACAGGGGAACAAGCTGTTTCAGGTAGCCAATGGGGCCTTAAAGAGGGAGAGGGCGAGAAATCCTGATGCTTCAGACTTTTTGTCTCATGCATGTAAGTACTCTCACATAGGGGAAACGTGAAACACACTAAAGGGCACATAAAACTTTAAAAAGCAAAATGTAGGCTGGCTAAGGTCTCCCCACTGACAACCACTGTTAGTGCCCAAACAAACAATAAATCTCGAGGTTCTAAGTGACTTATGTCTTTTTTTTTATCACAAACCATGTCTTCTTATGTTTTGGAAATAATCATAACCCATGACACAGTATCAACAACATAAAGTCAGGAGATGATTCACTGACTGCCATGGATTTGAACAAAAAGTAAAATAAAAGAAGAGTAAGAATTATTTAAGTAGTAAAACATGCTATTGTGGACATTCTGCATTTTAACAACACTGGAGCCAGTTCTCAGACATTAATTTTTCAATTGGTTTAGGATTTTTTAAAGATCTGTGGCAATTGCCAAACTAAAATCTCATAAAAGAAACATTGAAATGAATTCAAGTAAGTATATAATTATTCACCAGTCAAAAAAGCACTATTTAGATTATTTAATTGCTCAGAATTGTATGCCAGAGGGGAACATCATGACTGTATTTGGCAATGCTACCAAAGTATATCTCTCACACCCTGTAAACATGTTTTGTTTATTCAGAATTACATGCCATATCAAACAGGTTGATTATTTCATTACACATACTGCGTCCATGTGTTGCTCACTATTGCAAAACAGTTGGACCTATTTAACGGAGAGAACAAGTGGCTGAGTCAATGGATAAGATGTAGCTGCATAACTATTCAAATATGTGAATTGATTTTTCAAAACTGTCCCCCCCATGTCTGATTTTAAGACAAAAACCCAGACATCATAACATGCCACGCAGGCATTTGAACATTAAGCAAAATGAGTAAGAGCGACTGATATCCTCTAATAAGTATTCTACATGGCGTCTTTTTGAATTAATGTTTTTTGTGGAGTGAAGCAATTAACAATATGCCTAAATATTACAATTTTGAAAAACCTGGTAGTTTTTTTTTTTTTTTTTTAAGTACGGAGTAAAGAAATCTTCAAACAACTATGGAAAAAAGTTCCTAACTCTAGAATATGTCGAGAGGCAGCCTTAGTCCCCTAGAATGTTCCACAATTGTACAACCCACCCTGACCACCAAACAGGTAATATTAAGTTGGTAGATTGATAGCCCAGAACTGAATACAGACCTGGGTTCCTGCTAATGAAACACACTGAGATATAGTACCTTAAAGGTGTTTAGTTCCTGCTGTTGGAAAAGACTTTTCATGCAGATTTTAAAACCATCATTTTGAGCCCTGTGTTCTCTTGAAAAAAAAGCTTTGAATTATGTTTCCTTAAGGAGTTGTTGTTATGTCGTATATTTTTTGTTGATAGTTTGTTTGGGAGTAAAAATGTTAGACTTTATGGCTAAGTTATATGTTTTTTTCCTCTACATACACCCTTAATCAAAGGGAAAGTCATATCACTGTTGTCTAAAGGCACCAACTGCTTCATATTTAGCCACTCCAAGTGTCATGTTGACATTGCTGGTTGAAATTGTGGGGTACAGGTATCTGTTGGTTTTCCATTTCATAACAACACTACTTAGGGACATTTTAACCGCAAGACACACAGCACTCCTCAGATAACTCATACCTCAGCTCATATATGATACTTTGAGTGCCAATGAGAGAAAATTATAGACCCTGTCAACCCTGACCTTGTTCTCGGTACATTTCCATTTCTTGATCAAACTGAAGGCAGCATTCATGATTTCACAGGTCTTTCAATAGAAAGTCAGTGTGCAAAAGCATAAATTCAGAAACACAACTAAAAAAAAAAACAAAATAAAATTAAGATTCAGTCTTTCCCTCTCTTTAGAAGGAATTTTTACAGCAGAGTTCCTTTTATTCCATGATCATTTTGGTTTGGCCCACTTTCTCTTCACTTGTTCTTTCAGCCCAGTGTGGCAAGAATATGGTTTGGCTCTTGAAGAACAAATCCAACTTTTCCTAACGCTCTAGTACATGACATGCTTTCCCTTCTCCTGTGTTGTTTTTATCTGTTTTTCATTGTTCTCACTTTGTTGAACATACAGTACAAATACAGATGCCCTTACACGGAACCAAAGCTATGTACGGAGAATGTTTTCTGTATTTCTGTATTTCTCAGTTTACTCCTTCAACCATGCACTTTTTCCCTTGCAAGTGTAAGACAGTCTGTCTGTTTTTTGTATCTGTTGTGTTTGCTAGAACTGTTCCAAGCCGATGTGGATGAGTTCTGCCAGTACTATGGGAGAAGAGATGCCAGCCCATGCTTTCCAGATTTTCAACGAAAGCAACCACAAGGGCAAGATTCCAACTACTTGGGAGATGAAAAAATAGAAGATATCAGCAGGTTTGTATTCTGACTTTAACCATGATTTATTCCATTTGGGGATTGAGTTACAGTATGGAAGATGTTTATGATATTATTTTAATGAGCTTTGGCTGGCTCTTTAATGGGTTTCAGCCAAGGGAACTTTTCTTTAAGGCTTTTGGGATGAATGGCATCCAGCTATGATTTTATTTTTATACAAACATGCATAACTTTGGTCAAATGTTCCTGGTTCACTGGTTCAGTTTGCCATGGTCTACACTCTCAGACAGAAATGCTATGCCATCTCCTCTCTAATCCTAAAGTTTGTCCAGACTGGGTTTGCTCAGCTTTGCTCACATAATGAAAGTGCTTATCCTGCGTCATTCTGGTTGCCTCCCTCACTGCAAAGGTCTGTACATCACTCAGGGCTTTGCCCTTTTGTCCATGGGGGATGCCTTTCATCTCTGTGTTTCCTGAGGCAAGAAGGCCAAGCAGCATGTGCACCTGAATATCAGAAGCCAATGCTCAGTCAAATGCAACCAAAGTCCATGTCAGTCCATGGATCATTTGTCAATTATGCATGTTGTCTTTAGAAGCACAGCCAGGTGAATCAATGGTTCTTATGCTTTTTCTGCTGGGACCCCAACTGGAAGATGAGAGACTTCCAAGCCAACCCCAACACTTAAACTTGCTGTATTTTGATGTAAACCTAACACACAGACAGTTATAGCATTTGCCAATACAATTTCAACATTTTTATAATATACCTCAGATTGAGTCTGCAAAACCTTGGAGTAGCATTTTGTTTTGTGCTACAGAACTTTTCAATTCTGGGGTGTAACAGAGGGAGTGCTACTATTATGATGCTTTTCCATTTTTTGTAACTTTCTCGACTCTTCACAGTTTTGATACGATCTGCTCTGTATACCAATGCAGTGTAGACTTTATCAGTGCCTCTCTTAGGTAGGCTGGACTGTTACAGCATGAGTTTGTGAAGCAATTGTGGCTTTCTCACAGCAACAAAGGAGAAAACAAACTGCCGGCCACTTTTTGGCTTTTTGTAACATTTTGGAGATTGATTTGTTCCAAAGATGGTTGCAAGCAGCAACACTATATGCTATTAAGCAGAGGAGAATTTGGGAAGACAGAAGCATATCTCATTTCCTTTTTACTGTCAATGCTTCTGACTTGTGGTGACCAATCAGTGTTCGGCAGCATTTCTATGTCACGTTTATTCTTGGTTCAGCTTGCTTGGAACCCTGCTGTTGGTGGTACTAAAAACCATCCAGGTACTAGTTACAATCTCTAATGGAAAACCA
The DNA here is from genome assembly GCA_037902135.1 of Cetoscarus ocellatus. NCBI lineage: Eukaryota > Metazoa > Chordata > Actinopteri > Labriformes > Labridae > Cetoscarus > Cetoscarus ocellatus. The sequence continues at coordinate 226,158 of JBAMNC010000875.1, forward strand.
GAAAAATAGAGTAATGTCAAGCTGATAGTATGTAGTGTAGAAGCCCCATAAGTTCACTTTAAATGTCTGGCTTTGATCTGTTTGTTGTTTTGATTGAGGAAAATGCTGAAAAATCTTTCATTGAGAAGTAGTACAGCTCCACATTAACAACTAACGTACAAGTGAAACTGAAGGTGAGATATGATTAAATGTACTGCATATTCTTGGTTCTTTTTAGGCAGTCACTGTGACGTCAGATTTATCTTGTGTTTATCTGGTTGTCCTTTCACAAATTTTGCAATGCTTTGGCAGCAGTGCAAAATTTTGATTTGTTGGACTTGCAGCAACAAGTTTGTGACAGCCAGAGCTGGGCTCGGACCTGCAACCCTCAGATTACAGACAGAGTGCACAATTAGTCTGTGCAGCTGATGTCCATTTTAAAGAATATATATGTCAAGGCTGTAAATGACTGGTGCTTGTTGTGCATGCTTGTTAGATAAGGAGAAGAGAATGATCCTGTTTATTAAATCGTCTGTTGTTCCTAAGTTTGAAGACTGGAAATAAAAATAAAATTTTACTTGCTGCCCTCAGATGGCTGTAAAGGGAAATCAACTATGGAAAGCAGTCATACAGAACATACTGTATGTCTTTATACCTGGCATGTTGGTAGAATAGTGCACAGTTTCACGTAACTAGTAAAATAATTAAAATGAAATTGTTTAATGGGCAAAACAGACATAAATTTTCCACCAGCTACTGGGGTGAAAATAATATAGATGACAATACTGTGCTCTCTGGAATGGTCAAAATGTTATTTATTTATTTTCAAAATCATTTTTCCTTTATTGGAGAGTAAAAGCTTTAGATGTAATCAAACAGTTTAAAAGAGAGAGAAGAGTCCGTGGGCTGAATTAAACCCAGGACCACTTTGGGAAGTCTCAGTCTCTGTGTAGGGGGTCACAAATGGGTGCCACAATTCATCAAACACAAATTTCAGCACATTTGAATTCTCTGTGACACCCCTGCTCCTCAAATACCCCTTACATTTCGAACCTGCAGCTCATGTTATTAACAGTAATTGAAGCAAATGTGAGAAAACTTAATGGGCCTCAGAAAAACATAACATCTGACTTTCTATTTAAAAAAAAAAAACAAAGCATGGGAATGAAAAGGCACACCTGCAGCTCTTTGGTTGTCAGATAACTTTCAGTAGAAGATCCTAATGGAGCACTGAATAAATATTTTCACATCTGTTTGCTGAAAGAACTGTTTTGCATCTACTTGCTGGTTATGCTTCACCCCAATTGCTTATTTTCCAGTTCCTATCATGCCCCTAACAGCTGGATTATTCCCTTCCACCACCGGCCTCTGACCTTTTCTATTTCCTTTGTTACCCAGGAAACACAAACACAACTGCTACTGTGCCCAGGAGGTGTTGAGTGGTCTGAGGCAGCCGGTGGCTGTGGTGCACTGTGGGGATGGATCCCAGCGCCTCTTTGTGCTCGAGAGGGAGGGCATTGTGAGGATACTAAACCATGACCTGGAGCTTATCAAGGAGCCCTTTCTGGATATCCACAAGCTGGTGCAGAGTGGCCTGAAGGTAGGAATGAGCCTGCTGTCACTATGTTACCAATGTAATAGCATTTGCTGTAGTATGGATGAAATTTGTGCACAGAAGTAAAGTGCTTGTGGGATAAAAAAAACATTGTTTGATATGTTGCAAGACTGGGGAAGAATTGTTGTTTGAAGGCAGGGTAGTACAGACCAAGACAGACATGTTGATTTTTTTGAGCTGAATGGCAGAGCAGAATATCTTCCTTTATTTATTTCTGATAATGAATTAAAAAATGTCAGTTTTAACAGTTGTTTCAGATTTTGATGTGTATGCTGCATGACAAGGTTTCTTCCGGGCATTGTTTAAGTCAAGTCTTTTATACTGCTGACACAAATGCTGCCTCTCATACACCAAGAATCTAGAGACTAGAAGGCTTGCCCATTTTTACCACAGGCTGTGCTTGTATCTTGACCAAGGAAAACTATATATTGAGCCATCTTTACCTTGTTTAAGCTGAACTTAGCAATGGCAGAATATGTCACAGACATTCTAAACGCAGTACAGTTACTCTTCCTGTTGGTCAATATTTTTGTTGACAGGCTGTCAGGGGTGGGGTTTCTTGATGATGTATGCCTGTACACTTAACACAGTAACTAATTAAACTATCATCAGCGTGGTTGAAGATTTTGTAGAAAATGTCTGCAAACAGTGCGACCAGTGTGTGCTCTGTTCATCAGTCATCAGGCTTAGTTGATCTGGTGTTTCCTTTGATTATTGACAGGCCCAAGCTCTCACATGTCCCCTTGTAATCTTCTGGGCTCAAATACAATTATGCTTATGACACAGCAGGAAGAGTATGGGAACACCCTGTTAAACAGCAAGTTCATCTCAGGCCTTTCATTTTGGGTCATCATAGCAGTGACAGAGAAAGGGAGTCAGTAAGTATTTCCAGAGTTGAAATTCAAAGACGGGCGAAGGCAGATGTGAAAACCCCCAAAACTCTGACAAAAGTAAAAATGGTTATTTTTTATTATCTCTGTATGGCTTAGCACCAAATGATGCATTGCCTGGCGCTGATGCATAGCACAGTGTTTAGGAATCCTTAAGTCCTTAAGTCCTTATTGTTCCACATATTCTCTCTGATTCATAATTTACAGTCAAATGCACAACTTTTTGCACTCTCCTGTATATGATATGACATTTGTAGACAAGCAAATGAAGTATGTATATCTAACATGGCCTTTACCAAGGTAACATTTATAACAGAAACAGGTCTGTGGCAGCATGGAAGATGCACCCTACTTGCTGCAAATGCACTTGGTCTGAAAGCCATGAAGGCACATGCTGGATCTGACGTGTCAGCCATCACACATCCACTATGTTTTAACTGTAAGGCAAGTCCACATCTTCAAAAAGCCATGTACACACATTAACAGCCAAATGCATTGTGTCAGTGTGTACATGAAAATGACAAAAATATACTTTATTTAAAGAATGTTCCTTAAATAAAAATATGTTATCATATATGAATTGAGATTATAACAATATCAATAACCAATTTAGATACACCATGTCAAAATTTTCTGATGGACAATAAGCTCAGTAGATGGTCCTCACAGTAGCAATCTTTTTACTGAGCAGAAAGCTTTGTCTGATATTTTCTTAATTAACTTCAACACAAACAATATTGTCCACCCATACATCTCATTTGAAAAGATAACTCTATAGCTTAAAACTTAATATATTGCCTACCTGTCATGGTGCAGCCTCAACACACTTCTTTCCACAACAGTTTGCCCCTATATAAATGTGTGAGGAACATCCACAGCCAAGACAAATCCCTTGAAAACTGTGCCTGGACACTATTAGTATTTAATGATATAATTACACCAAACAAGCAGCCATTCATCAAATGTGATCAGGGCTAATCATTACCTTATTATCTGCTAATTAACTGTACATACAGCACGCATTGTGCTCACTGCTAATTTTCTGCTAATTCTCACAAGATGGGTTAATGGCTTTCATAATCTTTCCCATATTGTTCCTATAAGGGTTCTAACATCCCACATGGTGCCTTACTCAATATTTTGCATGTTGACTTACTCAATACCACACATGTTGACTGGAATGAATTTAAATGACTGTCTCTGTTTTTAACCTTGTCTAATCTCTTCATTCTGCAACTATACAGTAACAGGAATATAATGGGATAATGTGTCAAAGGGGAAATAAACATACTCTGCCTCTGTTTGGCTCAGACCTTGTCTGAAAAACTAACAAGAAATTAAATAGGAATTGAATTATGCATGCCCTTTTTGTAGATATCCTCCAAGCCTTGTGTCCTGGATGGGCAATGCTGGTTGCTAAATTGGCCATATTAATTTTATTCTTGCAGCCAGAGGGCCAATTTTTTGCAAATTATTGGATGGTTTACATTCCGCAGTTATTACTTCGATTTAGAAATAAAAACAACAAACATATATAGATTTCTTAAGTGTCTATATTGAGTCCACACCGCAAAGTGTTGTGTTAACTCTTTTGGAGTGTTGGTGCTTTGCCTCTCATCAAGTGTCATCGTCCACTCTTTTTGGAATTAAAACTGAAATTTTAACTCTTGTCAGCATGACTCTTGATCAACATATCCATGTAGTATTAGGAATGCACTCTCTCAGAGTATATTCTTTTAACTACTTAAGTGTTTACTCTGTATTTGCATGGCAAGGTGTTTTCAGTGGGGAAAATAAGCTGAAATAAAGATTTTACCATGTTTGGTAAAAGCACATTTGTTAAAAAAAAAAAAAAAAAACATTTGCACTGCAGTTTTCATGACCTGGGCTTGTGGCATTTGTCTGCAAGTATCACTTACAGTTCAGAGTCCAGAGCTAAAAGTCATACAGTGACACCGATGGATTTGATTTACTCAAACATCAGTTTTATACTCGTTTTTGACACCAAATCCTTTCAACTGAATTTTCATGGCTTTGACTCCATCAAGAGTATGAAAACTCTGCACTTGCTGAGACTTGCCAACACCAAAATTTTAACTCTTCTCAATTTGCTGTCTGTACATTTTTTCAACACAAGTGTAGAAAGTGATGCTTAAGTCAGTTTTCTTTGTTTGTGCTGTAAATGCAGAATATCTTGGTCACTGAGGTATCCTTTACTTAAATTTATATTTTCTCAAGTGTTATTTATTAAAGAAATAACAGATTATTATATCAAATACTTTATCAGGATATATTTTGCAGTAATCTGAGATTTTTCTAGAGATTTTTTCACCTCTTTATCCCCAAATGCAGCCTTTGCTATACTTGAGTATGCCGCGGCCAATTTCGAAACCTAAAAATGTTCTAGCTCCACAAAGATGCTCAGACAACCACAACATGAACCTTTAAGTATTGACATCTCATTTTAAAAATAAACAGTTCTTTCCAATGTAAATGCTTTGATCTTCACCTCTTTTTTCTCTTTAGAAACTGTCTTAAAAACATACTTTGTGACTTCACCAACTCACCCCTTGTACCGCGGGTGTTGCTAGAAGCACTGATAGATTCTTAGTGAGTGGCATAGTAAGATATTTAACAGAGTATCACCAGTAAAATCAACACCAGTTTTACTGTGACACTGTGTCCATTTCTTTAACAATACTAATAATAGTAAGCCAACATTGAAGCTTTATCTTTAGGTGTGTTTTGTTATTTGGGGTCCCAAAAAACATAGAATCAAGTATTTCATTAACCTGATATGCCAGTTGGACTTTGTCACATATCCATGGGATACAGTTTAAGTCTATTTGAGTACTGTCCCGTAGAAAGTGATTTGGAAAGATAGACCCTCCCAAGAAAACTGGAGGGTGATTGAACAAATAATTGCCTTTCAAGTCGAGTCAGGGGCTTGCACTCTGGTCTTGCATTCAGCACAACTAAACCAAGATTTTTGCTCATGTGTACTTTTTTTTATAACAATGTTAATAAGTCCGGTCATTTTCTGATTGGGAACAATCAAAAAATGACCAATTCTTCTGGAAACTTTGTTAGATGGATCTGCCTGATGACAGATATGGAACCTCACAAATCCTGCTTCTTTGGAAAGTTCATGATTATTAGAATATAATTTTGATCGTGCATATGGTTTATGTTCACTAGAAAGGACCCTCACCTTGAGTTCTAATGCATTTGTCTTTTATGCACTGTGTTATATATCATTCATGGCAGATCTTTTCACATTTTCTTCAAGTTTATTGATATTTGGGATTGTCTTGAAGGCCAAATTGAACAAGGAAGGGGGTTGCCAGCTGCCCACCCCTATTTAAAGTAGGTTTTAAAAATAATTTTGTCATAGAGCAAAGGGATAGGCAGATATGACCTTCTTCTAGAGCAAGAACAAGTACTGTCATTTGAGTACTCATCGCCACCAAATACAAATATAAATACTCAGTAAAACCACTGAAGGTCTTCAAATCATTATAAAAGTTTGTTTATTTTCATCAGATGTTCCTCAACTCTTCCCTGACAGTTAAGCAGGGCACAGTTTGCAGTCTGATCTACTTTTGTCATCATCATTTATGTTAAGATATCACCTAATTGCTGACATGGCTCCAGCTTTGCTCAGCTTACATGCTGTTATATATCAGTATCAGTATCAACAGTGTTTTTCTGAGTACATGTACTCAGGCTTGGTGCCTGCACTGATACCCTATGCTAATATCTGTATTGGTTAATCTAGAGTGTGAATGTTTTCTGGTCTTGGTCTTGGAAATATCTGTTCCCTGACAGTAGTGTTACTGCAAGATGCAGACAGATTTACAACAGTTACTGCTGTTTGGGAAATGTCCCAGTTGCAAAAACACGGTAATCTTCAGGGAAATGTCTTGATATTTATTTTTCATCTGTAATCCTTATTGCATCTGAGATTTTGAATTTGATAGTTTGTCAGAAATTGTTTAGATCGCACGAGATGGGATAGCTGAGATGTTTTAGGGACACACTCCCAGACAGGAAGTTTATCCGTCGCGCATGCCACCGCTCCTCTGCCGACAAGACCCTCTGCTTATAAAGAGTGAAACGGAGCAGAGCGATTGAATATGCAGCTGCCCCCTGCATGCTGCAGCTCTCACTGCTCTGCTGTATGCTCCCTTATCATTACGACAATTAGACGTGGCTCAATCCCCCGCAGGCCCCAGGAGTCCTATTCTGTGATGTTGGCTGCCAGATCGGGCTCCCAGCCACACAGAGTGAGCAGAACCAGGGGAGGGCTAAGGTGTTTACTGGTAGCATCAACAGGATGGAGGTGCCTTTATACAGAGAGAGGAACCCAGGCCCCCAGGAGGGAGGGCAGATAACGGGTTTATCATCAGCTCCATGCACATGCTTTGATTGTAATGTTCTGTGTTTCCTTCTGCTCGTCTAACCCCCTCCTCCTTCCCTCGGATCCCCCCGGTGCCAATTAAGCTGAACTGCACAGAAACAATGCTGTGCTGTGGTGGTGTGGGCTCCTAGCTGCACTGTGGGTGTTCTTCTCCTGAAATTCAATCTCTGTACTCCAGTCCCCCACCACCAGCAACCACACACACATTCAAACACACTCTATCCATGTCATCATCACAGCGGTCTCTCTGCAACTGGCTCATAATCACACACCTCTAACATGATGGTGGATTGTCGACAAACCTCCTGATTGGCCAGAGCATTGCTAAAGGATGTGGTTCAGAATTGGTGCATGTTGTTGATTTAGACTCTTCATCGATCAACTTGGGTGTTGAGAGCAGATTCTTCTCAACAAAACTGCAAATTTTTGATGATATGATGACTGATATGTGGTGTGACTTTTTGTTTGGCTGTTGTAGCATCAAGACACATTTCTGAACTTCAAAAGTGGCTGCAACTTCCTGCATTTGCACTACAAATGAAGAATTACACCAGCGCACCTAAGTCATAGAATTTATCTTAAGGGAACCGAATAACACATTTAGGTGCAAAAAAATGTTTATATTCATACTAGAATACTCAAGGAAGTCTTAAAAGTGATTTTCATTTTCAGTGAAGTGCCTGAAAGGGCTCCCAGCAGCACCACACCTTAATGAGGATAAGCTGAGACTAAAATGTTCTTGACGGTTACAGTTATTGCGTGTAAAAATTAAGCATAAAATTAAAAAAAGAATGAGAGACATTCAGTCCAAGGCAATTAATGTAGATAGTAAATAAGAGATGACCCAGAACTGAGTCTTGAGGTACCCAATGGTAACAGCTGGCTTTTGTGCAAGGTTAATTCGTACAGATGAGATGTTTCCATCCAGACAGAGACTAAGGGACTAAAATCACATTTGTCTCGGCTAATTACAGTCTTTATCTATCAATCTTTATTTATATCGCATCATATTTGTTGAATATAAATTTATTGAAGGTAAGCCCCTTGCGATCTGGCATCTCATTTTCAATAGGGTCCTCATGTTAAAGGTCAAAGTGTCTCTGTTTGTGTGTTCTCCCTGGGCAAGCATCGATCCTCCCTGGACACTCCAGCTTCCTCTCCGAGACCAAAGAATACTTCATAGTTTGATTGATGACTTGAAATTGCCTGTATTTGAATATGATTGGTTGTTTGTCTCTGTATGTCAGCCCTGTGACTGACAAGTCTTGAGTGTGCCCTCCCTCGCTCAGTGTGGCCAACTCCAACCTCCTATGACCACAAATGGTTTGTCCTTATGTCTGTCCTATCTGTCTGCATGTAAACACACACACCAGCCATTTTCTGGACATGTGTTACAGGAGAGGAGCTTGGTACAGATGCACCCACTTCAACTTTCACTTTCCAACCAATAGCCTGCCGAGTTCCAGCCACTGGGAGTTTCCCCCACCTTTCTGAGGGTGTGCCTGAATTGTATTCATGCAATTGCAGGGTGACTTCATGAGATGGTGCTTCCCTCACATAAAATGGGCTTCAAACTTTGTCCTTATTAAAGTATAGTAGCTATGAAGGGGATCTCATTACAACCATGAGGGTGGACAGGTCCCAATCACAGACCTGCCACGGTCCAACCAAGACTCTCTTTAAGAAAAGATGGAAAATTAAAGTGGCTCCATCTGTAAATGATAAATCAATTCATTCTGTACCATAGGACTGTCTTGTTTTGCCATAAAACATCAGAAAACAGCCTTTCACTGACAAGTGTCAGTTTTCTTTGAATAAGCCTTTTGTTCTGATGGCTTGTTCTGCTGATAGAAAGGAAGTAAGTTTAATGAAGAAATGTTCAGGGCCAAGGTGAAGGCTAAGATGATGGGTCAAGTTGTGGGAAAATTGCAGTGATTGGTCAAAAGTGCAAGGCTCTGGCGAATTTGATTGGCTTGATTTCCATAAATAGAAGTGATTTCAAAATCATATTTCTCAGAGGGATTAACCATTGTATATTAACCATAGTTGTGATTTCAGTTTTAAAGCAGCTAACACTTATTGCACAATGCGTATCAATATAAACAGCCTAACTTCTCAGTAAACAATGTCTCCTCTGAATATCAGTTTTCTTTTTTGCCCTGTGATGTCTGGTCCTAATTGTCAGGCTCATTGTAGATTTACAGCTCAAATAATCTTAACAGGAAAGACGCTGGAGAGTAATGTGTAATAGCAACAGTAACTTTCAACTTTCTTTAGATGAAGACATCTGTGAGCAGCAGTCCAAAGCCAACAGTCCGCTGACATGTATTAGCCCGTGTAAAGAGGCCGAGGGGGCCTGCTATGAAATATTTCACAGCTAAGACAAATAAGTCACAGCATGTTATTCTTTCTGTCCCTGCTCCACTGACAGCTGCTCCACATTCTCAGCGTCTATCAGATGCTCAGGGTTTCTCTCACACAGACTGAAAGATGTGGCCTCGTCTTCACTATTCACTCAGACAAGAAAGAAGAGTCGGGGTCAATCATACTGATCTCCCATTCACCCTCAAACAGTGGGATCCCTGCAGAGGAAAGAGGAAACAACAAATTTAGCACTAAGGCAATAATATGTTGATTCTATGAGCTTTCCAGATGATGGATTATGTCTTATTCTCAGTTTCTGGGAAGATTTATGTATCATGGAATCGCTGTATACTTCTTCTAGAATTTATGTACCAACAGGTGAAGTTTGCAGTGAAGTAAAGCACACAAGAACAGGCTACACAAGATGTGTTCATAAAGCTTGTTTTCAGTCATGTGATCCAGACAGGTATCATCAAAACATGTCCTACGTGTCAGGATTTTTTCATACATTTTACCAGAAAGTAATTTTTCCCATGGGCTGATGGGTGTAGGGGCAATCAATATTACAAATGACTTTGCTCTCCAGACCTCCTACCAGGGCAAGATTTATGAATCTCCAGTGAGTCTCTATTTTTTATGAATTGGATGATTTCCCATGATTTCCTATTATTTTCATCCTTGGTTGCAATGTGGTCCTTCCACCAGATGGTAGCTGTAGGGTATATCTGGATGCTATTTGCCAATGCCATTACAGAAAAAAAAAAGGAGAAATACTAAAAAACTAATTCAACATCTCTTCAGTTAAGGGACTGTGTGTGACTTGGATTACTGCTAATAAACTAAAATGTGGTACCATTCCATCTGTGGCCCATATTAATGCAGTCAAAACAGGATACATTTCACAATGTGAATCTAATAACTTTATAATAACTTTATTTGTATAGCACTTTAAAAAAAAGGTTTACAAAGTGCTTTGACAAACAGTCAAGAACATACAGACAGCAAAGCACAAGAGCTTCAGCACAAAAGGATATCATGTCTTGTTAAAGGACATCATTTCTATTATTTTTACTTTTTAATCTAAATTCTGTTGTCAACAGAGCTCTGTAAGATTTGTGCTCGATAAAGTTGTTTCCCTGCCTGTGCTGCATTACAATGTGTGTGTTTTCTTCAGATATTAGCCACCATAAAGATTAGGTAGCTAAATGATTGTAGTCTTAAAGTAGGCACTGCATACATAAGCATTGCCAGACTCTGCTCCTCCAGGCGTCAGTAAGATGTATGTTAACCATAGTATCCTGCACTTCCTCTTTGAGCTTTATAAATCTCCCACCTTTAGGTGTCACTGCTGTAAGGACTCTGACACAGATCAGTCTTTCTTTTAGTTTCACTTGTTTTCATAGCTGTTCATAGCACAAATCTTTGGTATCTTGGCTGCTCTTATCAATGCAGAAATCACTTCCTACTCCCTAAATAGAGTTCTTCATGTGACAAAACGTCATCTGAAAACAACTTATTTGCCTTTTTTGTGAGGTAGCAGTGAGCAGAGATGTGACAGGTGGTGTTTGACTGTAGGGCGTAGACATTGTTATTCTCCAATCAGCTCATGTGGAATGTCTTTGGTGGAGGAATGCCCCACCACGAGCCAGAGAGAATGGATCAAAAGGTTGGAGGTAACAAAGCATGAGCCAACACGTGCGTCATCAAGACTGAAAGACAGCTGGCCCGGCAGAATTGGAAATCATAGTGCTGTGTTCAGCGCTCTGTCCGCCACTCAGACTGAAAGCATTCCATGTAATGCATCGTGAGATGTTAGATAACAACCGCTGCTCGTCCCTGCACCTAACTTTCCCAGCTTGCCGTGGAATGACGCCAACACTATGACAGCGCCAAAGCCGGAGCTCCAGAGGACAGAACTGGAGGGAAAAGAGGAATGTAGAGGCAGGTGTTTGAGAAAAATGAAGAGATAATACCTCATGAGAGATCCAGTCACAACCCCCTGCCTAGCCAAGGAAGAATGATGGCTGTTGTGAAAAACACAAAGATATTTAAGGGAGAAATGGGGAAAATGCACGTTGATTAAACACAACAAGTAATCTGTATATTCTGAAAGGTTTAAAGATGAAAGGAATTACACTCAGAAAAAAGAGCACCTGCTGTTTGGTCATTTTAAAGGTTAAACATTTGCAAGAATGCAGTTAAACACTGCATTTTGTGTTAGCACAGGTTAAAAAGATATTATTTTATTAGGCTTAAAACAGAGAAGTCCTAGGTCCAATACTTTTAATAGTAGGAGGCAGAAACATTTAACTTCATTTAAATCTACCTGAAATATTTTTGGCTAATAGGGAATTGTATTTTTAATGATATAAGAAGAACTTAAAAAACAAATGCTTTTGATAAGTGAGTGGCAAGAAAGTAGGTGGATTTGAAACATTCAATATTGGGTTTTATTGTTTTTTTTTTTTTTTAAGAATTGCAGGACGGCCCATGTTCATTGTCCAATATGCACAGATATGTTGGCAACATCAGGACAAGTGGATGGAACTTGCATCCTAAAATTCTAAATGTTGCTTTCATTTCTGCAATTTGGACAGAATTCTCTTTGTAGTTTAAACAAATTACTTAAGATCAGTATTTTTCTGTACTTTTTGATACCTCTGATCATCACAGCAATGGAGATTGAAAAAACGCTGCATTGCAGAGGGTAGAACACGTTGCCTTCATTTATCCATTGTTTTTATACAATTTTTGCCGTGTCTTAAAGATTATTTTCAACTTCTGGTGATGAAAAACAATAATCTCCTCAATATTAGATTTCTCTGACTTGTATTTTTGCATCTGTGGCATCTAACTCTGTGTAAGCTTCATTTTTAATACCTGTTTTCCCATCCAAACTGTTGGCTGTGGCTTTTACACTGATGTGACCAGAAAAGCAGGAAAACTGCTAAGACAAGCAGAGTTAGATAGACAAGCACCACAATACCACATTAAACACTTCCTGACACTGGTGAAAGTTTGCCCCCATATAGTGTAGCTTATTGCAGTTTGCTGGCTTGCTGTTCAAAACATGCAAAAAAAAAAACCCACGTCAAGACAGGGCTGGCGGGGTTTTCTTGACTTTTTAACTGCGTTATACCTCATGACGTCATAATCCTCCCTTTAAATAAAACACTGATGTATCATGAAGTAGATAAATCATGTGAAGCGCTGATTTTTTGGGAAAGACTCCACCTTTAAAGGCAGTAAACAGTTGGCAGCATGACTCTCACAGGCTGCAAGTCTATGACAGTCTCCATAGAATAATAGAGGTAGCAGAACCACACGCCAGCGTGGCAAAAGTCAGTGGTACTATAAGAGTAACATGGTTGTACATATAACAACACAAAATGAATCATCATGGAGAAAGACAGTTTTACTCTTTTAGCTCAGAAAGACTCCTAAAAACTGCCTGTGATTATTAAGAACTCAAACATCATTGTGCTTCTGATAATTTGTGAAACATACAGTTTGTTCTCCCTTAATTCTCTTATTCTCTGCTCATTTGTTCGGTGTATTAGCTTTGGCAGGTGTCTTCCCTGCTGCAGCTCTGGCAGCAGTTTCACCATGATCAATGCTTGGGAGCCACAGGTTGGCACTCTGTCTTCTTTTAATCAAGGTGTTGCTTCTTTTTGGCTCTGCAGTGTTTGTTTCCTATGCCTCTGGTGCCAGCGCTGCTGTTCGCCTGCTGCTGAAGGAGCTCCACACTAGCAAGGGAGCTAATATATCAGCCCATTTCACCACTGTGTCTCTTTGGTGGTCCCTCTGCTGGCTCCAGATCTAGGCCTCTTTAGAACTGGGGTCTTTGACCCACTCCCTATGAAAACTTTATTTTGGGGATGTGGGTCACTCCATTGTATGGATTCCACGTTTCAACGTGAAGGTTGAGAATTTTTCTTCCCATGATGAAATTTTTTGACATTCCTTGGCAGAGTGTGGGGTTGCCTGCTCTGACTGACAACCAGCTGCACAGTTTGCTCACCCCCTCCCACATAACTTCTTTTATTGACTACAATGACCTGACATTTAGAAAGTCTCTCTCTTTTTTTGGAGGACTATGTCTTTAGTTTAAAGCTTTTTTGCTATCAACTTTCACAGCGTTTCACTTTATTTCACATTGATAGAACCCCTGTGGCTGATCATCCGAGCTCTGTTGTTGCTCAGCGGTACTTCAAGGAAATTCTTTCACAAGGAGTCATATCTTATTCACTTGTGGCCCAAGTCAACACTGTTTGACAGCGCAGGGTCAAAAGTAGCCCATTCAGAACATCCTCATTGAGTACAACAAAAATCTCTGAAAATGTACTCTTAAGTTGAAACAGATTTGTCGTGAAAACAAGTGTAAAAATTATGTTTTAGTAAATTAAATTTGTCGTTGCAGGATCTGTAACTCTGAACTTTTTGCTCTGAACTTGAAAGTGACACTTGTAGAGTCAATCATCCATACCAACAACATAGAATTATAGATCAAAAGTCACCCTGAAATTGAATCAGTCTGATCTATCTGCAGTGCAAGGTTAAGTAAAGGAGCTAGCTCTCCAAAAAAGAGTTAAAACAGCACTCTGTGGTGTGGACTCCAGAGGTGTTAATTATTAACTCTTGTTGTGTTAGTTTGTCCATGCAGAGTTTGTTGTGTGGCAACTTTGGAGATAGGAGGTTTTAGCCCGACAGTGACAGTTTATATGTATAGATCTACAATTAGGCCTGATAAATGTTAAACTGATTATTGTAAATAAATTTTTCCACATTTGATATTGCTAATAAACTGGAATTTAAAAAATTTGACCAACCAATATGGAGGTTCTTTTTTGAGTTACTATGTTCTGCTCTTAAATAAGGTCTGATTTTCAGGTGTGCATTATACACAAGCACAAGCAAAATCTGTAAAATATTTCATCTCTGAACATCGCGATTACAACACATCTGATACAAAAAGCCAAAATATTCTCCCTCTCTGCAAAATATTACTGCCAAACTTGCATTATTCTTATTAAACTGACTGTTAAACTGTTCTAATCCAATATTTTGGGTCTTAATGTTTACCTTTGTGTAATGATCGTGTAGTTCTCAAGTGTTACGCTACCACTCATGTGCAAACATGGGGCGCTGCCATCTTGTGAGCAAGGGGACGCAAAATAGCTGCGCTGTGATTGGTCAAAGACATCGACATGTTGATAGCTGCTCTCTGATTAGTTGGTATGCTATGACTGAGCATGCTCAGGCAGAAATCGAGTAACTGCGCATGCACGAAGCAAAAGGTGTTTCAGCATCCGGTTGAGAGAGAAAAATCGTGTACAGTATTTGTTGTGAAAATACTGAAATTTCATTGATTAAAACTCTGAATAAAGATAATTTTTGAGTTGTCTGAGAGAGTAAGGTTTGGGCAAAATGTGGGTGCGTGTCATATATGAATAAAGTGTTTTTCCTGGAAAAAAGCATGAAAAGATGGGGTGTGTGTTATAAACGAGGGCCTGTTATGATAGAGAAATTACGGTATTGTAAATCTAAATGTGGCGTAAGAACTGAAGTCAAAATTTTGATATCATGACAACACTAGTGGATGCTCTGCTTCCACTGCTTTAGCTTTTCCCTTTTTCTTACTTAGTACCTTAAATATTTGACTTTAAGTATCATACTTCCACTGCGCTAGCTCTTCCCTTTTTTCTTACTTAGTACCTTACATGTTTGATTTTAAGTATCATACTTCTCACAAAAGAACTCAAATGAAAGTCAGATTACAAAAGCTACTTGGTAACAGTAACGTGAGTAAATGTATCAAGTTTTTTTTCCCACCCCTGCTTGTGAGTAAAATCTCTTATTCAAGGGATGCTCACTTAAGCCGTTTTTAATTTCCTCAGTGACAGGAAAAAAGAATCAAGTTGTTTTGGTGGGGTACAATCACACAGGGACCACATTATAAACATTCTTCACACCTAAGCCTAGCATTCTGTTCATTCTTTTGTCAAGAAGAAATATTGAAGCAGAGTACGACATAAAAAAAGTGTCGACCTTGCTTGCCTTGCCTGGGGAATGAAATGCTGTAGCTGATTATTATAGCTAACTATGATGGGAGGACCACCAGGGTAGTGACAACTGATGTAGCTGCCTCCGGGGTGAGACAAAGGTTTACATATTACACAAGCAATTTGGATGTTTTCTAAACATGTTGCCAAGACAGTGGGAGTTGGCAGCTCTCTGCCCCCCCCCCCCCCCCCCCCCCCCCCCCCCCCCCCACACACACACACACACACACACACACACACACCACCACCCCCCACCAGAACCCCCTCCTCCAAGCCTTGTTTTTTTTTTTATGGATTTTGTGTAAACCAGGAAAGAGCTAGAGGATGGGGAGCAAAAAGCACGGACTGAAGCACTCTGCACTTTTGTGCTCTCTATGAACTGTGAGTGAGCTAATAAATTCTTTCAGCCACTCAGCGTAGCATTCACGGATATCCCCCAAAGATTACACACACAAATCACTGCACAATGGAGGCCACCGGGAGGGCTGGGGCGTCACAGGGGCCCCGCGACCCTGTGGACAAATGCACATAACCAGGCTGCAGAGGAGACAGGGCAAAGGCGATGGGCTTTAGAGGAGGTGCAGCTCTACCCCAGAGTCAAATGCTTTATAATTGTTGGTAATGGCATATTCAAGTAGGTTGGTGAAGGTGTGAAGTGAAACAGGCGAGGGGAGAAAAAGAGAGAATGGAAGAATGGCTGGGGTGTGAAAGGGAATGTGATGGATAAATAAAAAAGGGGGGATTAGAGAGGGTGTAGAATTAAAGGAGGTGGGGGGTGGATGGGTGTGAAGTGGTTGCATGTAGTGGTCTTGGTGATGATGAAGATGACCAAGGGGGGTGATTCCAGCCCCACACAGGCTAGCAGAAGCCAAGGAGGGACATAATTAACTCCTGGATCTTTTGTGTTTCTCATCTGACTGCAGGGCGGAGATGAAAGGGGCCTGCTAAGCCTGGCATTCCACCCCAATTACAAGAAGAATGGCAAGCTCTACGTCTCCTACACCACCAACCAAGAGCGCTGGGCCATCGGACCACACGACCACATTCTCCGTGTGGTTGAATACACCGTTTCAAGGTAATGGGAGAAGTGTGGGCCAGACCTGCCTTAAATATGGGTCACTTGCTTTCTTAAAGTAAACAAAAAGCCCAGGTGCCTCCAAGTTTACACAACATGTCTGTTTGTTACTGATGATAAATGAAACTCATCATTTAGTTTTCACTAAGAATATTCCAAGGCAAATCATTTTAAATCTGGCTTAATCCTAATTTGAACATACTTTTGCCAAGTCTTAAATCAAAGAGACAGCTCAGGTTTTTTGAAGTGGAGTTGGTAAAGGCCCATGGTACTTGGAAATATGATTGCCACTAAGGCACCCAGCCAGCTCTGTCCCTTGTGAGAGATAGCTGACCAGGGGGGCTAGGAGTTATACTGTATGGCAGCCAATGGTGCCACCGAGCTGCTACATGCTATGCTAGTCATGTGAGTCAAATCACATTATGCTGCCACTTCTGTTATATTTGATGAAAGCCAGAGCAGCTGTTCCTTTATGTTTCCTTGTTTCTGTAAGAAATAACCAATTAAAGGCTGTTTGATATCAGCCTCAGTAGTATAAGAACTGAACACTCAACCAGCAGAATCTAAGTGTCTTCTTCACACTCAGGCAGCAGACTCTACTGCTGCCATTAGAGATACACTAGCATGAGGCTCAAGGCAGACACCCTCAGTTATATGAGGCAGATACCTTTTTGACACTTTTCACAGAACCTCAGCCTTGTCAATGTGACAACAGAATATGCATATACTTTTAATCTCATCTCCATTTTCTAGATAAAGACATTGCCAAGCTGCACTACTAGTATGCGATGCTGTTGAAAATATTAATTCACAGTTCTTTGTTTACATCCAAGTTGTATAGCATTTTGGCAGCGAGGGGGTAGCCATTAACAGAAGCTGTACTGACCATCAGTGGTGAGCATCTGGACAGAGTTAAAGCATTTGACAGAGATTTTAGGCCCAACATATTTGAAAATAATATACATTTAACCAACTTGTAAACCTACAGTGACTGATTATTTATAATTCTTAAAGCTTAACCAGGTCACACACTGAAGCCCATCTGCATTGTCAGATGACATGTCATCCTTATCCCAGACTTAAGGGACAGTTAAAAATTAGCTCAGTTGTGTAATATGGCAAACCTATTCACACTGTCAATGCTGGCAAACTATTTTATAATAGAAGCGATAAAGAAATGGAATACCTACTCTAAAATAGTCCTGATCTGTTACAAAAATCCTGGAGGAGCTGATTTAAATTTTTGGCTACCAAAATTCTTTTGATGCATTTCTTTTCCAGTGTGCATGGTAAGCACAGTAAGAACCAAAGCTTCAAGGGCAAATAGTGGAAATTTACCAAAGTTGAACTTTGGTCTTATGGAGATTCAGAATCTAGGTCAACGTCCCACCTAACTTAGTTTCAGTGTGCACTGTTTTGCTGAATAAGCAATGGGGGTTCATTTGCGACACTCCTAGTGACACACCTGTGATTAAGAAAACAGTCTCCTCTCATGAATGTGTTTAAGTGTTATATTTAAATGTTCATCATCACAGTTGAATGTTTGACTTAATGATTTAATCTTTAGTACGGTCTTGGCGTGCAGTCTTGGTGACTGCACTATGTAGTCCTTAAATTAAAGGTCCAATAGAGAGATGGCAGTAAAGGTATTTGATGAGGGCTTAAGAGAGTCATCTCTTGTCTGTGGCAAGATCACCCAAAACAACACATTATGAAACATTTGTTGCTGGTACAGTGAAACCAGATCCTTATACTAAATTGTGCAACATTTTTAAACCCTGTGTACGTCTCCATCCAGTTTTTGCCTTACCCAGAAAATGTTTTAGAATTAGACTAAAAGTCTCCAGACAACAAACCTTTGGAGGTTATTCAACCTGTAATTCTGTTTGATATTGAAGCATTTCCTATCCTTACCCCTGAATCATTTTAACTAGCAACAATTTGAAGGATTTACAGACAGTGGCAGGGTTATTCATTTGCAAAATCACATTATACATTATACAGATTAAAATGTGCACATAGATGCTGATTATACAGATGTTATGTAGATGTTGATTAAAAACATGAAAAAAGCATAAATTGAATGTTTCAAACTTTTTATCATATTCCCCATGGAATACAACCGATACAGATATGTTTGTATGTCTATGTTTGGTGGAGTAGCAGGGCCAGGCAGGGGAAAGAAATAGTGGGAGGAGGAAGATACACTTTTAAGAGTCGGTTGAAATGTTTTTATAAAAGGGCAAAATGCCAAGAGTAAGTTGAAATGTCAAGAATAACATCGATTTACAATTTAGAGCTTAAGTCACCATATTGAGAAGAAGTCAAAATGCTGACCCCATTCAAGCTTGTGTGGTTTATCTTTCTGAAGAGGCACAGTTATTGGTCCAGTCTCTTCAAAGTCAAAAAACTGAGTTTACACTGTATTTGTGAGCTTGAAGATAAACATTTTCCTTCAAACTAAAGCCAAATCTGAAGTACAGTTTTATTCAATTCATGTATACAAGGCAGTTTGAAGAGGCCTTGTCATGTTGCTTTATTCTACTATTACCAGTGGTATACTGCAGGGTTCAGTTTTAGGTGCGATTTTAATCCTTATTTAAATGTTGCTTGTGGGACGAATACTTTATTGTCTCTTAGTCTTCTTTCACTGGCTGTGTGAATGATATTAACTCGTGGAATGCTCTGGATATATATATTTTTTCTTTTTTATGACATCCCTGCCTGTGACAGATATTTAAATTGCAATAAATATGTTGCCATTTAGTTCCCAGTCAAAGAAAAACAATAGCATTAGTGTGTTTAATTTTCCTCAGAAAAAACCCAAACCAGGTGGACACACGGACTGTGCGTGTGTTGATGGAAGTGGCAGAGCTGCATAGGAAACACCTTGGTGGACAGCTCTTTTTCAGCCCTGATGGTCTGCTGCACATCATCCTGGGAGATGGCATGATCACCCTGGATGATATGGAGGAGATGGACGGACTTAGGTGAGCTCAGAGGCCAAAGAACTGTTGCATTAATGATGATGTGGAGGTGCATGTCCCATGATTGAATCCTTTCTTAGCTCCTACCACCAAGGTGTATTTTGTTTGTGTTTTTGAATGCAGTGATTTCACAGGGTCTGTCCTGAGGGTTGATGTGGACACAGACTCCTGCGCATCCTCTTACTCCATACCAAGGAACAACCCGTACTTCAACAGCACCAACCAGCCACCTGAAATCTTTGCTCATGGATTACATGACCCAGGCAGGTGAGTGAAACAAAAAAAATGTAAGAAATATCAGCAACATCACACTGAGGACATTCACCCTTCCAAAACCGGGATACGAGGATTTATTCAAGCCTTTTTGATTGAAAAATTAAGCTATTATGAAACTGCAAAAAAACACATTTCCTAGAATGTTCACTCAAGTTTGGCTGCAGAAGCACTGGAACTCACATACATGCTCTGTCTAAAAAAAACGATGTTTTTTACGTAAAAAAACATTTTTATAGCCTGGTCTTAAAGGGAATTTGGTCTAACAGTACATGTCTTTATGAGGTTACATAACTTATCCATCTTAGCTTAAAGTGGCATACAAAGTAGGGCTGGGAGATTTACTGAGTTTCTGAAAAATATCAATTTTTTTTTTAACAAAATATAATTTTAGACAGTATTGTTTATATTGATACAGCGGTTGATGATGCACTAAAGTAGTGTTAAGTTAGCCACCATTTCGGGTAATTCTTCGCTTCAACCACAGTTCACTGACAACAACAGTCCTGTCTGCAGCACAGACATGAGGGTAAGAAACATGAGAGAATCATTGTTGTAAAGGAGGGTTCATTTTGAAATGAA
This sequence comes from Cetoscarus ocellatus, assembly GCA_037902135.1. Classification (NCBI taxonomy): domain Eukaryota; kingdom Metazoa; phylum Chordata; class Actinopteri; order Labriformes; family Labridae; genus Cetoscarus; species Cetoscarus ocellatus. The sequence goes on from JBAMNC010000875.1 coordinate 246,405, forward strand.
AATAGTGGCTTGATGATTTGTGTTCAAGATGATCATTCCAGAGGAGGAGAATTCCAAAACAGGTCACGAGAAAGGCTTGTACATGATGAATCTTTTCCTGATTTCATATAAGAGCCATAAAGTGCTGAATACAGAATGATACCCATGTAAAATGTTAGCTACAGCCCCAGACCTTAAGCCTTTGTAGCCCACTGCATCAAAACATTCTACTTTAACCTTCATCAACCTTTGGTTTTAAAGATTATTTATCTGGAAAGAAAGGTCAAGATATGAATCGAATACAATTCAAAGATACTGAGTTCTAATTTTTGGTCTATATCAGCTTTAATACAAAGTATTCTTAGCTTAGTATATTGTTGATACAACTGCAAGTTAGCATGTTGTTGCTTTTTGTCAGGACGATGACACATACATTCCACAGGGTCCTTGTCTACAGACACCTAAGTTAAGGTAGGCTGCTTGGGATCGTTGTTGTGGATGACCTGCTGCTTGTGGACTTACAAAGCTTTAGTAACGGCAGTTACAAATATTTGGCGTTTCCTTTTGCCCCATTTCATTATCATTAGAGTTCCTGTTAAGAGAGATCAACAAAATGAAATACATGGTAGTTCCTGCAAACAGGACACATTAGCATGACCTTGACAAATAATCATGTATGACCTTCTGCCATGGACCTGCTTGAGTCCAAGTGCTTTATCCTGCATCGACCATAAACAGAAATGACATCATTTAAAATAAATTCATATTTTTAGACCAGTTAAATCCAATTTAGTGGCAGTTCAGCTGGATGCTGCTATATGAATCAACATCATTCCTCTCCAATTTATAATTATCATAGATGTTAATGTTAATATTAGAATGACATCTCTATCTGTGGTTGTTATTGATTATTCTTCCATAATAAATACCTTTACAACCATATAGACAGAACGACCCTCTTGAAAACGACATGCTACATCTCAAGGGGATAACTTGAATAAATCTAGATCCAGCAGAGACAAATGTGATGAGGACAGGTTTATGATCTGGGCGCCCATTAGTTTGTTGCTATCATAAATTCTTATTTTTTTAGTCCCTTTGTCTCTAGACTAAGTGTAAACAAGGGGGTTTCTTAAAATGAACCTGTTTAACTTTCTTTCTGGTTTGAGCTGCTCTGCATAGACAGCTTCAGCATGTGGCTCAAGCAGGGCAGAGTTGAGTAACGCTTCTGATGCAGACCTGAGACTGATGTAATGGTGTTCTGTTAAAGTGTAAAAAATGATTAGAAAGATGGGATTTGCTACAGATTGTATGGTGCTAATGGATCACAGTGCAATTGATTACGTAGACACTGGGGGTTGAGGGCTGCTTCTGCCCCGCCTCATGGCTAATTTTAGGTTTTTAGTTTATTTTTTTCAGTATAGAATTTGTTACTGATGATCTTGAATGGACAGCTTCAGTAACCAAATGGTTGGTGTTACTCAGTCTCAAATCTAAAACTCGGTACCTTTTATGTCATGAAAGAGCAGTTTCCCACAAGGCTTCAATATGACCGCCTGAACAACATGCTCCTTCCTCCTTCACCAAAATTGTAGAAAAAAAGACCAAATTGATCAACTTGTGTCTTTGTTCCAAAGTGCAGCTCCTAGTTTATGTGATGCTACGTATAACACCTAAACACTGGTGTTGATTGTTTTGATGTGTGGCACCACTTATGTCAGACCCTCCCCTTACAGTTCTCTGCTGTGAAACAGGATAAAACAGATGACGACTTTCCACTTTCATCTTCACATCCACCAGGATTTTTGTCTCCGTACTCATCCCTTGTCTCCGATGTGTTGTAGATGTGCAGTTGATCGACTTCAGACAGAAAATGGGAGTCTGCTGATCCTCTGTACAGATGCTAGTGGCAAAAACACATCAGCAGGACGAATACTAGAAATAACTAAGGGGAAAGATTATGGTGAGTTGCCATTTCCAGTACATTTCCCAAAATATGTTTTAAGTATTTGCCTAATTTTGACTTTTTCGTAAGACTTACAACATTCATTTTCTTGCACTGTTGACAAAAAGCAAACTCCACATGTGTCTTTTCTGATGGCATTACATGTGCAGGAAGAAATGAAAATACATTAACCTCTTGGATAACCTTTGATATTTTCCTGCTGAAAATAACATCTGGTTTTACAAATGTCTTTCATTTTGTAAGAGTATGGTGTTTTGGCAATAACTTCACAAAACACATGGGGTCAAGTGCAGAGACAGTGCACGTTAAAAAAAAAAAAAAGAACCTCCCCCCTGTAGAGAGTTGATGTTCCAGGCAGGGAATGTAAGATCGTGTCCACAAGAAAGATTTAAAACTGTCAGCAACAATATGTGTCTGGATTTGGGTTGACTGTTGATGAAAACATCTGAGAGGGGCCTCGTTCTTCTCACATGCAGCAATTAATCATTGACAGCAGAGTCTTGACTCTGTTTTGCCTCTTCTCACACAAGAAATAAAAATAATCAGATTTTTTTAGAAATCATTTTGTGCAGGTGATAGTTTGCATAATGTTTGTTTATTAGCAGGTCTATTTATTTGTCATCTCACTGGAGTTTTCTTGCCTGCTCACACTATCCACCTCTCAACTTACAACAAGTCTTGTAAAGCTGGATAAAGAGACTGAAATAAGAGTTCAATCAGAAAATGGGCAGCAAACCCACATTCATGTCATACACAGCCAAGAAATAAGCCATTTTGCCTCTCAATGAACATTTTAAAGAGAGTATCTGATTCTTTTCCAGGGATCATAAACATGCTTAAAAGCCCAAGAAATAACTCCTAAGTGGCCAAAAAGAACTTCAATGCGACAAATCCAATTTTTCAAATTCAGCATTAACCACAAGAATTTTCATCCCGCTGAGACAAATTTCCTGATTGTGTCAACACATCCATTTCAGTATTTATGACATGAAGAAATCAAGCAAGTTTTTATTACAACACCAACAAAACGTAACTATATATAACAAGTTTAAGATTTTTTCCTCAGATAAATAAGAGTATTCAAATTAAAATATCAGAGTCAATACATTGAACCCTTTTGGAAGGCAAATCTTTCCCTTTCTCAGTTTGTCCACTGCAGAAACATGCAGGCAGCTGTGCCTAATCAGACCTTTGCCTCAATTTTGCTCCCTAGAAAATGAGCCTTCAGTCTATGACCTGCAGTCCACTGGAGGAGCACCACCTGTGGGAGGCTTCATCTACAGGGGCTGCCAGTCCAGGAGACTTTATGGCAATTATGTGTTTGGAGATAAAAATGGGTAAGTGTAAAATATCACACTGTATAAGTTTGCCACCATTGGAGTGATTAAAACAATATCTAATGATGACGTGTATAGATGTCATCTCTGCTGTTCACTGGAGGACTCTTTTCAACTGGACCTGCACTCCATAGGGCGTATTTACAGTAAATCATTGTTTTGGTTTGGGAGAGAGAGTATAACTAAGGATAGTGGCCCTCGTGGTTCCTGCTGTTAGTTTTGCAAAGCATGCTAGGCTTGCTAAAAGAGCAGAACAGAAAGTAAACTTTTTTACAGCCTTTCCCCCTTATTATGAAAAATATTACCTTGAAATAAAAATCATTGTTCACTGTTTAGTAAACACACTTAAGAGGGTGCAGTTTTGTTGTTAAGGGGGTATAGGTTGCACAGATGGAGTTACGGAGTGACAGAGCATGCAGTCGATGGCAGAGAATAATTGAGATCCAACACAAGTAAGGAGCTTAAAACAGCAGCTTTAAGTAGCAGTTCCTGCTTCTTACACTGCAGTCTTAGACTTAACATCTTGTGTTTCCACAGCGATCATAACTATGTCCTGTCTTGTCACAGACTCTATCACTTGAGCATTCAAGCCTGGTTTATGCTTCTGTGTGAAATCTATGCTGTCCTTACACAGTGGTGCCACACCGTCTTTAGCATTTATAGGTGTGTGTTGGTGAGTGTCCTCGTTGCTCTGCAATACTCTGCTGAAACAGTAGTTCGTGGCAACATTTGTCTATTTATCTTCAGGGCCTGACACAATCGGTGCTTGTTTGTTTACAAGAAACCATGGCCATAGAAATAGGTGTAAAGTCAGAGTAAAGAGCAAAAAAAAAAGATAAAGTGCAGCAATTGACTGCAATGTGATCATTGCAAAAAACAAAAAGAGAATGGAGCTAAAATGTATGGCTGTTGATTCATGAGGAAGTACGCTTAAGAGATATCGGGTACTGAATTTAACACGTTGAGTTATGCTCTGAAGTTATTTGATCACATAATGATCCACAAATTCATGTCTGATACGTGCTCAGAGACTGGCAGTCACATAGTGCTGTGGACCAGTCAGAGGGCTTCCAGCTCATGTCATTTTAACAGGCAGTATTAATCTGGGGAATGTGCATGTCAGGCTATGCACATACAGTAGCTCTCTACATTGGTTCAGGGCTGCGTGAATCCAGAGTGAAAATTATGGTTCAGCTTTGGCACAAATATAAATCAGCCTTTACATTTGTTAAAAAAAGGATTTCTGTGGTTTGAAAAACTCTTGGGGGTAATGTGCTTAAATAAAATGTCAGTTTAAGTTAAATCTGTATGCAAAACCTCTCTATATTGTACCTATTAAGACAATATGTGCAAATTAAGTGTAAGTTGTTCAATTGTGATTTGGTCACTGAATATTTGATGGACAGTTTGTTTTCTCTTAAAATATTTGTAAACCTCCTCAGACTGCAAGTGCCAAAATAAACACAGAGATTCACCCACGTGGAGGAAAATGAGTTTTATAGCACTGTCACCACTGCGGTACAACCCCCTCCAGTGTAAATGGAGATTAGACATCCTAGCCTGTGCTGTTCACACTTTTCTCTTGTTTGTAATTCATCCTACTTCACTCATGTCAAACACTGACGCTTGAGTAATCAAAGGAAGTAAATAACAGAAAGGGGGAGTACGCTATCAGGGGTTGGCACTGTGTTAAAAACAATGTGTGGTCGCTTAATTCAGAACCTCAGTACAACTTGAGGCCTTATTGTTGTGGCTAAGTGAAGGCTCCAGCATGATGTTTGTTTTGAAACTAAAAGCCAGCGTCTTAAATAACACCATGTGAGGCATGGGGTGGAATGAGAGGATGGGTCAATGAACCATGTTACAAGAAGTAAAAGTTTCCAGATCTGAAGTGCGGGCAAAAGATAAAATGTGTTCTTGTTAAACTTGCACAGCAAAATTGAAATGTAAGAATTGATTGCCTTATTTATAAATCATAACAGGGTTGAGAAATGTCTTAATTTATGAGATTTATCAGTACATTTTAAATCCAAATACATGGTAAGATAATATCAATTATATTTATGTAGGTTAGTTGATAAAAAAGTATTGATGCCAAGCCCAATGCTTCATGAAAAGATTGTTTTCAATAATAACCACTAACAGTAATACACTTAGTGACCACAATTTAATCTATTTAAAATGTTTTCTGAATGTTAAATCATTTCTCTACTATATTGAAGGGTTATTCATATTGTAAGAAAAATCAATTTCTCTTATTATTGAGACCATGGCTTCAAAAATAGAACTCCTAAACACTCCAAACTAGGAAATGTGTTAATTATATCTTTTAAAAAACTGCAACCAAATTCCTGCACACTGTCCAAATGGCAAAAGGTTGCAAGCAAAATGTGTAAATGGTAAAAACAGGTGTTCTTTGGCATATAGAAGATTTTTACAACGTAAACAAACATAAACTTTACCAATGTATTTCTAAAAGTTAGACTATTTTTGATTTTTGTTTGTGAAATTGAAAAATGGCCAAGCTTTGGTTGCCTCACAAGTAGTTCAATTTTTGTTGCTGTGCTATGAAACAGGTATCAAAATTGTTTGATTTTTAGTAGAGGCTTTTCATACTTTGTAACTCTGGTATTGTGCCTGCCATCTTTCTCTCTTTTTATTGTCCAGGGTATTTTTATAAATGTCTTTACATAAACACAATGTAATCATAAACAAAAGCTTTTATGCAGTTTTCCCTTCCTCCTGTACTCTGCTAGATAAGAGCACCTCCAAATTCCCCTGCCTTCATCACTTTTCCATACGGCCACACATAAGACCATGATTATTCATATATCTGAGTTATTTTAAGCACTCAAATAACCTTTGAAAACAGCTGCTAGTGGAACTTAAAATAAAATAGAAGTAAAAAACATGTTTTGGCAAGAGTTTGTTTTATGTAATGGCTTGTATTTTGTATTTTACACCACTGCAGCAACACTTGCCTATTACATTATCTGATTGTTCCTTAAGAATGTGATTGACAGAACAACTGTCCAATCCCCTGCCTGAAATGCATTTGAAATTCTCTGTCCATGCCCAAACACTTTCTATGGGCTGTTGCCCAGATGGACTGGTGCACTATATTGAACGCTTCATCTGGTATGTCAGGTTAGCAGTTGCCTGCTTTAGCAGTTACAAAAGCAACCTCATACCTTTCATGACTATAAAAAATCACTGCTAGAGCTCCTCTTTAAAGTGCAATCATTGGCGATGGATCACAAGTGCACCAAAAAATGTCGGAGGTTGTATTGAAGATTAAATGCTAAATTATTAAGTAGAGAAAAGCCAAAATGGCAGGGTGGCCGGGGCCAGATTGCATTGCCGCAGATATGGTCTATATCAGACAACAACAAAGCTTGCTTCAGTTTAGACTAATGGAGACAGAGGATGCCTTGAACTGAATGATATGTCACAGGCAGATTGAAGAGGCCTGTTGTCATTTTATTTAGAAGAAAGGTGTTGAGATAAACAGTAAATCATGAATCCCCATTCAGCTAAAAAATATAGAGACATGATTTTTATTCCATATCACCCAGCCCTACTCCCTCATTTCCTGGAGATTAACTGTCTGTCTTTTGTGTAATCTCTATGTTTCAGTAACCTGCGAATCCTTCAAAAGTCTACACTGTCAACATCATCCAGTGAAGAGCAGTGGCAGGAAAAATCCCTGTGCCTCGGTTCGATTGGCTCCTGTGGCTCCATGCTTGTGGGACACATTTTGGGTTTTGGCGAAGACGAACTAGGTTAGTGGGACAACAATAACAGCACTTTTATTCACACTCTCCTTCTCACCGTATGTGCTTAGACTTGCTTTCTCTTTCTCTTTTTCCAGTTATGCCTCGTTTTGTTCTTTCCTCCAATTTCTGCATGATGGACAGCTTTGTATCACATATTTTCTGAAACACTTTGGGTTTCACAGTATGAACCCTCTCCTGATGGCTTGTTGACTTCAGATGATGGATGTCAAAGCCATAGATTGAATCCACTTGGCTCTAGATTTATCATATTTACATCCCAATGTGGAATTTTCCACTTCTTTATTTCAAAGATGTTTGTAATATTTAGGTCTAACAGTAGAGTAAGAACCATTGAAAATATCTAAAAGTTGCAACACTTGGCAGACAAGGAAAACTAAGGACACTACAGGGAAACTAATACTCCTTCTACTCTTTGGGCCATCCCCAACAGGATATTAAACAGTGCATACTTACTCCTCCTGGATTAATTGCAACTTCCATAAGATAGCAGCAATACTCCAAAGACCCACTCATGGGCCGTGTTAGCCCACCTACCATGTGTTGTTCTGCATAGGTTGAGAGATGTGTTACTATTTCCCTGGGAGGGGGATGCAGTGAAAAGATAAGGCAGGGTGAGCTGAGGTGAGCAGACTAAAATAATACAGAACAGTGTTAACCATTGGACCCCCAACTGTATATTCTCAGATTTTCCAGCTGTCAGCTCTGGTGGTTTTGATTAAAAGCCACGTCATGACATGGATCATTCACACCGCCATCAAAAATGTTTGATCACTTTTCTTGCCAGGTCTTGAGCATTTTGGTGAAGAAGTATCTCAAGATTCCTGCATTTGATCAGGTTTTGCTAGTGTTGAAATAATCAGGATGGGGGTGGGCTTGTGTCCCCACAGACACATGTTCACAATTTGTCCCCTAATGGAATTTTCATGCTGGCGTGTTCCCTACTCAGTTATCTGCTAGGTACCCTGACATGAGTAAGCAATTGTCCCGTTAAACTCTCTTTTGCAGTCCTTTGGCGTAAGCAGCATTGCAGAACCTTAAACTACAATCATTCTTATCTTCTCATGTCCTCTCCTTGTGTCTTCTTGTTTCCTCTTATTTCATCTATACTGTCGCTCACCCTGCATGGTTTGCATGAATGGTAGATAGAGCATGTAAGAAAGACCCTGTTTGATGTAGCTTTTTCCTCTTTTTGCAGGTGAAGTCTACATTCTGGCAAGCAGTAAAAGCATGGTGCAGTCACACAGCGGGAAACTGTACAAACTAGTAGACCCTAAAAGGTACCATCACACAATACACCTTCTTCCTGTGGAGATTTATTCATTTATTTATTTATTTGACTTTTTGGGAGAGGACTGAACACACTCTACCAGACAAGACTTTGCATAAAGTTACAATTCACTGTATTTACCTCCTCTTCTCCTCACTTTATTCCCATTAATTGCTGAAGATTGACTGGCTGAGTGCTGGCCGCAGTCTGCGTTGGTTTCATTTCACCATATATATATATATATATATTTTTATATAAATCAGGAATTTCTGGTGTGAGTGCTGTATCTCTCGCACTGAGAATCTAGAGAACAGAAGGCCTGCCTACTTTTACTGAGCACAATTATCTGCCAGAATAGACGGAAAAAGGAAAAAATAAAGAGCCATATCTCCCTTGTTTAGCAGCTTTATTTGGAGACAAACTACTACAAGGCAAGTCTAATGATGCTCTGCTTAAGTGCCTAAAGATTTACATGTACTTTATGGGAGAAAGGCAGCCTACATGAAATCGATAGCTAAGCAATAGATAAAGAGCCTACGATGGCAGCAACAATGTTTGAAGTACAGACATGAAATAGCTGCAAAATACAAGCTACTGGACAAGCTCTACCGAGAGTCAATGTATGTTTACAGGAATATCAACAGTTTGATCTGTATTTCTTTAGATTTGAGCTACTATATAAAGTAATTTGACTATGCTCTTGGTTCTCCAAGACATTAAAGAAGGAGTCACTGTTTCAGGCTAATCTGCTAAACAGCGATATTACAGGTTATTCTGTCTGATACAGAATGCAACCTCTGTCCCACCAAATACATGTACACAAAGCAGAGATGAATATTTCTGCGAAAGTCGCCTCATCTAAGTATTTTTGGCAAAAATTTTGGCAAAGGCCAGCTCATCTGACAGTCCCGTGAGATTATCTTACCAGATTTTCCAGTTGACATACCATAACCAAACTGACAAGGGGAGGAGCTTAATCCAGACTACTACTGCAATTATATGTCAAGGTAGCTAACAACTAGCCACATTTAGCTTAAATTCTACCTGCACGTCATTGCATGTTTGTTTACAACCAGTAGCATTTGATTGTGCAGTATAACGAGCTGCAATAGTGAAGATCGTGGTTGTCTATAAAGGAGCTTTTCCATTTGTGGCATCTTCTCAACCTCAGCTCAACTCTGCACGGTCTGAATACTACCTGCTCTGTTTTCCATTACAGTTAAAACTGTATCAGTACCTCTTTAAGGTAGGCAAGACCATCATAGCATGGCTGTGCAAATCTACGGTGGTATCCTCACAGAAACAAAGGCAATAGTGCTGCCAGCCCCTCTGTCGCTTTTTGTAAGAGTAAGGACATTAATTATGTTCCAAAGTTGGTTGCAAGCAGCAAAACAGCATGATAATTAAGCAGAGGACAGTTTGGGAAGTCATATAGCATCTGACAACAGGGATGTTTCATTTCAAGCAGATACAACATAGTTGAAAAGCCCTATCAGTGCATGTTGTGCTGTGTTCATTATCTCTTACGACACCACGCACTGTCAAAACAAAACTGTGAAATCTGCCATTACTTGTTGCCATGCATGGGATCTCTGACAGTTTCACGATGGATCAAGATTTGAAATAAAACTTTGTGTGAACCAGACTTTAGATGTTGAGGGTTTTAAATCTGTCACTTTTTGCCCTCATGTTGCTACTTTTATGACTCCAGAGTAGCTTTTGTTATTTCCAGATTTGACTGGTTTTCACAGCTGTGATCAGTTCAAGAATTCGACACTGGAACAACATTTTTCTAAGTAAACATTTCTTTCAGTTCTTTACAGTGATGTGATGTCATCTGGACACAACCTTTTGACATCACACATCTGAGGAGTGTTTGGACAATTAATTGGTTGCAACAAGTCTTACATTAGGTCAAGCCCCCCAAACTGGACCTAAGATCATGCTCAAAATCAAACTGCTGCTAAGATCATGCTTAAAATCAATCAATACATATACAGCCTAAGAATTAGGCCTTTCTGTTTAGGTCAGTAAGGAGGCTGTCTTGGAATGTAAATCAATGCACAAGGAAAATCCCAAACAGATTTGTATTTCTTGAGGCAACATCAGATTTAATTAAGAGGGCGAGTTAAATAAGAGAAACAGACTCACAGAAAGAGAACTTTGCATGCCTCGAAGTCACAATAGAAACATATCCGCAGCTGATTATTCCTGGGTGACGACAGTGCCACCCAGGCATTAGCACAATTAATTACACCACAGATGTTTCAAAGGCCCCGGTGGCTCACTCTGTATTTATGTTTTCTGGCAACGCCTCTGGACGCATTTCTCCCAAAGAACAATTCTTTCCACCAGCAAGCGGAGTTGTTTAGTCTGTGCAGACTCTGTGGTGTTTGGAGTCTTGACTCCTAATACTCTCTGGCTTGGTTATTATGATCTTGTTACAGCGAGGATAGGGAGGGGGTAATGGGGGGAGTAAATGGGGTAGCTAATGTGTCTGACCTTAGTACGTTATCAAGTCTGGTGGTCCTCCCTTTTTTTTTTTCTTTTCCATACTGCAAGGACATCCGGACCTTAAAGCCTTCACATAAAGAGATTTGTTTTAGAGTATGGTGGTTTTGTGGTGCAGAGAAGCATGGAGCTCTGTGTTTTGATCAACTGTGTGTTTGGGAACATAGAGGAGGGGGGACTGTGAGGCAGAGTGGTAAAGGCTTAGAGGGAAACATCAGCCATAAAATCCCTCACCAGTGTTTGTGTAAACATGTCCTGGCCAGATGACTTCATTTCTAGGTATTTGTTTGTCAGTTGGAGTACCCCTCCAATAATAAATAGGCCACCATGCATTTTGAAACATGCTGAATATGTGTGCTTCCAGTGAGAGTTTGTGTGAGAGAGTGTGTGTACATGAGTAAAAGAGAGCAAGACTGGGCCTGTATGTGGTATAGCAGAGGGATAGAAATATTTCCAATTATATAGTCTCCATATGGTAACTAAGATTCAGGTGGAAGAGGTGAATCATTAGTGAATAAATAAAATAATGTACTAATAATATGACGTAGAATCTTATTTTGTCATCAGCGAAAAGACAAGAAATTTGTTTAAGAGTTTCAGAAGACAAAGTGATTTGTGATCTTCTGCTCAAGAAAAAACGTAAAGTTAACAAGGAAAAATAAATAAGTCAGATTCAGTGTGATTTTAACAGCTTATGTCTTTTACCTTTCATGCTTTTTTAGCATCTCATAGCCTGAAATAACTTCAGATTTTACCTAACTATTACAGTAGCCCCAATAATTACAACTCAATATTTTTGCAAAATAAAGAAAACCTTGGGTATTAAAGCTCTCTAAAATACAGCTGGTTATTTTTGCCTTTGTTTAACTCTATTTTTGGAAAAGGAATATAAACAGGAGCTCTCTAGAGATGATAATAACAATAATAATAATAATAATAATAATAAGAAGAAGAAAAATAATACATTTTATTTATAATGCAATTTACATAAAAACAAAGTCTTTCTGTAACCATAATTGTTAAAAAAAATAAGTATATATGAGTTAGGAAGGAAGAAACCTACAACGGAAATATGAAAAAAACCCATCAAAATTGGCAACATTTCTTTGTTATATTCTATCTTGCAGATAAGTAAGCAGAGTTAATCTATACTCCTTAAAGAAAGTTGGGAAACGCTTTTTCAGACAATAATTTTGCCCCTTTAATAATCCCAATTGGTATTGTACTTTATATTGTTTGAAAGCCTGATTAGTCACCCTTACAACAAGATACAACTTGTCAAGATTGTGCATTCATGGAATGAGCAATAAACACTCAACTTTAGAAATGCACGATATTATCGGTTTGATATCGTTATCGGCCGATATCAGCCTAAAAAGTTAAGTGTTGGTATCGGCCAATATTGAAATTGTTGCAGATATTTACAGCCGACATATCGGCCACACATATCGGCCATATATCGGCTGGAATATCAGCAAATTATACAAATGTTCAATATTGATGCACCTTCTCCTTCTCATCTCTGCATGGGTACATATAAATATCGAGGGTTTTATTTTTGCAAGAGTTAAAAGCTGTTTTTCTTGTTTTACATCTGTTCATGCGATAATATACTGTAACACCGAAAGAAACAAATCCATTTTTGTTGAGTACAGAGCTTGTGCTCTTGACCTGAAATATCGGTATCGGTATCGGCGATAATGTATCAAAAAATATGGGCATATCGGATATCAGCAAAAATCCAATGTCGTGCATCCCTACTCAACTTCCAAATGGAAGCTGGTGCTCTGTGTGCAGAGTGGCAGCATTGAGACCATGTGAGACTGGTGAAGTCAAAGACAGACCACGATGTGGGCATCCCAGGAAGACAACACCCCAAAAAGACCAGTTCCTCACCCTTGCTTTACTAAGAACTGTAGGCCATCCTCCATGGGACGAGGGGAGTTTGGCACTTTTTTGCTGCTAACCACATGTTTAGATGTGCTGCTCATCCCACGGATGCACAGTTCCTACAAGTTGTAAACAGGGATGGGAATTGAAAACCAATTCCAATAAAAATATATAGAACAAATAGCTGAAGGAATCAATATCATTAGGCTTTATACTTAACATTTCCCTTATCAGCTCCTTTCACTAAGTTCTGAATGCCTTGCAAATCAAGGGCATCACACTCTAATCAGAGACAGTCAACACAGACAACAGCTAAGAAATAAAAGATATAATCATGGAAAATGGGAGACTGAAGTGGTCGGTAGTTAGGCTTAATTATACACAAAATGTCACTAACTGTACATCTTTAAGTGTCTGTGATTTCAAGGTAGGATGGGGACACCAGCAACATTCAGATGTATTTATCATTCAGCATGGCTTTCAATATCAGGAGAGCCATAAGTTTGACGTTTATGACACTAAAGACTTGTGTAGGCTGACTTCTCGCTTATGTGAACTTATAAGTTGTGCAGTATTACCATATGTCCATTTTTGCACGCAATCCATATTATTCATCTATTTTTAAAGACAGCTATAGTCAGTACTGTTATATTGAAACATCTCTGCTCTATAAGCATTGAGATCATTTTCCACAGTGATGCTGAAGCCCTCAAACTGAGTGAAAACCCAGCCTGTTTGTTGCATACTCTGCGCACTGCGGGCAGGTATTCAGGCTGGGCAGGCGGCTTCTCATTCCCAGTAAGTCTGCTTTTGATAACATAATTATTTATACAGTGAGAGCATTATATTTATGCCAGGAACAAATACTGCTGGAGAGACCCCCTTTCTTTTTGAGAAATAAACATACCAACTAAAAGAAAGATATTATGATTCAGCACAAAAGAGAGATTTGTTTCAGCCTCTCCGTGTATACACAATACACTATTGGGGTTGTATAGTAAAGTTTTGTGTTTATTATGTCATAATTCAAAAGGCACATCTAGCGCTCCTCCGTCCATGCGGTCGGACAAAGTAGGCCCCCCTCTCACAGTGGGTTGTTGGCAGAAGCTTAATTGTAACATATAGAGCCAGACCTCCTGCAGTTTTCTGGTGTTAAATGCAATTTGCCCTTTTGTTTGTTTCAGCCCCTCCACAGAGGAGTTGGGGAAAGAAGTGTTATGGAAGGCTTTTCACACGTCCAGGTTTTGTCAGCTGCAGCCTGGACTGATTGAATTACAGTGTGCAGAGACCTTAAAAAGACACAGTGAACCTCCAATAGGGACTCGGGACCTCCTTTATGAAGTGCATTAGCCATGGAAGTCACAAATCACTTGATGTACAGGAGGAGGAGACTGCAGGCGCTGGTTTGTGGATATATTTATCTGTATGTGTGCCTCTCTGTATTTTGTGTGTACAGATATAAACTGTGTGGGTGGTGGGTACACGCGAACATGCACATCTGTGAGCCTGTGTGAGCGTGCGCTATGCTAGCTCCCAGCAGGCTGCAGAAAAAAAGCCTTTTTCTTTATTTTTCCATCCCTCCTAAATCTTCCTACATCTCTGCTGTGGTCCTCCCCTTGACAAAGCTGCTTGCCAGTCGCACTGAATGGCCTTGGCTCCTACAATACACAGTAAATTTCTTGCACAATTAAAACAAGGAATGAAGCTACAAAAGAAGCCCCCAAACAATGGAGTCAGATGACAAAACAGCAAAAGAGACCACACTGGGCCGTTTGATTAAGCCATTGTTGGGCCTCACAATGTACACCACTCCACTGCCCTTTTCTCACATATACCTCGTGTCAATCAAACTGAGCCTGTGAGCCAACAAGCTAAACACACACACTAACACGCACACACATTCACTAACATAATAATCAAACAGATCAGGCCAATCTGAGGCAGAGCATCCACCCTGCTCTGATTCTGCAGATTTGAATGGATGTCAGCATCTTCGCCCTAATTTTGAGAAGGCCTCTCCTACTTTTAATGTTTGAATTGCAGTTATGACATCATCTGCATCTCATGCAACTTCCTGATTTCTGGCGTCATCCTCATGTTCTCTCTCTTTCTACCCATGTAGCCACTTCATGTGTAAGCCATGTGGCCCTTATCCCACTCCCTCGCTCTCACACATACACCACCCCTCCCAAAGTTGATAAATTCCCACAGTGGCTGTTGACCCAGCTGCCTTTGTCAAGTGGCGCTACCAGCAGGTGCTGTTTTCACAGCCACCCTGGCAGTCGTACAGACTGTTTAGTGGTGCTGCTGACCCCTGCCTGCTATTAACAGTGTTAGCTACAGACCCCCCCACCACCAATCCTCCAGGGACTCTTACTCTTTCTCTTTCTCCCTCTCTTTCTGTTTGCTTCCCTCCTGCACTCTTTTTTTAACTACATGCAGCCTGCAACAACAAAAGCCAACACTGATGGAGGCTGGAGTTGGGTGCTGATGGGAGCATGGGAATCAACCCCCCCCACCCACCCTCTCCTGCCCTCCATCCTCCAAATTTAAAGAAACTTTATCACACTCAGACACATAGTGCTGTCACCGCACACCACCATCAGTCAGTCTGTCTGTCATTACATGTGCAATTCTTTCATCAGGGAATAAATACTCCCTCAGAGAGATAAATATGACTTTTATTAAGGGGTGGGAATGACAGGGTAACCTACTTTATGTTACTTTCTGACAAGCAGTATGTAGGGATATTAATTAAAAATGTCTTTTGAGATCAACTGCAGCAAAAATAGTAAGAACAGTTCATAAGCCTCTCGTTCTATACTTGTTTTGTTCTTATTCAGAAAAAAATCCTGCTACAAGTAGCAGCCTCTGAAAGATTTATCGATTATTAGCTGTTATTGCATCAATGCATCTTTATCTACATTCACATCACGCTGCATCAATTAAAATACTATTTTAGACATCCCTATTTCCCATGATAGCAGAAATGTAAATGATATCAGGGTTTAACCTACTAATATGATACTTTGGTGGGCCACCCAGATGTACTTATAATCTCCAAAATATATTTTACAATCATTTTCTTCTTTTTCCTAAACCCAGGTATAATCACCATACATTTACAAAAGAGCTATCCATTAATTCTTCTCTACCGTGAATGTATCAACTGCTGTTTGATGTCCCATAAAAGATCTCGCGTTGCCATTTAATTATAATCAACAGCTGGTTGTGGTGTAACTCATCTTCCACTTCAGCACTCAAAAATTATTGTTAAGCTACATTACCTTATTGGCAATAAGCCCCCTCAATCACCGGCTGTGATTTTAGAACAAATGGTGAAGTGTTTCAAATTGCACGTGTCATTATATGAGTCTTCATAGTAGGGCTGGGCGATATTACCTAATCTCAGTTTCACGACTCATTGAAGCTCTTACCTCGATTACAATTAATGAACGATTATTTCACGCTATGCTAGAACAAATTGGTGGTGTACCCATTTTGGTGCTTGGACACTATTGAGTATAAAAAAAGCAATAGGCTCATGGTCTTGTTGGACTTGATAATATCCACGGGCTCAAAAATCCATATAGTTCTCAGAAAATAATCTAGCTGGTTGATTCATGGGTATTAATCCATTTCACCACCTGAATGTCCATTTTTACAAATCCTGTCTCAACATTTTTAATATTGCTGTCAGAGTTTCTCTGCTGATACTGCCACAGTTGTTATACTGTGTCCTCCCTTAGCACAAGCATAAGATGTTGCGCTGCATCACTCAGCGCATTACCCCCGCTGTCCACACTGCATCTATTAAATATTTGATTCAGTTCTCTTTGTTGCTCAAGAGAAGAAAGAAAAGGAGTGCTACCTTGACTCAACAGAGAGTTTGTTTGAGGTGATTTTTGGAATGGGATTCACAAAGTCATGGTCATGTAGACCTTAAAAACAAACTTCAACGTGTTTGGGCATCAAGCCTTCATCAGGAAGTCATGCTCTATGTTTCCCCTTAATAAACAGTACATCAAGAGCTTTTAGTGTGCAGCTGGAGAAATGGATATGCAGTGCTTTGTATTGACGAGTGGTTTACTCAAAGGCTCATCTATACAGAGCTCTCTGTGAGCAAAATAAAGGTTCTCCCTTGGTGTTGAAAGTTAAGTAAAACATTTTCCTCACAGATATGGATGAATCTCTTTCTATTTCCACTTTGTAAAACAAACTGACAAGCTCTGCTGAGTGAGACAAGCCAAGAAAACCAACAAAATTGTCTTAGTACCTTCTTCCCTCCTTCACCATCTGCATCAACTGCTGCATTTCCATCAAGCAGTCCCATTCAATTTGACTAGGTATGGTATGCAATTACAGGTGTTATGACTGTCAAATGAGGAGAAAAGTTACCCAAATAGAAGACCCATGACCTGAATTTTTTGGCACCTGCCTGAAGACATGCTGAGGGTACCAAACTAACCCTAAAGGGTGGAGCTGAAGGAGCTGCAGTTTGTTTAGTGGTCAGAAAACCCACTGTTCAAGTAAGCCGTGTATTCACAGTGATTCGTTCGCTGCTGTTGCTGTAAAGCTTGTCTGCATGAAACAATGCTCCGTACAGTACTTGAGTGCTGAAGGTCCTCCATTATTGCTCCTTGTTTACATCGCACTCTACTTCAGACCGCTTCGCTGAGTCGCACTGCAGTGATGTCACTCATTTGCAAAGCGGGAACGACTCTTCCTTCCCAGCTCACGTCCTCGCCCTCAAGTGAAGGTACTGCTGGTGATGGAAACACAAAGATGATCAAAAGTAACCACTCCAAACTGTATTGGGCAATACTGAACCAAACCAGACCACAGACCAGAAATGAAGCTGATGTAAGCGACAAAGATGGGACTAGAGACAGGGTGTTGAGATGTAAAAATGTTGCACCACAGCATGCAGCTTTTTGCTGTGTCAGTCGTGAGTAATCAGGACAATCACAGACGATTCAATAGAATAAGCTTGAGAATGTCGCTCATGTCTCACTCTTGTTCTACTACAACACGTGTTAAGGTGCAAGAGTTACTTTTACTGGTGACAAAGCCCCTATTGTTCATGCACTGAATTAAATGACCTTTATATCCTACATACTGTCAAACATTTGACAAATATGATCCTCTGTCTTAACATTTTGGAGGTGTTTCACTTGCTCCAAGTTAAAGGGTTCGGAATTGATGTGATTTTCTCGATACCAATGCTGTTATGGATTCTGCTTATTGATCCAATTCCTTAATTGTCCCCTTATCGATTTATACAGATTTAAGGTTTGAGAGAAGTTGGCCTACTTCGGTTTTTAGTGGTAACAATATCAAACATGTTTCACTCCTGATATTCAATGCCGTGCAATATTGATTAATGTTGCTGGTGTTTTCGCCCACTAAACATTGTGCAGGAAGTGTTCCATGGAAAATTAAGCCACAGTGTTGACCACCTTTGTCATATGTTTGCCATTATTACATGTTTGACATCTTAGTTAGTGTTCTGCTGACTGCCTCTGATGAAAGCATGAAATCCTTGATTTGCATGCATGCAGTACAAAGAGGAAGGAATTGACAAGGGACTTGATAGGCAAAAAAGACTAATGATATTGATTCCTTGAGGGAATTGTTATCGATTCTTCACTCTATTTGGTTCTAGATTCCCATTGCACCCAAAATGCAAAGTGTGACCAGTGGGCGTGGCATTCATGGGAAAAAGCAAGCTGTGATGTAGTAACATCAGGATGGCCCTTCTTTTGTGTTTGCCTCAGTCCTCTTTTCTGTGGTGTGAACAGGGAACTATCCAAGGAAAATGCAACAAAACATCCTTTTTATCATTTGAATTGGGACAAAAGAAAGAAGATGTGAAAACACTCTTAGTTAATACCCTGACACTAAACCATGCTCATTGATTGTTATCATTATTTCATGTATACATTCTTTTATTGGTATTACATTATATTTTATTTTTGTCTAATTTCTTCTGCTATAATATCAATGTATATATGGGAAATAAAATATTTATGATAATAATTATAATATTATTTAGAATAATAATGTAGAAACATGGTGCACCCCTAGCGATTATATGAGTGCTGCAAAGCTCGCTCACCAACATGTATACAACCTAGAAAATCCAAAACATGTGCATTTTAGATTAAATAATTTCCTTAATTCTGTCATTTTGATAGCCTTACTGAAATGTGTGCTCAAAATGATTGATGGTGCTGCTTTTCTCGAAGGAACTTTTACTCACACACTAACCTCATTAGTTGTGCTTTAACTTTTGTCACCAGCATCAGTCCACAGGAGTCCACTAACTGTGCTTCTTGGCAAAAGTGTGAGTGTGTGTCCTTCAGGGTCCACAAATTTCTTTTCCTGTACTGATGAGTGGGTGTGAGTGTTTGTGTGAGGGTGTGTGGGTGTGTGTGTGTGTGTGTGGGCCTGAGAGCAAGACCCACTAACAGACGCTTCACATTTGAACTTCATTACGTGGCTGCCGTATTATTTCCAGATTTGTCGAGCGTGATATGAAATAATTCTGTTTCAGCCCATTTGCTGATGTGCGTGTCTGGATGTTTGTCTTAATATGAAATGATCACAATATGTTTCTTGGGTGTTCAGATTTGATACATATGGTGCAGAGATGTTGCTGTTTGTGTATGTATGTGTGAAAAAGTGTTGGTGTGTCTGCATTTTCCAAATCGTGTTTACATCTGCAGGAGCCCCATGTTAACCTCTATGTGTTGTTTTGTTCGTCAAGTAGGGGGGATCTGAGGAAAGCATGAGCCAAAACAATAAAAGCAACACTCTGAAACTGGAATTTGACCAACTGTTTGAATCCATCAATGTGAACTGTGTCATAAATGTCTGGCTAAATCTGTCAGTATGCAGAGAGCTGCTGATGTATTAATATCTAGTAAATACACACAAAAAAGAATATTTACATGTTTTTCTAATAGGCTTAATGACAACACAATTGGCTGGACCTCTAAAATGTTATAGAACGTGTCACTTGCTGATAAGGTTGATCTATTTGGACCAAAGCTTACGTAGGACAGCCATTTTCTTTTATAAGATTAGTCTTTGCACACTTATGAGTGTGACTAATGCTAATGTTAGCAGTGTTCAGTGTTTAATCCCCATATTTCTGTGCTGAATGTGGTCACTCTCTGCTTAGTATAATCAGACCAAGCCTATATACAATGTAATTTCTTCAGTCGTTGTCAAAAATGTTGAAAACTGCTCTATTCCTCACTGTTAAGAAATCCAGGAAAAATTCCTGGATCCACATCTGAATCTGTATCACCACCAAAATCTAATCAATTCTCTCTTGTGCCAAGACCAACATTCCCTAAAAATGTCATCGAAACCTATCGAGAACTTAATGAGTTATTCGTGAAAATGTGGAAAAACTGCCCTACCTTGCAATTTTAAGAAAGCCTTTGAAAATTTCCCCAGATCTGTTTGCATATTCGGATCAAATTCTAATGGCTTCTTCCTTGTGCCATGAGTAGTTGTGTAGTTATCTGACTTTTACCTTAAGTTATCCAACCACCTGATTCCCTACTTGACACCAACAATATTCATTTGCCACTTGTGCAATCTAAAAATACACTGACAATTTTTTTAAACTCAACATTTTGTAGAGCTTATCCAAGAATCATTGTGTCACTTAGACAATTAAAAGTTACTTTAGTGTTTTGCTTTTTTTGCCCAGGCCTGCTGTTTCTGTTCTTTGGCAAGATATTTTTTTTACCAAAGTCATGAATGGATTTTGCACGAAGCAGTGTGGAAACTGTGGCAATCTGGCAAATCTGAGCTGATGTGTGTGTGAGGGTGTGACTTCTCACTGAAAGGCTCAAACTTCCAAACAGACTGAGTGTAGTTTTTTCCTTTTTCAAAATAACACAAATCCTTCAATTTCTGCTCTTGGCACAGCTGCTGAGCACAAAACAAACACCGATCTGATTATCCACACACCTTTGGCAATACACTTTGCTTTTCTTAATCAAACCAGCACAGCCTTGTTTACATCTACACTTTCAAGTACAATAACTTCAGTGGATTATATATCTGTTAGCTAGAAGCCTCTGAGTTGAACTTAAAGATTGTGCTGATTTATGTAACCCCTGTCAACAAAAGAGTGCACTGTATCTCTACTTAGATTTGTTCCTTTACATCAGTAACTGTTTCCTGACCAAAAAAGGTTGTTTTTGTTTTTTTTTTGTTAACAGTCCAATATATTATTTACCATATATCTTTCCTTGTAGAAAAAATGAAAAATAGTTATTTTAGAGTTTGGCTTGTCAGTCCTAACAGATAAGGAATAAGCTTACAGAAGGAGACACTATTTTACACTATCAATTAAAAAAGACAACATTTATGGCTAGAAACATAGTCTAACTAAACTGAAAGTCAAAAAATGCCAAACAGTGCAGGCCCATTTCAACACTCCAAACTTCATGCACATTCAATATAATGTACAGCCCTAGCATGGATGTTAACAAAAAGGTAGTTTTATCAAAACTGGGCAACATTCCTACAATAAAAGAAGAGCAAGTTATCTTTCCAAAAACAAGCAAAAGTGCTGATATTGAAGTGACTGCCTGTAAAGTTTGTGTCAGGGAGTTTACTTCTCTCTGTGCTGTGTTGGTCTGATTACCGTATGTAGAGGTTATGACAGACAAAACTATGTTCAACCAATTTCTGTTGAAGGTTCTTAAACACTGTCAGTGTGATGTCCAGATGGACATAGATGGTATCCAGTGGCAGGTGCCCATCTGATGTGTCTGATTCTCAAACTCATGGATCAAAACATCACTAAGTTTCCATTTATTTTTGTATTACATTTTATATGATGCCAGCCAAACACCCTCATCTCCAATGAGGATTTATTGTTTATAGTGACAGACTTTATCAGTAGCTTAAAGTGGTAAATTTGGCACAATGGCAAAGCCATTGGTGCTATTAAGCTCAAGAAAATCACTTTTCAGTCAGTCATCTGGCTGTATTTGGATTCATCAGCAAACAACATCAAGCAAACCTCTCTCTGCCATCAATCTAAAATCAACAGAAGCTAGCAGCACAATTAATTCATCCCAACATGACAAAATACCATGACAGATTGAAAACACTTGTAGAGAGGCAACACTGGCATAGTTAAAATGATTGAAATCTTTATCTGATTGGGTGTGTTTATATCTGAGCTCACATCAGTGTATAAACATGCTTCCTGTGTTTTGTAAGAATGACATTTGATATTGACTCTCCCTCTTTCTAACAACTGTTGCAGGCCTTATGCCCCCAAAGAGTGCCAGCGTCAGGTGGAGCCCCCGGAGCTGCTGATGACAGCTTGTTCCCGACACTGTAAGAATGGACACTGCACTCCCACTGGCAAGTGCTGCTGCAGCCCAGGCTGGGAAGGACCCCTCTGCAGAGTCGGTGAGTGACTGAAGTGTAGTCATGTCTGCTGCATACAGAGGAGTGCCACATGAGAAAAACTGGTCTTTCTCTCTAGATGTTTAGGCTATGTTGAGTGAAGCGCGACATGCACTGAAGGCCTGCATACTTTTTCAATCATTAAAAAAAACTATTAGACTTTTTGTGCCCAGCCTATGGATAAACCATGTTCATTAAACTACTCTAGGGCTGGAAAAATGGACCAAAACGACATGTCAGTATTAATTTTGCTGAATGTTGATGAAAATATTTAACCCATAAAGATAATAACAAATAGTTGTTGAAATAAGAGAATTAAAAACTTTGTTATAATTTCAGTAAAACAAACATTATTGATGCCTATTATTATAACTACTGAGTTAAAAAGATGAAATTTTATTATCCAAATGCCTTACAAATACAATAAGTAAACATTCAGATTCAAATGTAAATGGTTTTGTGCAATTTAACACAGAATTCAAGTCAAATCAAGCCACATATAAACTACAACTAGTTGGCACTCAGAGAGCACCAACCTCTGCCAAGGTAGCTCACATATTGCTGAAAACCAACCACTAGCACTTGGAATAATGTTGATATCATTATTGGTTTGGTAATTATTGAGCGAAACACGTCGACATCGACTGACATTGATAGCTGCTTGGGGGATTTATTTGCCTTAGTCCCTGCTTCATGCAATCCATGTGGGCTGCAAGGAGAAGGTGTGCTGTTCCGGCTTTGAGCCTCCACTATATGCTGCAACAAGTTATTAACAGTAAGAATGTCACATAGTGTGACTTCATTTACTTTAGGACAGAAGGCTAAAACACAGAGAAAGACGCATTTTTAAAAATGTCTGCCCATGTTTGAGCATAGCCAAAACCTGTAAGCAAGAATATATGCTCCATCAATAAAATAAAGTGATAAATAGCATTAAAGTTTGAATTAGATTATCTTGTACCCAATAAACATTACTGTAAGCCTCTCTAACAGTAATTGCTACATTGACTTTGATTTGGCTTGGCAGTTCTTTTAATTGTACCAGTTCATTCAACAGTGTACTCACAAAAAGCCAGATGAAGTCAGAAGAAAGATAGACTGCGAGCTTTGCTTTGTTTTCTTCCTTTACATCCTGTTTTCTCCTCTTTATCCTACAGCCAAATGTGAACCGGTCTGCCGTAATGGTGGAGTGTGCATGGAGCCCAACAAGTGCCTCTGTAAGAGCGGCTACTCTGGGGCCCAGTGTGAGAAGAGTGAGCAGGGCATGCCCAACGACCAGGAGAAAGACGGCATACTGGACCACATCATTGACATGACCTCGTACCTCCTGGACCTGACCAGCTACATCGTATAGGGGCGAGCAGAGGGGAGCTGCTCCCCACTGTCACCCTCAAGCTGACACAAATCTACCTACCACCACCAGCAGACTCTATTGAGGTGTCCTTATTAAGGCTTCTTATCCTCCCTCACTCTCACACAGGCATGCACACACACACGGGATGCACGTCAGACTGCTTTTCATCCTCATCATCAAACCCCCTCCTCCTCCTCTGCCTATAAGCTACTCGCTCCTGAGCACCAGGCCTGGCATCCAAGCCGTGTTCACTTCTTGGAGAGACCTGCCGACACCAGCGACATGACCTACAAGCAAGTTATTGAAGCTTGGTTCACTTTCTCTGCTGATCAGAAAATGCCCACATGGGGGTCAGTCCACAAGAAAAAGACTTTGGATCTTTTCAGGGGCTCTCAGTTGCCTTACCTAAGACCCCTCCCACCAGAAAATGGAGTTTGGGCACTTCAACAAAGAGGGGTTCTTCAAGGATTCAAAGTTGTAAGGAGTGGTGTGGCTAAAGGTCTAATTTGTGCATAAGGTTCATTCACAACCCAGCGTAGTAAGTCTTTCTACACAGACTGAAGGGACACTGCAGTTCTGCCTCTGTCTGAAAAACTGAGAGGTCAAAGAGAGCCAGGGGTCACATTGAGCCCCTGGTGCTTCGTGCTGTACAATGTTAGAGGCACAAGAGAGATGAACCATGTTGTCTCACCTATGATGTTGTATTTAGTTTGTGGGCACATTGTCATGAAACGCTAAAATAGTATACAGTCTGTATACTCTGCTTTACGACACTCACTTGCTATCAATGTACAGAATGGATCTACGACAAACAAAGGACTGTTACCGACACGGAAAAAAGGAAAGACTGACTCTGTCAAAGCCAGTCTCAATCTAAACGGAGTCTTTGACTCCCATGCACTGTATACATGTTTTGTTTTCATTCACTTTATTATTCAAAAAGAATTTGTCATATAAAGCGCGATGAGAGTAGTTTCACCTTCACAAACACACACATAACGTCACTCTATCACAGGTGTGGTTTGATAAAGTCCTTTCATAGAGTGCTGCAGGGATGATGTGTTAATGTGGGTCAACCAGGAAGTTTGCATAGCACAGGTCCCAACAGCAGAAAGCCTGTGGGTGCTCTTTCATTAGTTATTGGATTATTGCTGAAAATAAGTTTTGTGAGGAACAAAGTTCATGGCGCTTAGATGTTTTGTTCACCAAGATAGTCTTTACAAATGAACACTGCTTTTGTAATTTTGGAAAACTAAAGTAAGAAGATAATTTAGTCCAAAAAAAGACCTAAACTATGATCAGATGACTTCAGTGTCACCAACTCTAAACTTCAAACTTGTAGTCTACGCTCTTACCTCTTTTATAAAGACTTTTTCCTCTGTGTGATCTGATCCAGTTAGTGCTCATGACTGTGTCAAATGTAAATGATTTTTTTTTTAAGACAATCAAACTTAATGATGTTTCATATCCTCAACAAACTGTTGTCTTAGTGAGCCTCCTTATAGTGACAGCCTTCTGTAAGTTGTAAAAAGCTTAAAGGGGAGGTTTTTTTTTTAATAGAACCCACATTATCATATCAAAAAAATACACCAGTGTTGTTATATGAAGCAATATCACTGCAACATGGATAAACTTAATTGTCTGATCTAGTGACAGAAATAATGGCAACAAATGAAATAAAGAGTCAGAGAGTCAAATACCTGCTGTCAGGTAGAGGCTGTAGGCTAAACTACAATACAAAACAAATGTCTTGCATCTCCACTTATTTATAACTAATCAGATATTGATATTGTGCTTTTAAATATTGATACATTATTGCACTGCAAAATCTTACGCCCCTGTATCTGAGTCAGGGTTTCCCACACGTGTACAACACTCAGGCCACCCATTTATACTAACAGCTCCTCAAGTGCGTTTTCAACACATTTTTTCTGTTTTTGAAATAATCCAGATAAAAAAATTATCTAGATGCTAGACTGTATCAGTACCTCTTTAAGGTAGGTGGACTGTCATGGCATGGCTGGGGTGAACTACGGTTTTAATACCAAATGAAAACGCAAAGGTGGTAGAGCTGCCAATCCATTTGTGGCTTTTTTTAGTAGTTGTAAGTTGAATGTTCCAAAAAGGGTTGCAAGCAGCAAAACAACATGCTATTATAGAAGAGGAGAGTCAGGAAGGTCATACAGCATCCAGGAGCTGACAATAGGGGAGCATTTCATTGCCGTTGCAATACCCCCACCTCATGGCGATACTCAAGTCGTCTTTAGTTTTGGCTCAGCTTGCTTGGAACCATGCTGGAGGTGATGCAAAAACTGTGCCAGGTACTAGGTACAGTCCCGAATGAAAAAAACAAAACAACCGAGTTAAGTCAAGTGGAGTCAAGCTGATGCTATGTAGCGGAAAAGCCCAGTATGTTTTTGTGGAGGTATCCAGAGTATCAGCTAAACCACATAAGGTAAAATAAGCCAATCCACTCCCTAGGTTCCAGTGCACCTGTGTCTGAAAGCACAAAGTCTAACAGTTTGTTCTGAGTCTGGGCTCCTTATAATATCAGAGTGAGACAAAGTCTATAGATCTCCACCCACAGCCATAGAAGTATGTAGCTGTACTGGTGCTATCACACCCCTAGGAGCACAGAGTTGGGATGGGAAGGAGCTCTTTTTGCCAAATACTTTTAAGAAGGGTTGTTAAAAGCTGATAGGGCTTGATCTATATTATATTTTGACTAAAACATAACACGGGCATTACATTTAGACCATGTCACTGAGATGTATTTATGTTGCAGTAAAAGACAAAAGCTTGTGTTCATCACAGATCTTATTTCTGGCATTCGAACATAAACTCATAACAACTCTCACAGACTTTGAGATGATGGAGACGAACGTGATAAAATGCTGATTCATGTCATTTCAGGGCTCATACTGCAGCACTCTACTGCGTCACACACTGAAGCTGAACTCAGAACAAAGGGAAGAGATTGCGCAGTGATGTATATTTCCAATAGAGCTTACCTAAGTACTACTTAGCATTGCAAAAAACCTATAGCATTACTATTGTAATCATAGAGGAGGGTTTATTTTTTTAAGCGTAATAATATATGGGAGAGAACGGTGTTTATAGAAAGCAGTTTTACACTAAGCTTGTCAGTTCATGTCATTTTCTTGTACCTAAACATACACAGCTTTTCTTCTGTTGAGACAGACACATGAAGTGTGATAAAGTGATGCATGTCTGTGCCTGCATTCAGTGATTTACAGCAGTCCATTTTCACCTATTGTCTGATGTGTGGTGTGTTTTTCCCGCTGTCAGAAGTGTGTCTGTTGTGAGATGATTTAGGATCCCATCAGGCCTCTGAGTCGCAGTCAGAGGAGGATCTTATCTACAAACAGGAGATTTAAGATTAACCTGAAGTCTAATGGAAATATCTTTAGACGGCATCACACTCTAATGAGCACGATCAGGAAACACCTAAACACACTGAAGCTACATTGACGTGATGTGTCTTTTTAAAACTAGACTGAATTCACACAAATGCAGCACATGTATTTTTTTGCCAACTAAATTATAGGAAATTTTTCATGGTCATAAGAAAATCAGCCACTGTGTTTAAGAATCTTGAAGGAAAACATTAAAATTTGCTTACTCCCCAACTTTTTTAAATCAAGGCTCATGTCATTACATGTTATTGAAAGTAAACGTCTGTGAGGATATTTGTCTGCCTCATCTCCAGCCTCACTCGTGTTTGCTGAAAGAAATCAACTCTACCTGGTCAAAATGGAACTCATGCTGTAAAATGGAAAATTATGATTTTTTTTAGCACTTAATGTGAAAGTTGCATTGTAGCTGCTGAGAGGGCGTGGTGTGAATAGAATAACCATTTTCATTATTTAAGTAGTTACACAAATAAAATAATTATTTAAGTTCTCTATGTTGTTTTTACCATTGTACTGTATGCGACAATTTTTTTTATTCCTGTATTGTAAATAAAACTAGGGATAACTTTGTTTCTCTACAGAAATATCAATATGTCTATTAAAATTTATAGCATGTCTAAAACACTTGAGTCTACGTCCTGTTTTTTGTAATTATGGGATTTTCTGTTTAGTTTGGAAAATGAGTTATGCTCCTTTAAAAAAAAGTTTTAGCACTGTGGGTCAAAAGGCAAGGGCCGGTATTGTTGAGGTGAGATTCGTTAAAATTTCAAAAGTTCGGAATCACCATGAGAGGCAGTGACCTTTTGACCTTTGACATTCTGCCTCCTAATGCAGTCAGTGTATGACTGAGTCAAGTGGACATCTGTGTTAAAGGCAGGGTTGGTAATCAGATTTGGATACACTTTTTGTTATACTGGTTAAAATGATCATTATGTCCCGATGGCAATCAATGCATGATGTGTCCTTAAAAGAGAGCGAAAAATAGCCGCTGTCTACAGCAGGACTAAAGGAGGGAAAACACCAACCAATCACAGCGATTCGGAATCAAATTTATTAAACCAATTAAATCCCATACAACCTCTCTGCCCACCTTCTGCGTGTACATTTTGCCGGCGTGCACTGACCCTGATTCAATGCACATAGCCGAGCTAAGAGTGATCCGAGTACGCTGGAAATGGCAGAATGGAGAAACTACCAATACCCTGATTACTGGTAACCTCCTGCTAAACAGAGCAAGAAAAGAAAGACGGAGGCAGAGAAGGCCGACATCTGGACTGACAAACCAAGAACAACACTACAAACTTCTCTAAAGAAAGGATATTTTTGCTCCACTTCCGACATGTTTTGACAAGAGTTTATTTTACGAAGTGGCTTACGTTTCATCCTGTACACTGTTGATCTGAATCTGATTGGTGCATAATGAAGATGATTGATGGAATGATCATCCAGTCACCTGCCAGACATGCTTTTTAAGTTAAGGAAGTAAAGAGTTAAGGAAAATATGGACTCTTTAAGTCAGCTGCAACATCTCCCTTGAATGACTTATCCAGGTACAAAAAAGCATGATAAATCTTGAAGTTTAGAAATAGGATCAATGTGGCTTACGTTTCCCATGTGTGGCTACAGACCCATGTTTTCCCTTTTACTCCTGCTTAAATGGAAAAGCTGCCTGAGTAGTTGACAGCAAGGAGCAATCATAGATGGCCGCTCTGTCGTCATACAACATCATGGCATCGCTCAAAGTCAAGCCTGAAAAGTCCTCATCTGAAGTGGAAATTCTGCACACGGGTTTTTGGAAGTACACAAACACGTCTATGCATGGAGTAGCACACGCAAGAGCCACTGCTGATGGCAATATTAATTTCCTTCTCAAAATACCAATGAGGCTTTGTGTTGTATAATGATAGTGCACGCAGACCACCCACCTCACTCTGCTCTCACTGACACACACATTCAAGCAGACAAACACAGCCATATTTAGAGTAATGCAACTCTAAGTTGTCTATGCACTGCTCAGATCCAGTCAAAACTGCATAAAGTGGAACTGTCCAATAGTGGAGCAAAGTACAACTTATATTTGAGTTTATACACTATCTGTGGCATGAATCATTACTTTTCATTTTGAAGGGTTTTCTTTTTCCTTCCCAAAGGGCCCTTGTCTGGCTATCTTTCCCAAACAGTGTAACCCAGTACTTAGAATAAACTAGAGGAGTCTGTATACCAAATATTTGTAGGACTGAGATGGCTGAAAGTGCATGCTATAATATTGTATACATGAGCCAAAGAGACAGCACAAGCGATACTTACAGGGTAACACGAGGAGACAGGAAAACAGGAAACAACAATGGTCCTGTGATTACAAAAAGAGGCGTCAGTCTTTTTTTACTCACACAAACAACAGAAAACAATTCATTATAATGTTACTACAAGTGTTTATATGCTGCTGTATATTAATATGTCTTATGGGACTGTTAGTGCCTAATGCTATTTAAATCAAGCACCAATATAATTTTTTGACTATAGACTATAAAACATGAGCACAGTCTCAGTGACTTCACCCATCATTTTCTACAGTGAGGTTTTGAAGCTCAGTGATGGTGGTCGCCATGTAGGAATACTTTCTAAAACCAACTCTGTGGTGGGCCATATGCCCAGACAACTACAATGCAGCCACCTGTCAGTCAGATCAGCCAAGCCTCTGGTTATAAATAACTCTCGGCCATAAAGGCAAGATGAACTTTTTAATGGATTTTACTGCTGCCGATATGGCTTGAAAACCATTTACATCATGTCTTGGGTGCATGCCAAGCAAGGGCTTGATTTAAGTTGAATAAAACTGAGACGTTTAATCTCTGTAGAGGACCAGGAGCAGCTCTTTTCCCCTCCCCTTTGGAAACGCTTGGATCTAAGGGGCAGGGAGGCTACATGAGGCTGTGAGAATGAACTGTGCACTGATTTGCTGCCCAAACAATACCTGATGGGAGGGGCTACAGGACTTTCAGAACAGTCAAGGTGTATGGCTGTGATGAGCAGAAAACAAACATGTAAATAGAGGCTGTATAGCTATTACATAATAACCCCAGGAAGCAAAAGATGGAGCGTTTGATGCGGCATTTTCCTTGATGAGGCAATGAGTGCATTTCGCTGTGAACTGAGAGCATAATAGCAGACGTCATAATCCCCTGCCTGTTTATCTCCCCAAGCCCCTTCTACACATTTAAAGGAGAGACGATTAATTGTGCAGGACATGGGACCTTTAACAATTGTAATCAGTTCTGTTCCCTGTCAAGGTAAAAAAAAAAAAAGCCTCCATTCAGCACAGAAATTACACAAAACGTGGTTTGATTTAATCTATCATAATACATATAGGTTTTAACAGCTGTAAAAAGTCTGAACCCCTGCAAACCAGCGGGTCCAGACAAGTTACAACTCTCGTTTTTAGAACTTGCGTCTGATTTTATCGCCGAGCCACTGTGTCACATATTGAATCTCTCTTTAAGTGGCAATAAAATCCCTGATGTTTGGAAGTCAGCCTCTGTAACCCCCCTTTTCAAAGGAGGTGATTCAGCAGTCTTGAATAATTATAGACCAATATCAAAACTTTCTGTATTGTCCTAGTGCTTGAGTCATTGGTCAGCAACCGGGTGAAAGACTTCCTGGCTTCTAATTACCTCCGCCAAGGAGGTTATGTTTTTGCCGGCGTTTATCTGTCTGTCTGTCTCTCTGTTTGTTTGTGTTCAAAATCACTTGAAAAGTTCTGAACGGATTTGGATGAAATTTTCAGGGATTGTCGGAAATGGGATATGGAAGAACTGATTAAATTTTGGGGGTGATCCGGATCACCGTTTGGATCCAGGAATTTTTTAAAGGATTCTTTAACATTGCCAGATAGGACCATTTTCGCCAAAGTGGACCAAAGCTGCTTGGCGGAGGTCTGTGCTCTCTGAGTGCTTTTCTAGTTCCATTCTGTCTTCTTCTGAATCAGGTTTTCAGAAAAAAACAAAGCACTGGGGTTCTCAGAGCATGCAATCAGATGGTTTGCAAAATATCTCACTGGCAGAACCAGGCTTTTTAGTCAGAGGGTGTCACATGTGAGGTACTATAAATCCACAAGGGGGTACCTCAAGGTTCAGTTTTGGGACCCCTATTATTTACTATTATATCAAGTGCCTTGGACGGGATGTACCAAATACAAATTTTCATTTTTATGCTGATGATACTGTTATTTATTGCTGTGCACCTTCATCTGCACTAGCTCTCTTAAAGCTTCAGCATGCTTTTGATTTAGTCCAAGATCAGCTTAGCCAGCTGCAGCTTGTTCTAAACGTAAAAAAAAAAAATAAACTCATGTTGTTTGCATCTACAAGAGCAACAAAAGGAACATTCTGAGAAAATTGTTAGTAAGGATGGTCAAGAA
Organism: Cetoscarus ocellatus; assembly: GCA_037902135.1. Lineage (NCBI taxonomy): Eukaryota > Metazoa > Chordata > Actinopteri > Labriformes > Labridae > Cetoscarus > Cetoscarus ocellatus. Next base: position 277,804 of record JBAMNC010000875.1, read on the forward strand.
ATTGAGCTTTTATCTACTTTTAAGTATTTGTTGTTTTTACTTGATGAAAACTTGTCTTTTCAAAAGAACATTCAATATGCTGCTAGAAAGCTGAAAGTTTTACTTGGTTTTAGCTACAGAAACATGTCCTGTTTGTATTTTAATGTCAAAAAGAGACTGGTCGAGTCTATGTTGGCACCTCTTCTTGATTATGGTGATTTTTTATACATGAATGCCTCTGCTCAGAGTCTGCATATGTTCGACGGTCTGTACCATGGAGCTCTGAGATTTATCACAAACTGTGGATTTCTGACTCATCACTGTACTTTATACTCTAAAGTCAGTTGGACTTCTTTAAGTACACGTCGTCTTGGACATTGGTATGTGTTCATTTACAAAGCCATTCTTGGCAAAATTCCTGACTATATCTCCTCTTTTTTAGTCCTGAAGGATGGATTACACAACCTGAGATCACTGAGCTTTATGCAGTCTGTTGTACCCAGAGTCCAAATTGAATTGGGAAAGTGGGCCTTTAGGTTCTCTGTACCTTTTACTTGGAATAATTTGGAGACTGAGCTTAAGCTGCAAAACTTGGTGTCTCTCAATGTTCTTAAAGCTGCAGTGAAAACTTTGGAAGCCAGACTTTCTGAATGTCATTGTTTTAATTGATGACTTACTGAAAATTGTTTCCTCACTTCTTCTGCTCTGTTTGAGTCTGAGTGTGCTGTTTGATGAAACTGTGTTTTGTTGCCATTCTTGTTCAGGTCTCCCTTGCAAAATAGATCTGTTGATCTCAGTGGGACAAACTTGGTTAAATAAAGGTTAAATAAAAAAATAAAATACATCACAAAGTAAACTAAATGTCCCTCTTGGTTTCAAAGTGCATGCTGTAATTTTGTCAACAAATGTTCATTATGTGGTGGTGGTGTGGGGATTAGCCTACACTGACAATAAAACTGCCTTTATTTTCGTGAAACAGCACAAAACTCTCATTTAATCTTACTTTAAAAGAAAAACACAAGCCCTGAAATGTGCCTGTGGCATGTTGTTTGCTACCCACTCCACCAAACCAGCACCATTCAAAGCATTCTTCACCTTGAATACATGCAAGTTAGATAGCATTTTAGTGTGGAGTTATGGTGGCTGCCAGTGGTGGACAGCTGCTGTACAGTTTAAACAGAGCACTTGACTGAGATTTTGTGGCTGCATTTATAAAAATATAAAGAATTAATCAAACTTTTTCAAATGAACTGAAGTCTTTTCTGTGTGATACTTGCACTCAGGAAGTTGACTTGGTAAGTAGAGCCAAGGGGGTTATAGCCTATCCCAGCTAGAAGTGGTCAAGAGTTGGGGTAGAATTATGGCCCTTTTCCATTAGCCCTACTCTACTCGGCTCGGCCTTTCCAGACTCTACCCGGCTCTACTCTACTCACATTGTGCTGCTTTTCCACCAGCCTGGTTCCCTACCCAGCGGGGGTGGGGTCGCCATGAAACAGCTGGGCAACACTGTGTTCATGTCATTTTGAGCATGACACAACAATCAAAACAATGGAGGACTTGGAGGCAATAGTATACTTGATGCTCGGTCTGTGGCTTTTTGTTACAAACCAAATGAAAGAGGGAAGCAGAAGAAGGCTGCAGGCGGCAAGAAGAAATGCCCTTGAGAAGTACAGGAGAGTTTTGGAAGCTATACGACAGCTTAAAGCCGTGGACAAGAGCAATCGGGCTGCAAAGAAAAGACGCGTGAGGGTAAGCTAATTGAAGCTACCGCTAGCTTGTTAGCTAGCTCGTAATGATACAGTCCTGTGTTTACCATTGTGATGGCAGCAAGTTATTGCCATAAAGTAACAACGCGTATGTACTGCAGTCCTGTCATGACTCATCAGTGACGACATTCTCTGACCAATCAGTGGCTGGCAGTCGGTCGACGTCACCTTTTGTTATCGACTCAGCTCACTTAGAACCAAAGCAGAGTAGATACTAAAAACTGGTTTGTTTTAGGAGGTACTGTGCCGGCGGAAACGCAACGCAAACCGAGTAGAGCCGAGTAGAGTAGAGTAGAGTAGAGTAGGGCTAAGGTGGGCTGGTGGAAAAGGGCCATTAGTTGCCAGTCAATCACAAAACAGACAAACGCAATCAAACAACTAGGCAAATCCACACTTACATATATGGGCCATTTATAGCCACCAGTCAGTCCAAGGGGCATGTTTTTGGTCAGTGTGAGGAAGCTTAAGTACTGAGTAAGGACCCACACAAACACAGGGAAGAACATGCAAATTCAGCACAGATAAGGGTTTGAACTGAGAACCTTCTTGTTGTGAGGAGATGGGCCGAATCACCTTGAAAGAGAGCAGCCCAGGGTTTGAAATTATCATAACTAAATATGTTGTTCAGCGATGCTTTGTTCAAAACAGAGAGAAATCAAACTCCTACTGGGTTTGTTGTTTTTACCTCTGTCTTCAAACTGGCAACACAACACTTCCTTTAGTTTGGTTATGCCCCTTTAATGACTTAAACATTTTTTTTAAACTTTTCTCCATGCCACTTAAGTGACAGAGGAGAGGGGTCTCTTAGTGAATTGGAAATGTACACTTTCCCTAACAAAGATGAGCATTGATATCAAAGACACTTAAAAGAAATTACCAAATTGACTGTTTGGCTGCATATCTGAGTGAGGATCAGTCTCTGTAACTGTTGCACTTAGTAGGAACACAGAGATGAGAGAATGGTGCACTGAGAAACAGTGGATAGATGACCAAAGAAAAGCTTCTCTGAGACTGCTGCTTCATTTTGAAAAATGTCAACAACCTATCCTTTGTCTATACCGTTGAAAGATTATGTAATAATAACTCCAATATTTAGAGCAAAACATTTTCTCTGTCCATTTCTGTTTGTTTTTGCCTTTTAGGGTTGGCCAGTCCTCCCACCAAGTGTGGCACCTGTTTGTGTATGAATGTACTTGCCAGTAAATATAGAAATAAGCATTATGTGAATGTTCACGTTGTAGTGTGCATGTAGGGGTAGCATACATATATAATGCCACCTGGTTTACATGGAAACTTAAAAACTGTGGAGTCAGGGTAAATATATTCCCCATGATGTAACTGCTTTAAAAAGTTTTATAAATACAACACTAAATAAATAATTCACATTTAAAAAAGACAGTTTAGCAAAATTTGACCACCATGATTGTTTACACTAACAGAACAAGGACCACTGTTAATGCCTTTGGGCTGAGGCCTCATGTTTACGGGTTGTCCGTCTATATGCATGATACTTTTGAACAAGATTTCTCAAGAACCCCTAAAGGGATTTTCTTCAAACTTTACACAAATATCCACTTTGACTGAAGGATGAACATATGATACCATGGAGGTCAAATGTCAAGGTCAAGGTCATTGCTGATATAAACATACATACACATATATATGTATATATATATATATCAGACACCTTCTCTACCAATCAGCCCAATTTCTAAATTTCCTTGGTGTATGATTCTTTTTCAGAAAACTCACTTATCCACCACTCTGACAGCTCCAACAACACGATTTCTCTGATATCACCCATGTCCAGTCATGACACTTTTCTGTAAATGTCTCTCTGTGATCTTGATATCCCCTCAAATGTTTGACTCTCCCTGCATGAATAAATGTTTCCACTATGATCTAACAGCACATTACTGCCTCACCAATACAACTATACAAATCACTGAGCATGCTGTAGTGTGGCTTTGAGTTTGATGTCATGTGTAACATGAAGTAATGATGTCTTGTCAGGGAGGAATCCTAGCTGGGGGAGAAAAGCGTTGATTAATGTTGCACTTTAACATCTGTGTTTGTCTGTATTGGCACTGGTCTCTTGTGATTTGGAGCGTAGATCGTGGCCTCTGCAGGATCCAGCATATTGATTTATGTGAGAATGTTAATCTGGACTCAGTAAACACTTGAGGTGGTTGTTTTAATGAGTTTTTACGTGTTTTCTGCATCTGTGTTCATGTCAATACCCCCCGTTGTATATCTGGCTTTGTCACACCCTTAACTGCATCGTGTATTCTGTGACCTCATGTGTTTACATGGTCTGACTCAGTGAACACTACCGCTGAAACACATGACCGAGGCAGCTGAAATCTCATACTCCCAGGTCCCTGATCGCTTACTAATGAAGACACACTTTCCGAACAGTCTGCTGCTGCCTTTTCTTCTGCCTCACTTAACTTTGGGCTTATCGCATAACAAAACAAACCACACTCCACGACCACCTCAGAGATTTTGGGTGGTTTGCTGTAAGGCTGTTGATTTTGTCAGTTTTTTTGTATGCAGAGATTTTTTTAAGGCTTCACACTTCCTCTATGTCAAATTTCACACTTCCTCAATTCATCTCAATACCCCAGCAGTTATTCACACAAATTTCCCATCCTGGAGCACTTCCTTCTTTCTTGTTGCATTCATCTTTACACTCTCCTCATTCTATCACTCCCTCCTCTCACCTTCTACGGTCTCTGCTCCTGGATTCAGAGCTTGTTTACTCTCCCCGACCACAGCACTGACTCGCATCCATGAAATGATGCAATTAAGGTTCCCACTGGGGCTCAATCTGTCATGTTAACACATGCTAAACCCCCACAGAGGGCTGAGAGCAGAGCTGAGTGTCAGGCGACAGGTAAGACTGACGTGGGCTGGGGGCAAAGGGGGGGCAGTTAGCCGAATCACCTTGAAAGAGAGCAGCCCAGGGTTTGAAATTATCATAACTAAATATGTTGTTCAGCGATGCTTTGTTCAAAACAGAGAGAAATCAGTCTGAGAGTATCTTGGAAGAATCTTTTAAAATCATTTCTCACTGTTTTTGGAGGAATTGTTGATAATGGTCAATATGTGCAAGACAATAAAAAATATTGCTAAAAGCTGTCCTGTAATAATGGATGTACTGCATTGTAACTGCATGGTTATAACTTAAGACAATGGTGCCAGAACTATGGCCCAGGGGCCAACTGCAGCCCATGGTCTATTTTTAATCTACCTGTAATTTCCAAAAGGTAAATGTAATAATAATATGAGTGTCCATGTTAAATAACACCAAGTTTTAGCTCGATTAATTAATAACAACAAATAGATTGTGGCAGGAAATGGCATAATTGCTGCTCTTTTGCACAGCTATCTGCTGCGTCCTGAGGGCTGATTGATAAAGAACATTGTATGTATCATCTTTAAGCACCAATGCATCTATTATGTATGTCAGTGTGTGCAATTTGCTCTTGTTTAATGTCTGAATGTGGAGAAGAGCCATTAATGCCTGCCCTCTTTGCTGCACAGAGCCTCAACCTCATCCTGACTAGGGGCAGGCAAGGGTAGCTAAGATCCCTTGAATGGGATTGGACATCCCAAAATCCATCATTTTAAAGTACTAAAAGGTGATGTACTGATTATCAAAATGTTTCAGGAATTCTCAATTTTTTTAATATGTAGTCCTTGATGAAAATAACTTAAGGTTAAGCCTTAAATGTCTGACTTAATCAAGAATTCATATTCCCACTAAAAAGGCGACACTGTGTCCTAATTTAACATAATGCACACGAGTGTCAGTGACAAAGTCAGGCAACAAAATCAGGCAAATTACATGTAATCATATGTGAGTGTCCTAACTGCCTGCAAGCAACGCTGCATGATGTGACGCAACGTTTTTGCCTCTGCTCCCCATTTCTATTATCCCTCTTTCACGCGTGTCATCGTGGACAAGAAGCGAGGAAAGAGGGATTTTGAAGAGGTGCTGGAGGGTTTATTTTTCTTTGACTTTTCTTACTCCATAGAGCTTCCCTATCTAATTAACATGAGGAAGCATTCATCTTTTTAAATGAGTGAAATAATTTACTTTCACTTTCAACACGGTGTATTTATGATCAGTTGAGACCACCCCTTGCCAATGCAAAGCACTTAATTTCCATTCCTCCAGCTGTGCAGAAAGAAATCCTTGATGTACAGTTTACAAGGGGAAAAACAGGAAGGGAATCATGCATGATGAAATAAAGTTGAAGTTGAAGTCGAAGTTGAAGGACAAAGTTCATGCTGTAAGTACTTTTGTGACTTAATCAAAAGGTAATTCATTTTTTATTGATTTTTCTCAGAGCGGTCTGCCCCAAACAGTTTGAGGACAAACCATTAATCAACAATAATCACATCCATTCTTGTTCTCTTTCTTATGAAGCACAACAGTTTTGCCAAACATTTTCACAAACATCAGTGAAATGTGCTATAATGAGTGTTAGTGCTACAGCAGGTGGGTTCTTTAAAGTGCATGTGTTACTTTGCACACCACATTTCTGTGTGTATGTGTGTGAATGTGTGTGTTTGTGTGTGTGTGATCTCTAATGAATCTGCATGTGGCTGTCAAAGACAACACATCGCTCTTTGTCAGCCTCCCCTCGCTGTGATCCTCGGCCTTGGTAGGTAAACAACTGCTGTCGGTTGGAATGGACCACCTAGGTATAAGTTTCCATGTGGGGGTATCCCCTGAAAGCAAAGCAAAGAAATTTTCCGAAACACATTAAAAAGAGTTATGCAAATGGTTTACGGCAGCGCTCGTGTGGCTGTATTGTTATATTAATCTGTATACACTGTGGCTCATCTTGGCAGGACCCTTTGTTTGTCTTCACTCTTAATCTGCAGAGCTCATCTGAAGCTTACATCATCCAGAGTCAACAGAGGGACATCCGCCGCAGCCTTACTGCTAACACCAGAGCTAACACTGGGGTCAAACAAGTGTGGATGTCCGTGCAGAGCCAAAAAAGGTCAGTAAGTGATTTAAATGGTCCACTTTTGTTTACAGGGACCAAGAAAAACACATCAGTCCCTTTTTTGTTTGACTCATTTAAAAGAAAATGCCACAAAAAACAAGCTGCCACCTCATTTCTCCTGCTTGATAACCAATTCTTTACACACCTGATGATTCAGTCAACGTGACCAACAAGAGCAGGACAAAGTTCATGCTAATTTAATCCCATCCATTCTCCAGAAGTCTTTAACTGTTAATTAATTAGTTCACACAAATATTATCCTCAACAGTATTATTCTCTTAAAGTTATCCAAATCTACACTTCTAATCATCAGTTGACTTGGTTTTAAATGTAAAATGCTATAAATATCATGGCATTAACCTGAAAAGCTTGTTAGCCAAAAGTAGGGCAGCAACTCAATGCATCTCGCATTTAGAAATGGACAAGACGACTTACAGTAGTTTAGACTGAGCATCAGAATGGGGAACAAAGATGGTTGAAGTGATTTTGAAATGATGGTGGAAATACAAACAAGTTCAGGGTTAACTGCTCCAAACTGTACTTAACTTAACCGAAACAAACCAGACCACTCAGTGGAAATCAGGCTTTGTTTCCAATTGAGCATCATTTAACTTCCATAGCCTATCTGAATATTGTTGCTGTCCATTCCTTTATGACCACAGTGTGTTTTCTGATGGCTACTTCAAGCAGGATAATGCTCAATGTCTCAAAGCTCAAATAATCTCAAACTGCTTTCTTGGACATGACATTGTGCTCACTATACTCCACATCACCAGATCTCAATCCAATAGAGCGACATTTGGTATGTGGTGGAATGGGATATTCACATCTTTGGTGAGCAGCAGACAAATCAGCAGCAACTGTGTGATGTTCTTGATATGGAGCAAAATATTTCTTTGCAGATATTTTTAAGTTTCTTCAGACTAAAGTTTGTCCATGGTTTGCATCAGATCGCTGCTGGAGTGTCTGTGTCCAGGTCAGAGAATTCTACCAGATGCCCGCTGCCTCCTTATCTTTACAGGCACAGCCTGTTCTGCAGTGCTGTGAGGGACAAATAGCTCATCAAACACCAACAGAAAAGAGGTTAGGATCTTGCATAATAGAAAGCACACACATAGACACACTCACACACAAAAAAGTTAAGCACATATGCAAGGAAGAAAATGGCAGAGATGTAGTGTGATACCTTATGACCAAATTTTAAAAATTCATGCAGCTATGAACAATGTCTTTCAATTCACTGAAGGTGTACACAGCTTTACACTTTATTTATGCTGCTGCATGTCTTGGCCAGGACACCCTTCCAAAGTTTTTTTGTAGTTACATAAAGTTCATATGTATATATGTGTGTGTGTGTATATATATGTGTATATATATATATATATATATATATATTTATATATATATTCTTTTTATATATATATATATTCTTTATATATATATTTATATATATATAGATAGATAGATAGATAAATATATATATACATATATATAAATATACATACATATATATATATATATATATATATATATATATATATATATATATATATATATATATATTAACCAGCAGAGGGTGCTTTCTGCTCTTGTTCTCTTGTTGCAAATATAAGATAAGCTTATATGCCAATGACATACTTTTATGTCTATCAAATCCAACAAGGTCTCGTATAAAGGGTGACAAATGATACATCTATCCCACCCTGTCCCCTAAAGTCTAACTTAAACCTCTGGGCCCCTCGTTAGACCAAACTTAATAAGGAAGGTGTTTGACCTTAAACAGGCTTTCTCAGAGTAGTCTTGGTGTGTGTTATTGCTGTCACTTTCCCCAAAAATCAAACTCTATCAGTTTTGATTATTTCCATTTGTTATTTCCCCATTGGGGGCGTTGTTGTGGAGGAGTGGGCCAGCTGCTTTGCACATAATCGAGACAAAGTGGACCCAAAAGTGCTACCACACAGCGTTTCTCAGATGTTTCAGTGTCATTGTTATCTATTTAGAGTGGCTTTGTCTGTCCTCCATTTTTTGAGGTGCTTCTTCTCATTCTTTTTCTTCTGTTGGTTTCCAGCAAACTAGACTCAGACAAGGTGTATTTCTGCCCTCCACCGTTCATAGATGGACATTACTTGGTTGCATTCTCTCAAAGTGTACTTCCTGTTGTCGAGATCAAGAGATCATTGGACAGTTGGTCTGTGTTAGGTGGTTCACTGCCCCAGGCACCTTAATGGACAGCAGAATTTACCTCTATGCTCCAACAGATATTCATAAATCGAGTATAAAGTCACAGTCAAGTGTGGTTAATAAGCTAACCTAGAAGAAAGCCATGTATGCACAGGGAGAACATGCACACTCTTCACTAAAAGACTCTGTCCTCCCAGAAGGTCTGTCAAGCAACCTTCTTGTTGTGATTCATCTGCAGCACCTTCAACATTATCAGCCGTAAATGTGAAGCACCACATCAGTGTGTTTTAGTTTAAAAAAAATAATGCTGACAATAAAACAAAACAAAAAAAACCCCCAAAGTTTCAGAAAATTTTATTTAATTGAATAAATATGTGTTTGTCTCCAGTATCAAAACAACTCTCAACAGAGTACGACTTCTCAGTCAGGCCCACACAATCACAAAAATGCTCCCCCATAACTGCAAATACTGTATCAGAGCGCACTTTACAAAATGAACCACAAATAAATCAAGTTAGTGTTATTCCAGTAATGGAGGATTGCAGAGTAAACACAGCCTTCTCCTCAGTGAAATATTGAACTTAATATGAAATACTGTTCACTCCATCTCAAGGAATATTGCTCATTCATTCTTGGGTGCCACATAAGGTTAAACCATGCCTGATGTGTGATTTCCTTTGGCAATGTGCTGGTGTCTTATGTGTTTTTCTCAGATACTATACCACTAACGCAAGAGCCCTAATCCTTGTTTGGTACGGAGACCGCCTGTGTTGGTGGTGTACTGTGTGCTTCCTAATCTCTCCAAAGCTCTGTGTCGAATGGCAGCTCTGCCTGCACACTGTGTGCTCCCAGTTTAACTATAGCCTAACAAGCATGGCAAAGTGGTGAAAGCAGGAGGTTCTTACACAATCAGACTGGGATGGAAGAAAGGGAGGAAGGATCATAAACAAAAATACATGCCTTTTTGACTTATGTGCTGAGAATCATGACAGATGTAAACAAACCTGTCAGGGCTTCAGAAAACATTCATTACCCATACATTGCTGAGAGTCTACATCATGCAGGACCTGTCAATCAATGCTGTGGTAATAGCAGGCTTCACTCGTGTTATTTATACTGACAGCAGGGATGTGCTTTTTTTTATATTGCAAATTATCTGGTCTATTAGTGCTTAAATTCTCCATCAATCAGAAGGCCTATATGAGGTGAAGAAGGGTCAGCTTAATTTACAGTAGACTGAGATGACACCTGTTTGATCACATCAACACTTCATAAATACTGCATGTGTGTAAAAACAAGACAGCTGAAGCTCTGAGTCTTGAATACGTGACCAATAGGTGTTCGGCATTTAAATGTAATTAAATGGCAGATTTTTTTTCAAGTTTGAGTGTTTTGAGTATTTATTGAGTATGAGTGCAAACAATGGAGAAAATCCCTCAAAGCATTCTTTACATATCAAGTTCTCAAGCAAGGGATAAACATCAATAAATCAATCTTTATTTGTGTACAGTCATAACAAATGTAATCTCAAGATATTCTACGGAAGAGGAAGTCAATGCCATACACCTGTATGTTTATTTTCTTATTTTATTCATTTTAATTTTTTTAGAGAGTTGTAGAAAAATAAAGAGGTTGGCAGAGACAATTGACTAACATTTTAATTCATGATAGCAATAAATGTGTGGATGCCCAGCTGTAAATTAGTCTTTATATCATTTCTTTACATTGAATTTTAATTTACTAGTCGAAAGGCCCTTGAAATGCAGCATCTTGTGTTTAAGAGGGTCCTCCTGTCTATAGGGTTGTAAAGGTAGTTACTGTGGTTGTATTAGATAGATAGATAGATAGATAGATTGATAGATAGATAGATAGATAGATAGATAGATAGATAGACAGCACAAGATCTGCCTGTCTGTCTGTCTAATCAGTCCATCGTGAAGTAAAAGTGAATGTTTGTGCATAGTGTAAAGAAAATCTGTCATAGCGTTGTGAAACTAAGAAGACAGTAGCAGATAGCTGTCTTTGGTTTGATGAAAGTTACATTCAGAACTGTGGGCAGAGTTTCCCATCCCTATTTTCAGCATTTTTTTGCTTTCAGTCCAACATTTTTAGTCATTTGCACTAGAGGGCAGCGCTCAGCTTACCTGCAGGTTGAGGCAGTTTGTGGTGAACCAGGTGTGTTTGATTTGATTATTGTGAGGATGCAGAGCAGTGTGTGAGTGAGATCAGAGAGATCAGCAGCATGCAGTTTTGGCAAGGTAGTTCAGTGTGAAGAAGACAACAGAGACGTCACTGGTATGTATCAGTTTCTTTGTTTACATTTTGAGATTCAAGTATTTTCTTTTGTTGAAATACTGCAGGGGCGTAGTTGGTTTACTGCATTTATTGATTGTTTAGACTCAGTGAGGACAGTTTCAGGGAGCATTCTGCTTAACAAATATTCAGTATTTATGTGGTTTGTGCACAGACTTTTGGCTTAGTATGAATTTCAAATGGTGACCGGAGGATCAAATTATTTTTATACTGTTACTTTAGATGTAGTTCTTTTGATAATTAAATTAACTTGTTGATAACTAATGACAAATTTAATAATAATCAAGACATAAAATATTATTGTAACTGTTTGAGCATAAAGGTAAGTTGAAATTGATCAAACATTGCCAGTATTTTCTTTCAAATTTAATCATGAAAACAAATAATAGCCACCAACAGGGGTCCAATGACCCCAAAAACCTTCTCTTGATTGGCAGTTATATTTACTTGCTTGCCAACTTCAAGCAGGGTACACAGATAAAGATTATCGGCTGTTTTTTTCCCGATTTTCCCCTTCCCTATCAAGGATGGCAAATGCCAGATTATATTATGTTAACCTTATTATCTCATAAGGTTATCCTGTGGTCTGAGGAGTGTTAAGAGTGAATTTGTCCCGATAATTGGCTCCGAAACTGGTCAGGGCCAGTAATCGTAAATATTAAACTTGTTCAATATTTCCGACCAAAAATATTCATGTGTGGGGAAAGTTGACGACTCCAGAGTCATGACTCCCTGAATTGAGATGTGGAACAGAATGTTGCCGATCAAGAAGCACGCTGACTGAGGAATAAGGAAGCAGGTGTAAATAAAAACAAGCATGGTCGACCTGAAACATAGAGTTCGTTGGACCTCAGAAATGGAGGACCAACTCACATGTTTACAACTGTCTCCAGGATTTTTTCCACAGCCTTTTCATTTTTTTCTGGATTTTTTTCAAAAGTAGTCTCAAGACTATTTCATCCCTTCTTCTCATATGTCCTCTTCCTTGTTATGTGTTGTTTTCCTGTTGTTGCTATGTTTCTTCTTCTTTGTCTTTATTAGATCACATTTGATCACACAAGGTTTCTGGCTTGGAGGACTAGATTCTAGATCGGTGGTGGGACAGAATCGTTATGTGTGCTGTGTTGAGATTATCAGAGCACACCACACACAATACGATCAAAACTGTTCAATGCCTGATTTTTTATTTTCATGTGAGGGGTCTCTAACAGACAAAAAAATCTCTTCAGATTTAGAAAAATCCTTATGTGTGTATGGCACTTTAGATTGATGCAACAAAACACATGACCTACATGTCACAATATTTGCCAGTGTTTCACTGAAACTTTAGTACATCCATAGAAAAGACAAGCAACTAACACTCTGACTTATCATGAAATCAAAAAGGGAGAGCAAAATATAAAATGAGGCAAAACCATAATCCAAATTCATACAAGTTCCCTTAAAACAATGACAACAGATTGGAACATCTGGGACCTTTAATGTGTGGTATAAAGTTCAAATGGTAGAAACACAGACAAGGACAAAGGCATCAGGTTTTTCCACTTGTGTCCAAAGGTCAATCAGACACACAGGAAATGGAAGTTAAAAGTAAAGATGGGAAACAGCAATGTGAAAGTCAAAGTAAAACTGGAAAAACTAGATACAGGAACACAGAAAACAACAAGAAAAGACAATAAGGAACGAGAAAACTCTTAATTTCTAACTGAAAAGATATCTTTGACATGAAATTGAAATGTGAGCCACTTACATTCAACCATTTACACATGTTTCAGCACAACAGAGAGGGAGCAGAGGGAGGATTAGACGGAGTTTAACGGGCATGGTGGTGATGAATGGAGTGAGATTTCCTCCCCTCTTTCCCCTCCATTCTGTTTGACGGTCCTGCTGCCACATCAGTGCCTGCTGTATACATCAAGCCCTCGTGCAGGTGTCCCCTGTCCTGACCTCATCCATGAACCTTTAGTCTTTAACCCCTCACACCTGGGCGGCTCCTTTGCAAACCCTCCCTGAACTCTGACCCTGGTCTGTCCATCATCACGGCTGTCACCTGAGGAAAGGATCTTACAAAAACAAAATGGCTCTGTTTCAAAGATGATCTTTGCTTAAGAACTCTTAAATCAGTATAATAATCTTACACTGAACACAATGCACCCCCCCCCCCCCCCCCCCCTTTTTTTTCCTTAAAGTATTGAAATAACAAGTTGTTTAGGAGGTTCTCTCTGTTCACAAATTTCATTGGCAAAGAGATTGGAGAGAATTCATTTTTTAACTGAGCAAGAAGTTCTGCCCCATGTAATGTTTGATTGGTTTACGTGGAACCGAACTGGATGCAATTTTTTCATATGAAGCACCTTAAACGGTTGATTAAATGCTTAACAAGCACCCTGAAACGTTATACAAAACCCCGGGTGCAGTGGTTGCCTTCCAAGCAGACGCAGTGATATCAGTACACCTTTAAAAGCCTGGGATCACCCTTTACCACAGTTGTGTCGACTAAAGATCAGGAGCCTTTCTATGCTTCAAGATCCTACTTCTGAAAGGGGTCAGAGTTCCTTGCCTTCGGAGCCTCCAGTTGTAGGGTTTGCACCCTTGCCCCCCTAAACTACATTGCACATTAGCACCTATGAATGAGGTAGAGATAATATTGCTGGTGGTGCAGACAAGTGGTCAGGAATGATGAATAAATGCCGACCTTGCATGTGCTCCCAAACCAGACCTAACCTGACTTGATATGGGAGTTGTTTTGATCAGCTAAAATATGCTTTTCCCCTTGTGCTGCTCAAACTTGAAGTTTTGATCATCAAATCAGATGATTTTATACTACTCAACCGAATAAAAACATACATTCCTCATGTCTCTCAACTGTGGAGTGGTGCAGGGATGACTTTGAATGCCCAGCTGGTGGTTAGCATTGTGCTGGTTCCCTCCAGTAAATGTCTGTGGTATTTCTAACTGTGTTCTTGGATCATGGCTGAACAATAGTTTGCGAATCTTACTTTTTTATTGATCATGATTCAAAAATAATTTTCCTGGCGCTACACCTGATCCAGAGTACCCACAAACCCCTGATTTGACTTTGCCTGTTAAAGAGGCTAACCATAGCTGTCCTACAAATTCATCCACTCACCTAAAATAAATAACTGCAGTTCATTAGATTATCACCCAGTTAGCCTTCTTGCGGTGAGACAGACATCCCAAAGACAAACCACAGGTTGTTTTTCTTCATGCAGAATGGAACAACAGGGAACCGACTTACCAGTCAAGAAAGCTAACCATATTTTTGACAGGTTCACTCTGAGATGATGACAGAGGATGACAGATTCATTATCCCATTAACAACCCAGGCACTGATTATTGTAGTTTGTCTGTTAGTATTCTGATTTTGTTGGCTTTGGCCTCTTTGTTGTGAAGATATGATGACCAACAATTTTGTTTTTTAAACTTCTGAAAAAAGTTCAACCACAGTGAGAATTTTAGCCCCTGCTCTTTTTTACATACAGCCCCTTGTATTTTTTTCCAGGATATACCGATTAAGTAGCATGCTTACACATGTTGAAATGTGCTGTGCATAAATTCATGCATCAAGCATACTGTAAGCTTGTACATCAGAACCAGATGTATTTTCACACTTTTCTCATGTGTGCATGAGACTGTTTATTTAGAAACATAAATAAAGAAAACTATGTTATTATTAATTCTGTGACAGATATAGAACACATTTCATCATAGTCAATGAGTCAATGTGCAGAAAACATGCAAGGCACCTCACACTGTCAAATTAAGCTTCAATTTGAATTATTTGACAATAAGAACAACAACTCATGACCCAAAGCTATCATACGAATCATAAAATATGTTACATATTAACAGTGTTATAAGCAATGGAGCTGACCTGTGGAAAGTACAATATGCTACATCTGTGCATTATTAGACTGCCAGCTGTGCAATATGAGGCGAACATTAGGACATTATAGAACATCAGTATGCATAAATACAATTAAACCTTATTTGTTCACTTCTGATCTTTTGTGCTTGCAACAGCAGTTTAATAGTAAAGAGAAAAAATCCTCATGTTAACGACTAAAGTCGTGTCTTAAATCTCATTCATTTAAATTTGCATCTAAGAGGTGGTGTTCAGCGATTAAAATGTAATTTTAATGATGTTTTCCAGAGCATTTTTTCTCTAAAGAGCCCATATTCTGCTTTTCTGAGTTTTATGTGCCCTTTAGTGAGTATTAAATGGCTCCTCCCCATGATAGAGCACTTACTATGAGCAAGGCCAAAACCTCTGCTGTCCGTCTCCTGTTAACAATGCCAGTTACTGCTTGAGCCCCCGAAGTCCCTTGTCTCTCTACAATCTCATTAATGTTCTGATTTTCTATAAAATTTGGTCAAAGGTCACAGGTCAAGGTAATTGGGTTTTGTGTTCATTCCTTGGGATTATCTAGGTCCGGCTGAAGGTCAAGGACATTGGACCTCATCTTCATCCGCTTGTGTAACAACGGTGGTTTAAATTATTTTCAGTTAAGGTAAATTAAATTCACTTTAAGTTAAATATGGTTAAGTCATTAACTTAAGTTGCTGAAAAAAAAAAATTCAATCAAATAAACATGTTGAAACCGTGTTAAATCAAATATGGTTAAAGGGGGAAAAAAACAATTTAATTAAATAAAATAAGGTTAATCTTTTGAAGCTCGAAAGAATGTATGAAATCACAAAGAGGCAGAAATAAGTTCAAAATAAATTTTATATAAATGAATTGTACTTTCAAACAAAATAAATACAAAATCAATTATCAATAAACTACAAAAAAACAAAAAAAACAAAACAAAGTTATGAATGTTCTATGACTCCTGGATGGCACTTGATATCTCTGTCTTATGCATGCACAGGTCGAGTACGTATACCAACAAAGTCACATGTCACCACTGCATGCCCCCAGAAGCTATAAGTTCTGGTGTCATCGGAGGATCTATCCTTCTAGAAACCAAAAGGATGCTGAGTGACTGAACGCTCTGGCGGTCATCCAGGATTATAGAACCATAGTCACTTTCATAACTTTCATTCTATTTCATCCCTACTGAATACCAGAGGTGGTGCTTCAAGCACTGGATGACTCATACCAACAGAGTCACGCAGAATCCCAACCAACCTCAACAACTGGGAGCAGAGTGTCCTGGGATCAGGACTGGGCCCAGCGGAGGGGAGGTAGCAACATTGACCCTATAGAACCTGGAAAGGTGCAGGGCGAGGCCCTGGAGACCGCAGCATAGATGGCATCCAGGGGCACTCCCCTCAGGGCAGCCCATGATACAGACACGCTCCTAGTAGAGTGGCATTACACCCCAGGTGGCAGGGGGCGGTCAGTAGACACATAGGTGTATGCGATGGTGTCAATAATCCAAACAAAAAGTTGATCACACTGTCATGCCAGCAGTGGCATCAATTTTAGCCTCCAGTGTGCACACCGGGCATAGGAGCTGCGACCCACCCTCCTCCAGTGGGGGTACAAATCAGGCCAGCCGGACAGGTATATTTACATAGGATGGAGACAAGACCTTGGGGTGGAACATCACATTTGGCCACAATGTAACCCCGGAACCCTCAGCGCTCCACCGCAAACATGGGCTGCTGACAGACAGGGCTTGTAACTCCCCCACTCACTTCGCAGAGATGATAGCGAGAAGGAAGGTAGCTTTAAACAAAAGGCACTTAAACCCAGCCTAGGCCAGTGGCTCAAAGGGGTGCTGGCACAGAGCATCCAGCACTATGGGCAAATCCCATGCTGGGACACTCCGGACCCTCAGAGTGTGCAACCTCAGGGCCCCTCTAAGGAACAGGGAGACCAACCTGTGTGAGCCCATTGTGCCATTATCCGCCAAGACATAGCAACTGGAAATTGCAACTACGTACACCTTGAGTGAGAACAACCAACATCTAGAAGGTACTGTAGAAAATCCAAGACCACTGCAACTGGGCAGTGGACTGGGTCAAAGTTTTTGTCCATACACCACTAGGAAAACAGTTTCCACCTGTTGGCATACTGTGCCCGAGTAGACGTTGCTCTAGCATTCACAATGGTGCCCCAGACCAGGTTGAGGCGGCTGGGTACTGGGTGCCAGATCTGACCCCCCAGCTGGGATAGGAGGTCTCTCCTTTTTTGGAAGATGCCAGGGTGAGCAGTGGCAGAGCCTGTGCAGCAGAGGGAACCAAGTCCTCGCCGGCCAGAAGGGGGCCACCAGCAGAAGCCTGTGGGCCTGCAGGGGGACCCTGTGCAGAGTTTGTAACATCAGAGGAAGAGGTTGGAAAGCATAGAGCTGGACCAGGGGCCAGTCATTTCCCAGAGCATCCTGGCTGAGAGGGCTGGATGCCTCCATCCAGGAGAACAAGAGGTGTCAATGGGTTGACTCTTCTGAGACAAAGAGATTCACGTCTGCCTCCCCACAGAGGGCCCGAATCTGGCTCAACACCTCCAGGTGAAGCCACCACTTCCCTGGTGGTGGCATGTGCCGGGAGAGGAAATCTACAACCAGGTTCTGCATGTATTCTGTGGGGTACTGCCCACGTCAACAGATTTTGGGCCACCTGTAGCAGCTGTGCTGACCTGGTGCCTCCTTGATGATTGATATGGGCAACCGTCGACATGTTGTCCGACCAGATGAGTACATGCCTCCTCCTGCAGAAGTGGCATAAAGTGTTCGAGGGCCAGATGCACCGCACGCAGCTCCAGCACATTTATGTGTCTTCCACTGTCCTGTACAGACCATCGGCCCTGAGCCATCTTCATCTGCCAAGTTGCAGCCTATCCAGCAGGACATGCATCCACCGTCACCATTTCCCTGTGTGATGAGACAGAACCCATGGGCACGCCTGCTGATAAAAACAATCTCTCCCTCCATGGGAACAGAGAAAGGACACACTGCCGTGACACCCTGAACAGTCTGCATCCATGTTGCCCAGCATCTAAGCAAAGACCACTCATCCATCTCTGCAAGGGCCAGGAGAGACTGCACCCCTTCCTTGGCTATAAGGGTTCATGTTGGGTGTTGGATGTATGTATTTGTATACATATGTATGTGTATTTGTTATGTATACATGTACATATGCATATATGTGTATCCATAAAATGAAGAGTTTGTCTTCAGCCTGCTCTATTGTAAACTGTCTTGAGATAACATTTGTTGTGAATTGGTGCTATACAAGTCAAGATTGATTGATTGATTGAAGGGGTGCAGGGCAAGCAAGCCTAGAGGAATCACTGGGGCAGCTGCTGTCAGTTTGCCTACAAGCCATAGGAACTGGACGTAAGGAAGCATCCTACCCCCTTTGAAGAGGGAGAGAAGGGGCCAGGTAGCTCTTTCCCATGTTCACCACCAGCCCTAGTCGGGCCACATGGGTCAGAAGATGGGCCGTATCCTGGACTGCCTTAGGCCAGTTGTCGAGGTAGAGCAGGACCTTTATGCCCTCCAACTGCAGGGGTGCAAGAGCAGTAGTCATGCACCTGGTGAAAACCCTCAGATTGAGGGACAGCCCAAAGGAGAGCACCCTGAATTGAAAATGCCGCCCCTGATATGCAAACCGCAAGAATTGCCCATGCATGCATGAGACGGAGATATCCAGTGCTTGAAGCACCACCGTGGGGATGAAATAGAACCCTTTTTTAACATCCTTTAGAAAAATATAGCTCAACCAGTCCTTTAAGGAAGTAGTTTGGAGGTAATAAAAACAAAATTATTTTCCTTAAAAAACCTAATGTGGAAGGGGATACAGCTCTTTCAGTTTAGGTTGAGGGTTTTGGAAAAACTGATTGATCCCTGAATGTGACATTTAAAAGGTCCCATATTTTGCTCCTTTTCTGCAGTTTAACCTGGGTCCTTGATGTCTTCATGAAAAGTCAGTGACATGCTTTGGTCAATATGCCCCCTTTAAGAATGCACTGTCCATTCCTATTCAGGGATGAACAGATTAGATTTTAAAATTCAAGAGACCATATTTTGTTTTATATGTCCTTTTGTGTGTTTAATACTTCTTCCCCATGTGATAGAGTACTGTTGCATCAAGACATCTCCCTCTCGCCTCTCTACAGGGCAAGTAGCTGCTTACCTCCATAACATCCTACCATTGTCTTGTCTGCAGTTTAAGCAAGCCCAGTGCAAAGCAAAGTCAGTCATTGGCACTGAGGAGCACTAAAATGATGTCCTGTTAATCAATCACAGCAGACTGAGCCTTGAGCCTTAAAGGGGCGAGAGCTTAGACGGAGAAAGAATACAGCTGGATCAGGAGTATTTTGTATATGAAAACTAGAGGCTCACTGAATATTAGTGATCGTGAACAAACCCTATCAGTCATCAAGAATGAATAAATTAACAAGAGTTGAGGCAGAATCTGGACTCTTTAATATCTGTTGGAAAATCTGCATGGTAAATATTCTTCAAGGAAATGTGGATTTCTACAGAGCACAGCCGCATGTCAGTGCAGCAAAAGGAAAGGCACATTTTAATAAGAACAGAAGGGCCGTCTGTGCAGCTTGTGTGCTTGACCACCAACATTTTTCCAGGAATCGTATTTTCACATTGAAGGATTCAATCCAACCTCATCATTTTTGATGGATATGGTGCATTTTCTGAGCAGGTGGGGGTGGGGAAGAGGCTTTAGGCTAAATCTGTGATCTCTTTGTGGGGCTTCCCTTTTCAAGTTGAGAAATCAAAGACCACCAATGTGTTACACCTCTAATGTGGTCAACAATGAAAAGGAAGATCTATAGACACTACACACAGTCTTGAAATCTTGATCTGATCCCATCGAGTCCATGCCAGCAGATGGGGGTTGGGGGGGTGGGTGCAGCACATCGCTATGATCAACTCCTGCACTTGCCACACACCATGCTAACAGCGACATTTATCATTGGCTTTTATTGTTGCGGACACTTTCTTTTTTTCTCCATTTCCCTCACTAGTATTCCTCTTTGGCAGGAAGGATTAAGTTTAATTGTATCGTTTATGACGGATACAGAGTGAGGTTTGGCACTAATTCAAGGCAGACTGTGCACACTCATTTTATGGTTTCTTTCCACCTCAGTGGCTGATGTGTGTGCGGTGACACATTTGACAAAAACCATCCAACATGGGGGATGTGGGTGGGGGTTGTGAGCATGTGAACAGAAAAAAAGAGACACTTATAAATGAGCAGAGACAAAACTTTGACTCACACCAAGTTCCACCCAGCTTTCTTTTTCTTTTTTCTGCCACCATCCAGCTTCATCTTTTACAATCTTATGTTTTCAAGCCAGCCACAGCCAAGGCCAGAGGAAGTTTATTATCTCATGGTCCGTTTGTATGATCTCGTGTCAGTCTGTCCATGTTGGGATAATGGGGCATATAGATGTCTACTCTGACTCAAGGATGATTTTGTTTATAGATCTAAAGTCAAGTACGGGGAGCCTCATGTTAATCCCTTTCTTGTAGGACATCTGTAACATCTATAGACTGCTTGAGGGATTTCCTTCAAACTTTGTACAAGAGTCCACTCATGGAATGAGCTACTTTTTTTTCAACACTGTAGGTCGAACATCAAGGTCAAAAAGCCTCATGTTAATCATGTTAATACCTCACTTGCAAACATAATGTCTCACTATGGCTTAAAGGTATTTGTATCAAACTATGAACACATTTTTACTCTGGCTGACGGATGGTTAAATTCAATTTTGGGGGTAGTAGGTCAAAGGTCAAAGTCAGGGAGCCTCACCCCCTCTAAATCATCTGCATTGAAAACGCTAATATTTAATGCCTAATAGAATAGGTATTATTCTCAAATTCTGCACTATGACTGAAGGATGAACTTGTCAAAGTGATATCTTGAGCAGTAATTGAGGCTATGCACAAATGATAAGTTTGACTGAAGACTGTAACCTGACACACAAGATGGAGCGTTCAATATATGTCTGTTTGGGAATAGGCAGAACCTTTCAAAAGCAAATCTGGCAGGTAATTAGATTTCTGTTCTGTCAATCACATTCATTACGGGCCAATCAAATAATGTAGTAAGCAGGAGCTATTGCCATAGTGTTACGGACAGAATGTGAGCCACTTCGTAAAACAAACTCCCAGCAAAACATGTCAGAAGTGGAGCGAAAACATAATTTCTATAGAGAATGTTACAGTATCGTTCTTTGTTTTTCATTTATAAAGGAATGTGGCCCAGATCTGATAAAACTGCCCTGTCCTGCTTTGCACCGCTCACAATTTTTGTAGTTTAGAGCTTGGCAAGATTGATCTCTGTGGTTACAGACAAGAAATAAGGCAGGTCTATCTGCACGGCAAGGTTATCAAGACTGGAAATAATAACATTTTGGAGTTTATAGGTCGATGGCCTAGGTCATGTGGCCTCAAGATGATCTCTTGACTGTGAACATGATTTCTCAGAATGCTTTCAGGCATTTGTCTCCAACTTTTCACAACTGTCCTCTCTGCTTTAAGGGTGAACTTATCTGATACGTAAGGTCCAGGAGCTTCAAGTTAACTGCTTGCTTATAAGAACAATATCTGAGGAACGCTTTGAGGGATTTGTTTCAATCTTTACTCAACTGTTTCATCTGGCTAAATAATGAGATAATTACATACTGGCATGGTTAAAGGTTATTTGGCTCCATTACAATCCCTTTCTTGTGAGCATAGTTTTTAAAGAATGTTTGAGGAATTTGTGTCAAACTTTGTAAAAATGTCCACAATGAGTTAAAGATGAAGGTCATCAGATTTTGGAGTTAATTGGTCAAGTTATGATTAAGAACCCTCAAGTCACACTCTTGCTTTTAAGTATAATATCTTAGAAAGCTTGTAAGTATTTGTGTGAAGTTTCTCTTCAATATTCACTCAGACCCAGTGATTAACCAATCCCATTTTCAGGTTAAAGATCAGAAGTCAAAGTCAGGGAGCCTCATTTTAATTCCCTTGCTTTATAAAGAGATATCTAAAGCATCCTTTTAAGATTTTTTCTCAAACTTTGAACAAATCTCTAATTCAGGATGAATTGTTTTGATATTGAAAGAAAAAGGTAAACATTTTTGAGCCTCAGTATAATTACTTTTATTGTATCCGAGGCATGCTTTAAATGATTTGTTTTAAGCTTTACTTGAAGGTCCACTAAGTCTTTTTTTCTTCATTAGGTCAAAGGTCAAGGAGTATCCTGTTAATTGTGAACATATGACTTCAAGTATGCTCTTGGGGATTTTTTTCAAACTTGCATGAGTGTCTGTGAATCACAGATACACTGATGCGATTATGGACTAAAATGATCATCTTGGATCTCATGTTCATTCTGAACATCACCCTTCCACTAAAAACAGACCCTTTTCTTGAACCACCACTGTAATGTCACCACCTATTTCCCATTTTTCTACAAAGGCTTGGGACCTGGGGAGTGGGCATGGGCAAAAGCCAATAAGAACTGGCGTGGTTTTAGTGTTTCTAACCCTATGGGTTGGGTTGATGGCCTTTTGTGTTTTTTGGACCGCGTTGGGTGCCTGGGCCTTGATTGTTTGTGCTCACTGTTTGAGTATAAGTCTCCCTCATGTTCCTGATAATTTTTCCTTCCATGAGTACCGCTTGTCTAAGAGACACAAGAAGTTCTCCTGCTCTCTCTGTTCTTATTGTGTTGGGATTATTCTGCCGTTTATGTTTGTTTGTAAGTGTTCTTTGATTGAGTGGTGCTTTTCTGCTTTGTCTTCTGTATGTTCCTGTCTGTTTGTCAAAGCACTTTGTGGTTCTTTATTTATAAAAGTCTTATACAAATAAAATTATCGTTATAATTGTTAAGTATGATTGGTTATATCTTCGTTACATCTTAGAAAAAATGTGACTTTGCTGTGCTGAGTGCTTTTAGTCTGTCATCTTCTCTGCAGTGGAGTCCACATACCCAACGTAATCTCACAATAAGCCAGATGGGATCAGGGAAACCTGCCAAGTGTGTGGCATTTGTAGTGTTCAGGTCAGACAAATTGGGGTGTCAATTGGGAACAGAAAAGTCTGGTTTGCAGTAAACTGACTTAACAAGCAGAATTATGTTGGCCTCGGTGGGAGTGGGTATAATAGTTTAATGTGGCCCCTTAGTGGAGCTGTAGGGAGGTTAACAATGACATCAACTTATAAAAGGCTTTATTAACAGCTGATGTTCATTCAGCAGACAGATGTAGCAAAGAGGCAGGCCTCGTCTTTGTGTGTGTGAGTGAGTTAGTGTGTGTGCACGTTTTTGATTTTGCATGGTGAGAGGACCACCAGGCATCCAGACATGAACTCCGCCTCTGAGCTTAATACAACTGATTGCACTCTGATCAGTGCTGGTAATGGTTAAGGCTTCAAAGGCTCTACCTCTCAGGCTGCCAGCAGATATTTCCGAGCTCTAGTTCTAATTCTCTGCTTTCAAAAACCATTAAGCCCTCATCTGGTGACATTTTTCCTTTTTTTGGACATCGTTATTTATTATATCTTTTTCTTTGGTTTCAGTGCAGCAAACAAAAGCACTTGTATTATCAGATATGTAAAACTGGACGTGCTCCGAGAGCACAAACCTCCGCCAATGCGTTCCCCTGATCCACCTGTATTCTCAGTCTGTCTGAGATGCTCTGTTAGAGCTCCTACCTCTTTAAGACTCCCTTCCCCAGATGGGCAAAGCCCTCTCTGCTTGGTTGACCGGTAACCTTCGTGGTAATTGGTCATTATAATTCTGCCTTGTTGTCAACAACTCTGCATTCATTTCTCTGTCTCTGCTCACACTGGTAGGTGAACTCTTGGGGATTGCAGGCAGCTGCTACTGCTGGAAACAGAGGAAAGGGAGAAGTCCCAGTGCTGAGGACTTTTTGTTTTGTGCATAGAAGTGCTCTATCATGCAGAGGAGGAAAACACACTGAATGGTACTTAAACCAGATATGCAGAATATGTAATTCAGAAGTCCATCATATTCTATTTTCTAAGTGCAGGTAAGTCCTTAATTTTCTTAGATGACTAACGTTCTGTGTATGTTTAGCTCTATTTTTACTGCATTTTTGATTGTTGACACTGTTATATGTCCTACCTGTGCTTTGCCTGTAAATAGAACTCCTACAACTTGAAACTATCTATCTATCTATCTATCTATCTATCTATCTATCTATCTATCTATCTATCTTTCCATCTATCTATCTATCTATCTATCTATCTATCTATCTATCCATGTAAAGGGGGTTCATACATCTGATGGAGCTCGTTGTGTGAAACAGTACAGAGCACATAAATAATGCGGATGTTTTTTTTTCAACTTTTAAACATATTTTTTAGTTTGTTGCATTCCTGCACCTCCATCCTCCCCCTGTCATTGTCTCTCTGTTTTTACCCCCTGCCTCTCTTTGTTTGCACACAGGTGAGCTGTCACTCCCCTCTCCTGCTGCACCCTATAATTACCCCCGTTACCTCCCCCCCTCTGCTCCTCAAACAGTCACGCACTCAAATGCCCTTTCGCACACCTCTAAATGGCCT
This sequence comes from Cetoscarus ocellatus, assembly GCA_037902135.1. NCBI lineage: Eukaryota > Metazoa > Chordata > Actinopteri > Labriformes > Labridae > Cetoscarus > Cetoscarus ocellatus. Next base: position 302,575 of record JBAMNC010000875.1, read on the forward strand.
TTTAAACACACTTGTCTGTTATGATGGAATGGAGCTTTCAGATGATATGAAGCGGTTAACATGAACTTAGAGGACTACAGTGGTAAACTTGGTGTAAAACAATGATTGAAATAACCCGACGGGTCTTTGTGCTGACTGTGCATTTTATCACTCTCTCATTGGCTCATCATGAGGACAGGTAAGACTGACTTTTTTGAATACTTCTTTATGTTGTTTAGTAGTCTGTTGGGTGGGCTCTTCCACTACAGTGTGAGCATGTAAAATGAACCCACCGGGCCTGGGTCTAATCATTTTTAACAGCCTCGTATTGCAGAGTGGGTGTAAGGAAATTTTACAGCGGTTACAAATGAAGCTTTGTCAGTGGTTCTGTAGGCTGTATACTTTATTAGAGCTTTGTTTATGACAGCAGATTTTAATGAGGGAAAAAATTAGAATTCAAGGGTTTTCCGCTAAATGTAATGAGGAAGGTGTTTCATAAGTAGTTAAAATGTGCGGCTGGCAGTTAAAAATGTGCTCAGAATATGCAGCAGCAAATTGTATCTGCCAAATTTGGACACTTGGGATTTGAATGTTGTTTAGAAAGGATGTGTACTTTAAATGTACATTTCACAAAACTAGCAATCTGCAGGTAAATAATGGAAGAATAAAGGGCTTTGTTATTTCATTAAGTCTGATGTAAATCAATTGGCTTGTTATTGATGTAAAAATTGTATATCTTTCAAATCATTTGTATTTTTTTGGTTATTACCTCCACCAAGGAGGTTGTGTTTTTGCTGGTGTTTGGTTTGTTGGTTTGTCTGTGCACAAACTACCTTAAGTTTCTTAACATAATTTGATGAAATTTTAAGGGAATGTTGGTCACGGCACAAGGAAGAAGTGATTCCATTTTTGTGTTGATATGAAAATGGATGCAGAGGCAGGATTTTTTTTTCAAGGATTTAACATTTTGAGACTAGAAGTGCACAGAGAGCACAAACCTCCGCCAAGGCATTTTCAACATTGTTGGGCAAGTTTCTATCAAAATGTCGGAAAACTGCCCAATAATGCACAGTTAACAAATCCTTAAAAAAATTCCTGGATCTGCATCCAGATTCAGATCACCACCAAAATCTTATCACTTCCTCTGTTTGCCATGATCAACCTTCTCCCTGAAAATGTCCTAATAATCCATTGAGAATTTACTGAATTATTAGAGAAATGTGCAAAACTACCCCTTCTCACAATGTTAACAAATCCTTTACAAAAAATTCTGGATCCACATCCTGATTTAGAGCACAATCAAAATCTAATCACTGCTTCCTTCAGCCATGATCAGCATTCCCAGAAACTCTGATCAAATATGTTCATAGCCTTTTGAGTTATCCTAACAAATAAACAAAGACAGGCAAAAAAAAATAAGGCAGTTCAGTTTCATTCCTTCCTGACTAACAGCAGCAGTGAACAGAATGGATATGTCTCCTTGTCTCTGCTACATGCATGTCTCCACTACAAATAATGTGCAGTAGCCGGCGTCCGGCCTCCTTGACCTTCTTGCTTCTAAGCCTGACATTCTTCGCAGGTTAATTGCTTCATGGATCCATGTAGAAAAAGAGAGCAGGTCCAATGGAGCTAAGCACTTTTTTGTTATTGGTGGTTGTCATCCTGCAGCTGACTTTATTGTAGAATTGCAATTCATTGCCCCTTTATGCTCTGATTGAGGAGCTATTCTGTCTCTCCTTTATTTTCTGAAGGGTGCCAAACCAGCTGGCTCGCCAGCACGGACTGCACAGACAGCTATTAGGTTGTCAACTCAGCTTAGTTAAAGTGATAAGTGTGCTGGATGTTTCAGCCATGTCCTGTGGCTAGCCAAGGCTCTCTCCTGGATTTCCTGTCTGTAAAGATAGTTGGTATAATTCGAAGAATTAGCTCAGTAGCTTTTGCCATTTTGTGTTGACTGCTGGAGGTTCTGATTATGTTCTGTGGCCGACCATGGTTCTTGCTTGGATTGCCTTTTGTAACATGACTCGGGAACAGGTTGTGAATAGTGTTGTTTGCTGGCTCCTGTTTTTTTTTTTCTGAGTTTGGTTTTTGGACAAAAATTTCTGCATAATGTGTTATGATCTAGCTTCAGTTCTTGCTCAGGTTTCCGTGCCTGTCTTTCAATTTGAAAAAAATAAAAATTAAAAAAAAAGAAGCAATGTTGGTGTGTGCCTCTTATGAAGTTCAGCTTCAAGTGGAGGATAGCCACGAGCTTTGCCCTAAGTGCCTGGGTGTTGGAAAGCACTGTCTTATCCATGTCAAGGGCAAGCTTGAAGGGGATCAGGCACCTGCAGACAGTGTGAAAAGTGCAGCGGTAAACTGCTTGTGGTCCCTGTTAGCCTGAAGCGCAGGTGGTTGTTAAATGTCCTTCTCATCAGGATATAGAGATGTTGCGAGCTGAGATTGAACACCCTAGAGCACTGGTAAGGGCTCCACTTCCCCCACCTGCTCCCCATGTGGCTCCATGGGAATCAGGTGAGGGTGTGGATGATGTGATGTCAGCAAGGGCATCAAACTCAGTTTCAGGCCTGTAAAGTTGCGTTCAGCCGCAGGGAAGATCCTGTCCCCTAACTGTTGGCTCAGGAAGCTGAGCCTGTCAGCATAGAGGCGAAGGATGGTTTAGAGACCTCACTAAGGAGTTCAGGAAGCACTAAGCCAGGGGCCGACCACGGTTCTTGCTTGGATTGCCACTTTCCATGGTCCATGCCCATTAAGAGCAACACTACAGGTGGCTTTGGCTGAGGTCAGGCTGAATGATCCTCCAGCTTCTTACTCTGTCAGTAACCCTTTTTCTCACCATGCTCCAGTAGCCTTACCATTTGAGGTCCCACCGCCTTGGAGGAGTCTTGCTGGCCAAGGTCCTTGCATCTGCCTACCAGGGCAGAGATGCAAGGACCTTGGCCTCCATGCGTGATGCAGGAGAACACGGCCTACAGCATATGCCTCCTGTGGATCAAGCAGCGCACATTAGTGACTCCCTCTCTGTGCTTCTCCTTGACCAGTCCTAGATGTTGCAGCCAGATCATGAAGGGAAGGAACTAGGTGACACATATAATGTGCTCCATGTCCATGGAGCTTGGCTGCTTGATGTCCACCCTTGTTGTTGTCTGTCATCAGGTGTGGCGGGCTCAGGCACCTATGTCTGATGATTGCAGGCAGACACTGCACAAGCTTCTGCTTGTGTCAGGTCAGCTGTTTGGCCCTGAGGTGGAGAGGGCATTGGAGTGGAAAAAGCCTGGAGTCATCAGAGCCCCCCCCGCCTAATGCTGCAGGGAGAGACCCAAGGTGTTCACAGCAACTCAACTCATTGTCACAACTCTGGCGACATGGCCAGGCTACTATAGACACTCAGGTACTCTAGGAGACATAACTTCTTTGTTCACAGCTACTGGCAGTCATCCAGGAATTCACAGAACCAAAGTTACCTTCTTACCTTCTGTTTTTCACATCTTCACCAAGTCAAAAAGCTCTTTTACAGAGTTTCATTAATAATTTCAGGAAATGCTGATCATGACACAAGGGCAAAGTGGAGATTTTGAGGTGACTCAGGATTTTTTATTAGCAAGATTTATTAACAGTGCAAATTTTTAACAATAATAGATTTTATCATTCAAAAAACCTCAGGACTGAAGGGAATCGGATTGGACGGGAATCTCTAACGAGTTTTTAATTAAATCTGGTTTAAAACTGAAAATGTTTTTGTTATTGGAAAAACATTTTGAACAGGAATGAGGTATTTAAAACTGAATTCACCTTTTAGATTCAAATTTGAACGGCTCACTGGGCTTCTCTGACAAGTCAGAAATAATCAAGCATAACATTCAAGGTTCAAGAAATAATTACATGCTTTATTAATTTGGGGGGGGGAGGTGTATTAACCATTACAGGAACATAAAAAATGATATTGGTAATTACCAGTGCTGTTAATTTTTGTAGAAGCTGTGGCTGAAGTCTTACATAAGGGGCTGGTTTAAACATATTGTTAAGCACTGTTTATATCTAATTGTTTTAATGTTTGTTTTTTTGTATAGGGATCATCACAGTATCAGAATTTTAAACATCATTGAGATCATAGTTGGAATCTGATGATATTAACACCTGTGTAGATATCAAAACTTGAAGTGTTAGATACCCAAAAATGGCAACTTTCTTGATTTTGACAACAAATATGAAAGTAAACTTATTCTGCAAATGATTAAACTTGCATAAAAAATATTGGTTATGCTTCAGTGCCTTTTTTGTTTGTTTTCATCAATGAGCAAAATGCCAAAAATATTTAATATTCAATTTGACTTATTCCTCTCCTAATCAGCTGAAGGTAGGTTTGTTACTTCTTAGTATTGCTGATAATTAAATTGTTCCTTTCCAAATATGTTATATCAAAACAGTATCAAGCATCATTATTTTAATGATATATAATCATGTCCAAAAAACGATGGTGTTACTTAAATGTTTGGTATGTGTGAACCTTGTATTTTTGAACGACAGTCCTTGGTAAATTTTTTTTTTTTTTTTTTTTTGTGTAGTAAAAGGTGAATGAATTAAAGGCTGCTTTCTTTAAGGCCCATTCAGAGCTAATTCATTGAACTGCATGTATAACTTTACAAATGGAAAATATGTCTTTCCTCATGTCCATCACCTCCTTACAGCCATCAGTCTGCGTTGGCCTGTGCTCTGACTAAAGCCCTGATGGCCTGATGATTTTTAATGGTCTGTTAACCTTTTGTCCGGGTGTGCAGGTCAGCGGTTGCGTTGAAGGATGCGTTGAAGTATTCAAGGGGTCGCGCACTCCCAGGACTCTGCAGCTATGGTCCCACAACTTCCTGTTGTTTGGGATGGAGGAATGTTAGCGGAGTTTGTCAGCGTAAGTCATTCTGGGTTTGGTAACAGGACGGGAACAGTAAAGTATTACCCAGAGTTCAGAGGTTATCAATTTGACATCTCAGCTGAATAACAAACAAGAGGAAGTAAAAGTGAGAGTATTTTTCCTCCTTGTCTGTTTGATTTTTATTTTCTAACTTTACTCATGGTCTACTTTTTTTTTTTTTTTAGTTTAAGTAATTAACAATACATGAAGATAATGGTAGTTGTAGTGTAATTCAATGCAGTTTTTAGGGCTTGAGCTCATCTTTTTACCAGTGTTTCATTTAAGTGATTTTTGTTCTCTTCAAACCCCAATTCAAATGAAGTTGGGACGTTGCCAATAACATAGATAAAAACAGAACACAATGATTTGCAAATGATTTTTGACCTATATTTAATTGAATACACCAAAAAGTCAAAATAGTTAATGTTCAATGATGAACTTGACTGTTTTTTTCTTGCAAATATTCACTCTTTGAGTTTGATGCCTGCAACATGTTCCAAAAAAGCTGGAAAGAGGGCATGTTTACCACTGTGCTAAATCACATTTCTTTTTTCCTTTCTTTTTTTCTTTTTTTTTTTTTAAATAACAATCATTAAGCTTTTAGGAACTGAGGACATGAATTGTCTAAGCTTTGTAAGTGGAATTCTTTTCCATTTTTGCTCAATTGTCAGGAGTCTCCATTGTCATATTTTGGTCTTCATTTTGGGCACACTCTCAGTGGAAGACAGGTCTGGAGTGCAGGCAGGCTCCTCTAGTACATGCATCCTTTTACTACGAGGCCATGCTGTTGTAACACATGCAGAATATGGCTTGGCATTGTCTTGGTGAAATACGCAGAGACGTACCTGAAAAAAGATGTTGCTTGGATCGCACCATATGTTACTGCAAAACCTGTATATACCTTTCAGCATGAATGGTGCCACTGGTGCTGTGAATAGGGGGAGAGGGAGGAGTCCTCATACCGCAGACTTTTTGTCTTGGTCATAGAGATGCTGTGTCACGTGGAGGAGACAGAGATTTGATTTGCTTTACTGAACTACAGATGCAACATGCTCTGGGCATTAATGCTAAATCTGTTGCCTTGGCTTAACACTGTTGGTTTCCACCATTTACCTCTGATCAGTTGGCACATTGCATAGTAAAATGGGTAAGACCAATTGTATGCATACTGCCAATTTTCTCTGAATCACTGCTGTATGTGATTACTGGCAATTTTGGTGTACTGTGAATCTTGCAATATTTAGTATGCTACTTAAATGCACACTAAATATTTTGGTAAAATCAGCACATAATGCCAGTGTTGTGGGCAGTTTTTAATACAATCTACATTTCAAAAAGGAACCCTATGGTAATATTTTATAAGACCACAGGGACTGCGCAGCTTTGAAAAGTTTGCACTACTAAACCTGTTTTCAAAACTCACCTGTTGATTCGATGAAAAGTCAAAACACATCAAAATGTGCTGTTTTCACCCCAAACTTGGCTCATGTAAACATGGCCTAATTGCTCTGACATTAACAAAATGATTTTTGCAATTTAGACAATCTGCAGATTCTATCTGCAGTTTTGAGTGATTGATTCTTTACCTTTATAGCTTTCCTCTTCTTGAGAAAGGTTTTCACTCTCAAACTCATGTTCAGACTTCAGTTTTGTTTCAGTCATTTACAAAAGTTGTTCAGTTTTGAAAATGACTTTTATTTTATATTTTTATGACTTTTGGCCATTTGAGTTCTTTTGCTGTTAAAGTAACAGAAATGTTGTCATTGTACTGAACATGTTGATAACATATGTTCTGTTTCAATATAATGAACGATCAATGTGGTGTTTGGATTTATAAAATTGTATAAACTGATAATTTGTCATTCTTATACAAATTCTGAATTGTAATCTTGCTTTGGTTTATGTTGTGTCCACCATCCTCCACAGCGATGTGCAGTAAACCATGTGTACATGGCAGATGTGTGGGACCAGACAAGTGTTTATGCTTCAACGGGTATGAAGGACCTCAGTGTGATGAAGGTAGAGTCAAATTCCCAAAGTCATCGTCCGTCTCATGGTTTTAATTTCTTATCCATTCCCTGTGTTCTCCTGCATCATTTGCCGTAATGATTTCTATCTGCTGCTTGAATTATGTTTCATATTGACTCCAGATGTGAATGAGTGCGGTTTCCTGGAGAGACCCTGTACCCAGCGCTGCATGAACACACACGGTAGCTATCGTTGTTACTGTGAACCTGGATACACACTCAGAGCAGATGGGAGCACCTGCACCAGTGAGTCATCTCAACTTAAAAACAGAGGAGTCCACTTCTCTACCTAAAAACCTGTCCAATGACTGATGATATTTCTGATGTTAGATTATTGTGGGGTAATACCTGCCATATAGATGGAGTTTTAAAAACAAGTTACAGTAATAACAAAATGCATGTAATTGAGACTATATATATTAATACCTTCACCATAATTATAATGCTTTAAACAATTTCCTTGTATTTTGGTCTTGAGGGTATAATATGCAGCTTTCAGAGCCCATGGTTAGTATTCCCCAAACTGTTAGGCAGCCATTACTGTGATCTTCATTCAGAAATGTAACCTAAAGTTGATTCTTCTATCTCACAAGTATTTTAGACCAAAAAGAGATTTTTTTTTCAGTCTGGACATTCCCTTAATTCATGTTGTGTCTAAACTCAGTTAGTGTGCCAATACAAACAGCATCCTAAAGAGTGTAGGGTTGTTTTTCTTCCCTCACATTGTGGCAGGGCTTAATGATGGGAGAGGAAGGTGTATAAAACATGTTCAAACCTCAAAGTGACACATAAAGAAAGTGAGGAGTGAACACAGAGCTAAGGACAACAAACCTAGAGGATGTTTGATTTTACTCTATTTCCACAAAGTATAGTATTTAAATTGTTGGATATCATTTTATTATATTTCTGATTATATATTATATTTCTCCAAATAGCTATTAATCTTAACCATATATTAAACCAAAAGCTACTTTCAGAGCCTTTGTGTGTTGATTTGAACGAAGTATAAATACAGGGATATACAAGGACCGACCAAACGTATTTAATATATTTAAAAGTAGACAGCTTGATAACTTAATTTTGGCTATAGATAGATTCAGTTTGAAGAAGTAAGACAACAATGAAATGGAAAGTTCATATTATATGATAAAAATAGTAATTTCATTGACATTGATACTATTTTGATACTAGCTCAATAACTAGTCAAGTTTTGGCCATTTGTGTATGCTGTGTATTTATGGGGAAGCAATATTCATTGTGAGCTCGTTTTTGCGTATTTGTGAGGAGCAAAAAGCAAAGTTAACCCTTAAAGTCTGGTCATTTTTTTTAAATTGACAGGATTTTATTATTGCTCTTTCTATGTTTAGTTTAAGACGTGATTCAACGTTTTGGTCACAATTAAGTTCAGGTTTGTGTACGGTCTTTGGTTTCAGCATTTGTTTGTGAATGTGGGCTCAGGGTGTGTATTGCCATGACACCCCACAAGCAAAGGTGTGTTTGTGTGCACGTGTGTGTGTTTGTGTGTGTTCTTCTTGCTGTAATGATCCAGTGGCTCATTTCTCTGACAGATCCTCAGTCAGTGTTTCCCTCTCTGTCTTCCAGGAGAGACTGCATGTTCCTCTCTGCGCTGCCAGTTTGGCTGCCAGATGGAGACAGGGGGAGAGGTTCACTGTCTGTGTCCTCCAGGCCTCCACCTGGCTGCTGACAACAAAACCTGTGAAGGTAATAATGCTGCTTCAGGGACACCTCACATCTCATCACTATCATGAATTACCAGAGGAGGCTAAATCAAAAGTTTTTTCATTGGTCCATGTGATATTATGTTGATGATGGTAGTTCAAATGCACAAATTGTATTCAACAAGTTAACAGCCATCTTTATATTTTCAATCAGGGTTGTGGACCACAGGTTTAGGTCTTAGGTTGGGCTTTTTGGCTATAATTGAGTCTTTTTGTTGCAACAAAAACCAAAACATTTTGGCAGGTGTTGGACACCAAAAGATGGTGTTTACATGTATACGAGTTTTGGGCATTTGGATAAATGGGGTATGGACCATGTATTGACAATATGTCTTCAGGTAGTGGCAACCTGTTGTCTGACTTAACCCCAAATGCATTAAAAAGGGCCAGCCAATACATCATGCCCAATTGCAATTTGTGGACAAGCTGGTTTTAAAAGCCAACTCTTTTCTGATTGATGGGAGCCCACTGTCTTCCCTTTCCGTTTTTGTTGTTTACTAAACAGTGCATTTTTAAAAAGTGGTACCAAATGCAACTTTTTTGGACCTATGCGATCGGCTCTTATTACAGAGCTTAGTCATAACGTCCAGCTCTCTAAAATGAGCTGGAACTCCCGCAACCACAAACAAAGCTGGATGGAGGTATAAGCCTCACAGTTTGCTTTATGGCAGACAACTGTGGATAATGTCAGAGGGTGAGGCCGTTTCAGGAGTCATTGTTTCTACACAACCAAACCAATCAGGATGAAGGTATTCCAGTCCATCTATGCAATCTTAGCTATCAGAGCAAGTTTTTTCATTAAGCATTGAAGTAAAGTATGTCCACACAAAGCATTCAGGGCTACCCTTTGACATGGGTGTCACCAGGAATTGTGAGCCCCACGTAAAGACATCATTGCAGGTCTAAACACCGAAACCAATCATGCACAGTTGTTTGGACCACATCTACATTCTGAAAAAATTATTGGAAATACATAAATAAATGATAAATAAATAATACATTAATTAACTAGAAAGTACTCAGAGGGCACTCACATATTGCTTTTATATCTATAAGCAATAGTTCCATGATGAAGTTACCATCATAATATGATTCCTTGACCCTGACAATCCACACCTGGCACTCAGAATCATGTTGAAATCATTTTAAGTTAGACAGTTGTTGAGCAAAAACAATAGTTCGCTAATGGTGGTTATCTGGATCACCACCAAACTCTAATCATTTTTAAGTTAAGCCATTACCAACATCTCCTGAAATTTTCTGCAAAATGTGTCTGGCAGTTTTTGTGTAATCTTGCTAACAAACAGATAAATAAACAAACATACGCCGGCAAAAACATAACCTCCTTGTCGAAGGTAATGAATAAATGAATGACATTTTAAACATAGATAACTTTTTTTAGATAAAGAACCAATTTATGCACTTTGCTAAACTTACTTCAGAAAGTTATCTGAACATTCCTTTGTCCCTCTTGATGTGAAAGCAAATTATTACAGATATTTTATACTGTAATAAACAACAAAAAGAGCCTCAAAATAGATGAACAAAGTTTTTGCAATCAAAATTGATAATGTGGATTAAATTGTTTATTGATTACATCTTTCTGGCCCTGGGCTCATAGAACACAAACCTCTGTCCAAGCATTTCTCATATTCTTAGCGGAGTTATTATCAAAAATGTGGAAATCTAATCTATCCCCTTTGCTCCCATTACAACACCCCTGCCTCTTGGTATCCCAATGCCCAAAACAGGAGTAATTCTGCACTGATACAGGGTCTAAATTAGGTTTGATTATCTCAGTGTACCCATTTCTATTTGACAGGGTGATTTAATACATGTCAATCAAAGGGTTCTCCTGACATAAAACCATACCTAAATTTTTTTGTAAGCATTTGTCACAGTCACTGTCTTTCCTCGTAGGATGAACTATTGTGCAACACTTAAGTTTTCTACATTTTTATTACACTTAAGTTACTATTCTCTGGGGAAAGTTCATTGACATTACATTCCAAATAAGCCCTTTCTCACTGCTATGATTACTCAAGCTTATATTAGATCCACTATCATAACTCTCCAAATCTTTTTATTTCTGGCTTTAACAGTACAAGTGTTTAACACAGCTCCCCTTGCCCATTAAGCTAAAAAACCTGCACTGTACTCACCAGGCGCAGCTCTTCACTTGCTCTGTGGGGAAGAGCCTTTAATTACCCAAAGTAAAGAGAAACAAACCTTAGACTGTCTCATCAGTGTCCCACCATTTTATGGCTCAAAGTCCCCCTCGACAACCTGGCTGAGGATACCCTCTGTGCTGTCCTGTAATGAACGAGCCTTTGATAGCTTCTTTCACAACTGTTTGGACTTTTTCACATAATGAGAACACTTTTGGTGGGAAAAAGTCACTGACAACAGACGAAAGGACTCTAACATAAAACTATGATAGAAGTAGTATGAAATTTTTCTAAGTTACCGCCTCCGAGCAAAAACCTCTAACCCATCTGGGACCATACATGAGAATATTTATACACCAAATTTACAGTACATAGTCAAATTAACACTACCAGTGTTGATATTAACACTTCTAAAGTGTTTGTATGGGTCCACACCACCGATTAACACTCTTCAGAGGTGGTACATTAACACCAATGAAGTGTAATTACTGACTCTTTTTGGAGTAAAAATGTAACACATTTTAATACTTTACAATGTTACTTAAGACCAACACTTGTGCATAGTGTTGGGTATGTACTCAGAGTGTCTTTTTTAAACAAAGTGTAACCTCCAAATTAACACTGCAAGGTGGAAATATTTCTGTAATCAATCATTTTATATTTACAGGAATTCTTTGCTGAAATGAAGATTGGTCATAACACGTTAATTTGCACCACAATAATTTAAAATACTTTCAATCTGGTATTTAGTGCTGTAATTTAACTGTAGGCAAGTCGTCCAAATCCAGAGGTCGGGCACAGACAGCAGATTTTCAGCTGGAGCCTTGTAGTATTTGACGGTGTATGGGGCAGGGCAGGATAATTAATACTACAAGGGTCAACTCCAGGTTCAGAGTTAAGAGTGAACAGTTCATAGATAGAAATGCTGCGTTGACACCTACATTGCTGATTTACTGACACCCAGTTTGTTTCATTTTTTTAATAACTCCAACTATTTTTCTATAGTGGTGCAGTGATGACATATTAATTTAGGACATTTTCAAGGCCAATGTGGGAGTTAGTATTGTGCTGGTTACCTCAACTGCAAGCCTACTAAAAACCTATATGATTTTTCACAGTGTTTTGGATCACTGCTGATTAAAAGCTCTGTATCAATCTAAAAATTATGAAACTCATATGTTCTGCTCTTAGAGATAATCTTAACAAATGAGCCTACCTTTCACAATGTTTTAAGCTTAAATGGGATCAGCAAGAGTAAAAAGCTATAAGTAAGCCACTATGGGACTACAACATGGCGGTTCAACTTAGAAGCAACTACAACATTTCCAATATATAATGTTTTATTGTAACCTTCTGTTTGAGAGTTTCCTCATAATCGAGTGAACTGATCAAGTTGATCCACATGGCTGTGGCAGTAGTGTATGAATTCCTGATAATTAAAAAACAATCAGAAATGCTTATTGTTGGGTGCCCCGCCATTTTTTGTAGTCCTTGTTGGCAGTTCATTAGCAACCGTCATTTTAAACACACAACAACAGTTTAGGATTCAAAGCAGGCAACATCAGATACATTTTTATGTTTTCCATTAAACATTAAAATCTTGTGTGTGTGTGTGTGTGTGTGTGTGTGTGTGTGTGTGTGTGTGTGTGTGTGTGTGTGTGTGTGTGTGTGTGTGTGTGTGTTCAAAACAAACCTTATTTCAAGCACTTATCCGAAACCAGTATTCTAAATCTTACTCTGGAGGGTTGGAAGCAGGAAGGTTAACTGCTAACTCACTTATACATTTTTGGACTCATTCCTGTACCACTCTATTTAGAGTCAATTTTCAGGAATTTGTCTCCATCCAGAGTAGAATTAAATCTGCTTCCATGGAAATTTTACCAACGGCAACAGTTTTACCCTCCTCAGTTTGCTTTGTACAACTGGTTTATCAAACAATAAATCATCATTACTCTTGCTCATAGTGCCAAAATTAATGTTTGGTTAAAGTAATTGTAATTGCTTGTTTGGTGTTAACACAACAACAAACAACCACTGGCCAAGCTATAGCTCCAGTCATTTTCCATTCCTGCTCACTTAGCTCAGCTTCAGTAAGAAGTTTTGATTGGTTCTGGCAGCATGGGTGGTTGGAGTGATATTCTTGGTATTTCATCCTTTGGTGGCATTTTCTGCTAGTTTCATATTCCAAAACAATTTCTTTATCACATTTTTATGAAAAACCCCCCCAATACCTTTCAGTAGACATTGTGGGTTAACATAATGATAATGACTAAAAAGAAAACCTATCTTTGAAAATGATGCTTCTAAAATTACATAAATACACATGTAGCTCACAGCTCGTGTATCCATTTTATATAGCAAAAAAAGTCATTTAAAACAACTAAATGTGTCTGTATTTTGACAAATCTTGACATATTTTTGAACATATCATAACTCTACATATTTCTACACAGCTTTTAACATTGGATAAATATTTTTATAGAACAAGACCCAGTACAAAGTCTAGATGGTCTTACAACAGCAAATTTGAGCAGATGAGGGTTACTCTCTAATAGAAGCCAATGTCATTAGTCTACTTCCTGCAACACCCTGAGTCTAGTTTTTTTTTTTGTTTTTGTTTTTTTTTAAGTCAATGGCTGAACAGTACAGCAATTTGGTTTAAATTAAAGCACAGTGCTGATGTGTGGGTGTATGTCCCACTGATCATTGTTCCAGTACAAGTGGGCATTCCCTGTTTGACACAGTTTGTGTGGATGTATATGAACATAGCAATTGATCCCTGTTTCGGTATAAAGAACCGCGCCAAGGTTGCCTGAAAGAGGTGGTCTCAGCTTGCTTCTAATAGACCCCTGGAGTGGTTCGTTTGCAGAACACCTATGACATAAGGCCAGCCCTGTCTTTTGCATAATATGGCTTCAAACATGAAACTATCCAAAGGAAATATGCAAATCTGAAGTGTTCTTTTCAACTGAACCAGAGCAAATCAACCAAGACTTAGGTGTTAAAACCATCTTAGTTCAGAGCTGGTAAGATAAAATGACACTATGTTTAAGAAGTTGTTAGCAATACCTCTTACGCTTAAAGCACAGACAATCAAGATAATGTATTACTCAGACCTGCTTCATCCTTAGTTGAGATATAATAATGCTTTCAGCTTTTCAGTCCAATACGAATCATTGTGTTGGGTTCAGGAAACAATTTCATCTCTATTTCCTACAGTTTTCCAGGATGTGAAGTTGAGGTTTAATTACAAATTAGAATAACTCTTTTACTTCAATTCTTTGACATTAAAATGCAAAATAACATGTTCTTTACTTTTTTGTGAACAAAAGAAACAATTTCTTCTTTTGTGGTTGTATAAGATACTGATAAAAAAAAATACATCTGGCTAAAGAGGCTGTTGTTTTCAAAGCAGAAAACCTGGGCAAAATGTTGATCTGGCTGCTTTTCTGCGTGTAATTCCCCATCCTTCCTCTCCTTCTGTCTTCTAAGACTGTTTCTTGTCTTAACTTTAAGCATTTATAACTTAAAAAAGCCGATTTTTTCTTTATGAAAAATGACACCTCTGCTCTGATAATTTATAGTGAACAAGAGGGGCGACAAGCTGACAGCAGCTTTGCAGTATATGTTTTTCTAAACTCAGTTTTTCAATAAATCTGTACAATTTTCAGCTCTGTAGCAAGATATTGTCAAATCCCTTAAGGCATTTGACCTTATTTAGCACTCGTGTGAGTTAACCTGCAATAGGGATATGTGCCAGCACAGCTAACATTAGCCTAACTCAGCAAACCAGAATGCTGTCCTCAGCAAAAAGTAATGCATGTCATGAGGGGATTCACATTTCTAATATATTAATATATACTATATACAGCCTTAAAAACTGCAACTGAAGAATGTGGAGAACTCTTAAAGAACAAAAAAAGCAGTATTATATTGGTAAGGCTTTTTTATACACTTAAACCATTTTTGACAGTTTTCTGAGTGTCTTTAAACTCTCTGTCTAACCTTTTTATATTACAGTAGAAAACCTGATATCCAGGGCCATCTTCATTTATACATGAAACCTTATGAAATGTATGGACTCTTAGGAGAAGTCTGAAAAATGCTGTTTAAAAAAAAAGCCTAAGAAGACAAACAGAAACTACTACAAAAAAACATAAAGCTGGGAGTGTCAATAGTAAAACTGTAAAAACACTCAGTAACAAATAACATAATTTATCGAGGTACTGTTGTGATTGACATTCTTTGAGAATGCAGCAGAGAGGAGTCATTTTGCACACCTGAAGTCAAAGATTTGTGTGTTAGGGTCATATCTTGTTTTGAACAGTGGACTGACTTTTAAAGCTGCCGCTCAAAGATGTGGTTACGAGGTCAAAGTACTTATTTTGTCACTTTTTGAAGGTAATGACTGTTTTGAGCAAAGAGGAAAAACATCCAAGCACGTAGTCCTTCAGAGTTTAGGTTTGTCTGTCACTGTGCCATTGTTTGTTCAAAAAGATTGTGATCCAAAAGGCCCTAGAATAATGATGTTTGGGGAATAAAATCAACTTGCTGGTGTCTGACAGATGTATTGTCTTGTTTTGCAGATGTGGATGAGTGCCGGCATGACACTGATGTGTGTCCACCTCGGAAGACGTGCAAGAACACATTTGGCAGTTTTGTGTGCCTGTGCAGGGATGGTTTTGTGATTGGGACATTTCAGGGCTCCCTTCAGTGTCGAGGTGTGTGTATAATCAACTGTAAAGTAAGTTTGAGCGGATTTCCTTAACATGCTGGCAAAAAGGGTAGATAATTTGCAACAGCCCAAAAGCAACAAATAAGAAAAGCACCCTGAAACAAGGCAAAACAAACCCATTTACAGAAGATGAGCAGATAGTCCATCTATTTATAAAGCACGTTCACAAAAACACTAACAAAAACATATAAACAGTATACCCACTTGCTCCAAGTGCTCCAGGCCTGTGTGGGGTGTTATGCTAAACTACATTATTTATTTGCAGCTCATTCCACAGTTCTTTTAAAGGGTTTCCTAATACACACATTTTTGTGAAACTAGTAAACATCAAATGATACCTGTTTTGTTAAAAATGGCAACAAAAAAGGGAAATGTTGGTACCTAAAACTTGCTAATTTCTTGGCCTGTTCCTCTGAGTAAAAAACAGATGTAAAAAAACAGACAAAAAAAAACATTTTATTCTAGAATAAACAATACTTGTTTTTTTTCTGTAGACATGTAATGATGATAAGGTAAAACACTTGGTACATTTGTCTATTCTGCCAATATCACAGCCAACAAATGATATATATATGGTTAATATGTATGACCTATATATAGCATGTAACTATCAGCATATATCAATAATCTGCTTTTTAGGCTATTATATGCAGACACCAAAAATTCTCTTTTTTACCTGCAGATACTGCTTTTGGGCCAATATTATTGTGCGTCCCTAATTGAAGAAGTATCAATGTGTCAAAAATGTTGACAGCTTTAGTTTTATGCTTCAGTATCTATTTTGAATTTTAGACATTTTGTACTAATGAAAATCTTTTGGACTGAGTGTCTTGGCTGTTGTCACCCGTTGTAGTTTCCTACTAATTTGGCAGTAAATTGAAAACATGAGGGGAGACTGTAAGGGGATATTGTGCAACAGAAGCCTCACCAGAATCAAGCCAAAGATGTTAAGAAGCTGTCTTGTGTGTTTTAGACCACCGGGCCACAGGGATGCACATGTATGACATTTTTGAAACGACTCTCAGATCTGTTCCATGTCCAGTCCTATAAATGAAAAAATGGATCACAGCACAGCTCCACATGTTCTCCTCATCTGTGCTAATTGGCAGAGAGGGGGATCATGTGAAGATGTGCTTGAGCAGCAAAGGATCCACAGACCATGTTTATTTGATGAGCACTCGTAGCTCACCCACTCAGCTGTGGGCTCACCCACGAGCTGTTTTTGTTTTCATCCATGTGATGAGCATTGCAAATATCTCTGCGGAGCAGGTTTCAAACACACAGTCCTCAAAACCCTCTCTCTCTCTCTCTCTCTGTGCACTGAGCGGTGAAGCAGCCTTGCTCTCATAATAACTGATTCAATGTGTCGTCATCTATAAACACTTCAAATCTGCTTCTCCTCAGATAAGGACGAATGTTTGACCGGGTCTCACCGGTGCAGCCGTCACGCTCAGTGTGTCAACACAGATGGTTCCTACACCTGTCAATGTTTGGAGGAATACATCGGCAACGGACGCACCTGCTGGCCCAAGAGAGCCCCGCAGTCCAAAGCTGTCATGTACTTCAACTATAAACTCTCCAAAAGGACCAAAGCTATACAACGTCCATCTTAAGGCTGCTTCTTCCCGCCAGCATGAGTCAAGCAATTCAAGACGTTCAACAACTCAAGGTCATTTAAAGGTGCTTTTCAACAACAGGACCTTTCTCCAGGAACTAGGAACTTATAAAAGAATTCTACGCATTTGGAGGGCAGAAACCACTATCTAAATTTAGTTCTAAGGTAACTGATTTAACCCCTAACAGTCCCCTTCAGGGGTAGTACCTCCCAGGGGTCCAGAACCTTTGGAGTGGGTAGTAACATTCTGACATCCAGTGTCAGTCACGTGACTTAAAGCATGTTATGCTACCCCTTTTGCATTGTTTTATGAGAACCAATGCCATGAGTTTTCCCTTTGGTTTGTTTGTTTGTTTTGTGTTTTTCGTCTAATTCTTCATGAAAATCTGTCTTGTTTCATAATCAGCACACTGCCCACTACTGTGAGTAGAGTCTATGTGTTCTCTTTGAAAAACATTGCAGGGATGCTGCTGCAGACAAAGCAGTGTTTCAGTTCAGAAACTGTGTTAACTAATGACATTCAGCCAAACTCATCTTACCTAAGTCTGTTTAATATTATAATTATTTTATTCCCCAGCTTTTGGCTCTGCCTAAGAGCTGGCTTTCTCCCTTTCTTTCTATTTTAATATTCTTTGTATACTTTTAGGTCTTGTTGTCTTTTCATGTTTATAACCCTGTGCTTTTTTGTGTTTTTTACTGTTTTTTATTTTTTTTAGAAGTACTGCACTTTGGTTGCTTTAAATATGCATCGGATAATATGGTAGCAAGTCAGACCTCAACACATGCATGGCAAACAAGGTAGATGTTTGGCATTGCAGCAATGGAAGCTTTTCATAAATTATATGTTAAGAAGACAGAACTGTAACTTAAAAGATTGTTGAAATTTTTTAATAGTGCAGGTCAGTTTATTTGTGGAGTCTATGAAGAAACGTGTCACTGATCAGTTCTACCTCCTCTGTGTGAATATCAGTCACAGTCAGAGGGCAGCAGTGAACAGTGACAGAGGATTGGGTCAGTAAAATAAAATGAAATAAAGATCCAAATCACATTTTTACAACCATTTTGATTTTAGTTGATGCAAATAAAAAGAATCTGGTTTTATCTGGGATGTCTCTTTAAAATATCATTATGAATTCCACTGATGGTAAAACTTTGCAGCATATTCCCCAACATCATTCAGCCCTACTCTGTACTAACAAAATGTCTCTGGTGACGACCAGTAATCTCCACCAACTTTCAACTAACCAAAAGATTTATTTACTAAATAGAATTTCACTTTTTCCTTTAAATGCATTTTAATGTTTTTTTAATTGGAAAATAAGGGAGACAAGCTGTTCAAAGAGACACAATCAGCTTGTGACCTCATGTTCCTGCATGTATGGTTTACAATAAGTGACATGGCTACTTGTCTTGTGGCTTGGTAGCCCTGCATGTTATGTGCAGTGACTTGCTGGCCATGCAAATGAATAGGAGTCAAATTAGCTACAGGCTTGAATGATAGAAACACTTCATAAAAGCTTTCTTTTGTATTTTATTAATAAAGGGCTGAGACTGTGTTGTGCCATTGAGCAAATAAACCTTCTGTGGAAAAAATAGCAAATGTGACCTGGCTTAGCCACTTGCCTCTTAGCTTGTGTCTGCTTTTCCTCCATTTAGTAGAACTTAACCTTCTTCATACCTAACATGTGTCTTTACCACTTGAGTCTTTACGGATGTGTAAATGGGGTCAAAGAAGAAAACTCATGACAGACATGCTAAAAGGCTTAGTGTAATAGCATACTTATGATGACGCCATCCTGTCTGTTGCATAATGTTGCTTGTCTTTGTTGTATGGCTAATATTCTTCTTACAACCACTTACTCGGATTGCGTAGGCATTACTTTTACTGCTTCTCTGTAAGTCACTAATCAAAATCTTCCCAGGTATTTAGGCAGCGATAAGAGGCAGACAGCCAGGAACTACTTATTTTCTCCAAGTGAATATCACCTGTTCAACGAGTAACTTTATTAAGGTTTTAAGAATGCTGGTTTTGTACCAGATTTACAAGACGGTGAAATCAATGCCCACATGATCTTGAGGGGCCTGAAGCTATGTCTGGGATGCAGCAAGGCTAAACAAAAATAATGCACACCTTTTTTTTTGCCACAGGAGCAAGGCAAATTTTGTGAAAGGATTCCAGACAATCGTGAGCTCACACTGATGCTGAAGTTGCTTCTCTGTTCTTTTTTCTTAAAATCTTGGGGATAAATTTTCACAGAAATGGGAATTAGTAAGCAAAAGGACATGACTAACAAGTTGTTTTTTTATATACTGTATGTTTGTGTTGATGTGTATCATGAACAGTTGGACAGTTTTAAAGGTATTTTATTTGTCACAGGGAAGCCAGGCATACAAAATTTGGAACTACTGAACTAATATAACTTACTCTCATTAATACAAGCCAGTCGTCCCACTCAAATTTTCTATCAGAGTGTAACACAGCCATCCACCTTAAGTGAGCACTGTTGCTCCAGCTGCTGTCTTCCTGTCATAATACACCTCAAACCTGGATGTAAAGGGCATTGAATGAAATGAACAAATAGCATCCGTAGCATCCTATTCTTCCAGCCTGGTCCAGCAGTATTTTAAACCAAAAATGGCAATAAAGTTCTCTGTAAGCTTTGTCATGTTGAACTTGCATATTAATCATGAAGCTGAAGCAGAAACCCATCACACTTAAAGAAATATGGACATTAAACTGAAAGGAGAACTGGGGGCTTGTGGAGCCAACACTGCCACCATTAGCATTAGCCACACTTCACTCTGCCAATCCAACTTCAGATTTTTTATCGTCTTGTGTTCAGTTTTGACCATTTTCTGAGTGCTTAATTTATTCTGGACTAGTTGGTTAAAGGCAATTTCAACTGATCTAATCCAGATTTGAACATTTTCCACCTTCACGAAACCCTGATATATTATGGAGAATATAATGATTAAATGAGGTGATTTAGTCTTCACCAAAGTAATGTCACATATTTCTCAAAGTTATTTTAACTGTTTTCAGCACAACTGGACATTTGAAGCCTTTTTGTGTGTGCAATTGTCATTACTTCTCAAGACACAAATACCCCCCTGCGCCATTAGCATTAGCCTGTTTGAAGTGAGATGAAGAAACCCTTCATTTACCACAGTAACAGGAGAGCACTCTGTACTTAGCTCATACACTAGAGCCTGATTGGACACTGATGACAGGACAGTTTTCCTCATTACCACTGTTACAGAAACACAGGTCTGTTATTGCTCATGGAAAGCTGAGGAACGCAAGTCAAACATACAAATATGTTGATGTATTATTTATTTGGGGGAGGGGGGGATTTTTGTGTCGACTTCAACTGAATTTGTTACTAAAAGTCTGACCCCTGGTAGCAAGGTCAAGACAGATGCTGTATCAAAAAAGGAGAGAATATTTATACAGATTGGGATGTCACTTCTTTCTGTAAAGGGTTACCATTAGGAGGGCATGTCTTAAGTATTACAGGTAGCAACACAATGTTTCGCCCATCATTCCTTTGGACTGGTGTCCTGTTGTCCTGATGCAGCCTCACCTTGCCAAAAAGACACAAAGTACTTCATTTAGCTTAGAGTTGTTTAATTCAAACAGAGCAAAAGTATCTTTTCTGCGTTTTGTTGTCCTGAACAATGTGTTCAAGGGTGTGTCCTCATCTAAGACACAGTCATACCAAACAACACTTATCTTTAGTGGTACATCAATTTTAAATCTTAATCAACTGAATTTACTTTAAAAAGATAAACCTGTCCATAAAACTGTCTTTGTTTTATTGAAGTTATGAGCTTTTCTCCTCCTTTTCAACCCTCCAGCTAAGTGGGACCAGACCACTGCCCCAGACAGACCACTTTATTTATTTAATGTTTATTTGTATAGGGACAGTATGAAGCAAGAGAACTTTGCCGCACACTACAGGATTTATAGCCTGAGCTAATTTGCAATGCCTGTCCCTAATTGGGCCCTGAAAGACATAAAGACAACAAAGTACTGTATAAAAAACGACCACTAAACTCAACAATTACAGACAGTACAATACAAGACAAATACATAAACACAAAACAAATAAAAGGTGAAACATACAGCGCTTGATCATTAATGACTACAACACTGAGTCCTCTTCAAAAACAGATTCTTTCTTGGACTTTGGCTATCTGACATGATCAAGTACTGGTCCGAAACAAATGTTAAAACCTGCTTTTTTGAACGATGAGGATGAGACTGAGAATCATTAACTGTAAGGAAACATCAGGCTTTCTTAGTGCACTAAAATGAAATATATAATTCCATACGTTCAAAGTTGCTACTTATCATCAAGGATGTACAAAATTATTGGAGCAATGTCAGTATCAGCAGATATTTGCTTAAATAGTTGATTATCAGTTTTGGCGGATATGAATATTTTGGCTGAAATTACAGCAGATATTTTGACTTTACAATTAAGACAAACATTTCCTATGTATTTTGTGTTATATTGGCCTGATATACAAGTGTATCATATCATGAATGTCCCCTTTTACAAATCAAAAGTATAATTAAGAAAAAAATGTACATATAAATATATATATGTGTATATGTGTGTGTACATTTTTATATATATATATATATATATATATATATATATATATATATATATATGTGTGTATATGTGTGTGTACATTTATATATATATATATATATATATATATATATATATATATACATATATACATATATATATGTATATATATATATATATATATATACATATATACATATATACATATATATATGTGTATATATATATATATATATATATATATATATATATATATATATATATATATAAAGGATAGTCCATGTCTTTGCTAACCTTTATTGGTCCCTCCATGACTCTGGCCCAAGAGAGCTTCACCCGTTTCCCCCTTATGGAAGGCCTTGGGTGGTGTCACTGAGAATATGTCTGTTTTCTAAAGACACTGACCGATTGTCAGACACCAGATTAAATTAATATGAGCCTTTTTTCCAAATTTACAGTCTATCAAAAAGAACCCCACATTGTCTATCTGCAGGCATTGAGACCTTTACTAAAACAGTCTGATGTTTTATCTCCTGCCCTCTTCCTCTGTTCTGCCACAGGGAATGTTTTCAGACCTACTAAGTCACACGCAGGGCAGACTACCACACAGCGAGAGAGCATAGACAGGTCAGACCAACCAAATACCAGGAATCTTTGTCTGTCAGCAGCTGTCTGGAAACCTCTTCCTGCGTTCAGAGAGCAGAGGGGTGGAAATTGAAGTTTGTGTTGGGATGTTTTCCTCGGGTCAATTTCAGGTTTCCTTCCGAACGATTAAGTTTGTGACCCTGGGAGACGAGGGGACTACATTACTTTGAGATAATAACTGTAATGATGGGGAGACGGTGGTAGAGGGCACTATGTGTGGCGGTGTCAGGGCCTCGGTTGTAGTCACGGAGGCTCTGGGGTGCTGAGAGATTGCGGGGTCTCTGCAGTGAGAACAAGCAGCTGCTGCCTGCTGAAGGGCCCTGCCACTGACCCTATTCATCCCAGCAGCAGGTGTCACACCAAGTCCCCGCCTCACCCACTCTCACGCACACACATCCAAACATGTGCTCCACGACCAAAATCACAGAGCCCCGTGCACGTTTACGCACACACAAATGAGCAAGTGTGTGTGTTTCTGAGGGGGGACCTGGAACTACTTACAGAGAACAAAGAAGGAAATCAGGGAAAAATGCAGCCTCTTCGAATAAATCTCGCCACAATGCCGAGAAAAAATCCCCAACCTCACCCCCAGAAACGCAAGAAAAACCTTGTTTCTCTCTTTCAAAGCAGTCAAAAGTGTCTTACAAAAGCAGAAATAGAAAACATTTTAGATAAAAGGATCCAGGCCCCTCTCGCTGAAAAGGACCTCACACCAAGTTGTGTGTAATTCCTACCAGAAACTGGTTTATTTACCAAAAAATAATAAGATTTAATGCCAAGGCACTTAGGCCACAAATAAAGGACAAGAGGTGGGTGCTCTAAAGGGGGGCCTGGAAGTAAAAAGGAGCCAAGGTGGAAATTTTCCCTT
This sequence comes from Cetoscarus ocellatus, assembly GCA_037902135.1. Taxonomy (NCBI): domain Eukaryota; kingdom Metazoa; phylum Chordata; class Actinopteri; order Labriformes; family Labridae; genus Cetoscarus; species Cetoscarus ocellatus. The sequence goes on from JBAMNC010000875.1 coordinate 325,858, forward strand.
TTCTTGTGCTAGTTATTTTCTGGTTCTCTGTTTACACGACACACGATTTTGGAAACGGTGGCAGTGGAGCTGAGCAAGGAAAGGCCTGAGCACAAAAAGAAAGAAAACAATCAACATGTCAGAGGAATTTGGACATCAGCAGTGACATGATCTCTCACACTGAGGCCATGGCAATTTCACGAATCAAAGCGCTGCTACCTCGGCTTCTCCTTGTATAAAGCAGAATCAACATTTATCCTGAGAAAGTGAGCAATGATGCTGACAAGTGCAATAGAGCCAATGACAATACAATCGCAGAGATGCTAGGAACAACCATGCCACCCACGTAGCTGAAAGCCCGTGCTCTCAAACACCACCGCTGAACTGTAAAACCACTAAAACCCCCGTGTTGCCCATACTGTCCTTTTCAGTTTAGCCTGAAATAAGCCAGCCCTTTTTCTCCCTGTGTGCTTCATCAGAGGAGGCTTTTCCTTTTCCACAGCTAATTCTAGTGTAATGTTCCACAGCTCCTCCAACACACAGTCACTTTAAGGAAGGAATGGTGTTTTCCATGAATGAATTAAAACTGTAAATGCTGACCAGTACGAACCTGGGGAATGGGCTCAAGGCTGAACTTTGGTTGGGCGATGTGGACCCAAAATTTTATCTCAATATTTTTCAAGCTGAATGGAGCTATATGTTACAGATCTCAATGAATGAATGAATTGTTTAAGTTAGGGCTGTCAAGGGATCAACATTTTTATTCACTGTTAATCTCCAACTTTTTCTTTTGTTGCAAATAAATGCATTTTACATTGTCTATATTTGATTCATTTTCATTTAAAGGATAAGTTCGTTTTTTTGACACCTGGACCTTATTTTTAGGATTAAATACGCTCGTAGGCTCACCCAGACAATTTTGGCGGAGCTCGGAGCCGTTTTCGAGCAATTTAGATCCATCCAACGGCGTTTTTCCTCATGCCGTAGTAGCAGACAGGGCCAGAAATCGAAGCCCCTAAATTAGACATTATCTGCTGCGAAACTCGCTCATTTCAGCTACATTTTATAAATGAATGGCCAGTGTTATCACCATGTCAGCTCAACTTTGTTGTTATGGTCATCCGGGGCTTTACAAGGATGGGTAACTTTTGGTGACGTCATAGACAAGAACATGAGTAGAGCCGCTGTTGTTACTAGGCTACACGGCTACACGGCTATTTTTGTGCAACATGGCGGAATATTTATCCGATGTAGAAGTGTCTGACGACGACTTTGAGTATAATGGATGTCTGTATCGTTTTGCTGGCCAGAGAACAAGCAACCACTGCACGTCCACGAATGGGGGCTAACTGGTGGTGTTGTTGTGGACATTGCACGGCAAACACAACAGAGGGGGAGAGTCTTTGCTGCTCAGAGTGGGACTTGAGACCAGAGGAAACACGTATTGATGCCCCCCAAAATACGATTTCTGGCCCCGTCTGCTGCTACGGCATGAGAGAAAAACGCCGTCGGATAGATCTAAATTGCTCGAAAACGGCTCCGAGCTCCGCCAAAATTGTCTGGGTGAGTCTACGAGCGTATTTAATCCTAAAAATAAGGTCCAGGTGTCAAAAAACCGAACTTATCCTTTAAATTGATGCTCCAATGAAACAGATATAGGATTTGAAACACTGACTTAGAGGTAGTAGTCCACTTCAGAGTCCTAATTACTCGAATCAAAATGACTCAGTAATGCCCAAAGACCCTCTGTTGATGTGACAGAGTTATCACCTTTCAGAAGTTATTTTTGCTATTTTTTCTGTGTGAGTAAACCAGCGAAGATAATCAATAAAGACAAGAGAATTTATTATGAAATTTGTCTTTGTTACAGTTTTATTCTGTAATTTGTACTAGCCTTGACAAAGGCAAATTAACTCCCTGTTTACATTACCCTGCTTTTATTTTGAAGGGCAAAATAAGGAAGTTCAGCTAGCCACTTTATATTAACCCAAATGGATGAAACAGTGGATTACAGCAGTAATCAAGAGCAGAAAATGATCAAATGATTGATTTAACAGAATGCAGATTATTTTGGTCCCATCCCCTGAACTTTCTGTGACTTTTTTATCTGAAGGAGTCAAAGTGAGCACTCTCTGCTTCATGATTGTGTACAAATTGTCCTCTCTGTGAGAGCGTAGGGGGGCTGGTCAGTTGGCAGTAAGAGAGTCTCCATAATCTCAGCAAACATATGAAAAGGAGAATAACTTACTTACACTTAATTCACATCAGCATAGTAGCAACAGGTGTTTAACGGTGCAGCTTCATTTTTGTAATCCTCATCTGGGTGAGGAGAGGGGAGCTGTCTTTGGCTCAGTCAGTTGGCGTATATGAGACTAAACACACCCCGATCAAAGCTGAAGTTACATGGTGTAATGAGAGTACATACTCACAGAAACTTTGGTCTGTGGAGAGAGTCATCTGGCAGAGCTTTGAAGGTGATATTGTCATATATAAGACCCCTCTCTTTATCCATTTCTGCGCAATCTCTGGCATTACTGCTGCGTCCCTTGACGGACTTTCTGATGTAAGAATTGGGCCGAGGGTCAAAAATTCATCGTCTGCATATTAAAAGTTTGTAGCATTAAAAGTTCTTTGAAGTAAACACATTTTATTGCAATAATTTTGACGGCACTAGTTTAAATACATCAGCAAAAGTTTCACATAGTGTGGTTGTCACGTAATTTGAAACTCTTAAATACAATGTGTTTCAAAAAGACAAAATGTCTATGATATCTATTATCATTAGTATCAGAAAGTAGCAACTTTGATGATATTTAGTCATATTTTAGGTAAAAGAGAAAGAAATTGCACAAATTGTGGAGAGGGTGGAATTGTCTGCTCCTTAATAGCTTTCACATTTATACCTACAGAACGCGATCCTTTGTCGGCTCTCTGATTGGTTCACTGACCAACCAATCAGAACCAAAGGACCCCTCCTCAAAGCAGCTGTTGTCTTTCAGATCATTTCTGTGTTGGCAGAGTCTGTTTTAATGCACTGTGGTGAAATCATTCTCTTAACTTTGTTCCTTCAACATTGAGAATAACAAAGAAAACATATCTTCATTCAAAGGTAGGAGAAAACTATTTAAAGGCATAATATTTGGTGTTGTAGAAATAATCTACAGAAATGTTGATGAAATATTTCGTTGAAATAAACAGCCAGTGTTTGATATCATCACTAAGGCAAGAGCTTTGGTCTGTTTATATCCATTATGGTAGCACATTCAGAGCTCCCGTATTGGTCAATGTTTCTGACATGAGGGAACAAATCATAGTGGGCATGACAAAAATCAAACATGCTAAACTTTTTGTCATGAAGTTACGTGACATCCATCAGCATTCTCCAACAGATTTTCATGGCTTCAGTCCTGAAACTCTGTACATGATGGGTCGGGTCATGATCACATATAAATCATGTAGTCTGACCTCAGCATTAGCCCTTTTCTGAACCTACACCTTTCCATGAAGGCACACTGGCATCCTGTATGACTATCAGTAGCCCATATAATGATACTTTTATTTGAAATAATTTTTAGTGATATGAATCTTCTCTTACCCAATATTTTGTTTTTTTAAAATTCTCTATAAACCCTCACAACTCTTAATATTGCCCAGCCCTACTTGGTCGGCCTGTGTAACACTATGGGGTCATTTTCTCTCATTTGCATATTGCACAGAAATCACCAGCAGAGTAGAGGAATTGTGACAGCTCACTGCCTGCAGCAATCCTCCAAGATTTCTTTTATTGAATTTCACTAAAATGAGCTGAACTAAATAAAGCAGAGCTCATTGGCTTCGTTGCCAAACTGTTACCCTTATTCCTGACTCGCTGCCAAAAAAGAAGAGACAGAAATGAACTTGAATCATTTATTTCAGTGCAGAAATGAAAATAGACTCACATGGCAGCAGATTAACAAACCCACTATATTCAATTTTGTCATGGTGATAATTTAAGCTTCCTGTTATCTTAGAGGCAGCGTTGTCCTTTCTGTCACTTTTAAATCACATTATGTGGAGTAAATACATGTGAGTCACTCTCTTGTGTGTAACCTCATGCACTCGCTCTTCCTCGTAATTCTCATTCATGCTAATACACTCCTGAAGAATGCTCTGTTGTGTGCATGAAGGGAAAAATGATGTGGAAATATCCAAGAAGACCTCAAACATCTTAAAAAATGTCCTTTGCTGTTGTGTATCAGTGACCTTAATTCATGTTTCAAATCCACATAATGACTCTGAACTCTGTTTGAACAGTTAGAAGAAGAAAGAAAGCCGTTCTCTTCCCTTCGCCTTTCTTCTGTCTGCTCCTATTCTCTCCACAAGGTACGTATAACAAGTGGAACAGCCCACATCATAACATGAAAGTGGGGACTTGACCTGACCGGAATTCACTGTGCCTAAATCATTCTTAATATGAGAGCCGGGCAGCCTTGTTCAGGGGATTATCCTCCGTAGAACAGGAAAGATTTCCTGCTAATCTATATAAGAATGCCCACTCCAGAGAAGGTGAAGGGAAGTGGCTGAGACCAAAGGTTTCTCCTGGAAGCCATCACACATTATTATTATTCTGTGAGGCATTTTAGGGACCTACCAGTGGAGAAAAGCAACATATTAAGGTTCCTTAACATGTGTATTCTTTATAGGTATGGACAAAGGTGATTCCTTTTAGATAGATAGATAGGATAGATAGATAGATAGATAGATAGATAGATAGATAGATAGATAGATAGATAGATAGATAGATAGGTAGATAGCAAGGAAAATAGGTTGAAGCAGGAACTGAGTGTCTGATTGGTCAGGGTTTTTTTTCCCTTGGCACTTTGCAATACAGCTATTAATTTCCATTTTTCCCATAACAGAACACTATGGTCTGCTCACTTGGATTATGTGGGTATTCCACTTCTATCAATGTCTACAGTCTCAGTGTACTGAGTCTACATGACAGTCACTTAAAATTAGATGAAAGCTCATTGTGTTGAGCTGCCTTCGACTGTCACACCACAGCACCAACAGCTGTCAAATTTTAAAAGATTAAAATAGTGGCCAGTTTGTGCTGTTTGCTGATTGTATACCCAGTCTGAGCATTGACAAGCAGCAGGATAAGGAGCTAGTGATAAGCTTGGTTACCAAAAACATCCCAAGTCTGGGTGAATGTGAATGGGCCACATCTACCCATTCACACCCATTTGCGCTCACATTCACTCACTGATGGTTTAGAGTTTCTATGTAGGTTGTCCATCAGTATCAATTAACACATCCGAGCCCTTTCATGCCCATTTATACACTACTGCTGCATCAGTGGGAGCAACTTGGGGTTAAGTGTCTTGCCCAAGGACACATCGCCATGCGAAAGCTGTAGCTAGGCTGAAACCTGCAACCTTCCAACTACTGGTAAAAGAACAATTCTCTGTAAAAACCTTAAGCTCAGTAGCTTCTGCAGCATGAATGCAACACTATATTCCACCATTGTTTCCATTGTTGTTGGGGTTAGCGCCTGCGACTTGAGGGAGAGGAGGGGCTATGAGATCAGCATTTCTGAAAGTTTTGGTATTCTTTGCACTCACCAAAACACAAGGGCAGTCTTTGAGATTTGTTCATTTTGGGACCCATTTACAAAAATCAGTTTTTTTTAGGCTCCCAAAACGCTGGATCTAAGTGGACAAAATGCCCATACAATGAAAAAAAAACAAAAAAAAAACCTTTGCAGATACACCTAAACTCGTCTCAGTGTGGGCAGTTCCTATATCTTATTTAGTGATTAAACCTCAGCGTGGATACTAGCAGCCATAAAAGATTTATGTATCTTTAAGGACCTGCTGCGATGCCATTGCATTACCTCATGAGTGATCAGTCAGTTTCAAGAGAGTCATGGCGAACCGCAGCAGCAGACAGTTTGATTTAACTCTGCTAAAAAGATAATGACAGCTCCTGCTTGAAAGAGTTTTGGTGGTGACAAGGCATTAGTAACTACATGACCAAGCATTTCCCTTCAGCACACCTTAAATGCTTGGTCATGCGCCGTGTGTAGTGTGCTACAATGTCTCATCCACATAAGCATATATCTATTCCCAGCCACTGGTAGAGTTAGCTGCAGTGCTATATTCTCATCACACAGATCACAAACAAATCATGTTGTTTTGTGCACTGAAAGCAGAGCTGGTGGTCGTTGATGGACAACAGGGTACGGAGTCGAACTGAAGCTAATGGTGACACAATAGACATGGACTTAGTGGAAGTCCAATACTACACATCGACAAGAAAGTCACAAATGAGATTAGAGAGAACACCTTCCCCACAGGAAGAGCTAAAATGGATGAAAACTGGAAATTGCTCAATTGGAGCTTTAAGTTGGAAGCTGGAGCTTAAAGTGCAGAGACTGGTGGTCAATGACATTCAGTGGAATAGCTAACCTAATGTTACTGGTAATGTGTCAGGGTGTTGTTTATAATTTGATACTCCAGCTTCAAATAAGCTATGTAAATGGGCAAAATGGATGGCATGCAAGTATACCAATGCCTGCTGAAGACTATTTGTTGAGAAAATAATATATATATTTTTCTTTCTTGTAATGAGAGATGCAACTGCTGGCTGTTCTCTGTGTCTCTTTTCGTATTGCAACTACTCAAAAGTACCACAGCAAAGCTCCATCATAACACCTCAAGACATCAACATTAACATTAATTAACATAAGCACTCTGTCCCTTTTGTCTGCTCTTGTACACATCTCTGTTTTTTGTTGTGTAAGTTGCTTAGGATCATTGGTGTGGACAGCCTGCTGCTGTGGCCTTAAGTCCCATCCATTATCATGGCAGCTCCTAATATTTACCTCAGAGTGATCAATCATCAAAATAAATGATAGTTTCTCTATCCATGGTTGTTATTGGTTATACCAATAACTTGCTGCATTTCAAGGCGTTAACCACTCACAAATTTCGATTCAGTAGAGGCAAATATGATGAGGACAAATTTATGGTCCAGCCATCCATGACTTTATCACAAGCTCTCATTTTAATCCCTTGTCTCTGCCCACCTCTCTATTTCCAGCCACTCACACCCCCAGCATTTCAGTGGATGGCTGCTTAACATGAGTCTAGTTCTACTTGAGATTTCCTGCTGCTAAACAGAAGGATTCATGATGGGTTTGGAATGAAAATAAAACATAAATAAATGAATACAAATATCAAAGGAACATAAATATTACATCCTGGAACTGCAGCGTAATTGGGGCTTGTCCCTCTCTCTCTGAACACCTGCAGGTCACATATACCCCAGTCATATCTGCATGAGTACAGTGTGAGGAGAGATTACATTAGTTTATTTTGTTCTGTCAAGACTGTTGAACTTCAGGAATCTCTCCTTGCCATGCTCCTTGCACAAAGTAGTGGCTCATCTACTTGACATGCATGTGTTAAGAGGAAGAGACTGGTCTGTTGCTGCATCCAGTGCCAGGATTTTCATTGTGATTGAGAAAACAGCTGATTCCTGATGATCCAAACAGGTTATTATTGGTTAATAATGAGCCTGTTGTGGAGGAAGGAGGATGGATCCCAGGTGAATGATCAACAATGACTTCGACAAGGGAATAAGGGAGAGGGAGGGGGCCATCCTAAGCAATTTGGTCAGCTTGTCTCATCAATTAGCGAAACACAGTCATACATCTTTGAGAAGCAGTCTTGCCTCTACCTGAATCAAAGTTGAGTCTCTGTCCTCCTTGCTGTCAGTTTAATTATCCATCAACAGAGCTCACTATAGCTGTTGGCTTCAGGGACATAACATGCTTGTAAGTGCAGTAGTTCAGGAAAAAGGGGTAAATCCTGACTTTATTGAAAGGGGTGTCCAATGAGATCGCAAAGGTAGAATGCTTACACTGTAAATGTACTTCATGCTACCCGTTTGTTAAACCAAAAACTATAAATAATGGTGCTCTCACAAATAACACGCTTGGTTTGTACCAAACAAACTCTGGTTCACTATTTTGGAAAGTGATCATAGTAACAAAATATTCACTGACAATTTCGAGCTGTGTGTCTAACGAATGGGAGCACTGCCAGCCTCCAGCCCTCTTAATTACTTTGACTTCAATTAATCCCTGTTGAATGTAGTTACCCTCCCCTACAGTCAATATGCAAGTGCCGTCCAATGCTTCCTAAATGAAGTTTGATCTTATTTTATGGCACAGAATTCTTCCTAACTTAAACTAAACAATGTTATTACTCTGAGACGGTTGTGTATTTCCAGGTCATAGTGCAACAACAGGCCAGATGGCAGGAACAAAGACCACAGCTAGAGCCACAGCTAGTGGCGGGAGGCTATATTACACAGCACTTGACAGGCTTTGGTCCACCTCAATATGAGGTGTGTCAGAAAAGTTCCAGGACTGGTGTCACAAAAGATTTATTTCAAACCCAAACTTCAAACTTCTTGCCACAGGGCCAGACGATCAACCAGCATGTCTACAAAGAAGTACTGCGGGCAGTGCGCGAGAAGAGTCGAGAGTTGTGGCAGGACAAGTCGTGGCTGCTTCACCATGACAACGCGCCTGCTCACAATGCCCTGAGCATCCAACAGTTCCTAGCCGAGAAGAACATCGCCGTGCTGGAGCAACCTCCCTACTCACCCGACATGGCTCCATGTGATTTTTTTTCCTCTTCCCCAAGCTCAAGGGGGTCATCAAGGGGACCCATTTTGAAGACGTGGACGACATCAAAAAGGCTGTGATGACAGAGCTGTGGAGGATCCCGGAAGAATCCTTCCAGGAGTGCATGAAAGTGTGGCAGAGAAGGATTAGAAAGTGCATTAGGCTCTAGGGGGATTACTTTGAAGGAGAAAACTTGTAGTTTATAGTTTGGATTCTAAATAAATCTTTTGTGACACCAGTCCTGGAACTTTTCTGACACACCTCGTAGGTACAGTTTGAAAGCAAACCAAACTAAGTGAAAATGAAACAATGTTGCAAATTTAGCCCAAACCAGACCAAGTACGCTGAACTTCAGGTGTTAAAGTGACCTGAAACTACCTTTATTGTGTTGTAGTAAAGTAACCCCCAACAATGGCCACCACCCTACCGAAGAGTATTATCATTCTGTGGGAGCACTGGTTGACCATAGAGATTTTTCAGTAACTCAGTTCAAATGAGCTGAGTCACTGACGTGTATAAACACTAGACAGCGTGTGTTTGATTCCATGTGTGGATATATGTTTATGTGGAAGGAAAGTTTTGGCAAGAAGAGGGATGGGCACAGCTTTAATTAGTGTTGTTCTGAAGGCTTGAACAGTGGAATCGTTGTGGAAAACTCCAACAGCTGTGGTGGCTGTTTGCTGGCTTTTTAACACAGCTCTCACTCCAGCCATGCACCCGGTCCAGCTATCCTTCTCTCTCTCTTTCTCCACCTCCTCTCCTGTGCTAGTTCAGGTGTCTGGGGCAGCTACGGAAGCGCTGGGTGGCACCCACCCAGACAGGCTGGGCTGGCATTGTCCACTCTGTTGAGGAATGTATGAGAGGGTTTGCTGGCAGGGCTGGCAGCTTGGCAGGTTGTCCTGCTGGGGGAATCACTCAGCGATCGTCGACTGTGGCCAAATCCCTGTCAGTGGCCGGTGAGCTCACGAGGGCTGGAGTCGGGGAACACAGACGCAGACACACAGACGGACTGTAGTCATGCTGTGTAATACCTTCCCATTCACTCTGCCGAGCCGCCGCCACCGCACCCTGCCTATGGGGACACTCACTAAATTTTCAGTAGAAACGAGAAATGAAAACAGTTTGTTCCACTCAAAGCTTCAATGGGTGGAAATTGTTTTATGGCTGTAGAGCTTAAATTTCTGGTTCAGATGCTTGATATATTGTCCAACTTTGCTGTTCTGACAGAGCGGGGCAGGAGCATATAACAAGATGTTGTCCACACTGTTTAGACACAAACATTTTTCATATCTCTCTTTCTTTGGACAAGTCAAACCAACAGTGTGTTGCTCAAGAAGCTTTTTCATCTCCTTGATCCCTTTTTTCTCAACCCAGGCCAAACCGAACCTCAATTTCCACTTAAACTAAACTTGAGGAGGAACCGACAAACCCAAAACCTCACCTCAACCTGACCGCATGCCAGTCGCTGCTGGCACTGTCCATCCATTGCTGAAATGTTCTGAACCATTGGTGGAGATATTGTTTTACTCCAGAATTTATTCTGTCTATTTTGGCAGCATAGAGATCAACACTGGCCTCCACGTTAGCTCCAGGAATCACTGGCAGTCTGTATTAGTTTGAAAAAGGCTTTCAAAAAAAAAGAATTAAGTATATTTTGACAGAAAAGTTTGAATGATTTGACATGGAATTTTTCTTGAAGCCTGAGAGAGACTCTAATCTTCCATCCAAGTGTAGCCATGTTTTACTGTGAATCAGGAGCTGCCAACAGACTTTCAAAGGCTCCTTTGACACAACTTCTCTGTGGGTTGCAACATTTTGCAGTGCAACAGTGACATCTTGTGGAGAAACAGAAGATGTGCTAACCAGACAGAACGGTAAGGACTGTAATTGGGCATTATTAAAGAGGTCAACACATTAAAAAGTATAGCTTTTAGGATTCAGAGAGGGAAACAGACTACACATAGCTGTGGACAAAACAGGAAAGCTTTTCTTTCAATTGTGTTTTTTGGCTTTAAACACAAAAAAACATCTGTTAAAACAACATATTGAGAGCAAAAGCATGTCTGTATCATAAGTGTTATAAACAGTGGATATGGAGTGAAAGTCAAGATTTTTATCCAAGTACAATAAAAATCACTGAACACTAAATAAAAAAAAGTTTAGTGTTGACTCAATACAGCGCGGCAGACATTTTTAAAAAATTTATTATAAATATTTATTATAGTTTAGGAGTCTGGGGCAGGTGTCTTCCATAGCTGCCCCAGATACCTAAACTAGCACAGGATAAGAGGTTAAGGAATAGAGAGAGAAGGATAGCTGGACCGGGTGCACTGAGTGAAAGCTGTGTTATATAGCCAGCAAACAGCCACCACAGCTGTTGGAGTTTTCCACAACGATTCCAGTGTTCAAGCCTCTTATTGCATATTTAAAAACCTATATTTAAAAAGTGCTTCAGGAAACAGACAGAAACATACAAACAGACACAGAAATCAAACAAATGTTTGATTGTTTTTCCACTTTTTTACTATCATGTTGGTTTTTATGGTTTTAGATTTTATCTTGTTTGCCTTAAGCCTTTGTGATTTCTTGTCCCATTTGGTCATTTAAGTTTGTTTGTTTTATGCATTGTGGTGGTCCCCATTGCCATTATCCTATCTTTTTTGTTTCTTTGTGGTTGTCTAGCAAATGTTGTTTGTCAACTCTGCTATAAATACATTTTGATTTGACTTGACATACAGGAAACAAAGCATGAGAACTGAAGCCCTGCTTTGTAACTAGTCTAGACTAAATCAGTTGTTGATGGTCTCTTTCTCATTTGAAAACAATTTTAAAAAACAATTCAGATTTAATCAATATGATGCTTTTTGATATGTTGCCATAGTGAAAGAACATAGACAAACTACAGTAGGGTGTATGAAGAAAACTTGAGATCTTTATTAATCTGTTCAAATAATTATGGATGTCACTGGTGAATGACCTGAATAATGTGATCTAACAAAAGCTATTGACATCAACAAAATGCTTTTATTAATTTTTTTAAATATTCCTAGATCACCAAATACTATTGGTATTAAAATGTTTTCTCTTACCTTTAAGTGTAGGTACGTTTTCTTTGTAATTTTCAAAGTTGAAGTAAAAAAAAAAAAAAAAGTAATCAGCTCTGTCAACACAAAATTTGCCTGACTAGGGTACCTGGCAATGGATGCTTTGAAAAGAGGCTCTCTGATTCTGATTGGTTTGTGATCCGAAAGCCAGCAAAGGGGTTAAGGGAGGGCATTTTTTAGTTAAAAAGGACATTTTGAAAGTGAAAGCTTATACGTACAGTTTGTTTGATCACTCCTCCTACCATTTTCCCAAACTGTAAAATGCTGTCCTACACTGCTTAATTTTCATGTCATGTATGGGTATTAAACAACCTAATTTCAAAACCCATCAAAAAAGTCTTGTTGAATTCCTGAAAAGCAAGATCCCATCCCAAATAAGACTTCATTAGTGTATAAAATTACCAATTTAGTAAATGAAACAATAAGATTTGGGTCAAGGATAATAAAGTTGGCAGGAACAAATGAGCCAAGCATACAGAAGCATCATATAAGACGGATGCCTATGTTGAGGGCCTAATGAGGAATATCTTAGTATTGTGTTATCTTCTCTGCATTGTTTCATCAAAGTTGAGCCACAGCTGAGGATTAAATAATAGAATTTCTCTGAGAATAGCACTTGGTAATATTGAATGTGTTTTGTATATTTCTCTCTCTCTGTGTAATTTAGATAATGTTTTTGGTATTTGTCAGATTGATGGGCTTTTTTATCTTTCATTTTTGACCACAACAGGGATTTATAGAGCTATTATTATCTTAAGTCTATTTGGTTGTGGCTGTCTTTATTCAGACTTGAAGAGGACCCTTGGTCAAACACTGTGATTAAAATAACTTTTCTCATTTCACTGAGTCAGTGTGCAGTTATGTACCTCACTTTCTGTAGCTGAGAGGAGCTTTCCAGAAAGAAAAATACTACGTTTATTTACACAATGTAAAATTTCTTATAGATAAACTAACAAAGCGCTTTATAAGTAAAACTAAGAAGGATGATACAACCGTGATTCAAATGTACAAAGAGAAAATTTAATAAAGATGTAGATGATTAATTTGAAAACAGATACAAATCTATTCTTCGGTCATTTTTCACACAAAACAATGAAAAAGAAGATCAGTCACCCCTGACCCCAAGCTGAAAATGAAAAATAATACAAGCAACCCTTTTTTCCAAGGTAAGCAGATGTTCAAAGGCAACTTTTAAATATATTCTTGTAATTTCTTTTAAGATCAAAACAGAGTAGATGTAAAATATCATAACATAAAACAAAGAACTGGCTGACTGATTACAAAAGGTATACAGCCTCGCTACAAAGGGTTACCAATAACTTTGTTCTCGTAAGCTACAATAATCACAAACCAAGGAAATTTTGTTCAAAGTATGTAAACATTTCACTGTCAGTTTTTAAATTCAGCATATTTGTCAACTGAATTTTGTTTTGTGAATATATACATATTGTCATAATTTCGTCTTGTCATGCTATTTCGATGGCAATGATAACTTTGAGTCACTAGATGGTGCTGAGTATCCGCTTACCATTCACCAGCGCTGTATTATGATCTGGACACATATTGTTTAAATTGTTAAAACGTTTATCAAAATATGTCTATGAATGATAATTTGATATATATTTCTAACTCAGCTGTACATTCTTAAATCAGATGTGTATAAGACAATATCATTCTATCATTAGATCACATCTGCCTTCTTCTGGTCATTGTTTTTTTCAGTGTAAAATTGTTTATTTTGATCCTCTTTAGCTTTTGCAAAGCAGCACCTTTAAAAAAAAAAGTCATAGTATTTAAAAAGAAAGCTTGTATTTTCAGCAAGTTCTTCTTTCAAATTAAGTACAGGTAGACTATTGACATAAGTGTTTTTCTTACATGTGGATTTTACAATTGGCTAAATCAACAAGTTGAAAGACAAAAAACATTCTGACAAAGACTCAGAAGAATATGTAAATGCTATTTTTAAAGATATTTTTGGGGCATTAATGGCCTTTATTGACAGTGGAGGGACAACAGATAGACTCAGTGAGGATTAGAGGGATTAGGGGAAGACATGTGGCAAATAGGCCTCAGGTGGGAATTTAAAGCCACATCATTCAAGAGCCTTCATTCATGGTACGTGCAAGGTTGCAATACCTTACTCTGCCAAACAAGTCAGCTGTAATTGAAAGAAAACATTTTTGACTCTTCATCAGTTGAAACTAAACCACTTCTTTGGAGGGCAAAAATAACTAAAATTAGGCTCATTTTTGTTTTAAGGCAAGACTAAGACTTGATCTGATGTAGATGCCAAAGCAACACTGGCTTGTGTTTCTTAAGATTATTTTGCATACCAGTGTAACTGTTATTCATCCATCTATATAATAATTGGCTGAATAAAAAAACATCTTTCTCATTTATAGAATCATTGGATATTGTTGGTATCAGGTGGCATCCTTTAATTCTGACTAAGATGAAAAAAATCCTCAGAGCTCAAAAAGATTGGGTCAGATGAAGATGGATCCACTTCATGGGCCTTGCTCCTGAGTTCAAGAGGATCAATAAGTACCCCCTACAAAGGGCTGCACTCCTCCTCAGAGGATGAGGGGATGTAGGGGGTGGAGAGAGGAGATGGCTGTAAACATATCAAGGTGAAAGTTGAAAACGACACCCAACACCAACATGAACACAGCCTTCATAAATTTTTACTCAGGACTGAATTGAACTCTAGCTGAGATGGAGGATTATCTGGTGTAGTTAACTTTAAATGTCTGACACCATAAAACACAGCAGCTCTCCTCACGCTGCTGTTAAAACCACACAAACTCATCTGTCCTAGTCACGTGACAGCTGTAGCCGCAGGGATCAGTTTAAGATTGGTGACATCATTCCAGTGTCTGGGATCTGTTTTTTTCCCCAAGTGCATTTAAGGTGGGTATTCCCAAGTCGCCCATGTCCTTCATTTATACTGCTCGGTGTCTGACTCTCAGATTTTTGAGTCCAGAGGATGAATCATCTGAAAGATCAGTCATAGTACACTTTTAGCATTTGTTGCTACAGTTGAAAAAAGGCGCATGTATTTCATGCTTTGTTAAAAAAAAGAAAAAGGGGGGGGGATTTCAGCGGCCTTGAGTCATCATAAATTAATCCTAAAGTTATTGTTGCTTTTTGTTTTAAACCCAAAGACTCATTCATTCCGTTTAAAAAACAGAAAATACAATTTCTGCTGGTGTCCTGTTTCAAAGGGTAAATCCTCGCTTATTGAAATGGTAGGAACCTTTATCTTTCTATATTAACGATGTCGGTGGGCACTTCAAACTCAACAGTTAGGAGAGTCATGCTGTCGTACAAGCAATACAAATGCAGCTTGATGTTTATTACATTTGACTGGAGCCATGCAAAGATCTACAAAATTGTTTTTTTTTTTTTTAGTCAGCCCTCAAGCTGTCTAGATCTTTGCTACTGATTCAACATGCCTGTGTTAGTATTGTGAATGATATCTGGTGAGGGCCCATTTAACCGGGCTCTCAGGAGCCAAATCTGTGGGCCGTCTTACATAAAGCTCCTTAACCTATAAGTAAAGAAAATGTTAGCTGTTGTTACTGTGTTTAACACATCTTGATCTGTTCCCCTGGGTAGGTTGTACATCTACAGTTCTAGTTTAGTCTGCACGTATTTTCTTATTTTATGTTCTTTCTTATTTTTACAGTTCAAATTGTCACATCATAGACTGCTGTCACAGTACTAATGTTGACTTGCTGTCAATAAAAACAAGGCCATAAACTGTGATATGAATTAACAACAGTGTTGGCCAAAACCAAAACTTCACTCTTATCACACACCATAAAATCTGGTTAACTACAAGACCTACTAAATGGTCTAATGACAAGATGCATACGGGGCAATAGTTTATAGCTTTTCCCCAATTTTAATCAGTGTTTCTGTTCAATGATTGATCTGTTAACAGGTGCCATTTGGCCTTTGGTTGTCATAGCTTAAACAAATGTTGATAATTTAAGCATTCTGGTGAATACCCTTTTTTATTCTTTACATACCTGATCTGTTTCCTTTAACAGTGCAACCAAAAACATAGAGGTGACAACTCTTTAATTTTTGCAACTAGGCCTACCACAACCACAGAGTCATTCAGCTCGTAGTCACCAGTTAACACACCCTCTTGTTAACCAACACGCTGGTCAGAGTCCATTGGTGCTTTCCCTTACCTCGGAAATCAGAAGTGGAAAGTGAGAATTATGTCTTATCCAACTTAAACATGGTCCAGTTATGAGCTGGTAAAGTATAAGGTAAGTGTGAGGTTTGACAGATGTGTCTAACTAGTTGCCCCCTCGCTGGGGACCCTGATAACTTGTGTTTCATCTGAACAAAATTCAGTTTGATACGAAATGACTGTGGAAATCAAAACTGTAGTTGAAGCATCAGTCTGAGACAGTGATGTCAGTTTTTTTGTCTTTAGACAAATGTTTCACAGACTAGGATGTATTCACTTTATAAAAGCAGAAAAAGAACATACCTGTGATCAAACTTCTTCTTTTTTTTTTAACTTTTTATTTATTCCACATACAACAGATAACAGATGAAGATGTACAGAAGTTAGACCATACCATGTTGCCTTCAGTCATAAAAAATACTCACAAGTCAAACATAAACCAAGATCACATATTTTTCACAAAAACAAAAAGCAGATATCAACAACAATCTTGAGTTTTGACGTTTCTCTAATATTTACTAGCACGGGTAAGTAAACTACTGAGAAGTAACATATGTAAATAAATTGAACTAAATACATTTTTGGAGGGAAATAGGGGGTGTTTAGAGCTCTGGTATTGCTTGTATTATCGGTTTCCATCTTCTTTCAAATTTGTCTATTTTCAGCTGTAATCTTGCTGTAGTTTTTTCCATAATAAAAACCTTTTTTATTCGGTCTGTCCATTGCATTATGTTGGGGGGATGTGGCTTCAACCAACTGATTGTGATCATTTTCTTTGCGTGATCATACTTTTTATACTTTTAAATATATGGCTAGTTTTAAATGGTGGGCCAAAATGACCCTAAGGAGGCACCAGTGCAGTGGTTGTCTATAAAAAAAATCTGAAGAAACTGGATTTTACACTTTTGAAGTTGGGGTCACTATAGGAAAATTAATAAAATTTCGAGGCTGAAAATATGTTATTTCGGGGGAGTTTACCCCTGTTGAAAATTAATTGGAGCCTTTCTTAACAATACAAACCACTTTCGTCATGCCAGGGACACTTCCGGTACGCACGAGGATGGAGTCCGTCGTGTGGCCTTATGGGTAATGTATGCTGCACTAATTGAGGCAGCAGGTACTGCAGATATAGAGCTGTAGGTGCCAGTAGACGAAAACGGGACAGCTTGTCTTCATCATTTGACGACCCGAGCAGAGTTCCAACGGAGCTACGCCAGGTAACACCGCACTGTCCAAGACAACCTGAGGTCAATAATCATTCATTAATAACCAGGAGAGGCCATTCACCATTCAGAAAAGGGGAAAAAAATTATAAAAGTTCAGTATAACATCAATATATTCACCGCAGTCACCGGTCAAAGCAGATACAACCGAAATGAGACCATATCTCTACACACTTTGAGTCAGCTGAGCGTCCATATTTTGCTCCAAGCTTTTGTCTCTCGGCCTCCAGATCAGTCCAGTTGTCCTGATGGGTGTTCTCCGAAGTGCCTCCACTTAGAAACTCTCCGAGACAGTGTTCATGGTTTATGGTATTGTAGAAAAGCGATCTAACTTCTTGAAACAAACTTTACGGTGTATCCCGTGATAAATGAAGACTTCCGGACTTTCGACCTTTTTCAGGTCATTGCAGGTTGTCATAGTTGATTTCGTGCCCTTTTTACCGGGTTGAGATTATGTTGGCCGAATCTTAATATTTAAGAGACATCACATCACAAGATTGTACCTGTCTTTTTTTTTTTTTTTAAATTTATTATCCTCGTAAGGTGCATTCCTTCTCATCTTTTCCCCACATGGATCATTTCCTACTTGGAGAACAACCAATTGCAAAATACGTTTGTATGGTATTATGCTTAAATAAATGCCTTCTTTTTTGCAGTTGCTTTCTTTCTAAATTTAAGTGGAACATTCCTGCAAGAAAACCTTAAAAAACACGAGCGAAAACCTTAAAAAACACGAGCACACATGTGTAGTTAGTGCTGTAACAGTTGTTTAAAAAACTAATGTTTTTCTTCAACTGTAGCCAATTTGAAAGCCCAACCAGGGACAAGAGATGGAAATGAACAATAGCTACAAACTCTTTGTGCTGAACATCAACTTCACTGTCCAAATTGCATTGATCTCCAATGGACTGTAAGAAGTTAATTAAGTTGCAAAGCTAAGTATTCTGTCTGTAAATACTGATGACATTTTATCTTTATTTCTGTGTGCATAAATTGGAGTTTGTAGAGGAAAATAAGGGCAAAATCTTCAAGAAGACACTTAATCTGTTTCATATCACAGAATCTGCTGTTGTACAGAGTAAATTTGAAACGGCATTTTAAAAATTAACTTTTGGGATGTAGTAAATGAGAATAACACTCACTTTACTGACTAATTTTGAATTTGATAAAAAGAAAGCTTAACCCATGTTTCTCTTTTTTGCTTGGAAATGTACAATGTAATTGAATATACTTTTAAGATTATTATTGTTATCATGTATTCAATCTGCTGTTTTGATAGTTTCTTTTTAGAGACCAATATAAAAAAGTTAAGTGGATAAGTATGTATATGGTGCAGGCCTTGGGTAAATATGGAATTTACACCACATTAATTTAACTGTAACATTTAAATTCTGTTGAATCATATTTAAGCCTTCTTACTGCTTTTATGTCCAACAGGTTATTTTCTCACATTGCAGTATGCATCACAGAAAGCAAAATACATCTTTGTAACTGTTTCTAATATTATCTGTACCAAACATTAACCCAAAGAGCCAGGGGGGCTTACCATTTAAAAAAACATGACTGTAAGAAATGACGGCGAGAATCTGTATATTTAAAAAACAAAGTTAGTCAACAGTTATGCTGAATTTAAAAACTGAAAGTGAAATGTTTACTAGCTTTAAACAAAATTAAATTGGTTTGCGCTTAATCTAGCCCGAGAGAATGGCATTTGTGCACTTCTTGGTGACTCAGTGTGGTGAGGCTGTATATCTTTTGTTTTAATGTTCTTTGGTCAGTGGGTGCACTTGTCTTAGAGGCTTTTAAAGGAAAGATGCTTGTTTACACTTTAATTGGTTATTTTGATGGTGCCCCTAATATCAAATTTATGTTCTCCTTTGTGTGTACAAATATCCACTACAATCACTGTAGACTGGATAAAGAATTGAATTATGCATATACAGCAGTTCCTTTGTGTGTGTAACATTTGACCTCACATGTCCTTGTGGTTCACCATTATCATTTTTGCTGCAAACAATCAGTCATCAGCTTTGTTTGAGGAGTGGTCTATTTTTGCCCTGCAGAGCTGTCTTTGGAGGCCAAACCAGGAAAGAGGTGATGTCATGATGGCTATCACTTACAATGCTCCAGCCTGCTCCAGATGTACAGACCCCCCCTCGCTCTCCTGAGGTATGACCTCAGCCCCAACGAACAGAGAGAACATCTGCTGAATGATCTGCTGAGCCGGATGCAGGTTTGATCTGACACAGTAAAGGAGGGTCTCTTTTGTGTGTTGATAATATATCTGAATAATTGGTCCTGTAGTAAATATGAATGGTGTCTTGAAATAGATCAGGAAGCAAAGAAAATGCAAAATACAAATGCACAATACTTATATTCCCCCAAAATATTTTGAGACAAAATATGCACTTTAAGTAATAATTTTTTTCAACACAAACCCCCTCCCATCTAATGCAACAAAGCAATTAACACTTACAGCTTGAAAAACTCTGCATACCAGTCACTTTGATCAATGCCAACAAAGAGAAAAATAAAGAGAGGGAGGGGCTGAATGGTAGACCTCAGGGTAGCAATGTGCCTGAATGATCCTCACTGGATATCCAAGCACAGACATTCACACCCAGACATCACCTAACGTCTCTAGTGATCACCTGAGCATCCTCCCCTCATTTGCAAATAAACACAATAGAGCTCCATTCTCATCTAATGGCCTTTAGAAACGATGGGTCACACAAAGTCTCTGTGCAAATTGAACTTTATGTCCTCTAACGTGTTTTTTGGATTAAAAAAGATGAAAAAGACACAGTTTTTAACAAAAGTGCTCTGTTTCTTAAAAATAAACAGATCGATATATTCTCACAGGTGATCTCCAGGTGGCACCGTTTCACCCATTTACAAATTGCATCATAGGGCCATCATAGCAACCGTTGCTTTGAATTTCTCGTTTTAGAAGAAAGAAATTAAGGCTTAAAAAAAATAAAATAAAATAAAAACATATTCAGGATTATACTGATTGATACTGAGACCATTAATCTCATATACACTTCTAAATGTGAAGTGTTTTACAAATGTATTAGACCAACTGCAAAAAAAGCAAGACAACATAAATAGTTTAGCAATCTTTCAAAAACTTGTGTTAAACTGAAAATGTTATTGTTTTTGGGGCATATATTTTGAACAGGAATGATGCACATTTTTCAACCTAAAACTATTTTTTCTGTTCAGGAATGCAAGAAAATAACTAGAATTTGACATTGTAATAAAAAAATAGTAATGTGCTTTAGTGTATTTTTTCCTGTTTTT
Source organism: Cetoscarus ocellatus (assembly GCA_037902135.1). Classification (NCBI taxonomy): domain Eukaryota; kingdom Metazoa; phylum Chordata; class Actinopteri; order Labriformes; family Labridae; genus Cetoscarus; species Cetoscarus ocellatus. The sequence continues at coordinate 346,351 of JBAMNC010000875.1, forward strand.
TTTTTTTGTTAAAAAAGTAAAGGTGAAAATTTATGGATAAGAATAATAATTATATTTTATCATTCTAACATCATTTTGGTTAAAGAGCTACACACTGGTGTATTAACCATTACAGAAACATAAAACTTCATTTTGGTAATTATCAGTGCTGTTAATTTAGGGCAGCTATGGCATAAACCTTACATTGGGTGGATGTCCAATAAATTTGTTAAGCACTGTATGTCCATGATTTCTGTATTTTGGTGCTTTGAGAAGCAGCCACAGCCATGTCACAAATCATGCATGTTATTTTGGTTTGTCCAGATCTAACTCTCTTACCAGCGGTCCTGAACTTGTCTCTCAGGATGCACAACCACCTTCTCATTGAGAACTTTTGTCTCATATTCCCCTAAACTCTTCTTCAAACTAGTTAAATGTATTAAACAAAAAATGTTGCAACACGACCCTTAGATTGAGGACAAAATAATGATCAGAGATCCAGAGAGATCATGAATGCATTATTTTGATTTACTTATTTTTTCCTGTGATAGCATTTAAATCAAAGTTGTTTTCTGCAAATCTGGAGAATTTAAAACATTATCTTGGAAAACCCACTTCGTGATTTTACGAAAACAAGAAAAATAGGTCAAGATCCCCGTCAGACAACAAAATTTACTCTTTATCACACCAAAATGGAGTAGGATAAAATGTATAGATGTTTGTTTAATGGGACTTACATACATTGTATACTTTATACACTGTTATTTTCAGGCACACATTAGTGACCCATTGTGAACAGCTCAGTGACCCACTGTTGAGTTCTGAGCCACTAGTTGAGAACATCTGCTTTAAACTAGAGTGGTTCTATTTGATGGTTCATTTGTCTCTTTTTGTTAACCAGTGGCTGCCCTGTTGTAATCGACTTTAGTTCCCTCTTCTTAAATGAAAAAGGAGGACTCTATGTGCAGTTACACCTCCTGCTCCTCAATTAAATAAAAGTGAGAGCTGTACAGAAAAAGAAGGAAGAGTTTTCTCCATTAACTTACAACAAAATGAGCACAACCAAACATGCAACACAGTAACCGTTTCTGTGCTGTCTAGTTTTTATGATTGTTGGGAGCTAAAATAATCATTGGAATTAAAACTTGATTAAATGCTCAGTACTACATTCAACACATTTTCCAGCTTAGCTTTTTTACCCATTTTTGACTACCCTGAAACCATTTCATATTGAAAATTAACAGGTGGCCTCCGCAACTTCCAATCTTGCCCCCAGAATATTATCAATCAGGTAAAATGAGGGAGATATCTGTCATGCTTTTAAGGGTATATTTTTTCATGAACAATTACAATAACAATAACAATTTGATCAATTTTGACTTCATGTTTTACCTCACACCTAACAGTCATTTTTAGCCACAATTTAACCTGGGAATGAGTATATTGAGAGTCAAATCCAGTGATGGAAAACATGACGGTCCCAGAGGAAGAAGCCCAAATATCTTAATTGTTCCTTGCCCATTGCAGCAGTATGGGTGATATGGACTGATTTTCTAAAGGATAAGAAATACACAACATTTAGAGAAAAAAAAGTATTAAACTAATAATATTTTAGTTAAACCAAGATATTTATATCCATTGTTTTAATAGCCTGCCCCCCACACACCTGTCAAGCAAAAACCTGGCTCTTGTACAAATGTAGTTGATGACCCCTGCACTAGCGGGTGATGTCTGTATGGCCACCCACCTCTAAGATAAGCCAGATACATGTGATCTTAATTTTTCTTAGTCAAAGCTTGTCTAATCTCTTGTCTTGTCTTGTGAGAAAAGAATCAACATAAAAAGTTGTTTTTTAAAAATGTGTAATAACTTACCTAGCAGGTCTTAGCAGGTCTTTTGCCCAGCAGCTGAACTCAAAGGGATCTTCAAAGGTGTAACACGTCAAACAGATATTCATTAATCAAAGAGGAAATGCCCAAAAATGGACACCAATCCTTTCCAGGTCTATAGCTGAACAATTTTCCCCCTGGCAAGTTAGAGTTGCAAAATTTACTTTGCTGAAAAGTCTTTGCAGAATGACAGACAATTCATGTACACTATATGAAAGATCCCAAATTGTTAAATATTCAACAACTAATACAAAAGAGCCGGGTTAGACTCCTCATTGGAAGGTCTAACCTTTGCTCATGAAACAATAATTTTATTTCAGCTACTTGGTGTGTTCATTGTCTATTTGCATTTTTATGTAGAAGGAGTCATGACTCAGCCTATCTTAGTATAAATGTCAACTTATTTATATACTTTTAATTCCGTAGTAGAACAATTCATGCTCTTAAGTCTCTTAAATGTGGACTACCATGAAAGCAGTAGCATGTCATTTAACTTTTAAGTGTTCTTACAGTTTTAGGGAACTCATAGGGTTTGTGGCATTTTAAGACTTTTAACAGGATCCCCCAAAAAGGTAAAAATACAAGCTTTTGCCATACAACAGTACAGCACATATAACCCACCAATTAAAAAGGCAAGTTTCTAAAAGGTGCTCAAAGATCTAAAGCTATGAGCTTTCAGTTTTTTAATTGGATAGATAGATGTGATATTGCTATACAGTCACCATTTAACAGACTAAACAGAGACGTGTGAAAATCTCTCTTTTTAGTACTTTTGCCCATATTTTCATTTTATCTAATTTTTGTGTCTGGAATTACTATGAACCCTCAAAATATGAAATAAGCCAGCCCAGTTCCTTGTTTCAGGTCCACCTATGTCTGAAAACAAGAAAGCATATCCTGCACCATTGTATCACCACCCTCAGCCTAAATCATTGATACAAGGCATAGCCGATCAGACCCTATGAACTTAATGTTGCAGCAGAAATTGAGATTCATCAGACCAGACAGCATTTTTCCAATCTTCTATAGTCCAGTTTTTGCAAGCCAGTGCAAGCTGTAGCCTCAGTTTCCTGTTTTCAGCTGACTAACACATATGCTTTAAGATTCCACATTTTGTGTGATTAGAAATGATCTCCTGCATACCTTGGTTGTAACTTTTGTTACCTCTGCCAAGGAGGTTATGTTTTTGCCGGTTATGTTTGTTTGTTTGTTAGCAAGATTACACAAAAACTACTGGACGGATTTTGCTGACATTTTCAGGAGATGTTGGTAATGGGTGAACTTAAAAATGATTAGATTTTGGTGGTGATCCAGATAACCGGCATTAGTGAATGATCATTTTTGCTCAATAACTGCCTAACTAATAAAGATATCAACATGATTCCAAGTGCTAGGCGTGGGTTTTCAGGGTCATTCATTCATATTATGATGGTAACTTTATCATGGAACTATTGCTTATAGTTGTAACAGCAATATGTGAGCTAACTTGGTGGAGGTTTGTGCTCTCCGAGTGCTTTCTAGTTTATTTAAGCAATTGTCCCCTTTCTATCCCCTCTGATCTCTGGCATCAACAAGGCATTTTGGCCCAGAGAACTGCTACTCACTAGATATTTTCTCTTTTTTTCTGACCGTTCTCTGAAAACCCAAGCAATGTTTGTGCCTATAATCCCAGCTGGTCAACTGTTTCTGAAATCCTTAGACCGGCTTGTCTGGCACCAACTATCATGCCATGCTTAAACACCCAACCTAATACTCGGTTTGAACCTCAGCACGTCGCCTTTACTACATGCATAGGTGCATTGATTCAAGATTCAAGATGTTTATTGTCATATACACACTAAAACACAGCAGTCATTAATGGGCAATGAAAGTCTTATTCTGCGACTCCTCACCACCACATAACCCAGACAAAAAATAAAATATAAAAACCTAAAATATAAAAAAGAATATAAACACTTGACATATTAAGTATAAAATATGAAATATAAAGTACACACGTGAGTTGCTACCATGTGATTGGGGGATTAGTGAATTGAACTAACAAGCACTTCAGCAGGTGTGCCAAATAAAGTGGCTGGAGGGGTAAAGAACTAGTTTAAGTATTTTGATATCCACATTTATCCAGAAGAACAGGAAGCATCACAAATGAAAGGCTTTATCCTTTTACAGCTTGTAAACATGGCCAAAATAACAAAACACAACTGTTCCTTCTTCTCAGTTATGACTTAATCCACAGGCCTTTCCTTTTTTGTCATATGTTGCAAAGCAGAGTGCACACAAGGAGAGCCAGCTCATAGTATGGGCAGTCTTCTCCTAAAGATTTATGCTGTATAGTTTTGTCTCTGTGGTGTCTCCTGCAGGTGTGTGGTCTCACGGTCTGGTCCAGTGAGTGCATTAAGAGTATTTTGATGTTGAAAAATGAGTTGAACGTGTCCTTTGGTTTGTGTTCTGCTTTATTTGTTGCTATAGCAAGGGGGACGCCTCTTGTGCGAAGATATTACCATGAAGCCCAAGATGAAAAAAAAAAAAAAAAAAGACAAAAAGAGGGTTCTCTTGTTTAGCGATGTTCTGAGAATGCACCTGTACATTGAAGGACAGCTGTCAGGACTACAGGTGCACCACCATGTGTCCAACATGAGCAAGCGTCGGCAGTTGCTTGAAGTTCATAGTGTCACCACCCCCTCTTTTGAAATGTGCCATGGCTGCTTTGACTGACAGCTGTGCTATCTAGGGTTAACTGTCTGGTCTAACAAGTGACTGTGACAGCTGCTTTTAGATGACCCCCCCCCCCCCGCCTCGCTGATGAGACCCCCAACACTTCTACTCAATAATAAAACCAGTGCAGAGAAGTGCAGAGTAGACCACCCTCTATTACTGATCCCAGGGAATCTCTCTGCTGGGGGGGACTGAGTTGTATGAGCTGTACGTGTGTGCATGTTGGAAGCTGGGGGGTTGCAGACAGAGTCCTCAAGGGAGTGTCATTTTACACAGTGGGGTTAGATTAGAAATAGAGCATTGTCTAGTGAGGAAAGCAGTCATCAAACCTCGAGAAGACCTTTGAGATAGCCTGTTACATCTTTGCGAGACTGGTGCCAAAACGGAAAACAGTATTTCTACTCTGAATTTTAATGAACCCCACTGCATTTTAAAAGAAACTTCTTCATAATAAAACATAAAATATGGGAGAAAGTTGCATCAGAATCTGATTGGTGCATCCTCTGTCTCCATGCGACGTCGGTAGAGGAGCGAAACTGAGATCCCCTGGAGACAGTATTCAAATATTACCACCCCAGACATTATTTCTAGAAGGACTTGCAAAAAGCCGCGCCAAACGAGCCAACCCATTTGAAATGCGAGTCGCCCTGATGCACTGCTGCCATACTTCACATTGCTGCAGAAGAAAAAAAAATGTGATGGAGACCTGCCAGGGGCCCTCGTACATCAAAATGAATCGCATGTGTGAAGGAGTGTCATCTAAACACTTGTGTCAGTCACCGTTAAGTGTTTCAACCCCGCACTGATTCATGGAAGTCTGTGGAGTTAATGTTGTAATCAATCCTAACCCATGAGTCCTCTCTTCCTCCTGCTGGTTAGAGACAGGCAGCACTCCAAAGTTTCTAAATGGCTCTTCATGAACCCTGACCTAATAGAGCCTACTACTAAGTGTTTCAGATGTTAATGTCCTGTCCACACATTTTACAGGCCACATGTTGCCCTCACAGGTCCTCTTCTGTTTTAGCAGAGGAGTATTAGACTATTTTGAAAGCCGGAGCTGTTCTTGAAGGAGAAAAGACCCCTTCTTATCAAGTGAAAGAGAGAAGTTCCTGCATTGAAAAGTAGAGGAATGGGACTCATTTGTAGAAATGCCTTATATGCTTACAGTGTTATTTTTGAAAGCTTTTCTTGACAGTATTGTACTCTTAATGGTTACAAGTGTTACCAGCTACAATCAAGCTACAATAATGCTGATTTAAAACTGAGCAATAAAACTTTAGACAGGAGACAATCAGGTCTCATCAATGCAGGTTCTGAAAAAATTCAAATATGTCAATGTTATTACAATTGCCGAAGTTAACTTCTCCATAAACTTTTGTATTATCAAGCCCCTCAGCTACTCAGTGACCTGGTGCTTTTACTAAAGCCCTGTCCCCATGGAGACAAAAGAGTTACTGCTTTTAAAATATTTTCTGTAAACACAGCATTGTTTCAAGAAATGTGTCCGTCCACATGAGAACACTAAAAACGCTGTATTACATATGCCACACCTGTAAGTTACGCTAAAACACTGCTGCAGATATACACTAAATCCAGAGAAGAAGACATGGAGCATGCACGTTAAACATGTTTAATGTATACAAACAAAAGAAGATGTGGCATATGCTGTTCTCCATTTTCACGGTGGTAGTAGAGGAGCAGGAGATTTTGCTGTAAAAGCCGTAACAAGCTCAGTAGCTTCTGAAGCATGAATGCGCCATTGTATTTCACCATTATTTCAATTGTGGTCGGGGGTAATATATATGGTTTAGGGAAGAGGAGGGGCTTTGAGATCATTGTTTCTTAAAATGCATATTTGTTGTAAAAAAGGAAAACTCAAGGGCTGCATTTTGAAATGTATCCACTCTGGGACCCCTTATCAAAAATGTGCCTTTTCTTGCTCCAGAAACGCTGGATCCTTGTAGACAAAACGCCTAAATGCTAAAAGACTTTTGTGGATATGCCTAAATTCATTTCCGTGTGGACAGCCTCTAAGGCCCTATCCAAACAATGCATCGACATACTGTACATTTTTACCTATTCTGATATCAAGTGATGATTCTCAATGCTTCTTGTGTATATGTTTCAATGCATACTGAAGTTGTATTGGTATCAGATACCCCTGATTACATATGGAGGTGATTTGGGATGCCTTCCTCTGCACTCTTTGGTCATGTCGATGTGATAAGCACATAGAAGCATTTAACGATGCCCCTTCCATTGAGACCTTGTCTATACAATGCGTTGAAGGCAGTTTTGGGTTTCCTTAATGCTTCTTGTATACAAATTTCAAAGCATTCTGAAAATAGTTTAATATCATTTATTATATTCCAAAGTAGTCTGGGCTGCTTCAATCAGGACAGACTTGGTTATGTAGACTTACCACACACTGATGCACATTAAACCCCACCGCATCCAAAATAATCTGCAGCAGTCCTCCAGGTTTTCTTCAATGCCATCCTCCAGTCTATCAAAGTTTGTCAGTGGATAAGCCAGCAGCAAGTGCATCACATGAATTTGTCATCCATCCATAGACTCATCTGGGGCTCCATCGCCATTGCATTTGTACAGTAAGTCATCCTTTTCCCTTATTTGTTGATCTTCTACTGCATTGTAGCTGGGGTTGTCTTCAAAAAAAGCATTACTGCTGAAAGACTGCCTCTTATTACTGAGCTAAGCCAAATGATCCAGATCTCTGCAGTGTGGCAGGACAGGCGCAGATAAACCTCACTTTATGATTTATGGTGGATCACTGCAGATTGTTATTAGTTAACATGGCCATGCTTAACGTGTGCCAATATACTTTGAGTCTGCATGACCAACTCACTCTGGATGAGTCTGCATGTCTGTGCATGAGGCTTCATCATCTCTATCTCTTGTTCCTGCCCATTAGACTGAGTGTGCGTGCATGTGTGAAGTATTTCCATATGGAAAATCAGCATCAAGTTTTGATAACCTGCCAAAGGATGGGACATTTGTATCTAATTAGTGATTCAGAAATTTCTCATTATAAACCATCTTCATAGCTTTATTGAATTGATTAAAATCAAGTCATGGCTGACTAGATTTTAACCCCTTACGTCCTGGATGCTTGGCTCAAACTGTCAGAGTGCTTTAAGACTTAAAGTTTAGTTTCTTAATTCTGCCTTAAATAGTTAGTGTGACTTTTTTTTATTTATTAGTTTTGTTCATTTTTGGTCAGTGTTTTCTGCTTATCCAGAAGTGCAAAAGCAGCAAACAAGATATTTAAACTTAAAGGTATCATGTTTATCAGACAGTATTAATGAATCCCCTCCTTCTCCGACCAAACTACACATACGTATATAGAGATGAATGTATTGTGGCTTACAAGACTTTATCATTTATAGAGCTCTCTTTAAAAAAAAAAAAACAAATAAAGAAACAATTCTTAGCACAGAATAAATAAGAATAATCATTTTTCATTAATCATGCTTTAAATTTGTATTTTTATTAATGTATTTTATTTTATCCAGAGGTCATTTACGCTAATCTGCAAATGCAAAAAAGACTTTTGGCACTCTTACATGAGACTTTTTGATTTCCTTAAAAAGTTGGTCTTGACAATGACAACAAACTATCACACATAGTGTGCATATTAGTATAACTCGCACCCTCCCAGCGCAAAGAAAAATGCTGTAAGAACTGTGTTCACACTGTGCTTACGGTCTGTGTTTTAGCCATTGGTCATCAGTCCAAGCTGATCTAATGTTTCTATTGATTACATACAAACAGGCAGGAAAGCACAGTGCTGTGCTCTCCTGCTGGCTCTGCGTGCTCCCATCTCAGCTCTGTTAAGCCTCTGTTCCTGAAGTAACTGAAGACAGAGCAGAGAGAGATAACATTTTCCTCCTTTGCGCCTCAGGGATTTTCACAATGAAAATAGAACATTGCAGCGACAGGCACATAACGCGGTGAAACAACGTTGTGAACAAACCTTGTATGACCCTGCAGCAGTGTGTCATGTGGCCTTCTGGGTAACCAAAGTTGACCAACCATGATATAATCCAATGATGGCATCTCCACTGAGATTAGCAGAGCTTCATATCCGTCAGTTGCAGTGGGATAGCAAGGCATCTCAACACTGCAGATTTCTTGACAGAAGGACAGGCTAATATCTGCCACATTCTTGTTGTATGTTTTTATATCCCTGTGTACTGGTACATTCAGATCCACAAGGTGCTAAGGTGCAAGGTGCTGTCTCTCTTTCAGCTACAGTTACACCGACTACAACCTTGTGTCTAAAAAAGCAGAGAAGCGATCAGGCTTTGCTCTGCTTCATAAGCAGCTCTAGACCCTACTGTGATGGTTCAACTATGAAGACTGTGTGAAAACAGTGACATCATTGTTTAAATTGGTATCACTAATGGCCCATTTTACCTATATAATAATACGGAGGTCAAAAGTGGACATTGAAATAATCAGGTTATTTAAAAGCTGTATATATTTTTTCCACTTTTGCGTGAGGCCTGTCACCACTTTTATCATATGATCTTGTGCATATCAAATGTCGAAGTCGTAACCTAAGTTCAACTTAAGTTGGTCACCTTAAGCTGGTTACCAAAAGGACTATTACAAGATACCACTATATGTATCTATCAAGCATGATAAAATGTAGAAACAGAACTATTATGACCAAGGTCTCCTGTCTAGAGATACAAATAAACTTCAAACAAATGACCAATTCAGGGTGTACCCCACCTCACACCCAATGTCAGCTGGGAAAGGCTCCCGCCCCCTGCAACCCTGAACGGGAGAAGCCGTATAGACAATGGATGGATGAAACTTAATTTAAAAAAAAGAAAGACAACTGTATCACTAATGAAGTATTGGTATTTGATACACTCATATTTCTCACCAAAAAGATTTTTTTTTGTGTCTCATGTTGTAACATTCAAACACTTCATGATAAAAATGTATTCAAATTCACCTGTCTTTTTTCTGTGCTGACCTTGAAATCACCTAATGATTTATTAGCTTAAGCTAGAAAATAACCCACCTGCCTTATTAAGTACTACTAGTAAGATATTGAGTTTTCTAGTAGTACTAGTAAACAAAAATTTTGTTTTACTAGTAAAGGTTTTTGGCGCAGTAGTGCATGAGTAGACTTTACAAGTAAAGCAAAATCGCCTACTAGTCAACAATTTTATGTCACTAGTACTACTAATAAAGCTTTGAGTTTTTACTAGTAACATTTTTTAAGTCCAAAACATTCTACTAGTAGTACTTGTGACACTTTTTGCTTCACTAGTAAAGTCTACTTGTGCTCTAGTTGACCAAAACTGAGTACATTTACTCCAAATTTGTGTACTAGTACAGCTGAACTACGGTTGATATCACTGATGTCAATTTTATGCCCAAACGGCTTTCTATGTCCCACCATTTGAGAACTTCTTAGCTAGAGTAAGGCTGAATCCCAGTTTTACCCCTTAGCCCTTCCCCTTTGTCATACCCCTTCCCCTTGGCCCTCTGTTTTGAGGGCCAAGGGGAAGGGTGAAAACACGCTTCTAAGAAACAAGACGATTCCTGTTACGTCGTCACTCAGAGCTGTTCGCTGGCTGCGTCGTAGGTAGATGCGACAACAGCCATAGCTACAGCTGCGAAAGCTAGCTCGTTATAATGAGAAATTTTAAATACCACCAACATTACAAAACATGATTAATATCTACAAAACCCAAAACCAGTGAAGTTGGCACGTTGTGTAAATCATAAATAAAAACAGAATACAATGATTTACAAATCCTTTTCAACTTATATTCAATTGAATACACTGCAAAGACAAGATATTTAACGTTCGAACTGAGAAACTTTATTTTCTTTTGCAAATAATCATCAACTTAGAATTTAATGGCAGCAACACATTGCAAAAAAGTTGGCACAGGGGCATTTTTACCACTGTGTTATATCGCCTTTCCTTTTAACAACACTCAGTAAACGTTTGGGAACTGAGGAGACCAATTTTTGAAGCTTTTCAGGTGGAATTCTTTCCCATTCTTGCTTGATGTACAGCTTAAGTTGTTCAACAGTGCGGGCTCTCCGTTGTTGTATTTTACGCTTCATAATGTGCCACACATTTTCAATGGGGGACAGGTCTGGACTACAGGAAGGCCAGTCTAGTACCTGCACTCTTTTACTACGAAGCCACGCTGTTGTAACACGTGCAGAATGTGGCTTGGCATTGTCTTGCTGAAATAAGCAGGGGCGTCCATGAAAAAGACGTTGCTTGGATGGCAACATATGTTGCTCCAAAACCTGTATGTACCTTTCAGCATTAATGGTGCCTTCACAGTTGTGTAAGTTACCCATGCCTTGGGCACTAACACACCCCCATACCATCACAGATGCTGGCTTTTGAACTTTGCGCCTATAACAGTCCGGCTGGTTCTTTTCCTCTTTGGTCCGGAGGACACGACGACCACACTTTCCAAAAACAATTTGAAATGTGGACTCGTCAGACCACAGAACACTTTTCCACTTTGCATCAGTCCATCTTAGATGAGCTCGGGCCCAGCGAAGCCGGCGGCGTTTCTGGGTGTTGTTGATAAATGGCTTTCGCTTTGCATAGTAGAGTTTTAACTTGCACTTACAGATGTAGCGACAAACTGTAGTTACTGACAGTGGTTTTCTGAAGTGTTCCTGAGCCCATGTGGTGTCCTTGACACAGTGATGCCGGTTTTTGATGCAGTACCGCCTGAGGGATCGAAGGTCACATTCAATGTTGGTTTTCGGCCTTGCCGCTTACGTGCAGTAATTTCTCAAGATTCTCTGAACCTTTTGATGACGTTACGGACCGTAGATGATGAAATCCCTAAATTCCTTGCAATAGCTCGTTGAGAAATGTTGTTCTTAAACTGTTGGACAATTTGCTCACGCATTTGTTCACAAAGTGGTGACCCTCGCCCCATCCTTGTTTGTGAATGACTGACCATTTCAGGGAAGCTGCTTTTATACCCAATCATGGCACCCACCTGTTCTCAATTAGCCTGTTCACCTGTGGGATGTTCCAAATAAGTGTTTGATGAGCATTCCTTAACTTTCTCAGTCTTTTTTGCCACTTGTGCCAGCTTTTTTGAAACATGTTGCAGGCATCAAATTCAAAATGAGCTAATATTTGCAAAAAATAACACACCAGTGTTCGAGCGTTAAGTATCTTGTCGTTGCTGTGTATTCAATTGAATATAGGTTGAAAGGGATTTGCAAATCATTGTATTGTTTTTATTTACGATTTACACAACGTGCCAACTTCACTGGTTTTGGGTTTTGTACTTGATGATTTAATAATAACGTATAATTATGCGCTTCCTTCAGTTTCGCTCTACCATCTTATCAGTGAGCGTGGTGTATTATGAGAAATTCTCATACCCTTTCCTTTCAAGTGAGGTCCCAGTCTGTCTTCGTTTCAAGGGCTGTGTAGCCCTTCGTCTTAGCCCTTCTAGCCCTACGGAGAATTGGGACACCCTTTCACTAGACGTGAACGCGCAAAACCAAGGGGTAAGACAAGGGGTAAGACAAGGGCTAAGGGGTAGAATTGGGACAGACCCTTAAGGTAGCAAGCAGGGTAGAACTATAAAGTTATTCATACAACAAAGCTATTTAATCAGAAGTGCCTTAGCCTACTTTCTTTCTGACTAGATAGTCAGACATTAAAAACAAGATTGGAAACATCAAAGTTTAGATATCTTTATGAGGAAAATAACACCAGTAGTATATTGCTCCGACATAATAAAATAAAACGCAATAAAACTTGTCTGTCTAAACCAAGTCGCCTCTCCCTTAAAGCGTTAGTACCGTGCATGCGCTGTGGTACAGTTGTGTGCGTACCACACGGAAATGTTCATCTAAAAAAAGTCTGCAGAGCCGTCTCTCCCTCTTCGTCCTCACAATCATCACCATCATCATCATCGTCGTACCGCCCCTCCCTCACCCAGCCCCCTCTCCTCTCCTCGCTCTGTTTTCCCAGATTTATTCACGTGCCGCTCGCTCCCGCCTCACTCAGACATTCTGTCGCCAAAGTCGTGACGTCACCTACGCCAGGAACCTCCTCCGCTCTGAGCGTTTCCCTCCGCCGGCCTTGGAGACAAAGTAGTCCCTCTAACAGTGGCGGCCCTGAATTGTGCTGTGAGCTCGCAAAATGTTGAGAAGTCCTTGGAGCTATTTTGTAAAGCGTCATAGAATTTTAAGACTTTTTTTTCCTCGTACTTAGGCATGTGCTGCTGTAGTTTTGCAATTTCATGTCATGAGGTTGGCCCTTCTTTAGTACCTTTCAAGTGCTTTCCCCTCTTACATTTGTTCGTTATTGTACTTTCAGTGACTGGAGACCTACATTTAGGCCTTTTAAGACTGTGTGTTTTAAGACTATTCCCTTTTTTTTCTTTTCTTTTTTTTTATTTTTTTAAAGATATCTCCCTTTTAATGAAGTATTCATCCCTTCGGCTATTTCCCCTCTACTTTCTAAATGTTTACTGCAATGCAAAAGTATTAACACATACTTTAACACACACATACATGACTACATACTGTTTTAACATGTATACACATACTATCTGCACACAAACCCATGTACACTTACACACATCTGCATTTACATGTACCCCCCCTTAAAAAGTCCTAACACATTGAAATATAGAATGTATAGGGGGCAAGTTTTAAGAGATGGTTAATATTTGCATTTTCTGGCATCTAATATTGGTCTGATGTACTTTTCTAAGGCTAGTATAGTAGTTGGCTGTATATGTGACCCCTTTAACTCTATTTTTGACATGATAAAACATTTCACAATTTCCAGATGAATCACAGGTTATTCTCAGTTGATTCTTGTTCTTGAAAATGAGTCACTCTATCTCTGATGCACATGTACTGACTGATTTAGTACCCTTTGAGGAAATGGCAGTACACATCCTCTGCTGCTGCTGTTTCCCAGCCTGAAGGCTATTTTCATGCATTATCATGAAATATTAATGAGATGGATAGAAAATCTGTTGGAAGTTTCACTCCTGACATTGTAATATCATGCCTTCAATCTGGCCCACAACTATAGAACATTTAGGTTGAGACAGTCTTATGTGTCTGTGTGTGCACATATTAATCTTCAAGTATGAAGTTAAGATAAAGGCTTCAGTTTTAATATTGACAATTTGATTTAGTTATAGTCTTGGTCTTTTGACAATAAGGAGTTCTAGTATTAGTGATATTTAAGTCATTGATGCCCACCTAAATTTGGATGAACTTAAAAACTCCTTAACATTTTCATCCAATTGTTAATGAAAAGTCCTAACATTATCTCTTTCTTTTAAACCTGAAGGCTTCCTCATTTTTGGCTTACCTTAAAAACTGGATTGTGAAATGAGTTTTATTGTTAGCACAGTTAAATTATTTATGTTATTCAAAGTAAATTGATGGAAATGCTGACATGGGACTGTTTGTAGTGAAATATTCCCATAGACGGTTAATTTTCACTGACATTAGTACAGTTATTGATACTCCTCTACGTCTGAGTCTTTATTGATACCATTATCAGTGCTGATGAGCCACCACATTTATACAACCAGTGCTCATTGTTGGAAAGCACATTTCGCCTCATAACAACAAAGATATTATAGAATTTGATAGTCCATTAGTTTTGTTTTGTCTCAATAGTTCAATTCATGCTGCTGTTTCAGGCCGTCATATTTATGCCGCTGTAACATTTTGCCTGCACTGTGAATGTCTCAGAGACAAGATAGGGGATGAGTTGACCCCCCATTGGCTCCATCTTCAGATGTAGCATCAGAGCTGTAATATTAGGGAAGGGGAGAACACAGAGTCTGTGAGGGATGGTAGCAGTGTGAGCTAGTTTGTCTGCATGCATGTATGTAAACCCTGCTATACTCTCTCACCCATCCCAAAGCCGTATCATGTTGTGTGTATGTTCACCAAAATATTTCATCCTTATTGCATTAATGTGAGTTTCTTGAGGTGTGATGATAATGGAGCTTCACTGTGGCTTTATTTTGTGGAAATTCCCCTAATAAAGGGCTATTAACAAAGAGTATGCATTCAGAGCTTTTACTATCAAAGATTTAGTTATTTCCTTGTAGTCATTAAAAGGGAATTTACAAACTGTCTTGGTGATATTTTTCCAGTTTAATCAAGACCTGGTGACATGTGTGAACATGCTCCTGTCTGTAACCACATGCTGTTAGACACTTCTGTTTTTTTGACAACATAAATGGTGCTTATCATATCACAATCAAAGCAAGAGGAGGGCTAAGAGGCAGGCTTAACACTGTGCAGTTCAGAAGTTCACTTCAGATAAACCACAGTGTTGCCCATCTGTCACTGAAGGTCTAAACAAGTAAGTTACACCCAAGTAAAACCACATTTACCTTAATGAAAGTGTACTTAAGAGGACATTAAATCAACCATTTTTCAACCAACAAATTAAAAGTAAATGTACTTGGCTTTAGTTTGTTTTAAAGTAGCTTAATCCCTGATGGTATAGGGTTCAGACGTAAATATGATCTTTTCTTGTGCAGTGCAAAAATGTGGAATACAAAAGTGGAATAAAACTGTATAGTTTTTAATGCAAATTCTCTCACTTTGTGCCAATATGTTTCTTGCTTTTTGTGCTCTGGAAGTGGATGTTCTAGGAAATGTTAATTAAAAAATGTAGGCCTTCTTCCTCCAACTTTTATTGGTGTAAAAATAAAATTTCTGTTTGTAGCTAGTATACTCAAAATGGAAACAAATATGTTATATGTAATTAATTGCTCATTCCCCAGTATCCCTTGCCAAGTTTGAAATAGAAGAGCTTATGTAATATACAATAGAGAAGAAAATGAAATTAATTTCCAAATGGTTTAGTTTAAGCTTAAAGTATTAGAATTCATTCTAACTCTGGATTGAGTTCCAAATGATAAATATTTGTTTCTTAAGCACACAACTCAGTAATAATAACTGCATTAAGACATGCAAGAGAGTGAGAACAGACAGATCACACTAGAAGAGATCCTCGAGTGCCCTCATTGTACAAGCACTGCTTAAACATGCAGAAAATAGGAAAACGTCCAGTGTTATGTTGGGAGTTTTCTGAAAGTTCCAGAAGTAAGAGACAGCCTCCCTGCAACCATTTGGCAACTTTCACAACCTTCACAGCATTCAAAAGTAAAATATCGGGATCAGGATAGAAAAGTCTTCCAAAAACTAGCGAGAACCCCGTATTGTTTCGCTGTTACATAATCCATTTCCACACAGTGAATGAAGATGTTAGATGTGTGAAAAGTAGGTCTTGTTATTGTCGGGGGCTGCGTCCCGCGGCGTGATACTGGCGCTCAGCGGAGGGTGAGGCGGCTCCGCGACTCACTGACGCCAGGCCGAGCAGACCCAAGACGGGCAGAGAGAGCACACAGGAGGGGACGCCGAGGGAGAGAGAAAGGGAACATCAGCTTCAAAAGGGGAAAGGTACTTAAAAAAAACTTTATATTTCTTTCAAAACACGATAGATAAAAAAATTGAGTAGCTTTACTTACGGTTGTTACGTTGTGCGTATAAATGTTTGTCCGGGAAGTAGTTCCCAACGGTTATCAACTCCCAAAGAGGGAATCTATCAGTTAGCAGCTTCAAACTTTTCTTTCTTCATTTGAGGTGCTGTGAATGGCTATTGGCTGCAAAATGTGGCTCAATTTTCTGAAATATTTAGCAAAGTTGTTGAACTGCTTGTCTTAAAGTGGTGTTTTTTGACGAACTTTCCACATCTTCGTGTAAACCAAGCTAACATGCTGTGTATTACAGTAAGAGTAAGTTCTTCAAAGGATACTGTGGATGTGCTGTTCTTGGACTCTGAAAACGCCATATTCTGGATTAAAACTAGTGTTAGCAAAACACTAGCGCATTTAAGTGCGTAGTCTTGCACACAGTGGTTATTAATTGGGAAATAATAAATAAATAGTTGCCCATTTGCTTTGATAAACTACTGAAAGTTTCTTACACAATGAAGTATATGGTCCAGGCAAGGCCGGGTAGTTATGTTAAAAGATTTCCTGACATCCCTTTAGTCTAGGGGTGCACGATATCAGAATTTTGCCAATATATCATAGCTTATTTCAGCCAATATCAATAATGACACTGATATTGATAGTTGGAAAAAACTGAAAGCACTTTTTTTTCCAGATTGCACCTATTGTATGTCATGTGAAATGTGTTTTTAACAGTAACAGTAAAACCAAGCTTCATCTGTCCTTTCAACAGTTAAAACACTGATTTACTTATCTGCAGACAGAAAACCATCCCTGGTTTGGGATCTTATAATCTCAATTTAAGATTGGTATACACAAAACTCAACAATCTTGATGCAAATATATAAGGCATAAATATCAGCAGAAATGCTCATGTCTGTCAATACAGATATTCTGCTTTTGAAGCACTTATCTGCCAATATGGATATTATACAGATAATATCACAACATTTATCCAATGAGACTTTTTTAACACTTGAAACATAAACACATAAAGATAATGGTATTAAATCTCACTTTTTGGGTGAAAGAATGCTGGAAAGAAACACATTTTCTTGTCTTAAACTTTTATCAATACTCCTAATGATTAGATCTCTGATGATCAACAAATCCCCTAATCCAATCAGCTTTGTACAATCTAAAGTAGTAAAAGTCATGAAAATAGGCTTTTAGGTTAATTTATCCACAGGATATGACTTGATAGGCTATCTTGCTGGAGTATGTACTCATTCAGTGATTACATATAATGCCCCCAAACAGTTTATGATCAGGGATGCAAGATTTTATCACAACATGACTATTATCTGCAGATAATTGCATAAAAGGTTGTTTATTGGGATCTGCAGATATAGATATGAAAATTTCTTCTGGTATTTTGGCATTGCAAATTGGGCAAATGTGTACAGTATATTGTATTCTCTGTAATACTGGAATATGTACAAATGTACCATAATGGTTTGACATATCATCACTGAATGTTCAGTTTTATAAATCAAAAGTATAATCCATCAAAGAAAATAACATTTTGTTTTCTTTCTTTACATCTGTTTCTAACACAAATAGACTGTCACCATGTAAGGATCATATCACTTAAAGTGAAGAAGGCTATGTGCTCTTGACTAGAAATATTGGTATCAATATACTTTCCAGAGAAAATGTGTTCCATGTGTATTTTTTTGTAATATTAATGTGTGTGAATTTGTTAAAGTGTGTATATGAATGAAGGGTAGAGAGGAAGAGATCAAGTGTGAGAGGAAGACCTACAGCAGCTAAAGCTAGATCTACTGACATTATTGGAGAAGACATATCAGATTACCCAAAGGACAGGAATTTGTCCTTGTCTGTGATTTACCTTCAATTGTTTTATCGTCTTGCATCCTCTCCGTATACAGCTTTGGATTTTGTATGAAATCTGAACAAATGGTGATTTCATGTTAAATTACAGGGTTAGCTGCACTTAGGGGGGAAATCTCCTTGAATATATGGAAGATTTGATGGTCAGATGCATGTAGTAGGATCATTTTCTGCTCAAAAATTGAAACACTTTCAACAGCTTTTTTGGATACAACAACAAAATTTATCAATCTATCTGTCTACCATTGAATCTAAGGAAAGACAATACTCGACTACAGAGTGTAAATATAGGTGAGCAGCATTCCTTTTTCCAGAGTCAGTCACAACAGTGAGCAGCGTCAAAACCCTCCTGTGTGTCTGCAGGGCCAGGACAACATAGCCTGCCATGTGTCGGGGTGAGGTGTCCACCCTAACACAACACTAACCCAACACTGAGTGCCAAGCATGGTTGAGATAGCTGCTTGAACCCCATGTGTTTGCAAGTTATGTCTGCAGCCAGTGGGTGGACTGGTGTGTCTGGGACATGAAAAAATCTGATCCCGGTTCAGCCCTTCAAAGTCACAACAATGCTTAACCACAAATGTGGTGGTAGGAGGTTTTCTAGTATTTTCCATGTCATGTTGGAAGCAGCCTCATGTAGAGTGGTGTGATCTTTTCTAGGTCAGAACTGTGAACTGTCAGTGTTTGGGACTAGAAGTGACCCCACTCAGTTAAAGGAACCCCCTAGGTCAATGCCATGTCTGGTCACTGAGGGTAGCAGCTCAGATCAGACTGTGGTTATTTCAAGCTTTGCTCTGCAACTGTTTTATAAGACACAAGTGGCTGTGGTTAATATCTGGAGTGAGTAGATACCAGTGCAGGTTATTGAATTTCAGTATCTTTCAGTTTAGAGTGCCCTCATTCAGACTGCCCATTGAAGGTGTGATATACACCCCTGTGATGTAAAATCTTCACTTTGAAGAACACAGAGTCATAATTGGGGGATAAAGTGATCCTACCTCTGTGTCGTCATCAGAAGTACCAGAGATGTTATAGCTCTGTGTGTGTCCAGAAAGGTGTGATGTTTCCCCTTCAGTTTAAATGCTACAGACCCATAACCAGCGTGTGGCTTTACTTTGCTCTTTTGCTCTTTGGCAGTGCTGAAAGCAAAGCCTCCTTCATAGTGCCATTTCAGTCCGTACCACTGATGCCCATTTAGACATATTGCCCACACTGTAAACATTGCAAAAAGGGTCACAACTAGACCCCATCTCTGTCTTGTCACCGAGGTACAACGGGGAATAAGGTAAGACAGGAACACATAGATCCAACCATTGTGCCCAGTGCCATGTGTGCATTTCTGCCTCTATTACCACTTTCACACATGTGTAAACGCAGGTTTTTTCAACGCGGGTTAACCTGTTAACAATTGGCAAGTGACGCCTTTCCCACTGCCAGCAGACCTGGGTCTAATCACCAGCAGACAAGCTGCATGGCTGTTTTTTTCCCTCTGGTGCATCAAGCTGACGTCATCACGTTGATGACGCGTGCCGAAACACGGCCATGTAAACAATGGGAAGGAGCATGGAAGCCGTGGACACGGTGGTTAACTGTTTTCCGTACTTTGTACTCTTGTCCCTCTTTAAAAATGCACAGACTCAGCACAGACTGAACGACATTCGAGCGCTAATGATACGAAGGTGGATGGAATTTGTTGCTGAGATGGCAAAGAGTCACAGACGGAGGGGACAGGCACGATGTTATGCCATGGGCACGTAACGCCCGCGTCATCTGTAAATTAGTGGGTTGACCCGGGTGTGATGTTCCCACTGGAGCCGATCGGAGGTGGGCTGATAAAAACCTGTGTCGCTTGCAGGGTCGGTCGACCTGGGTCAAAATGCTAATGAGACCCTTTCCCACTGCCGACAGGAGCCGGTTGTTACCAGGTTTATACAGGTTTTTTTGCCAGTGTGAAAGGGGTATAAGTGAATATACACTCTTTGGCTTGCTCTCTAGTGCTTCCCCAAAACTTAATTTTCATGTGAATTGACAAAAATAATTGATCCACGTGGAATAAATTGCCATTTTTTTACACATACACCTCTTATATGTCCTAGAAAAATTTGCAAAGTTTGGATATGATTTGTGAAAGCAGCTACTAATAGTCTTGAATATCCAGTGCCACCAAGTCTGAGAGTTGCTTAAGTTGATAATGGTTGGTCAAATGGGCTATTTTTTAAAAGTTGCGAGTATACTTTTTAAACAGAAGATGGCAGATGAGCTGAGTTCTATATCCAGGAACGAAATTTTCTTATTTCTGTAATTAATACAAGATCATCAAAATTAAATGATTACTGTCTGTCATATCATGAGCCCTTTATGTTTATAGGTTTTTTTGTTTGGTAAAAATAGATGGTTAGCTTTAACTGAAGTGAGGAGCCGACGAAACCATCACACATAGTCCTGTTAGTTGAAAGTCAGAGACAACATTTCATTTTACACTGGCTTTATTTTAAGGCTGTTAGCTTTAGCTGGCACTTTTTCAATATTTTGACATTATTTACATGCATGTTAGTAGCTGGATTCTGATCAACAGAAGTTAACCAAAGTGACTTAGTCTGGTCTTACGAAATTGGGCATTGATTGGTCAAATGAATTTTACAAGCTTTGCTTTGTTTAGACAATGCCTTCTATTAGACAAGGGGAGCTTACATTTCTTTTGGGGTTGGGTCAACAAAGACACAACCTCAGTAAGAATAGAAATAGTATTAATGGACAGCTTAGTAAGGACTGTACACCATCATTTAAGATGTAACTTACACATAATTATGGCAACAGTCTGCAGATATTGATGCAAATACACACTACTCTCTGTATTGCTCCATGGTGGTATAATTACACTGTGATTCAAGAATTTCTGCAGCTTTCTATCGATGATCAATCCACACTTACTCATAAGTTCAGCCATAACAAAGTAAATGACTGAACGATGACTAATGTTCCCGCCCCCAGATGTGTATTACACATGTGCAGAAATAGTCCTGGGATCAATTTAAATTTTGCCACCTGTAGACCATTTCTAACACCATAAGTTTTGACATTTCTTTTGTAATTTCTTTGCCCCTATAAGCCTTGTGTAATGCCTTTTTTGCCTGTTTAATGGCTGCTAATCAGGAATCTTTGCAATGATTTGTATTTGTGTAAAAGCATATGTTGCAACACTGAAGTCTTACTGTTTGCTTAGTAATGACCCTTATATGCACTTTCATGAGTGTTTTCCATCTCCTTCCAAAAACACTCCCTGTGTCTTAGATCTCTGGCTTGGCCCTTGCTCTCACTTTCTTCCTCTCTGTCTCTGTCTTTCATTTTATCTATCACTCATGCTCTCTTGCCGCTCTCCTCTGTTTATAGCCAAGGACTCCATTGAGTGGGGGCTAATGGAGGCCCTATCCAAGACCCTGCTGATAAATAATGTAGCTTCTTTATAATGCTCAGTCCCTTGGGAGGGTCCAGAGAGCATCATTACTGCCTCCTCATCCTACACAGCCCAGTCCTAAATTGATTAACAGACACTGGAGTGGTGCAAAATGATCCATGGGGCTAGTGTAGTAGCTAACAGCTCGCACCAGGTGGGTCAAAGCCTCCGCCTGCCACAGTCGCATGATCCCACTCAGTGCTCCCATTAGCCTCAGCTTGTGTCCGGTGAGCCAACTGATGGCAATAACAAGCCACCGCTAACACAATAGCAAGAGAGCATTGCCTGGACTCAGCTGTGGGGAATGTCAGAGTGGTTTTTATGGAGCTGTTGTGTAAATGATGGTGTGTGTTTCAGCTTTTTATGGGGAGGAGAGCAGCAGCCAAGGCTACTGTAGGCATCTCTGTGGCTCTTCATTGACTGTGTGAGAAGAGAATGATGGGGCTCAAAGGTTGATGGCTACATAAAGATGGTTGATGTAAAGAATAGATCTTCATTAAGATCACTGACTTGAACAAACAGGAAACAGATATTTCGGTGCTCAACTGTAAATCAACTGTCATAAAATGACAATGAGATGAAAATTGGTAAATATAAACACATCACCTCAACATTGTAGCGTTCTCTGTTTTGTTATAAATTTGTTTCAGGCAAATCAGACTTTTTGATGCTGTGACATATACCAATTGAAGTGCGGAGATATCTGTTATTGTAATATTCATCTATGAGCTGAAACTACTGTTCTGTTGAAATTACTTCAGAAAAGTTGCCAGAAGTCTCTCTTATCCAAAAATGATATTATAAAACAGAAGTATCCCATTATGCCTATACTTTTACCATTATAACTGATGCTTGTAATACTGATGTTTTATTTTTAATCAAAGTAATTAAATGAAATGTTTCGTAAAATGATTCCTTAATGTTTTCATGCAGAAATATTTGAGTTTATAGCCTGTCTATGTACCCCCTTCCCCTGACCTGAGATAAACCCCCTTGCCACCTCGCTTACTGATGTGAGACACTCCTAACGTTGGTACATCCTCAGTCAGTTTAGGTGGAACGAACCTGTCAAGACATGTCTGTACAGCCACTGTAAACATTAGAGCATAGCACTAGAAAGCCAAAGCCACATCTAGTTCTTGAAAGGAGTGTAGTGAGGCACAGCTCATTAGAATAACAGTCTGTTCTTAGCCGGAAAAAAGAAAAAGGGTGTATATGCGTGTTATACTTGAATAGCTGACTGGTGATTATGGCAAGATACACAAAAATATTTTCTGGACACATCTGGGGCGGGTGCGAACTTGCTGAAAAGGAGTAAAATATGAGGCACTTTCCGTAAAATAATTGACCCATAACTCTTATTTGACAGTCTCCGTTCAAAACATATATAAAACAATAAAAAGACATTCAGTCTTGAAAAACTGTTTAATTTTTTGTATACCACGTGCATTTCTCAAAGTAAAGCCGAGCTTCATCTTCCTTTGTAAAACCTACTAAGCACTGCAACAACCTGATGACACACAGACAGCGCAGTAGTGCAAAAAATATTAACATGTCTCCTTTTGAGAGCTTATACGTTAAAATACTCACAAAAAAATCTCAAACACACAGAATTTTTTCTAATGCAATCCTGACAAAGTGCTTAAAACACTAAAACACACCCTTCCCAAGTATTAAAAGTTAAACTAGAAGTTGTCAGAGCACAAACCTCTGCCAGGGTATTTCTAACATTCTTCTGACGTTCTTCTGATAATTGCTCTCTCTTGCAATGTTACAAATCCATTAAAAATTCCTCGATCATATCCTGATGTGGATCGATACCTAAATCTAATAATTCCTCTCTGGTGCCATTCCGGGCATTAAAAAAAAACAACATATGTTAAGAACTTTTTGAGTTATTAGTGAAACTGCCATATTTCACAATGCCTACAAATCCTTAAAAAACTCTTGGATCCGTATCTGGATCACCACCAAAAGCTGATCACTTCTTCTTTATGCCACCACCAACATTCTTAAAAATTTCGTCCAAATCCATTGATAACTTTTAGATCCATCTTCAACATGGACAAACCAATAGATGAACACGAGCAAAAACATAACTGCCTTGGTAAAGATAACTAGCAGTGGTCTTACTCTGAAACTTAAGTCTTTAGAATTCACTGTGAATTTTAGAAGAATGAAATTAGCGAAGTTGGGCCAGTTGGTCCAGACATGTCGAAATATCTCATGAGCACTAGGTACACATATTTATTTTGTTAATATGTACTTTTATGCTACAAATGCAAAAATCAACAATACATACTTGAAGAATGTATTTAACGGGACAGTTAAGTTTGTTAGCAATAGTCTGCAGATGCCAATATCATGCCCACAGTATCATGGCTTTCTGCAAACATGTGGAGTACTAAGCCAGTGGAAAAAAGTATCCAGCCAGGGGGTCCAGCAGTCTCCGCTATAAAATCAAACAATTCAGTTAATTCACTATTGTATACATGTCTAATGGTCAGGACCACATCATCCATCATGAGTGCAAACTGAGGCTTTCCATCGTCTCTGGCCAAAATGTCAGCAAACTGCTAGAAAAGCCTCACCACAGGGATAAAAGAATGTAAACTTTTTATTATGTTTTCCCTGCCTAGATGCATTAGAAAAAAGCAGTTGGTTAATTTTTGCTATAACCGACTGAGTAGTCTGCTGTTTGTGTGGCAGCCTGTGCTTGTGGACAGCCCTGAATATCAAGCATCCTGGAAGAAAAGATGATATTATGATCTGTTACTGACAAGTTGAGATGCGTTTGACTTTTTTCTTCCATTGTGAGGCCTTGCTGTGGGCAGTATTGAGAGCATCATCAAGTGGCTTTCTTATGCAGTTGTCCTGCTTACTCGATGCACTTGACTAGAGAAATGAGTTGACAAAAATTTTTAGCCTAGATCTTGTCCCTGAAAGGGAGATACATTGGTTGTTGTTTTTTTGACAGCTTAAATGCAGATCAGCTTGGAAACCAAGCCTATTAACAGTGAAATGTTAGGAGAATTGTTTAGAAACCTGGTACAGAAAGCCTGTTTATATCATGCAAACATCCCAGTCTATACATAGGATTAGGAACAGGGAGGCACAATGGCGCCTTCATATTTTGGCTACCTCACACACTACTCTAAACTTGTATTGTCCAAAGGAGCAACACACAGCCATATAAAACTCTTCACATGAGCATGAGGGTAGGCCAGAAGTCACATATTTCTAACTGTCAGGGTTGCAAATAACCAAGAGATATGCTCTCCATCTGCAGCCGGATGACAGCAGAGGATTGTGAAGCCTGTTGCAGATGTTACAGAACTTCTCTGGAATCTTTCATCTGAAATGGATTTTATGTCATCTTTCTGTAGCTAGTCCCAAACTTGTGCTGATTGTGCTGGAAGAGGATCAAAAAGACTCTACATGTTTGGCTGGTGACCATGGCACAAAGATTGTTGTGTACTTCAGGCTTTTTGAACTTAGGATAGTTTGCTGCTCAAAATGCGGCTTCAAGTGCATCATTTTGCTCTGTGGAAAGAAAGAAAATAAAATACAAAATTCTGGGGCTCATTTTCAATTTGATTTAAATCAATTCACTATTCATGCTCAAGAACTGTTCACAATACACCCTCTGTTTGGTTTAAAATGGTGCTTATTTCAGGACCTACCTCCACCATCTGTGCATAGTGTGATTTGACTTTAAGTACACAATAGAATGTGGTCAAGATATGCAGCATTTTTTTTTTTATGTTCAGGCTTATTTTTGGCAACAGCAAATGTTTTTAGCAGCACAGCTAACAACTTAAACATCTGATGGACAAACATATTTTGGACAATTAAATTATTTCTATATTCTAATGCTTTAGGAGTGATAAATATGATTAGTTAGCGTCTCTCATTCTTGTTTTGTTTACAAGGTTTGAAAAAGTTAAGGAACTTAAAAGTAGTTTTTCAAGTATGTTTTAAACTCGGGATGAACAATATATTGGTTTTACATCTCATTTGCAATGTATTCATGCGCAATAGTCAAATAGCAGGACATGCAATATTGTATTTTGATCATAATTACAAAAATACTCATATATGCTTTGAATGACACCCATAAATTGAGCCATTTGGACATTTGGATGCCAAGCAGGACAAACAGAGAGCTTTTGTAAGTTAAACGTATGAAGCTGCTCGTTGAGAATTAACTGGTCAAGGTTAGGGTTTATTGTCAGAAATAGTTAATAACATAAGCTTCAAGTTATGGAATTTAAACCCTCAAGTTTATTTGTAAAGTTTGTGAAGAAATGTGTTGCCAAATCTTTCCCCTGTGTGTATTTGTGGGTTTATCACAGTTGCTGGCAAAAGTATCTAGTGTGCAATGGAAGAACTAGTGGTTTTATTAAAAATAATAATGATTATAAAGATCTTATTTTAACTGTTGCACATAAAGAGAATCATCATTCATTTATAATTTTCCCTAAACTTAATGCATTTTTTTACAGCAAAGGGTAAAAATACTGCAATATTAGTTTTTACCTAATATCATACAGCGGTACTTGAAATGCAAGAGAAATGATCAAATTTGAATTGACAAACAACTAACCGAAAATTAAAATCAAAAGTACAACACTGATTCACCCCCTGATGGCACTTAACTGTCATTTTGCTCATGATGACTATATTACCCCTTTCACACTGGCCAAAAAACCCGTTTAAACACGGTAACAATCGGCTCCTGTCGGCAGTGGGAAAGGCTCTAATCAGCATTTAGACCCGGGTCGACTGACCCTGCAAGCAACGCAGGTTTTTATCAGCCCACCTCCGATCGGCTCCAGTGGGAACATCACATCCAGGTGAACATGCTAATTTACGGGACGACGTTGGTGTAATGTGCCTATGGCATAATATCGTGCCCGTCTCCTCCGTCTGTAGCTTCCACGACTCCTTGCCATCTCAGCAACAAATTCCATCCGCCTTAGTATCATCAGCGCTCGAATGTCGTTCAGTCTGTGCAGAGTTTGTACATTTTTAAAGAGGGAAAAAAGTACAAAGTACGGAAAACAGTTGACCACCGTGTCCACGGCTTCCATGCTCCTTTCCATTGTTTACATGGCCATGTTTCGGCGCACTGATGATGTCATCAGCGTGATGACATCAGCTTGACGCACCAGAGGACAACAAAACAGCCATGCAGCTCGTCTGCTGGTGATTAGACTGGGTCTGCTTGCAGTTGGAAAGGAGTCACTTGCTGATTGTTAGCGAGTTAGCCCGTGTTTAAAAAAACCCACATTTACCCGCTAATTTTAGTGTGAAAGCGGTATATGAGACCCTGAACTATCGATCATTTTGTGCATAACAGTGAATGAATCAACTCAACTTGTTTAGGGTAATGGGACCTCTGGATCCCTTGGCCTCTTTTTCCACTGGCTGACTACTCTGTGCATATATGACTTTCACCAGCAGTAGTTATTTTCTGTTACGTCTTTACAGAAAAAATTTTGTGGCTAGGGTGATATTGGATTTATGCTACATTTCTCCACTCATTATCACCAATACTGATATTTTTCTATAAGAGCACTTATTCTTTGCTTTATGAAAATTGACTTGTTGCTTCAATATGACTGACTATTTGTGTAAGAACAGATTTGAAGTCTTAAGTCTTGAAAAAAAATAAAACTCTTGATTTTCAAATGTACTCATTCAATGATGATAAGATGAAACATCATGGTTAATTTGTGTATTTTGCTGAAAGTACTGCTAATATATGGCCAATATGTATGGCAGATATGTTGGCTAGAATTTCGATAACAGCTGACACTGTGTGTTGTTGAAGGTAAAATAAAAAGGACAAATAAAGTTATGGGTGGCCCCTTTTAGGAAACTGTCCTTTACTCTCCCATCCTGCACCTGGGGGAAAACCTGCCGGTTTAGCGAGAGGAAGTGATGTGTCTGCTGATGACAGATACTAAGAAGTAACCACGCAGCCTGCTTCCTGTCTCTTTGATGGTGGGTAGCTGTTCTCTTAGGATGTTCGCAGGGTGTGAAATCATAATGGAGTCTCAAGGCCAGAAAGTTATCATGGTTGAGAAGAGTTTTCTCTTTGTCTCCCCCACACATACAAGCACATATACACACAACCGGTATGTCCCCTCCCTAGGGTGGTAGCAGTTCAGCATCACTTTTGATCAGCCAGTGTGATTCTGTTGGCTGCACTAAGTATAGGTGTACTCTGAAGCTTCCCTCTCAGTTAAGTTGGCAGTAGTAAGGCCCCCAGAAGACACACACTCCACATAAACACACACACACACACACATGTTGTAAACAGCACCTGTTCTCATCACACTCTGCCTGTTTGTCAGTATGATGCAGCCTACGCATGCAGTAGCTGACAAAGATAGAAATCACTATTCATCCCATAATCTGAAGGGCCAAGAATAACTGCAGAGCGGCCGTAATGATGTATTTGTTCCTGCTCGTAGGAAATCCAATATACTGCAGGCTTTACAGTTAGAGTGATGCATCCTCAGCCGTGGGTCTGTCCAGATAGAAGGTGGCAGAGGTCTGACAAGCTGTTTATTAGATTCTGACAACTGAACTTTAATGCAAAGTTAATGCATAACTGCAGTATTATCTCTTTTATTATGTTCAGGAAAAGCTCACAAACAAGGTAAAACCAGGAGAACTCAATGTGCTCTTGTCTTCCCCTTTAAACGTTCAAATGTGTGCCCCTCCTGGCTTCTAAACTGCTCCCATGGGGCCTGAGTGAATGGGCACATTTATCCTGGGGTCCACATGCACTTCCTTTTTATTGTCCTGCACATTGCCAGATTCCTGCCCAAAACCAGTGTTTGTTGGTTGGTCATGTTGAAGAGTGTTTGCCTCATGAGGCAGATCATTAAAAGTCTCTCTCTTTCATGAAATCTGAAAGACCTTTTGAATTTCTTTTATACATACATATATAAGCATTAAAAACAAAAATAATTTTAAAAGAATGTAGAAAAGATGTAGATGGGTTTGACTTTAATTTGAACTTAAGAATGGCCAAAAATGAATATTTCTCCTTTTATTTACTGTAGAGGTAACACTACAAAAAGACAGTTTTTTCAAATACTGAAGTTTGAATTCATCCTTGCTTGTAGCACTAACACATTTGCAGACTCATTATGTAACTCTTGGTCAGGGGCAGAACTCTTAAGGTTCTGTTAATTGATAGAGAGGGCAAGAAGATGGACAGGGACTCAACTTTTTCTCCGCTTTCATTTGTGTCAGTTGAGTAATCAAAAGTCAGCACATGGACAAAAGCCTAATCAGTATTGTTATTATGTAGAATATATGATGGAAAAGGAAATAAGTGTTGTGTCTTGAGGAGAAAGGCTCAGCTGAAAGTCCCCTGGCACTTCCTCAGGTTCAAATCACAAAATATGTCGATGTGATGAAGTCTTTGTGAATGTGTCAAAAACAAACAGTTAAAAAATACAGTGGTAAAAAACACCCAAGCAGAACAGGAACAGTGCAGGGCGCAAAGGAATGAAGGACTGATGTGCTGCTGAAATAAGTGCAAAAAGTTACATAAGTTACATGATGTATTTGTATTTTTCCTAAGCAGTAGAGGGGGTTCATGTTGTGGAGGTGAACCTCCACCCCATTGAATGGTATGGACCATTGATTTATATCTATGTTTTCCTGGAAGAAATTGCAAAACAAAGTCACTTCTAATACGTCTGGGCCAAATCTAAAATATCACACGGACAACACTTTGCTGGTTATATGCCAAGTGCACAAAAACAGCTTCATGATCAATGACAGGAAAAAAAATTTCCTTGCTGAAATAACTTGAATGAATATCCCCTTTTATTGTTAATCTTTCAAATATATATCCTGTGGTCAATAAGCATATTGCTTTAAGTATTTCTTTAACCATAAAAATATTTTGCAAAGCATAGGCCCCAAAACTCCTTTGTATTTTCTGAGTGGTCATAAACTTAATAAGCATTTTTGTCTGACCCTATAGCTTGTTTGCAAAAAAACCTGATGAATCTTAAAAACTAAATATTTTACACTGCAACTTTCCTTTCAACTAAACAAGAGTTCAAATAAGCAAAAACTTGCGCTCTACAAAACCATTTCAGCATTTTCACTTTAATAATGATGATCATGATCATAAATTATTTATGTCCAGGGGTTGACTCTGGTTCTGAAAATATTGGTAGGTGGGTTAACTGACCGACATTTCTATTCATATTTGTTCAATCAAGGTTTTTGTTGTTAATCGAAAAACATTGGTAGACAATTGCTCTAGCTCTTCAATTGTGAAGATTTTCTACATGCTGTTTTATGTTACGTTATTGCAATTTTGTGCTGATGTTCAGATGTAGAAAATGCATGATTGTAGTGGGAAATGCATTTTGACAATGTCTTGGCCTGCAGGAAAATAACCATTATTTATTGAATAATTCAAGCAAAAACGTGAATTTTGAATTGTGTTAAAATTGCCAGAAAACAATTAAGTGTGAGTTTGGGCCCTGCAAAGGTTTTCGTTTTAGTCAAAATCCCTGTGGTTGTAGGTTGTGTGCTGTTTGTGAAGTCTTTTGCTGTAAATGGCATCAGTGAGCTGCAGTAATGTGACAAGCCATACAGACAGGAAGCTATCTGGAGAATGTCTGATTGGAGTGGATGCACATAGGAGGGTGTGCATTGTGACTACTCTGCCAGTTTCCCAGAAGTCATGACTGGCACAGCTATAACGGTGACATCACCACGACATGCATTGCTGAAGTGATGTACTGCTGATATGTACATCTTCATATTTTCTACAGCTCTGTTAGAGAAAAGATATGGGCAGGAGTGTCTGAAATCAGGGAACTTCTTAGTTTGTAGACTCTGATATATCTCTCCTTTCCTTCTAGTCATTGACTGTCAAGAGGACCTGATCTCCAATCCTGTAAACAGAGGAGTATCTGATCTCCCCGAGGACAAACACTCTTAGTGTTACCCCCTTTGTTTCTTAAGACTGGACTTGCCATCTCGACTGCTCACACTTCCTTTGGACAGACGGGAGAGAGGAGGAGGAGGACGCCTCATCCAACATGAACGTCACCTCGCTCTTCTCCTTCACCAGCCCTGCTGTCAAACGACTGCTGGGTTGGAAGCAAGGGGACGAGGAAGAAAAATGGGCTGAAAAGGCTGTAGATGCTCTGGTAAAGAAACTGAAAAAGAAGAAGGGGGCCATGGAGGAGCTGGAGAGGGCTCTGAGCTGCCCTGGTCAGCCCAGTAACTGTGTGACAATCCCACGCTCTCTGGACGGACGGCTGCAGGTGTCCCATCGGAAAGGTCTGCCGCATGTCATTTACTGCAGGGTGTGGCGCTGGCCTGATCTCCAGTCCCACCATGAGCTCAAGGCCCTGGAGTGCTGCGAGTACCCCTTTGGCTCCAAGCAGAAGGATGTGTGCATCAACCCTTACCACTACAAACGAGTGGACAGTCCAGGTGAGTGAAACTCTACGATACTATCAGAACAGGAACTAACCTTATTGATGATGCTGTTGACTTAGAGTGTGATTGTTACTGTTTAACCTCACACAACCACAGACTTAATGAAGTGAGTAGGTTACTAATAAACTGCATTATGTTTTACTCATTTCTTGTTCATAAAAGTTATACTTGGTATTAACAGTACATACTTCAAGTAACTTCTTACATTTCTTTCTGTCAAAGACTATTCTACAGTAGTTTTCAAATGAAGTTTACAACTGGAGATGTACGATATATCAGAGCAATGTTTGTATTGGCAGATAATTTGCAAAAAAGTAACGAAAGTTTTTTCCAATATTAGCCATGCAGATTGGCCGAATACATCCTATATATTTGCTATAACACTGGTAGAACGTGCAAATGTATTTTAATAGTTTACCACATCATCTCTGCCTGTCCATTTTAGTAAATTAAAAGTATCATTTATTAAAGAATTAAAGAGAACTTCACATCTGTTCTTTTTTTTAACAAACAGACTGTCCCTACAAAAGGAACATTGCATTTCAGTGAAGTGGGGCTTTTTTGTGTCTGAGAAAAATATTGGTATCAGTATCTATATTGGTCGCAGCGATAAGTTTGGAAATATGGGCATAAAGGTAAAAATCCAATACTGTGCATCACTATTTCAAATGATGACACTATCCTTTGCATAGTTACAAACTTGAATAGGATCAATAAGTTGCTGATAATACAGATCACTCTTTCCCTCTCCTTCCCCATGCTGTGGTAGATTTTTTAGATAGTTGCTGCACATATTCATAATCATGGTACCAGCCTACCAAGGTCAGAAATAACACAGCCACCCAGTATTACTTCATTTGATACTGTAATTTTATTGTTGTCTTAGAAACTTAAATCTCCCTAGTTACTCAAAAAAGTTGTATCATTGCTGTAACATATCACAACTATCCTGCTTCTGCCTAACACTGGAAACAGAGTAATGCTGTCCAGTCAGGATAGGAGTTAAATAATAAAGCACTGGGGAGAAAAAGTTGTTGCCAATCAGCATAATGGCTGCTTTCCTAAAAAAATCACATTCCAGGATGATTTTAGAGGCTTTCATGTTAACATACTATTTGCAGTGATTACAAGTCCGCCAGGAAATTACAGTAATCTGTTTAAAGTGTGTTGTGATAGATATATAATCACCCTCCTTTTGTCTTGCTAATTGTATTTATGTAAAAGGTTTTTAGGCAAGGAGGCTGAACTGTAGCTGCAGGAATGTTGTTGGATCAATTCCTTGGTTGAACAGGGCCTTTCTATGTGGGAGTTGCATGTTCTCCCCATTCATGCCAGGGTTTCCTCCAAGTGCTCCAATTTCCCTTACAGACCACAAACAGGCTCACAAGGTTAATTGGTGACTCTAAATTTTCTTAGGTGAATGTAAGTGTGAATGGTTGTCTCTACATGTGAGCCCCTCACCCATGTCAGCTGCATATGATTTCCAGGGAAGAACATTACTCACCTTTTGTTACAACAGAGGATCTGCTTATGACGTCCCATCGGCAAATGAGTGGAAGGAACTCCCTAAATGGCAAAAAGCTCAGGCTAATAGCAACAGTCAGAAGGTTGAAGCAGTAAAAGCTGTGATTTAGCTAAATAGTTTCAAGCTTTTTTCTTATTGTGATTTGACAGTAATTCATGAAGTTAGAGAAACTGTTATCATGTCACTGAGCATACATGCATTCAGGTAATGATGAATCTGAATATTACATTCTCTGTCCTCTAG
Source organism: Cetoscarus ocellatus (assembly GCA_037902135.1). Taxonomy (NCBI): domain Eukaryota; kingdom Metazoa; phylum Chordata; class Actinopteri; order Labriformes; family Labridae; genus Cetoscarus; species Cetoscarus ocellatus. The sequence continues at coordinate 379,054 of JBAMNC010000875.1, forward strand.
TTTTACCTTGAAGTAAAATCAAGACATTAAATTTCAGCAAATCAGTCATAGAATATCTTGAATGACGTTGCACATAGGGCAACAGATAATGTTTTCATGCTTGTAGCCTACATAAAGTCCAAGTAGAACAGCTGGTTTTACAGTGAACAGTTTAAAAAAGCGTAAGTCCATAGATTTGGATCATAAATTGATGAAATAATCAAATTATTATGACTCCTCATTGGTCCAGTATCAGCATTATTTTTGCATTTTTTTAATGAAATTCAAGTGTCCAACCTGTTCTAGTTGGAGTCTAGTGTCACATGAAAAACAAACAAAAGGAAATAACAGTTCAGCTCATGTTTAACAGATACAGAATTGAAGTGACTACAGGACTTAATCCTATGGCTCAGGCTAATAAATGCTGCATTTTAAAGATAGCTTTATGGCTCCAAAATGCTTGCTTAGTCATTTTTTAAACAAAAATCAGCTTAGAATCTGCATATCCCATGATGAAGATCAGGCCCACTGATAATTATAAAAAATACATCACTTTTCAGATGAATTAAAGCATTTCTCTTTTTCTTTACACTAATGTTAGTTAGTAGACGTTGCTTCCCACCACTCAGTGAGTGGAACTGCTAGTCTGCCACACATATTGTAAAGTCAATGCATACCCTCTATTGTGGATACACAGTCCAAAAATTTTGCCTGTATCTAGCATGTACATAAAACTTCTAATCCCCTTCAAGTATAAGTTCAGGCTATAAATGCTGTAGTGTGCGGCAACATTCTCTTGCTTCATACTGTTTATATACAAATGAAAATTAAGTAAACAAATAAGAGGCGAATAAAACTAAATGTTGCAGTCTATGTGATTCTGAATAGACTGTAAAAAACATTATAGTTTGCTAAAGTGTCAAATTTCACTCAAATATAAACGTACAATTATTAAAGCAAATGAAACTCTAATCACAAGGATATCATGAGCAAAAAAAAGAAGCATTACATGCCTTTTGTATATTATTACCTCCTCCAATGAAGTTATGTATTCTCCAACATTTGTTAGTTTTTGTGCCTGTTTGTCAGGTTGTGAACAGGATAACTCCAAAAGAACTGAATAGATTTTGGTGTAATTTTCAGGGAATATTTGTCATGGCACAAGGGAGAATTGATTATATTTGGTGGTCTAAATTCAGATGTGGATACAGGAATTTCTTCAAGGATAGGGCAGTTTTTATCGCTTTTAGTTTGTTCTCTCTGTTCTCTGTTTGTTGATTTCCCTATCTTATTATATGTCACTCTTTGGTCTGTCTTAAATTATGTGTAATTCTTTTGAACCCAATGCATGCTACTTCCCTTGTACTTGCCTTGTACTGCTACAATACCTGAATTTCCCCTCTGGGGATCAATAAAGGATTATCTTATCTTATCTTATCTTAGTCCTTCTTGTTACTATATGGGCTGTAAATATTACCAGAAATTCCTAAGTCTTACCAATATCATGCCTATAGTATTATACATTCCCTGTTATGGTTTAAGGAACTACACATCTTTAAGTCAAAACTCAAGGGATGAAGTTACATCTGAAAAGTAAAATATGCACCTGAAAATGGCAGGAAATCTTTATATTCAATGAAAACACATACAAAATGTTATTTTCATACAGAAGACCTAAATTCATCCACTGTTGCATATTGTAAAACCTATAAACAGATCATTCAGTTAAAACCAAATGAAAAACTTGTGTACAGTGAGAAATAGAAGCGCCTCAAGGCCCTCAATACAAAGGCACTGCAGAGGGAAGACAAATCAAACAGTATTTGGCCTCTTGCTAAACAGAAAATGAGGGTCAGCTGACAAGATAGAAACAGCTGTGTGCAGGGTGTTAAGTGTGCAAAGGGCCAAGTGTGTGTGTGCATGAGTGTGTGTGTGTCCATGTGTGTGTGCAACAGGAAATTCCATCTGGGGGAGAAAGAGGGCTTTGTTTTGGGCATGCTCTGTGCTGCTGCCCTCTTTTTTTCACATCTATGCACACATGTAGACACACTTCCAAACTCACAGGCGTGTTTATAAGACCAGGCTCTTCACGCACATGCACACACACATGCACACGGCTGCACACAGTTTTTCTGAGGATGCCTGGGACAGGAAAGCAGTCACCCCCACACAATGGGAGGAAAGAGTTGTTGCCTGCCCTGCACACTTTTTGTTTTAGCAGCGGGTGGAAGACGGAGGGCTAAGGTGATTAAACCCCAAAGCACCTGTCTGTCCACACTACCCCCTCCCGATCTCCCGCTAGCACCACCCACCCACACACACACATCCTGTCAATCTCCCGTCACGATCCCACCAAGCACCTGCTCCACATATAACGTTTGAAACAGACTGCTGCACTGACACATCAGCCCTCAGCAGCACATACTCTCTACCTGCAGGAACATTAAGAGCAGTGCAGGCCCGTCTAAAATTTCAGAACCCGCTTTATTTATCTGCCCAGGTATTTATAGACACAAGTGGAGCGTATCTGTGTGGTTTGTGTGCACTGCACCTGAATAGCCCTCACATCACCCAGGATATTTACCCCAAGTGATGAATTCCTCAAGAATGGCTCAGCTCAAAATGCCTTTTCAGAGCAGAAACCTGTGAGTGGGCTCCAGATACTGCTGGCTCAGACTGACAGCCTGGAAGCTGACTGAAGAAAAATGCAGACACATCTGTGTTGAGTATGTATAATCAGGAGATTTGGGAGAAGAGATTGCTTTTATGATGAAAGAATGAAATAAGCTAGCTTTTTTAAAGTTTGATTTGGTAATTTATATTTAGTGATGTACAGGGTGAACAGTTTTCAATGAAGAATTTCATTAACTTTAAACCAGTGGTTCCCAACTTTTTTTGGTTGGTGACCCCATTTTGGCATCACAAATTTCTGGGGACCCCAGAGACATTTTTTTTCTAGAATTAGTTTTTCATCATGTTTGCTATACTGTACAAACCATGGAGGTTTGTTATGCTGTTTTTTCCTACTGACTGCAAGTTTGTGTGTTAAGTTGAAGCGAGGGAACTGAAGCAATCAAGTTGCGCCAGCTCAGATATTTTTAAATGCTGCATTTTATTTGAACTACATTTATATTTGAGAAAGTGAAAGTATAGAATACAGTTGTTTAAGATTGTGTGTGGTGTTTTTATCTTAAAAAGAATAATAATTAGTTTAAAAAATATTTTTATCAGTAGCCCAATTTTTTTTTATCAATTACTAGACATTTCAGGCAACCCCATTTGAAATCCAGGCGACCCCACATGGGGTCCTGACCCCAAGGTTGAAAAACACTGCTTTAAACCGAACTGATCTGTTCAAAATAAAACAATCAACTCTGATGTGCAATAAAAACACACTGCATTTATGTCAGTGAAATAAATTAAGGTTTTGGGACTAAAATATTTTTAAATGAGACAATATTTGTAGCAGGGATGCACGATATTGGACTTTTGCTGATATCAGATATGCCATTATTTCTCAACTCAACATCATGGAAACCAATATCAATTCTTACCTTTTTAGTCAAGAGTACAAAGCCTCTATTTTACTGAAATTTACCTGTTCCTTCTAAAGTTACAGCCTACATGTATGAGAAACAGATGTGAAACAAGAAAAACATGATATTCATAAATAGTTGATACTTTTGAATATATAAAAACAAATATTGAGAGATGATGAGGTAAACCAGTACTGTACATCTGTTCTTTCTACCAATATTATAGCCAATAGATAAATAAATATGGCTAATATGTGGGGCAAAAATATGAGCTGTAAAAATCAGCTAAAAGTTTCAGATTCGCCAATACCAATAATCAACTGCTGGGCAATTATCTGCCAATACCGATACAGACTCTGTAATGTCCTGCATCCTTCATTTTTAAATAATTTGGATTTTGATTATCAAATACACTACCGAAGACCATTTGAAAAGTTGGACGAATTTTGCACTGTTGGATCTTAAGAAGGTTCTAATCAGAGCTTCAAAAAGACGCAATAGGAGCGAGAGACAAAAACATTTGAGCAGACAGTTAATTGAAAACTGCATTTTACACAAACATGCTTTTGTCAGCTGATCAAAGTCTGAAGACCACAGCCTTTAAAAGCCAAAATCTGTTCAAAAATTTGGATTACATGTCATTTTCTTTTAGGTATTCACACTGTCATGACCTCCTGGTGGCAAAGGCAAAAAAGCTTTCTGTCCTGAACAAGGTCAGACTGTTTAGCTGCATTAGCAAGGACACTAGCAACATGCCATCACTGCTGGGGTTGGGCGCAGCGAGACAGTCATTTTGAATGTCCTAACAGATCCTGAGGGTTATTGAACAAAAAAAGTCAAGTAGGAGACAGTTGGCTGTCTGTCAAGACACGAGACGATTCTCGACCCAAATAAAGACCATCACTGCAGCCCAATAACCATCAGATGGCATCTTCAAGGGACGGGCTTCAAACCAAAATGTGTCTTCAAAGTCCACAGAAAGCCACAAAATGGCCCATTTGGACTTTGCAAGGGAGCATCAAACATGGGACATTGAAAAGTTGAAGAAAATTTTATTCTCTAACAAAAAAAAATTCAAACCTTGACACTCCTGATGGCTCCCAACGTTACCAGCATGACAAGGAGATCCCACTGGAGACGTTTTCTACGCAGCACAGTGGAAGGGGAGCCATCATGTTCTGGGGTGCTTTTTCCTTCAGTGGAACAATAGAGCCTCAGGTTGTGCAGGGGTGTTAAATGACAGCTGGCTATGTAGGGATGTTGCAGGAGACATCCCTCATGACTGAGGGCCCTCGTCTGTGTGGTGATGACTGAGGGCCCTCGTCTATGTGGTAATGACTGAGTTTTTCAACAGGACATTGCTGCAGTTCACAATGTCCACCTGACAAAGGACTTCTTCCAGGAGAATTATGTCACTCTTTTTGAATTTGGTCAGCATTCAGGAGTTCGTCCTCCATTTAGATAATCAAGATATTAAATTGGAAAATATTGTTTGTTCAAGACTTCTATCCTGGTTTCAGTAAAATCAAACAATAATCAATTTATTGTTTTAATTTAATAATTCCATTTTTGACAGTCATTTTGTCATTTCTTAACAGAAAAATAATATTGATAGATGTGAATTTTGTGCATCATTGAGCAATAAAGTAGGGAGGTGTTTTTTGGTCTGTAAAACATTAGTAATCCCACATTTACAAGAGTTTTCAATGTTTGAGGATCCATGTTTTTTAAGTTTCACAAGATTTGAACAGTTGGTTGGTGATAAAGGATTGTCAAGGCTTTGTGTTAGCTTTGAGGAACTTGTGCTATTAAAACATAAACCCTGGTGTTCAGGGGCTCTTATTTAAGGTAACGGGCCTGACAAATACTGTTGTGTTATTAAGAGATCTTGTTCGACCTTTTTTTAATACTTGTTTTTCTCTACAGTGCTGCCCCCTGTGTTGGTACCAAGGAACAGCGAGTTCAATGCCAAGCATACAATGTTGCCTCGCTTCCGCAACCCTCTACAACAGAATGAGCCACACATGCCCCAGAATGCCACCTTCCCAGAATCCTTTGCTCAGGCCAACACTATGCCTCCCAATTTCCCACATTCGCCGGGAAACAGCTATCCTAACTCTCCAGGGAGCGGCAGCAGCGCCACCTTCCCTCATTCACCATCGAGCTCAGACCCCGGCAGTCCATTCCAGATGCCAGGTGAGATCCTGATGTTATTTATCTTTCTCTGTTTCCCTTACCTCTGCAATAGATAAAAGCTTAGCCGTTTGCTCTTTTTCATGCTTCCTTTCTCCTTGATACAGAGACTCCCCCTCCTGCCTACATGCCCCCAGAGGAGCCCATCTCTCAGGATTGCCCCCAGCCTATGGACACTAACCTGTTGGCTCCACCTTTGCCTCTAGAGAGCAACAACAGGACAGGTAACCAAGACAGTAACTCTCATGCACAGACACAGCTGTCCTCATGTTCCCTGTGATATCATCACCAAAATCTGTCTGCTCTTGCTTGACATGATCTGTTGGTGCAAAATATGTCTGAGAGGTGTGCTTGTTCATGAAGTTTCTTGATTCTGATGTGGTCAAACTCTGAATACTCACTAAAAAAGGAGAAACTAAGTTCATTAGATAAAACCTTATCAGTGTGTGGAAGGGACCTGCTAGTTTACACTGAGGCCCTGCCTGTGGGTGCCAGCCCATAGGAAGCTCAAATGAAAGGTGGCCTCAGAGCACTTCATGAGGTCTGTAAAAGCTGCAGCTTATGTCATCTCTGCTGGAGGTAATGGCTCCACACTCGTTAATGTTAGGATTCACTAATTACCTTCAACTTCTGATCTGAAATGTGGTGCAATAATGGGTGCCATCCCTGTTTTGTGGTTTTGACTGTTGTGCTGGAGAGACACACCCAAAACCAGCACTCATGAACCTAATAAATTGTACATACAGTATACTGAATGAAATATCAGACTTACAAACCATGATTATAATTAGGGATGTTACCTCGTAAAAAATGTCATTATTTATTTGACTAGTCTTAAGTTGATGAAGCAGTTGGAAAAGGGTCAGAGTTGAGCGCTCTTTATTTTACATAGAATCAAAGCATCAGCGGGTTAAAAATGTGAGGTTGCTTTGCAGAGTGGAGTGGGGCTAATGCCACTCTCAGCAGACCGATATGTTCTAGTTTAGACAGAGCATTTATCCTGAACTTTTGGCTTGCATTGATTAATAATACAGGAAAATAGCCTAAACAGCCTGTAAATCGTGCCACAGCTTTTTAACTATTTTGTATTAAGTTTTACCAAGGATGTGTGCAGGTTTCTAGTTCAATGGCAAACTATAATTTAATAACTAATATTTGCAAAAATAGACAATGCAAATCAAGGCTTAAGAAAACAGAAAACTGCATTGTGAAAGAAAACAAAATAGAAAATACACTTTCTACAAGGCCATTTTTAAACAACAATTTAGCTGAAAACAGTTGTCCTTTTGTAGCGATTTGACCTCAAGTTTACACAACAGTAGCATAATTGAGCCTGAAAATGGAAAGAATTGAAAACAGTATCTGGAGTGCAAACTTTTGGAAAACTGAAGTATCTTCATGGCAGAGCGAACTGCAGATATGCAGTGTCTTTGAAAATGGCTAAGTCATGCACATGTGCAGTGGGGTTCTAGTCACAGTGATGTAGGAGTAGTTGAACTACAACAATAAAATGGCAGACTTCCAAGTTTTGTTTGTAAGCACAGATCAGTCATCTTTCTTGAAATTTACTTGCTTTGTAACTGTAACAATCCCAACTTATGTTATATCCACACAAATGTTTCTGTCAGCCATTTTTGTTTGTTAACACCTCACTGCTCTGTGTTATGAGCTGAATCAAGATGTGCACATACTGTTTAAATATGGTGATTAAGATCAGTGGCTCCAAACCTCTTTTTGTGGCTTTTTTAGGGGAAATTAATGTAAGAGGCATCATTACAGTAAGTTCGTGTAAGAGTTACAAGCATTGCAGTTCGAATTTAAGAGATGTGAAGCTGTTTTTTTTTTCTTCTTTACTAGATTGTCCAACTTCTTCCTGTTATTTTGTAACAGTGCACTCTTCAGTCACAATGTCTTTGGAGCAAAACACTTACTTGACATGATATTGTCTAACCCCAATGAGTATTGGTCAAACCACTTTGAAGTTGAACCTTTGTTGTGATAACATTCTGTAATTGTTCAAATTTCATGCACAGGCACATTGGGTGTTTGAGATTGAATTAATCTGGCCCCACTCTGAAAGAACAGATACGTTTGGAGTAAGTTTTCGTTTTTCCACGCTTGACCCACAAAATATTTTCTAGGATCCTGCTCTCGAGGCCAAAAAAATCCTGCCCACACATGGTGACAGCATTGGCGGGAAGAGCTGTTGAAATGTTTGCTGGAAGTGGGAGTGTAGGGAGTTTTTTGCCTTTCCACAAGCTGCATCCTGTACGGAGGAGCGGGTTTCTATTGTAGGCCAGCTCTGGGAGGGGGACAGACAAAACACACCTGCTAGCCAGTGCCACGCTACAGAGGAAGTTTGGGAGAAGTATGTGCTTAGATAAACATGATTTATTCCTCTCTCGGAGAGGGTGAGGCCAGCTGGCACTAGCTTACTTTCAGATTGGGGCACAGAGAGCCCAGTCAGGCAGCTTGTATTGACTGACTGACTGTTCAATAAAAGCTGGAACACAGACCACAGACAGCAGGCATGCTTTAGGATGCTTCAGCGTTGATTTTAGTCACTATTAATCTACACAAATGCAGCCAGTGGGTCTTATATGTTAACCCAGATCTCTGTTATGAGATACAGGGGTCAGTTTGGAGGAAATTATCACGCTGATGAGAAAGATTTACAAAGCAGCATTGGCCACCAGCAGCTTATCTCTAAAATTTCTCAGAGGAGTCTTAAATATGCATTAGAATTGTCTGCATGTGTGCTCAGCTCACTTCTTTGACCCCTGAATGTGTTTCCTGTGCAGATGTTCAGCCTGTAGCCTACGAGGAGCCCAAGCACTGGTGTTCCATTGTTTACTACGAGCTCAACAATCGTGTTGGAGAGGCGTTCCAGGCCTCCTCTACCAGCGTGCTTGTCGATGGCTTCACAGATCCCTCCAATAACCGCAACCGATTCTGCCTCGGCCTGCTCTCAAACGTCAACCGCAACTCCACCATCGAGAACACCCGGCGGCACATCGGCAAAGGTGAAGTATGATAAGTCTGGCGATGAGACCAAATCAATTCAAGCTGTCAATATTTGTTTCAACAGTACAATCACAACACAGAGAGTAAACACGCATTGATTTAACTTGACCGCACTGATGTTTTGGGACTTTTGTTTTGGTTATGTGAGTGATCTCAGACTCTTCAGGTGACTAAAGCTTCCTTCCCTCCTGTTTCCTCTCAGGTGTCCATCTGTATTATGTCGGCGGGGAGGTGTATGCAGAGTGTCTGAGTGACAGCAGTATTTTCGTCCAGAGTCGTAACTGTAACTACCATCATGGCTTCCATCCCACAACTGTGTGCAAGATTCCCAGCGGCTGCAGCCTGAAGATCTTCAACAACCAGGAGTTTGCTGAGCTGCTGGCCCAGTCTGTCAACCACGGCTTTGAGGCCGTTTATGAGCTCACCAAGATGTGCACCATCCGCATGAGCTTTGTCAAGGTAAACATACAAAATAAAATAAAATACTCTTGCATTTGAACTGCTCAATGCTGCAGTTAAAGTCCAGTCAATTCAGGGATACTTCTTAAAATCTAAAAAGTCCCTTTAATGCTCATCATGTACATGATTAAGAATATAATTGAATAATGGAGATAGCTAAGTGCTGGATAGCCTTGAGTTAATAATGCAGGCCCTGTGTACAGAGGCCAAAAAAAGGTCTTGAAGTGGGCAGCCTAGGTTTAGCTTTGACATGTGGCACTTTGCTGCATTTAAGTCCCCACTCCTTTATCTTGATTTCTGTATTTTCCAACATCCAGTCCCTTATTACCAAAATGCAAAAAAATATTTGTATTGAATATTTTCATTGTTTTTTTTTAATTTATTTATTTTACTTATTTAAAGCACATTTGGCCCTTATATTTCTCATATTTCTTGATTTTGTAATTGTAATGTTATTTTTTTCCTGAAAATTGTAATGATTGTTATCCTAAAATATATATCAACCTTTTGGTCTTTGATTCCATGATGTTGGTGTGGATTCATAATATGGTATAGCATTGTGCAAATGAGGGAGCATGGCACAACAGAAGCTCTACATACACATGTTTAGACATGCATTCACACAGTACTTTACTCCCCCAGTGGCTCCACCAATACTTCGGTTCATTTATGGTGTCTTTTCAAGGTGTGATGTTTCTACCCCCTGTGATGTTTCGCCTTCTCTGTGAATAATGCAGATGTGTATCAGGAGGTGAGTTTGTTACAGAGGTTAAAAAAATGTTCAATAGGCTGAAACCCATACAAATACAATGCTGCTCTCCCCCTCTAGCTCCCGTGCACCCTTCTTACTTTTGTTATGCCTCAATACTACTAGACAGAATAAAGGGAGGTACAACTCATTCATTTTGCAAAGGCAAAAAGTCACAGGGGATATGGGAGCTCGTTTGCTTGTGGAGCTCAGACTGTCCTCTCTCAGGTTCCCCCAAAGCCTCAATGTACTGAGAATTGACAGCAGTAACATCACAACGTATTATCAATATAAAGGTCTCAAGATTTCGTGATGGCAGAGTTTCATGACAGCATCTTTGCAGAACTTTGCTGTGAACATGGTTCCTGTTACCAGCTCTGATACTGGCACAGAGGTAGAAACAGTTTCCCTTATTACACATTTGCCATGTTCATAGGAAAGGACAAATGTTACAGGAGGACACATATCGCGCCTTGAAAAAGTGCTATGATCAAGCCTTTTGACAAAAGCTGAGCATCACATCAGGAGCTTCAAACTCCACATAAATACTACACATTAGAGGCACACCCTGTAGTATTTGCACCCTGTACCAATATCCCTTGTGGTGTGTTTGTTTGTGTTGCAGGGCTGGGGAGCCGAGTACCACCGCCAGGACGTGACCAGCACGCCCTGCTGGATTGAAATCCACCTGCACGGCCCCCTGCAGTGGTTGGATAAAGTGCTGACCCAAATGGGCTCCCCCCACAATCCTATATCCTCCGTCTCTTAGGCCCCACTGTCCTCAGCCCTGCGGCTGTCCACACCCCAGCATTTTGGTCAAAGTAGCAAGAAAAGGGTCACACATCAGCTTGTGGTTCAACCTGTTTGCCTTTTCCCATAACTGAAGGCAAATTGTGACTGTATCACAAGCTGATCTGGGACCAATAGGGCTGGGTGGGTTGTAAGATGGGTTGGTTTTGTTCTGTACTTGAAGGATGTCTGAATTGGGCACATCTACAGTCTGGGAGAGGAGTAAGCAAAGTGAGCGTGATGCAACTGGAAGATACTTGATCTTAGTGACCAACTGTAATAATCTGACCATCACACTCATCATGACACAAGTATCCTCCCTGATCTTGCTCCCACAATGTCTCTATATCCATTGTTCTATGATTCTGACTTAATTCTAGTGGGCATCTGAATATTCCCTCCAAAATCAAAATTTCTTGTGTAGTTCCAACAATCACAGGACATTCCAGGTCACCAAACTGCAGTCGCTGCTGTCACTGCACTAAGGCTGGCATGAAATGTGCTCATGACGTTAGCTGGGAGTTTGACCAATATCAAATCAATTTTGAAAAAATCAATTCTCACCAGATACTTAAACAATCATGTTGTGCTCACTTGTAAGAATGAGTAAGATCCCATATCACAGGTTGTAAAATAATAGGAATGGAGAAATTAGAGGGAGTTCTGAGGGTTTAGAGTGGGGTTTAGTGTGGGGGCATGGCACTAAAAGGGCATTTTAGACTATTCAGAAGAAAAACTAATGTTTAAATGTCGCTCATCTTGTGTTACACTCGTGTTTCAAATGAATTTAAAGAAAAAAAGTATAGTGTTTAGATATATTCACTATTAGAATATGTGCTGTGCAGTCTGGTTTTGCAAAGCATAGTTTGGTTAGTCTAGTGTTACACATTTAAAGACTGGTAGCTGAACACATCATGAAGCAGGGGCAAGTATAAGTGCAGTTTAGTTTGTTTCTCACTGTTTTCTCTGCAGTGAGATCAATTTTGTCAAACATGGAGTCACACTGAGGACATTAGGCGTCTGTGCTTCATTCTCTTATTACACCAACTGAGCAAATCTTGTAAAATGACTGTTATGGGAAAATGTTGAGCATTCAAATTTTAATTGTTGACTGAGAGGAGGGTGTCAGTTACTGATGACCCTGTATGATTTCTTTTTTTTTATAAAGTACAGAATTTGCCATTTGATTCTTTAATGCTTTGAGCAATCTTCTTTGCTGTTAAACTGTATTACTCTTTACATTCTTTTTTGTATTTTTGAACATGTTTCTGTTTTGTCTGCACTTTCACACATTGCCTTTGTTTAGTTTTATTTTTTCTTCTTATGTTTGTGCTCAGTAAAACTCCCAGAAAGCAGTTTTATTCCATGAATATCAAGCCTCTACTGGAAGATTCAATAAATTTGTTTCATTACTTGCACGACTCTGTCTCTTTTATGTACATCGTGCCAGGTCATTTGTGTCTGTAACAACTGTCCAGTAAATTAAAGGACATCCATGCTTAGAGAATACATATGTTTATGTCAAAGTGAGGAGTTTGCACTGTGTGGATTTTGACCCTCAATTAGCAGAGGGACAAGAAGTCTCAAAGCTCACTGCCAAAATATGTGGGTTAGTCAGAGAAATGCAGGTTATAGTGTTTTTTTATTTTATGATTGACATAGCAGCAGATGTGTAGTTATATAGAAATAAGCAGCACTTTTATAAACCTCTGACTTAAGTATGTGAGTCTGTGTGTACAGGGGTGTCATGACCTTCTGATGTGGGTGGTGTGGTTTCACAGTAGTTGCTACTGTTGCCTCCTGAGACTTAACGTGTTTCTCACAGATTCCACTTGACGTCAGGTGGACAAGAAACTGTGGACAGTTGCGATGCTCCTCCCTGAGTATTCCTCGAAAAACCCAACAGCCTCACAAAGTACATATTAGTGTTCTCGTAATCTGTCAGGGAGAGTACATTTATCGTGCACCTTATTATGTTCAAATATTTGTATTTATTTAAGATTTGCCTGTCAAGTGCATTCTTATTTTTTTCCTACTGAATACATTTTGATTTGGGGCATGGAGCCTCAAGAGACCATGCAGATTTGGAAAGTTAAAAAATAAATGGCGAATGAAACCCAAGAATACATCTTAAAAACTGCAATTGTCCTGTTAAATTCTCTTATGATAATGTCCCTCAGAGTGTCCTATTTCAAGGCTAAGGCTTCTATAGCCAGTGTGAATAAGCTGTTATGGTCTGTTAAAAACTTTCACTGGAAGTACTGAACAATTTGGGACAGGCTCAACGAGTCCTTTCTAACAATCTTAATATAACTTTATTTATATGGGCTGTGTAAGAGGAAGAAGATGGGGACAGTAGCTTAAATATCATCCGCGATCACTGAGTGAAGACGCGCCTTTGTGTCTGTTACATAAGTTTATGACATATTAAGACAAATCTCAGATGAGAGATAAATATTATCCTGTGCCGCCATCTGCTGGAACAAGTTGAAAACTGTCGCCAGCGTCCACACAAACTGTTTTTATCTCTGAAAGAACAGAAAAGACATAGAAAACATTAATGCCATAGATATGCAATTTACAAAGCACATCCACATGCAAAAGATAAAAGATACAGTTTTGGTTTAATCGACTGCTCTTACTTTTATCATCTTTACTGTGGTAGACATTCAGCACAGGTCCAAGGAGCTATCCTCTAATAAATTTCAATTCAATAGAGATCATTTTGATAGGGACAAATTTATGGTCTGAGCATCCATAAAGTTATTCTTAATTTCCCTTTTACCTCAGAATTTTAATTTTACTTTATTTGTCTTTTTGCTAAATGTGGCAAATGTACTTATTGTGGATTTATGTTGGGTCTATAATAATAAAGATTTGAAACAGCGAAATAAATAGGATTAAAAAAAAGAGTATGGCTTTGACCTACTCTTTAATAAAGTGTCATGGGATACAATTTCTATTAGTTGATGAGATGCTAAAAAAGAGTGATTGAAGAGTTTTTTTTCCCATAAGTGATGCCAATATAATTTGTTACGATACAATTTGTGTTTTAAATATGAACAAAATATTCTTTAAATAAGTACCCCCCCAACAAAAAAATAAAGTTTGTAGTATATTACCTCACTGAGAAATTATAATTAATGATTTTATCTTTAAGTGAATTTCTCAGTGCAAAATCCCTACTGTCCCTACTGTGAAAACTGTGCATTTCTATTAACATTTGCATATATTGTTAATTGTGTAAATTCTTTGTGCTTCAGTCTCACTTCCACTTATATTTTATAATTACTTCAGAAGTATTTTTAATGTTTTTTTCTGTCTTTTCCCAAGAATTTTTTTTGCACTCCTTTTTCTATTAAATTTACACTTGTATCTTATTTTAGGGTCCATATCTTGATTTTCTTTAGGCTAGACTGTGTGTAAGAGAAACTGAAACAACCAAATTTTCCTTCTGTGTTAAAAAAGTATTTCTGATTCTGATGCTGATTCATAGCATGTCAGAGGATCAGTGAAAAATTGAAGAGAATTAAATCTATCTTCAAGAGACTGTATAGAATTTTGATAAATTATATTATAAATTAAAATTATAAAAGAACTGTACATGAACCTGTGCACTTTGTTTCTTGTTTGTTGTTGTCTGATGTCACTTTGTTTCTTGGCTATTATCTTGCACGTATTGCAACCTTCATTTTAATTTTTATTTTAAAGTTTAATTCCTGCTTTTCGATTTCTGCTTCTGTTCTGTTTGGATATGTGTATACACTGTGTGTATCTAGTCAGTACTAACAGACTGAAGTAAACCGGCGTCAAATTCCTTGTATGACTAACATACCTGGCAAATAAAGCTGATTCTGATTCTGAAAATGAAAAAATAAGTATACTTAGTAAGTGTTTATAAAATAAATGTACTACGTAAGTGTTGAAATAAAATAAATATACTTAGTAAGTGTTAACCTAGTAAAAATCTTTGTCGTACTATTCAGTGATAGATATTTTATTTAACTTAAAAACTATTTCCAGTTTTCTCTCTGTTATGGGCGTGTCCGTACATACGTCACCGGAAACAGGAAGAGTGCGAATTAATCAACCGTGGGTATGTAACCTGCAACTCCTCCACGCAGCGGGTACGAGGTCAGCATGAATTGTCACTTTTAACTTTACAGACTGTTCATTTGGACATTTTTTAATATGTGTTTAAAAGCTTTAAGACTGAGAGCATCGATAAATGTTGAATCTGCGTTTATACTTGATAACAGGCTTGTTTATCGTCCGTTATGTAGAGAGAGTGGACTGTTGATCACCTGTTAGCTCTGGTCTGATGTTATGAACCCTGTCACTGTAAGCTTACAGCACATTTTGCTCTTCACTGCGTGTAACTGAACTAGAAACCATATGCATACATAATTGTAATCTAAGAATAAGAAAGTAAGGGCATGAAATATCCTCTCACCCTTGTCTCGTCTCTCCAAGGTGCCCGAAAAGTGTTATAAAATGCCCAGGCTCTGCAGCTCCCTCCTCCGCCACAGCTCCTGTCTGCCCCTCACTGTTCACCCAGTGTCCAGGACATGCTGCCTCCACAGAGCTGTCCTCTCTGGTTCCGCCTACCTCACCCACCAGAGCAGGTCCATGAGCACAGTCCTCAGGCAGCACTTCCAGGACCTCAGTGGTCCTGAACAGAGACTTCTGAACAAACTGTATGAAGGGCTGATTGGAGGACAGCGGGCGTCTCTGGCTGAGTCCATCACTTTGGTGGAGACCCAGCACACAAGGAAAAAGGAGTTGGCACAAGTGCTGCTGCAGAGGGTGCTGGCCTACAGGAGGGAACAGGAGGGTCGAAATGGAGGGAAGCCGGTGGCCTTCAGAGTAGGTGTGTGGATTTGCTGGTTGTATGCCTTTGGAATTTGGAGGTTTAAGAACACAAAGAGAAATAAAATTACTGTCACTGAAGAGCAAGCTGTGAGGATAGGAAACATCTCTGCGCATTAGTTTTGTCATGTCAGGGTCAGAAATAACTAGTGATGTACGATATTATCTGTAGGATATCGGTGTCATCCGTCATTGGCCTAAAAAGTTAAATGTCAGTCACAGCTATATTAATATTCTGCCAATATTTACAGCTGATACATCGTCCATATATCCTATATATCAGCTGTAATATCAGCAAAATACACAAATGAACTGTAATGCTTTGCCTTATTATCACTACATGTGTACATTTGATATTCAAGAGTTTCATTGTTTTCAAGATGGAAATGTTTTTCTACTCTGTTCCTTACATGAATAAACCATAACAGTGAAAGCAACAAGTCAGTTTTGTAAAGTACAGATTTTGCGCTCTTGACAAATAATATCGGTATCTGCGATAATGAGTTCAGAAGCAAAGGCATATCCAATATTGGCAAAAATCCTATATCAATGATCCAAAAAGTACTTTTGTTAATTGCCTACCAGTGTGAATAGTGTTGTAAAATTATAACAGCCATAGATGTTTTAACAGTAAGTTTATTTTAAATGTTTAAGTTATTTTAAGTTGATACTGCTAAAAAAAACATCTGATATAACTTCTATAAAACAAAACCTCTTTTAAGACATAAACAGAGAAGGTACTGTTTATCTGAAGACCTTGATGAAAGCTTTGCTTTTAAAATAACTTAAATCAGAGTTGCCTTGTCATGCTGAGGCACACAGACTTTGACATATGGTTGAGGTGAAGCCCTACAAACAGTGAGTGCGCAGCTATAAGTCAGAACAGTCGGAGTTAAAAGATTACACTTGATTTACAGTTTCTCTGTCACAAATAGATGTTAATTTAATTTACTTGCCACCGTGGGCAAAAGGCAGAGAAGATTAACCAGATACTGAACTAGATTACATAACTTAGGCTGGTGGGAGGTACTAATTTCCAACCCTGTGTCACAATGACATGATTTTGAATTTTGACACAATATGAACAAAAATAACACAATGTTGGTACCTAATTGATAATACAACATCAGAAACAGAAATCAGAGACATCTAACATGGAAATATTGTGATAACAAACTGCAGGAAATATTGACTTTCTGAAGTAAGCACCGCATATGTTCAATGCACACAGTAAGAAAAGTTTGTCAAGAAGTTTGGACAGAGTCGTTCAATTTTTGATTAAAAGGACAGAGAATGCTTCAATTTAAGAAAAAAAAGTAAGAGCAATTTTACAACTATTTTTTACCTGTGGGACCTATAGTCTTCTGTGGTCTAAATTTTGACTTTTTAAATTTATGACCACAAAAAGTCTCTTTTTTTTTTTTTTTTTTTACCAGTGAGAGGTCTTCAATTTTAAATGGTACAGTTTTTATCTACGCTGTTTTAAACAGAAAAAACAGTAGCAGCAATGTGATGCTTGCACAGAGAGAGTGAATGTTTTTCTGTCCATGAACATCTCTCTCTCCCTCTCTTATGCCTTAAATTTTGATCTGTCCAAGATTTAAGGAATCCTGAGCAGTATTTATGTGTCGCAATCAACCATATACTCCACGGCTACTTTAATTAGCAATACAACTAGAAGTGCTCAGAGAGCATAAACCTACAGGCATTTCTGACAATCTTAGCCAAGTTCTTAGCAAAACTGTTTAAAACTGCGCTATCTTTTAGTGTTAACAAATCATTGTTCTAATTCTAATCATTTCCTCCCTGTGCCACAACCAACATTCCCAGAAAATGTAATCAAAATCTGTACAGAGCGTTTTGAGTTATTAATGAAATTGTAGAAAATGTCCTTATCTAGTAATATTAACAGATCTTTAACAAAATCCAGCATCTTTTTGTGTCTTTTGATCATCACCAAAATGTAATCACCAATGTAAAAACAAACAAATGGACAAACGCTAGCCAAAACGTAACCTCGGGGGTGGAGGGTAAAATGCTGTCCATTAAAACAGATCTGACAAAAATTCCACTACCAGGAAAACAGTATTATTTTCTTATGTTGACACTTTCAGCAAGAGATGTTTGAAGTAAATATTCACATCTTAATCTACAAATAGAATTCATGAAAACCTCTACAGCCTCAGCAGGTTGCTCAACAGTAAGGTGGTTTTGCTAAAGGGTTTTCATTATGAAAGATGTTTTTTCTTGCTGTTGTAACACTGAATTTAGCTAAATGCTGTGCTCAGGGTGGAAGTTTTCCAAGATCACACTCTATGAATTAGTACCGTTTAAATAAAGACTGAACATTAATTGATTGGTGTTTCACATCATAGTGCAACAGATTATTGTGCTGATGGACCTTTTTTCTTTTGAGAGTGTTTTTTAAGTGCTTTTTGACTCTAATTTTAACAATAAAATATTTTTTAGGGCTGTCGGGTCCTCCAGGAGCAGGAAAGTCCTCCTTCATCGAGGTGGTGGGGAAGATGTTGACAGGACGTGGACACAAAGTTGCAGTGCTTGCTGTTGATCCGTCTTCCTGCACAACAGGAGGTGACATCAGCTCATCATTATTCCACACTGATGAAAAGATTTGATGCACTTTATATAATGGGCAATGTCTTTATGTGGTGAATTATAACAAAACATGCACTCAGTTCTGGTGACTGTTATAGCTAAAAATGGACTCATCGCTCTTGTTGCAGGGTCCCTGATGGGTGATAAAACGCGTATGACTGAACTTTCCAGGGACATGAGTGCTTTTATCAGACCATCTCCTACCTCAGGAACACTTGGTGGAGTCACCAGAACAACCAACGAGGCCATTGTGCTCTGTGAGGGTGCAGGATATGATATTGTCCTCGTAGAGACTGTAGGTAAGATACAAAGATTGTCTAGATTTCATTTAGATTCTAGAGTTTGGCTAAGATGCTCATAGTTGTTCAGAGTGTGATTTGTATAATGTTGTGTGAGACTTAAATTTCAGTTTGATTTTTTTGTTTTGTCTATAAGATCTTACAGCTTATAATACACAATCTGACATCATTTCAGCATAATATTCTGACAGCACAGGTTGTCCTGAAAAAAGATGACTTTAACTCTATTTTGCTTGAATACAGAGGTTCAATATACGCTACTTCAATAAAAACCTAGGTAGACTAAAAATAGCAAAAATTAACCTGGAGTTGCAATGGCTAAGGAAAAACATACATTCATTTTGATATTTAGTGAACAAACAACTCTACCCACAATCTAGGAGTGTCCCTGCAATCTCTTTGATTGATAAAGTCCACTGTTACCTGTGTGCCCCTGCAGCCGGCTGCCTTTACTGAATTTAATGGTCTTTTTGGACCACAAGAATTAAATGAGGGTATATATGAAACTAATGAAGATACAAGTTCAAATCACCTGCGGCTTCTTTGGTATTATGTGACTCCCCTTTTCACTGTCTTTTCCAAACCAAGGCCGAAATTCAAAAAGTATATCATAAAAAGTTAAATCTCACAACATTAATGAGGTTCGCTCCTGTCAGAACACGGCCTTCACTGAAGAAAATAAATCAGAAATCATCAAAGTTATGTTGTAGTGTTTAGGAAAACTTCCCAAAAAGTGAGAATAAAGAAGATAGTCTTTGCAATAATTTGTTGTATTTTCAAGTCCTCACGGTTTTTATGCTTTGTGCTGCAGACACCTTTCAGTAAAGTGTTAAGGTTTGCTTGCTGGTCATATTCATCAGACTCCGTCTTTGCACCTCAGAGGCTCAAATTTATTCACTGTGATGAATCTGAAGTTCCTGGGAGCTCATGATTATTCAAAGAGCTTCTGAGCATGGCCTGACCAAGCCCTGTTAATTTATTAATGTATTTTGACACATGCTTACTTTCTTGTCCCTTGTTTTTACTGCCTGGAGTTATAAATTCAAATGATTTTGCTGTTACGTTGCAGAGTTTTATCTCTTATGTAAGTTGAAGAGTTATCATCATATTTCATCATGTTATATGTCATATGATGACAGTTGTATCTGTTTTATGTATGCAGGTGTGGGCCAGTCAGAGTTTGCAGTGGCTGACATGGTCGACATGTTTGTGCTGTTGATTCCACCAGCAGGGGGCGATGAGCTTCAGGTCAGTGAAAAACATCACTGGCAGGGATACTCTCAGTTTGGTGTCCTCCATGAAAAGCTGTGCAGAACAGGTTGTACATGTACATGGTATGATAATATTCCAGCATAATCAATGTGGATGTAAAGCTGTTTTTAAAATGGTATAAATACATTTTTTTAAGGCTGATAATCATCAGAGTGGCTTGTGTGAATACTGGAGCTTATATCTTGTGAAGTCAAAATCTCTTATAGCTTACATATTACAAAGTTTACATAACATTTTCCACTTTAATCATTTTTGGGATGAAGGTTTTTATGAATTGATTTTATTTGTCTGTTTTAGTCTCTTAAGAATTTTTTTTTTTTACTTGATCTTCTATAATAACAGCCTTGATTGTATAAAGTCTAAATATCTTTTAGGTAACATAGCTCAGCCTTTATCCTAGCACGCTGAAATGCAGAATCAAGCAGCTGCTGAAACATGTTTAAAGTATTTGTACAACAATATGAAAGTATTTGTGAATGTCTTTCTCACTGATAGATTGTGACTATGACTGGCCTTTTTTTTAAGAAAGAAGGTTTGAAAATTGACCCTTAGCTCTTTTGGGTATTGAGTTCTCCCTTTTCATCCATCTTTTGATAGTTATGTGGAAGCTTTTAAAAAAGATTATCAACTAATTAATTGGCATTTTTTTCATTTATGGGCTGTATACAGTGTTTAGGAAAGGTGAAACATGCTTCATAAGTGAGAAACAGAAAGATTTGTATATAAACACCTTAACCATGGTTACTGATGAAAATTATTCTCCTGTTTTTACACTTCCATTGCTGTGCTAACGCTATCCTCGCTTTTTTACCTGCACCAAGGAGGTTAGGTTTTTGTTGGCTTTTGTTAGTTTGTTAACAGGATAGCTCAAACAGTTTTGAACAGATTTTGATGGGATTTTCAGGGATGGCACAAAGAAAAAGTGATTCGATTCTGGTGGTGATCTGGATTTTGATGTGGATCCAGGAATTTTTCAAAGGGTTTGCTAGCATTGCAAGTTAGGGCATTTTTCAACATTTTGCTCAATAACTCACCTGACAGTGCTGGAAATTAGTTTTCAGAGGTTTGTGCTCTCCTCTTGTTCATTTATAAATGTTGACTGGTGATAATACAAAATATGACAAATAACAGGCTTCATCCAACAGATATACTATGGCGAGTTAAGCAAATTGACCTGTTGGTTTCATAGGGGAGACCCCTATACCCCCCTGGCTGGTTTATTTTTCTCACTGGCTGAATGTGTCTTATGTCAGTGGGGAACTGTGCTGTTTATAGGATTCATTTTCCTTAAAGAAACAACAGAAAAATAGACAGTTTTAAGTCAAATCCTCTATTTTATCTTTAAAATCAAGTTGTGTCCTCTATGATTTTTGCAAAGAGAGTTAGCGATTGTCTCCTTTATACTGATATTAGATATTTTTGTAGATTAAATAATGTGTACAGTTTCCTCAGCTAAAACTGAGTGAAAATATCCAACAGAAACTGACATGCTCCCCTTGTCAAAAGTTGACATCAGCAAAAAAATAAGGCTGAGCAATTTCCTGAGATTTTGAGTTATATCAATATGTTTTCAACCAGGTAAAGGGTAAAACTGTTGTTCAAGTAGGGATATGTGATCCTATCTAATCAATATCAGATAATATTTGCAGATAATTGCCTGAAAAAGTAACACATTGCTTACTGCAGGGGTATTGAGGCCATGCCCCCTACCTACACTGTGCATTCCTCCATCACATGCACAGATGATTCTTGAACCCTGGACTATCGAGGCCACATTTTTGAGCCCCTGGACTAAATAAAGTGAAGCTGATATTGATTGTTTAATAAAACAATCAAAACTTGATATGGTGATAATTACCAACAAATCTGTCAAAGCTGAACTTTTATATATTTTTGACATAATTCAATTAAATTACCCCCAATTTCCAGTTAATTCTCATAAATTCTCAAAGGAAGTTTCCAGTTCGGATTTTTTCCGAAATTCCCCAGCTTACCTTGGATGTTATGGGGTAATAAATCATCATGCTATCATGCTATCTAGTGTGCTTCGTGTTCTGCTAGAGACACCAGCAAGTTTTAAAAACTCCTCCTCTTCGTGCACTTAGTCTGTTTACATGTGTATCGTAAGGTGTGTCAAACACTCAATGTGCTCACATTTGACTTTGCATGTTAAACAATCACTTGTTATGTAGATAGCTTAGCTTACTAGCTTCCTTTCTATAATGCAGAGTGAGTCTCACAGTCGTAGCGACACTGGCTGTGATGTAATGACCTGAGGCTAGCCTGGCTTTTTGGTGTTTGTTGGTCGCTTTCAGAATACTGCCATGTAAACACGAAACTAACCAAAGAAAAATGCAAATTTGTAGCATTTATTTTCAACTTAATGGCAACAAAGCACCCCAGCTTTGACTTTGCTTTTGATATTTCTTTAAAAAAACAACAAAACTTCAAGTTATTTATATGTGGTTGTATCGTCCCAGGGAGAATTCAGTTATGTGCTGCAGCATAAAATGTTGAGTTTTGTGAAGTAAAACTGGCAGCCAACCACACACTCTCCATCCGTCCATCAGTCTCCGCCCACAGATCTCTCAGCAGATTAGCAGTCTAGACATCAGATTTATTTACAGCATTTTGAGAAGTCTGTGACCCCCCTCTTTAATGCCAAAACCTCTTTCCAGGGCATCAAGAGGGGCATCATCGAGAGGGCTGACTTGGTGGTGGTGACGAAGTCAGATGGAGACCTGGTGGTCCCAGCCAGGAGGATCCAGGCTGAATACACCAGCGCACTCAAGCTGCTCAGGAGACAGTCCAAGTCCTGGAACCCTAAGGTGGGTGTGTGTGTGTGTTTGTGAAGGAGATTGTGAGTGTGTGGATATTGTAGAGTCAGTGAGCCAACAACACAACGCTCAAAATAATAAACAGATTAATTGACAAGTGTTAAACAACTGACCTACTGGGCAGCTGCAGCAGAAATCATACTGCTGCGTCGACCCAACAAGCCGTCCCACAGAGAGGTCAGCTGACCCAGACAGAGGGGAGGTGGTGATGATGATGGCGATGATGTCATAGCTTCATGGTTTGAGTGCTGCAGTGTCTCGGTCCTCTCTGCATGTCTCAGCTCACCCGCCTGCATGCCTGATCTTGTCCCTTTGTTTTCCCAGCCCAATGCAGCATCTGCCCACTGGGCATGCTGCCAGGACACACCCCCAACCCCCTACTCATCCAATCCCCCACCCTCCGATCCCCATTCCCTGCTCCTGCTGCTCTGAATATTCAGCTGCTGTGTCATGCATTTCTCTGATAAGAAGCCTGCACACTCGGCATAAAAGCTGAAAGGCCCATTTTCCTTTTTCTCCTCCTGAATGTATTTTTACCTTCTTACCTTTATGCCCGTCTGTTTGATCTGCAGCACAGAAATATGAGATTTGTTTTATCCACAGTTAATAGTAGTATCAAAACTAACAAAATGAAAAACAAATATCATAATAAAGATATAAAATGCTGTAGCTAAAACAAAATGAGAATTTAGTCAAAACAGCAAACAATTGAAGCTGCATTATGTTTTAAAAAAGAACAAAAAAGTAGATGTGCAAACAGATTTTTTTAGACACATCTTACTCCAGTTTCTGATGTTTTTGCCTCTTACAAAAGTTAACATTTTTGTCAATTTATAGGGATGCACGATATTGGATTTTTGCCGATACCCCGAAATTTTTTGACTCATTGTCACCGATACTGATATTTCTGGCAAGGAGCACAAGCTCTATACTTAAGAAAATGAACGCGTTTCTTTCAGTGTTACAGTACATATTTGCCATGAACAGATGTAAAACAAGAAAAACAGCATTTAACTCTTGCAAAAATGAAACCCTTGATTTTTAAATGTACCCATGCAGTGATGAGAGGGTTTATCAATATTGTACATTTTTGCAATTTGCCAATATTCCAGCTGATATATGGCCGATATGTGTGGTCGATATATCAGCTGTAAATATCTGCAAAAATTTCAATATTGGCCAATACCAATACTTAACTTTTTAGGCTGATATCGGCCGATAGCAAACCAATAATATCATGCATCCCTATCAATTTAACTTTTTATACTTGATTTTATAGCATACTTTTGAAGAAACTGCTTGAGACCTGTCTTTTAACCATTCACGGTACTAAATAATGCTGCTCAATTGTAGCAAAAATGAAAACCATAGTTATCATAGTGATATTGATGTTCTGATTATTAACTAAACATGATGAACTCCTTATTTCATTACACATGCATATTCGGCTAGCTTCAACGCTACTAACAAATTAACATTCTTTACACTTTGAAAACCATGAAATAAAGAAATATTAATAAGTGAAGGAAACATTAAATTTAGAATAAATATTGTAAATATATGTAACAAAAAATTATGCTAAAATTGAATTAGTGCAACAAGGGGCACTGACGATTCCTACGCCTAATATATGTATCTATGGCCTGTCTACATTCCTCCCTCTGTCTTCCAAAAAGGATATGTGCGTGTGTGTATTTTATGTATGTACATATGCATAAATGTGTACCAATGAAATGAAGAGTTTGTCTTCAGCCTGTTCTATTGTAAGTTGTCTTGAGATAACACTTGTTATTAATTGGCACTATACAAATAAAGATTGATTGATTAATAGATACACAGTTTGTGTCCTCTGTTCCTGTAAAGAAAATAACTGGGTAATATGAAATACCTTTAATCTCACAAAGTTTGATTTCCTGTTTTACATCAGATTCAAATCAAGCTCACAAAGAATGATAAACTCAATGATGTAATTAGAGGACTCATAATTATCTGTTCAGCACAGGCCTCCAGTATTTTTTTCAGACCTTCATATTACACTTTTCCAATTGCCAGCTGATGTCAAATTATCTCCAAATGATGCTTGTAATTTCATTGCAGTTTAGGTATTGTTTATAGAAATTGTTATGGGGTTTATTTTCTATAAACACTTCAGTCTTATGTTGTCCACCTCCTCCTCTAAACTCCCGTTTTACATTTTTATTCACAAGTGTGTGATGAAGTGATAAAAACAGACTGTTAACTTTTATACAAGCTGTTTCACGGGTCCTTAATGTGGAAGTGTGTGGATGAATGGTCTTTTGTTTTCCTAAATCTGAACCTCTTTCACTCTCCTGACTGCTCTGGATGTGAATGTTACCCCAAGTTTCATCATTTGTCTCTGATTCTGCAGCAAGCTTGAACAAGAGACACACAGTCAGTCTTACTAAACACATAAGTGACATTTATCCCCAGGTGTGCCGGTGTGAACAAGGTGTTATGTGGGGACAAAAAAATCAGTTTACAAGGTGACATGACAGCCTCCCACAGGATTTAATGCTTTCCAGAGTAAAGTTTTCATTTAAAGAACAGAGAAAAACAGCCTGTCATCAGATTTTAATGTGTTAAACTAGTAAAACAGAATACTGTTTAAGTTTTAATGCACTTGCATAATAAGATCTTTTTTAAAAGCCTGCTGTTTTTGGACATTTTTTGTAGTTTCCAGAATATCTGAATCACATAGAAGCCCTATTCACACTGCTTTTTCAAGCCGTGATGTTTATGCCCCTGTGACGCTTTGCCTCCACTCTGAATGTCACGAAGACAGAATTGACCCTTTGGCTGTTTCTCACTATGTGTACTTCAGCGTACTTTTGGAGTTGCGGACTCATGATACGTCATCAATCACAGCCGAAGTTCTGTTCCAATTCAAAGTCCACATTGAAACAAGTTTGGTTCACGTACCCGGATGTGGACTCGCCCCGCCCCTTTTACCAAGTCTGCTACCGAACTTAACTAGAGCGAACTTTTCACAGCTACAATCCCACAATGCAATTTGTACCATTCAGGGGGAAGCTTCAACATGACAGAGGAGAAGTCGCACAATTGTGAGTAACCATTGTTGCTGCGTAAAATTATGAATAAGATAGTTATTTAGAGTGATAGAGTTGTGTTTGAAACCTGAACGTTGATAAATTCTAAATGGATGATGTGAGTGATTACCGGCAGACAACGGGATGTGATGTGTAGGTACATGATAGGGGACGCTAGCAGAGCTGTGGACGCTAGCAAAGTTGTGGTAAGACCATTCTGAGGACTCCGTACCTCTGAAGTGGGATCTTATCTTCTTCTTGTTGCCAAGTCCAAACTTCCAGAGTTCACAGGTTCGAACTGAGAAAAACACCCTTTCTCAAGCTCCACCCTTTCCTGGAAGTGATCCTCTATTAAGCCCCGCCCTTCTTAGTTACTGTTACTAGGTCCCATTTGAAACAATAGAAAATGACTCACTTTTCAACAAGCTTTTAGTCAGATTAAAATGTAATTCGTTTTCAATCTTTGCCTTACAGCAGTCTGTAAAAAGAAAAAATTAAATCTTTATGAATCTTTCAAATAAATTAAAAATATAACTGAATTAATTTAGACTTTGCCTACATAGAAAGTGTTTGACTCTGTAACCCAACACCTGCTGCTTTGATTTCTTTATCAGGGATTTTCTGATTCTGATTGGCTGGTCAGTTAACCAATCAGATAGCCAACAGAGGGTCAGTAGGGGGGAACAAGTTGATCCCCTCTTTGCTCTGTCTCCAGAGGTGCATCAGAGGCAAAGGAATAAAAGAGAGGACCACTGCAAACCTTTTAGGCCAGAAAGCCAGAAAAGATGTGCCATGGTGCATGATGTTTGATGACATGTTACTAATAAGACTGATACAGGAAAAATTAGAAATGAGGCGAGCAACATCATCTTGTTAATTTTGGGCAGAGCTGCAGCGAGCCCAAACAAGAGGTCCAACTGGTGAGAATTTTGCTTGAGTCTGCAGAATCTGCTCCATGTTAAGACACACTACCGGTAGCTCGTCCACCTTCCTTTCATTGATAGCATTTCCCACCGCTGTTGTTGTGTGCATCCCTCCTTTAATGCTTAAGCTTCCTTAGTGAACATCCCACAGGTACCAATCCACTTTGGTTCTGCAGTGCTGTAACCACTGTGAATTGAGTGACTGAGGACACCATTGTTACGCCGGGGCAGGACAAATAAGAATCTCTCAATGAGCAATGGCTTTGGTAACTTGACACACCAGATGGCCCATTCAGCATACTTCACTAGTCCATCTGGGAAAGAGCCCATAGAAAGTGTTTGGGGATGAGCAGACCCTTTCAAAGCATATACAGCGGGTGATTGGACGATAATTCTGCCAATCAGGTTCATAAGGGGGCAATCAGATAATTTAGTGGGCAGGTGCTGCTGCACTACAGATTGAGCCACTTCATGAAACAAACTCTCATCAAAACATGTCAAAAGTGGAACGAAAATATCCTTACTATAGAGAAGTTTATTGTGTTATTTGTTTTTCATTTTGTGGTCAAGATCTGATAAAACTGTTACTGAAGCTGTTGGCATCTATGCTAATCTCTGTACGTGTAGTCACTGCTATCATCTCACTCACAGCTCTCATCTCTACCTGCAAAGGACTCTGATTGGGCTGCTTTGGGCTCCTCACAATCGTAGATTGGAGCAGAGTTATGACGGCAGAACATGAGCATAGTACATTTGTGCAAATGTAGTGTGAAAAGGGCTGCAGAATGTTTTTTACACTATTCCCTGATTTATACTTTATTGTCAAAATGTATGCTGTAGCTTCAACTCTAATGTTTGGAATTTTATTTTCTAATTTAAAGCAATACATTATAGGTCTGTGAGCCTTTTTGGGTTATTTGAAATAAAAAACTGAAAATATGGCAACTAGTTTGCAACAGGTCCCTGGGCTATTATCTAATCAACAAAATTGTTTTGATGTTTCTCAGTTATTTGGATCTCAAGACAATTACATTATAAATAAATCATGAATGCCTGAGTTAAGACTTTTTTTTTTTTTGGTCATGTATTTCATAACATAAATAAGTTGATTTAATACAAAATGTGTTAGTCTGAAAGGAAGACACTGAAGCTCGTGGCTTTTCTTTTGCCTCTCCTGTACAAACCAAGAAATAACCCAGAAAATCAGGAACACAAAAGTCAGCACATTATACTTCAAATTACAACTACCATCCGTCATACAGTTTCTTTAATTTTCTTCTTGTTATAATAATTTGACATTTTAAGTTTTTTTGAACCCCAGCATAAGTTACACCGCTTGATCTCATCATTTAGTCTGTTTCACACCCTAAAACTGAAAACTGAAACCAAATATGTAACATTTGTTCTCAATTTGCATTTTTCACACATAAGCAAACCTTTTAAACTATAATGCCCCTCTCTTAGTTTTAAAAATGTCTGAATATATACAAGCAGGATTATTATTAACCACCTGAAAAATTATTATTTTGTTGAAGAGAAAACGTGTTATTAGATAGTGTATGATTCCATTCATTATTTTGAATATGAGACAGGGATGTGTCTTTAAAAGTCCTATAAGGAACAGAGTAAGGAAAGCAGTTCAACGTTTGTCTTAAAGAAAAAAAAACAGCTGGATGACCTCCCACCTCATTCATGTAAATAAAAATGTCTGCACTCTGCTCCATCCCTAAACTTTCCCCTCAGGTTGTACGTGCCTCCTCACACTCCTTTGAGGGCATCCCAGAGGTCTGGGCCAAGATGGAGTCATACAGGGACGCCATGTTGGCCAGCTTTGAGCTGCAGGGTCGACGCAGAGCCCAGCAGAAGGTTTGGATGTGGAGTCTGATCCAGGAGAACGTCCTCCAACATTTCCAGAATCATCCCAGTGTCAGAGACACTCTGCCCCACCTCGAGGAGCGGGTCACCAAAGGGGCTATATCCCCAGGGCTGGCTGCTGACCTGCTCCTGAAGGCCTTCTCATCATCATCATCCTAGTAGTTATACTCATTATAGCGATCAGTGGGACTTATCTGTGAAGAAGGATGGGAACACCCTGGATGATTTGGTCCTCACAGAGCAAAGGAGAGCCAGGACAGAGGCAGAGTGTGTGGGCTTTACGTTACTTCTGACAACAGCACAATGGATATTTAAAAAAAGGTCCAATATTGGATAATTTCGAGTTTTTGATTTGCAAAAAAAACTGTAAGCAAATCTGTATAATTTCCAAAAGTACATGGGTACGATTTTAATAAAACAATCGTTTTCCAGCGGAGTTTGTGGCCCACAATCTGTGACTCTGCAACACAAATGAAATAACAAAAGGAAGCACCTTTACAAATCTTTAATGAGCTCACAGTCTGAAAAAAGCAGGGCTGTTTACTCTTCCATTTGGTGAAAAATGGTTTAATTTGGGCTTTTAAATGTGTTTCATCATGATGCTGTTCTTGTTCCTTTCTCCCAAAATTTGAAGTGACAGGGACAAATCCTGAGGAAAATGCTGTCGTCATTGACATTACACTATACGCATAAAAAACTCATTACAAAACAGTAATCTGAGTACTCTAGTGAATGACTTTGTAACACATTACCTCCAACACTGTTTCAAAACAAAGCACTGTCATGACCTTCTTGATACATCTGAGTTTGCACAACATTCATCACCTTACCAATCTTTTTTTTAATGCCATAGAGAATGACAAAAGCTGCGGTGCAAGCGATCAGTTAAAGACTGTTTTTATTGTTTGATTTATATTTGCATTAAAAGAATGTTAAAATTGTTTATAAAAGAATCCAGCTAAAATATTTCTAAGAAAATGATTAAATGGTTAAATGTTTTGTGTATTTGGTTAAGCCACACCAACACACATTTTCTAAAAAACAACTTAACAATTGCTTTGATCATTTTTTGTGTATGAGTGGAAAATCTTATTAAATGAATGATGTGAATCTAAAAAATGTAAATGAATGACATCAGTTGTCCATGTGCTTCTTTCACCTCGTGTTTGCTCATGATATGAAAAATGAAGACGAGATTTATGTAACCTCTTCGGTTATTAGTTGTGAGGTTTTTCTACTGTAATGAAATTTTTCTTCCACACTCAGGAGCCATAAATGTCAGCGTTAGATATCCCCTGAAAGAGTCAGCTGTGCTGTTGCTTCATATTCAGGTAGAGCACACTTTAATATTTTCTGAATTATCTCATAATGTACTCTGCTCCTGGACACCACCGGAGAACTAAAGACAAAGTGAAGCATTACTCATAACAGCACTGCTCTATTAAATTCAACAGATACGCTGCTTTATTCAGGGTGAGCTGGGCACCAGTTGTGGTGCTGAAGGGGTTTAACTTTAGCCAGGATCACAAAATCCTTCAAATATCGGTGCTAATTTGGGCTGCTTTTAGATTTTTTTATTCATCATTTGGAATTACCCCATTTAATTAATTTGATTTTGTCTATTTTTTTAATTGGTCCATTATTTTGTTGATAAACCTTTCTAGACAGACAGGCTTCAAAATGCCAATGAAACACAGAATGAAAAAAATTGTCCAGTAATACAAACTTAATGATCAAACTTTAAAAAAGAAAGTCCTCACAAAAAAAGATTATATTCATTAATTTAATTTTTATTATGATGTTTCAAAGCAGTGTTTCACAAATGCTTGAAGGGGCTGGAACCTATCCCAGCAGACACTGGGTGAGAAGTGGGGTTCACCGTGGACTGGTAACAAGTAGGGCTGCAAAATTCTGGGAATTTTCAACGTTGGAAGTTTTCCATGCTAATAAAAGGGAATATACCTGGAATTTAGAAAATTAAAGTTTGCTTTTAACAGGGATTATATATGTTTTTGGAGAAAATATATTTAAGCATCATCTTGACTAAAACAACCAAATTTTATGAAAGTACACTTGAAAATATCTATGCTATTCCTCAATCACATGCACGTAGCACACTGTTTACTGCAGAGGTATTGAGGCCATACCCCCTACAAGCACTGTGCCTTCCTCTTGAACTCTGGACTACTGAGGCCACATCGAAGTTTCTGGAAATTTCCTGGACATTTTGCAACCCTAGTCATCAGGCAATCTCAGGACGGACACACCAAGACAGCCAAACTTAACACCTTTAGGCAACTTAGAAACACAAATTAACCTGTAAGCCCAGTAAGGATTCCTTGATTGTTGATAGATGAACTGCTGATGTGATCATATATAGAGTCTCTTAAGTATTTTATAAATCTTTAAAAAAAAAAGATCAAATACTGAAAATGTTACTGTCACAGGACAAATATTTTGAACAGGACTGAGGAATTAAATTCACCTTTTTATACCCAAATTTCAGGGGACTCACTGGGCTTCACTGAGAAGATAGAAATTAATCAAGCACAACATTCAACCACTTAACTATTTTTTTCTGTTCAGGACTAGTAAATTATAACTATAATTTTGACATCTTAATCAAGAAATAGTTACGTGCTTCACTATTTTGTCTTTTTTCTTGTAAAGCAGTAAATTTGGAAATTCATGGATAACAATAATAACTAAATTTTAGCATTATATCATTTGGGTTAAAGAGCCTCTATATACTGGTGTTTTAACCATTACAGAAAGATAAAAACATGATTTTGGTAATAACCAATGCTGTTCATTTAGGGCAGCTGTGGCACAAACCTTACACTGGGTGGTGGTCTTATGAATTTTTAAGCACTGAATATATATATTATCACTTGTTTCCATACTGAGATAAACAGCTAAACGGTAAAAATTAAATTCCATATTTTAGTGGGAAGAATGGAGCTTTTTTATTTCATACAACAGTTACTATCAAAAATAAGACCTGAAGATGGACCTCTGACAAGGCTAGACTGACAAAGCATGGGCGAAAACGCCACCTGTCTGCATCCTCTGTAACTGATTTTTGGCAAATCAGGTCTTGTTTGAGTTTTCTGAGTTCTTTCCTGGCTCATGCTTAAACCGTTGACTGACTTTCCTGGCATTTGGGCCAGAAGTTTTCCTTGAATCCAGCTAAAAAAAATCACAAACAAATGTCATCCACAACTGAATTTTCCTGGCACAGTTAATAAGTATCAAAGTGAGACAGAGAAAATCAAGTGATGATGATAATAATAATAATAAACAGTAGATATTAAACTGTTTAGTCTGGTTGAAAGACTCGGTACTAGCATTTTTTTCACAGAGCACCTAAAACTTGCATCTGAAAAATGGGGCCCTCCATGACCAAAAAGAGAGAAAAAGGTTTACTTTTTTAAAATCAGTTTTTTTTTAAAGTTGATTTCATTGGAACACACAATCAAGCCGACTGATAAAGTAGCTTGTGTTTTCTCTCAAGTCTTTTGTACAAGTTAAATAACATACTACATTATAATGACTATAGTCAGCTGACAGGTTTTAGCCATGAAATGTTGCCCACATGTACTCGAGCTTGTACATAAAGTCA
The DNA here is from genome assembly GCA_037902135.1 of Cetoscarus ocellatus. Lineage (NCBI taxonomy): Eukaryota > Metazoa > Chordata > Actinopteri > Labriformes > Labridae > Cetoscarus > Cetoscarus ocellatus. The sequence continues at coordinate 411,163 of JBAMNC010000875.1, forward strand.
CAAGTAGACTTTAGAGGGAGACCAAACAGCATAACCCAATCACTGACATACCTGTTCACTCCTACTAGAATTTTTTTTCAAAGATCATATCATGATTTTTGAGTATTAAATGCCCTTTAGAGATGGAGAGAGAGAAGTGAATGGAGGGGGATCAGAGGTACTTGGTATATGAAACCTTGCGTGTTGTTGGACATTAGCGGTTGTGAACATACTCTATCAGCCCTGAGTTTAAACCAAACACAGGCTCTTTAAGATGTGACTGTAGCTTTGAAAGTAGCCTGCTATGCCGTGGAAGTTTTTCCAGCTCTTGAATTATCCGATCCTGTATCCAACCACTGCAAAACTGCTCCTGATCTTCTATTTATATATATCACATTTTTGCTTATGCAAAGTGTTAACGTTCAGGTTAATCACAGGTATTTGACGATTCCTGATTTGTGAGTGGTAGTTTAACATAGTCAGAGTCCTTAGCCACGTTTTTCATGGATTTTTATCATTAAGAAGCCTGTGCCTGTGTGTCACTATTTATTTTGCACCAAAATTCACTTTTCCAGATGTTGTCCTTTTTTCATTCCTTTCTTGTTTCTAAATTTCACCACCTTCCCAACATTTATTTGCCATTAAACCTTTTGTCTTTCTTTCAGTACAGTCGAAAAGTGCAAAGTAACTTTAGTAAACACATTCACCAGGATCAGATTGACATTGCTTGGCGCCCCTGGGCAACTGCTTTCAAGTCCTCATTTGTAAATGCCCAAAAACCCACCACTGCATACTGTCCCAAACACAGAATTGGCAGCAAAGAACAGCAGTTTACAGGCCAGTCAGTGCTATGATATTTAAGAGTCATCAAATGGGTAAGTACTGGGCATAGATGGCATAAATTAAGTGTTTAGTGGGCACAAATTAGCATAAAGATGGAGCAAACCCTCATTTTGAAGTCTGAGCTGTGCCCTCTTTAGCCCAGTGGTGACCCCATGTCATAGCACATTTGTAGTGTTTTAGATCATTTTGTTGTGGCAAGCTGGCATAGCAGGTTGGTGCAGGTGCCTTACAGCAAGAAGGTTTCTGGTTTAACTCTTAATGTGTTGATCAGTGCCTTTTATGTTCCTCCCATTTCTGCATGGGTTTCCTCCCATAGATGAAAATCATGCTCAACAGTTTGACTGGTGACATTAAATTGCCCCTTGGTGTGAGCGTGAGTGAATAGTTGTCTGTCTCTCAATGTCGGCCCTGTGATCGGCCAGGGACCGCTTCAGGGTGTACCGAGCCTCTCGCTTAATGTCACCTGGAATTGGGCCAAGTGGTAGAGATAATTGATGGATGGAGACCATATTTTCAGGTCTTGATTGAATGGCTGCTTTGTATTTTTTCACAAAACATACAGAAACAAATAAAAATGCCTTTATGACAGATATGAGTAAAATTGCTTGAAGTTTCCCCAGTGCTGGTAGGGGGCACCAAACTATACTCTAACCGAGGGCGCCAGTATAGCAAGAGCCAGCCTTGGTCATCTAGTTAAGAATAAGTGCTGGCTTTCTGAATTTATGTCAGCACTGTTAAATACACCTGTCCCTCACATGAGGAACTCAGGGACATAATTCACTATGAAAACACATCAGGATGATGGATGAAAAACTACAAAAACAATAGCAAGACAAACTTGATTGTAGTGAACTGATTTTCGTGAGTTGGGTACAATAACGCAAATAGCCTGTTCAGATTTTGATGTGTTCAAATACACTGTCTGTCAACATCATCTGAGATAAAGTGGCTGAAATCGTCCCATTTCTCTTTAATCAAGTCATTCTTTCAGTTCAGTTTGCCAAGCATCTTTTCACACGCAGTTATTACCATCATTTCCTCCTTCCACATTTTGAGTGATAGGGTTTTTGATTCCTTCCAACATCGTAGAATTACACGGGTACAAGTTGTCAAGCTAGTAGTTGATACTCTAAATGAGTATTGCTTAAATTTGGGACAACACCTTTGTCCCCAAGGAGACACAGGTGTTGGGATCTAGGTCGTTCACAATCTAACCAGTCCTCCACAAGTTTCAGAACATTGTTCTATAGTGAGGGGACAATTTGGCATTCCCATACATCATGAATGTATGTGCCACATTTTGTTTTACATTTCCAACAAAGAGTATTTTGGATTAAACCCATATTATGCCGTTTACCTGGACTGCAATAGCTATTAAGTATTTTATATTGAATACATTTTCCTTTGGCTTCTCTTATATATTTAACATTGTCGGAAAGAATCTAAAACTTCTGCCCTATAAAAATAATTATACTTAAACTAGCAGTCGGGTGTACCAGACCTCAGCATTAAATTGGTATGACACAATAAATAAGCGTTCAAATTGATATCTGTTCCCCACACATTGTTTTGCCAGTGACCAGTGTTTTTAAAAAAAAAAAAAAAAAAAAAAAAAAAAGGACCAATAATTGCTTCCACTGATGTTGAACCAATGTCGATGTACATCCCTAATTTTAGGTCATATCTACAGTAACCAGATGTCACACAAGCACATTTATATAAACATAAATGTGTGTAAATAAAATATAAAGTAGAAAACAAAACTGTTTATGTTTAATAAAAATACTCCTTGGATAAAATTAAATAAATGTATTAATAAACATTCAATCTATGACCTTTTGGTCAATATGTATATTCCTGTCAGTAGTTTTTTCTGCAGACAATATCTTAACTACACATCAACCACACATCAGGCCTGGTGGATATTTTTTAAATCAACATACATTTTATTGATGTAAACAATATTGACTCGTCCAATATCTCTTTCAAATGTAGAAATTGGATTGGATTGTCTTTCTACCTTTAGCCACTAGAGGTCTCCCAACTTCCACCCTGCCCAGGATTCATTATCCTAATGACTGGGCCCTCGGTGCCGGTGCCAGCCACCCTCCTCTTCATAACGCCCCCGCCTCCTGCCCTCCATCCATTCTTCATTGAGGTTGCCTAGGGTGCCAGGTCACTGGGAGGTGAGGACATCAGCAGCTGCCACTCTCCTGGAGCACAGGCTGTACTGTAGTCCTCGCCCACAGAGCCAAACCCTCTACATCTCGACTTAATCCTCACTGAAAAACGTAAGGTATTGGTACTAAAACACAAGAATGCCAAGAGTGTGAGTGTACAGCTCTAAACCTTAACCTTCACTTTAAAAAATGATGTGTCTTTCAAGGGAGAAGAATGAGGTGAATTCAATCCTACTCCATTCTTTTCTGTGCTGGTTTGTGCTCATGGAAATACAGATCCCAAACTCCCCCAACCGCTGGACGTGCTCCCAGGTCGCTGCTCGTTTGCTCCTGCCTGCATAAGAGAGGAAGAATGCCCCTTGAATGCAGATGGATTCATTAGGTCTGAGTAACACCCTTCTCCTCCATCATGCTGACACAAACACATACACACTGTAACTGCTCTGGCTTTGCAGAAGGGAACAGTGAGTCCTGCAGCTCTGGACACACTCCACACACACACATACACACACATGCATGCATATACATACACACTTAACCGTCTCCAGTGTAAACAACGCCATGCGGTTCCACTAAGGAAGATTAACTCAAATACTGCCGGATCGTGTTCAGCCATTTTAGCCCAAACACCACGGTCCACATGTGTTTAGCATTTTCTCTGAATGTAAGCAGAGGACAGAGACAGGCTCTTTGATGAGGCTTTCTCATGTTTAATGAAGGGGCTTACGTTGACAGCCTTTCTTTGTGTCAGCAGTCTGAAGACAGAGCGCCTTCCTGGCTCAGGACGAAACAAAACAAAAAAAAAAGAAAAAGATGATGCCCTCATACTGTTGCAATTGTGGTTCCAAAAACTCAACTTTTCCCCCTCCGAAACCTCAAAGTCTGGAAGGAGAGATGAACAATGAGGCCTCTACGAATGTCAGTAAACAAGGCGAACATGGTCAGACGTCTTTGTTTCTCCTCTCGTTGGATGTTCCAGTGTTGTACTTTGGTTGTTTTCTGGTCGGATCAGAGGGAAATGTCACACTGGCCCCCCTACCAGGCTGATTTGGGATCCATGTGTGTGTTTGTGTGAGACAGTTGGTCATGGGATGCTGAGCCACAAAGCCTCGCCCCGTGCCTGCCATGTTTGCTCTGCTCCTCACACACAAACACACATGCCACATACACACAAAATCCCTCCTCTTAAGAACGCCTGTCAGGATCTCCTTCACATCTTCTTCATACATACAAGCACATCCATCCTCTGTCACACACTAGGGATGGGTCATGAATAGAGTTTTTAAGATATATTCATAAGCTGATCCAGAATGTTCCAATTTATAGGGCTCAAAGGAAATTGGCTACTGCGAGATAACAAATACAGCTGTGGAAATACAACTTACACAGAGGTGTACCTGAGGCCTAACTGATTGAGTAGAGTGTCAAAAGATTTAATGTCTATTCAATAGTTACGGAGCTAGATCTGGGAAAAACACTGCCATTTCAGAAATATTGTTTTCTGTGAATAACTTTTGAGCTACTGTATTAATGACATTGATGCGATTCCAAATGCTAAGAATTGGTTTTCGTGGTCAAAGAATCCAATTGTGATATCAAAACAAGCATAGGAATATTGATGTTAGGTATAATGACATTAATTAAGAGGGGGATGAGCTACCTGGTTTGCAAAGCAGTCTGTAAACACAACACATGACAGGTCACAGAATAGAAATAAACATAACAAAAGATGTTATGTTAGATTTTATATAATGTATGTATGCAATGTATAAAGAAAATGAAGTACTTCACCAAAACTTGAATTTAATTTCTGTTAAAAGAAACAAATATTTGGTTGTATATAGACATGTCTATAAACTTCCAAATTGTAGTAAAATACATTAGTGCTAATAACTTTTTTGATGTGGTTTTGAAGGCTATTCTGGTGTCCAAACTATGGTCCTGGGGCAGGATTCGACTCGCGGTCAACTTCTAGTTGGCCTGCTCCAAGGTCCAAAGTATGATTGAAACGTGGCTCTTGTTAGAAATGACGCTTGTGCTTTTCTTTTGAATGAAGACAAACCAATTGCAGAAGCAGCAGGAATGGTCCTCATTTACTTCGCTATCCTCTCTGTGTCAAGGTTAATTTACAGAGAATATTGTGCAAATCAGTTTAATGCACCAACACTACTATTAAGTTTAGCAGTTTTGTGCAATTTGCTCTTGTTTTTAGTCTGAAGGTGGAAATAAGCCATCAGTGTGCATCCTCTGCTGCACATAGGGACCAAAGCATTGGTAGCCAGGGCTGACCAGGGCCCCCTGAATTCTAGTGGGCCACCCCAATATCTTTTAACATGGTAGACTGTTTTCCTTATCGAGCTATTAATGGAAAGTTGTCATGCAGGCTGTTATATTTCTTGAGGCATTTTTAATAACTAAGCATATCTTAATCTATATTGAATCAGGTTTACTGTAACTCTCATACACTTAGGGTAGTGGCCCAGTCATCATTTTCTGTATGCAGCCCTTAGTGAAAACAGTTTTGACGGCACTCTTCAAAACAAAGCTGTCCTGGCAGAGGTCTGCGCCAAGCGAGCGCTGACTAGTTTTGGTATTGTGAAAACCATCATTTCTTCTCGGACAAAAAAAATATCAAGATATATCCACACTCATAAAAAATATCAAAACATGATTTTTGGTCCACATCACCCAACCCTAACTTACACTCACACATGCACCCTACACGCTCTTCTTGCCCCGTTGCCCACCCATCTAAGCTGGCTGCGTGGCTGTCTCTCTGGAGTGACAGATGAGTGTTGAGAAGCATTTCCTCCCAGGCTCAGGGCTCGCTTTTCAAGACTTCTGCAAAACCATACAAGAAGCTGCTCGCTAATGGGGTTGGAGAGCTGCGTGGAAAGCCCTGAGTGTGTGTATGTGCGTTGTAGATGTAACACCCCACTCATTATGGCGCTCTGATGGGTCACCGTGCAGCCTCTTTATAAGAAGACCCTTATGGCGACATGTCTTATTATATCAACTGCTGAGATGGATGTTAATACTAGGCTGCGTGTGCATGCTGCGTGCTCTCTAGCCTGCAGAGTGATGAGACGTGCTTGGTTGGTATTCAGAGTGTGTCTCATTGCATGGGCTAATTCTATTTAACCTGGTGAAGTCTGCAGGATGGTACGGTCACAATGCCCCAGGGACTCCTCTCTGTACCTCGGCTTTATTACCCACCTGAGGAGGCTGTGTCTCTCTCCCACACATGCACGCACTGCTCTGTTTGCTGTGTGTAATTTTTACTGTGCAGCCTGTGGGCCCAGGCCTTCATCTGCAGGAAGGCGCGAACAGAGCCTCGGCGCCAGTAATTGGACTTTAGAACTGATTGGGGAACTTGATTGACCCCCGGTAATGGATTTGAGTGAATAATTATTTGTAGTTATGGTTGGAAGATGATATCAGGGAGAGGGAGGCCAATCCCACCAGTGTGACTCACCCCTGCCGCCAGAGCAGAGCGCTGCCAGCACTCAATTAATGAAATCCAGCTGCTCAGACTCCCCCACGTGCGGTGGCTGATCAAAAAAACACACAGGGGTCTGGTCAGAGAAAGGGGTTATCTTCATCCAACCTTTCCCTTTCGCACAACTGGCAGCCCTGTGGCCCATCACAATAGTGATTATAAAATCTTCTCCACTCCAGGTACAGGACATTAAGGCCGATAATGTCTCCATTATTTTTTAACTGCCTGTGGCACTGCTCAGCACAGCCTGCGGCAGCCATGTTAATGAGACCTCTCAAGATGGCAGGCAGCGCCTCCTCAGGACACAAAATGCAATCACTCTTAATCCTGCACTTTAATTGCTGGCCAAGCCTGCCTAAGTGAATTCAGCTGTTCCAGCTCTGCAGGCGAGCTGCTGCACATCGAGGGTGCTCCGACGTCTCACTCACAAAAGATAAACTTGGCTTCAAAAACGAGATGGGAAGTGATGCGAGGTGGTCCGTCCTTTCAAAGCTGAGGCTTATTTTTCTGGTGTGATGGTGTCAGAGAGACGAAGAGCTCAGAGAGCAAGAATTAGTCTCCCTTTTTCTTCTCCCTCACTACCTCAAAGGCAAATATGAAGATTTTTTTCCACTGAAATGTCTAACTTTATCAAAAAATAACCAATCCTATGTGATACATATATTTTTGTAAAGTTCTTACATAATCTCAAATAGTTTCAACAGTTTTTAAAGCCTGAGTAATCCTTATTTTTTATCACTGTACATGTCTGAGTTATTGCGCCATGACATGCTAGATGTCAAAGATGAGGCTTTATAGACAATCACAAACTGTAACTAAAGTTTACCTTGACCTTGAACTAGAAGTTGCTTTTTGTTTTGTTTTTGTTTTTTCTGTAGCTTATTCTTGATCTGTGCTGCCCATTTCCCAACTAAGGCCCTGTCCATGCGAAGACTTTTTTTTTTTTTTTTTTTGAAAACATTCTGTGTAAAGACGGCATCATTGCAGTCATTGTGTCCATCAACATGAAAACGTTGTGGTAAATATAACAAGCCTGTACATAGGGCTGTACCGCTGCTGCAGACATACACCAAAACCAGAGAAGAAGACATGGAGCATGTGCATACATCATGAGAAATATGAGTAAACGCTGGCCAGTGGAGTTCTCCGTGTCCACTTGTTGCTCATGGTGGTCGTAGAGGAAATAAGTAGATTTTGCTCTAAAAGCCATAACAAGTTTTGTGGCTTCTGCAGCATGAACAAGATACTTTATTCTGCCATCTTTTCTGTTGTTGTCAGGGTTTGCGCATGCAGTTTAAGCAGGAGGTGGGGCTATAACGGCATTGTTTCTGGAGCTATCCATATTCGTTATACACACAGAAAGGCAATTTTCAGATTTATCGACTCTGGGACCCATTTTAAAAAAAATGGGCATTTTCAGGCTGCCAAAATGCTGTATATGCTGTATCAAGGAACACTTGCGCATTTTGAGAAAATCTGAAAGACAGTTTTATACATGGGCTGCCATTATTGTTCAAAGCATGCTGTGTAACTATGTCAGCTGGTTGCATTGATTTTCTTTCCCCATCGTGCCAAATCTAATCACCTTAAAAATCCCTCCTCCAAAGTTAGGGCTCAAGTCGTACAACAGGAGTCCAGGCCTGTGGAGGAAGCAGCTGGAGCTAACAGAGCTGATGTATGCTGAACTAGAAAGCACTAAGAGAGCGCAAACCTCCACCAAGGTCTCTCACATATTGCTGTTACATCAATAACCAATAGTTCCATGATAAAGTCACCATCAAAATACCCTGAAACAATAACACCGGGTCTCGTCCAAAATGTTGACCCTGAAAAGCCTCCCCTAGCATTGGAATCATATTGATTTCGTTATTAGTTAGACAGTTATTGAGCAAAAAACGACAGTTTGCTACTGGCGGTTATCTGGATCACCACCAAAAATCAAATAATTTTTAAGTTGGGCCAACATCTCCTGAAAAGTTCAGCAAAATCTGTCCAATAGTTTTAATGTAATCTTGCAAACAAACAAACAGACAAAAATACGAACACAAAAACATAACCTCCTTGGCAGAGGTAACTAATGATGGGCGGGCCCAAACATTCGCCAACAGAGATGAATGCAGTTGTAACTGAGTGTAGCAAAGATAAGCCAAGGTCAAGCAGGTGTTTACAAGCGTGTTTTTAAGCATGCTTAACATTTGTTGACGCAACTGCCATTAATGTAGTTCTTGCTACGTTAGCTTGATACAACTCAACATTTCCCTATACAAAGGCAAAAGTTGTTCAAAACATCAGTGTGTGAATGCAGCTTTAAGGAAGACAATTACTCAGAATGCTTTACACAGCAGCAGCAGCCTAAATGTGATTTATAAAAACTGTCTCAAAACTAGAAATGTACAATATGTTTCCTTCTAAACCATGCACAGGAATCCACCAATGCTAATCTAATTAAGTCAGTGTGTCTTAGTATGCACAGTTCCTTTTAATGCATAATGTTCAGCTCTCTGCTAACATGCAGGGAGAATCTCAGCCTCCTTCCTTCCTCCCCTTTTTCTCTTTTATCTTCCTCTCTTTGCTCCATGATTGACCCACTCTCTCCCACATCATTATCCTCACAGCTCCCGTCACCACAGTAAATTTCTCTTCCCTCTGTTCTTCTCGCTCTCACTCTCCTGCCTTCATCCCTCCACCACTCCTCTTGTCATATGTCCCTGTCTCCCTCCTCCTCCTCCTCCTCTCTCCCTCCGTGTGACCCCTCGTTGCCCTCTTGCCAGTCTCTATTATTTCTGGCTGCCCAGTGGCCTGGTCGGGGCTGGTTCTCGGGGACTCAAGGCAGACCGTGTTATGACAGGTAACACTGGGCCACACACCCTCTGTGGTAACATGTGGAGGTCAGTCTGTCATACCTATCCACAGCTACACACACTCACACATGATTCAGTGTGTATGGATAACTGCCAGACAGCCCTGACCATAACCTTAGATTCAGCAGAAAGTGAGCGATGAGGCATGTTGGAGTTGAAATCCAGCTCTCTTCATTCTCTTCCTTTGTGCTTGTAAAACAATGTCTGTTTTAAAGGTCTTCACATGATGTGTCACAGCTTTAGCAGCCAGTTTGGAGTCCTGTAGCTGTTCCTGTTTAGCTCAGAGGAGGAGGATTTAACTGGATAGTGGCTGTTAACTACCGCTCGACTCCTCTCTCTCCTGGCATGGCCTGCTCCCTGTGTTAATGACCACTCACAGTTGCTGCCCTGAGGGGCCTGTAGGACACAGTCAGCCAACATCAGACCCTCACTGCACCTCTTAGACCATCTGCTCTAGCAGCACCAAATATGTTCAGCATGTTATTTGTCTTCAGCATCCTTTGGTTCTGGCTCATATGAACAGACAGGGAGTGATGATTTGTTTCATTTATGATGTTGAGAATGGATTACAATTACCTCAGCAGACATCCAAGCGTGAATGCATTTCCTGCCTATGATGTCTCATTTCTGTCCAGCTGCCCTCTATCAACTCCGAGTCACCGTGTTTTGTAAGGTTCAGGCCCAATAATGAGAACGGTCATCCTCCATCCGACCCAACAAGCTCCATCCAACCTGGACAAGATGGTAGCACCCCAGTAGTCGATCAGCGGTTGTTGTTACCGTGGCATGTTCCTGGCTCCCGGTCTGATCTCGGGGCAGGGCCCCTCACTACCAGGCCTGTGAGGGCCAGCAGGGCCGGCATGGGTTTGTCACGCCAGGTTGACATTTCAGGGAACTTTGCCAGGGCTCCACAGCACATTTCGTCCTCCTGGACAAGTGGTGTGGGAGCAAACGTGTCAACATGGGCAGATGGGCAGGCATCGGTGCCAACTGCACTGGACCGTACCGGGCCGCTGGCCTGGCAACTGCTGGCCGGTCAGCCAGACGTAGCACTTCCTGGCACATAAAGGAGGGGCAGGTGTCTCCATCCTGCAGCCCGATCCGAGAACATGTGTGTCTGCATAACAGCTTGTGGGCCTGTGGTTGAGATGGAAAGACACAAAATAATACAGCACCTATTATACAAGAAGTTTCAAAACAGAAGAGAAAGGCAATCTATAAATGTTATGAACTTTTTTTAGTGTTAGAGTGTCAACATCCATACACAGAACAGACGAGAGACAGAGCTAAGACATGAGGAGGACAACAACAAAACTTACAATTAAAGATTAGTGTTACTTATATCATAACTTGAAGGATTTCAGAAAAAGACAAGGTGTCTATGCCTATGCTTCCATAAAAGCCATTTTAAGTGCACAGTAAGATGAAAAAAAAAAAAAAAAAAGAGAGAGAGAGACATAATTTTTTCCATGACTGGGCGTGAAGGTTCATATTATAGTAATCCCTAACAAAGACATTGATGCCTTATCTTGGTATTGATCAAATACATCTGGGTAAAGCTAAATAAAAGGAAAATAATCCATTAAAACCACTTGTGTATTAAAAAAGAAGCCATCCAATGTGAACTCTAGTCTAAACTCTTTCTCGGTCATGCGCTCTTTTTGTAGTCTTAGCTTCATCTGTAACTATCCTCTTCTGCGTCTTGGTTGCAGCCACTGTAAAAATGGTACTAGTGCTTGAGGGTGTTCACAATCGCCATTGTAAAAAGAAAACCCTCTAGTTTCATACACTGAAAGTATACTGACCCACCTCTATTCCCAGTCTGTCCAAGAGGCTCAGAAGGAGCTACTGTCACTTCAAGGTTCAAGGTCTCTCTATTAATACTTCCATGGAAAATCTGTGTTGAAGGCAGATCAGTAATACACAGTCCACCTGCATCCAGATGAATACATTAAAAACTGCCCCTAAAAATGTTAAAAACAATGACCACAATTTAAATAAAACAAGTCATGATAGATTGCTTACAGATACATCATTCTAAAATCCTCCTATCCGGCAAAGTTAATAAAGTTATGGATGCCCTCACAAAAGAGTTCCCTAACCATCTTACCACAAGTCTGACAGGTTTTATGGTTCAAAGTGACTAAAAAAGCTCAACAGTCAGCTCTCAGAAGGTCCTTTCATACAGTCTTTTTTTATGAGGCAAAGGAAACTTACCATTTACATTTCAGCACTCAACCTTCATCAGCGTCAGCATGTTGTTTTTTCTGGCATAAGTCAGGTTTTTAGTATTTTGGGAGTTTTTTTTCCATATTTTAATGTGTGAAATATCGATTGATATTGGCAGGCACTTTTAGTAAATATTTCTTTGTTTCAATTTTACAACATATCTGATGAGCTAGATCAGATCTTGTCATTTCTGTCATCTTGTCAATTTTGATGACAGCACCCATGGACACAGGAAGTAAATGCCATCACTTTTGAAACAGACGGCGGGTCTCCTCCAAAACTTTGGTGGCATTTTTATCGTCTTAGTGTTGTTTGAAGAGGTATCATAGTGAGGGGGCAACTGAAACTGTAAATAGTCGAGTCAGCAACTCTGAAACCAGCAAACGTCCACTGCAGCACAATTCTCATGTAGATTGACTGTGGAAAGTAAACAGAAGTGATAATGTTGCAGAATGTGATGCCAGACTGAGAAGAAATCAGCTCAGAGTGTGACATTTACCAGGAACTGTACAAAATAAGCCTTTTCATTGACATAAAACGTGTGTGGACAGAAGGTTAAACCTCACATAAAAAGCTTTATTGTCAAAAATACCCACTTATGTTTGGACATGACCTAATACTTCCCTGCTGTAGTCATCTGCCAGATTTTATTTCCAAGAATCATTCAGACAGAACATAAGATTCTTCTTTGGGTTGTGGTTTAGGCTTTAACCACTTCAAATAAGAAGTACCTCCATTGATCTTAATTATGCTGTTGCTCCAAATGGTTCAAAAACAGCATAAAGTTGACCATGGCTGTGTCCACACACAGGAAAGTATTTTTAAAAACTGAGTTTTTCTACAGTTTTGTCCTTCAGTCCACTTGTGAACATTATTTTAGGTAACTGAAAGTGCATATTTTGGTAAGTTTGTCCAAAGTGAAAATTTGTGAAAAGCTGTTTTGGGTATCTCTGTGTGGACAGGGCCTGAACCATCCCACTCTGCACCAACCTCTCTCTAAGGTAGGGATGGGAGAATCTATATTGAGTATCAAAGTATCAATACTTTCACAACTACTCTTTGGGCATCGATTACGACCCTAATATATCGATACCAAATAAGTGCTGTAATAAAAATGTTAATCTGTGAAGATCTATAGACTGTTTTCTGTCTGTGTCATGTGACTGTGGAGACCAATCAAATGTACCAAACAGTACTCAGCTGCACCAGCAAGCTTACACACAGAAACTTACTACATTTTTGTGGTAAACTAATGTTGGAATGACAGAATGGAAACACAATTTTATGTATTGTTGCTGCCAAAAATATCTTAAAGTTGGTGCAACATAGGCTTATATTTAATAGTCATTTTATTTGTATTTGTATTAATGTAATACATATCAAGTCATCCAAAGAAACATGTCACTAAAGTCTTTAATGATGGAATATCTGCTTAATTTATTTTCTTTGGACTAAGACTTAAAACTAAACTCACTTTAAGATCTGATGGTCCAGAGTCTGGACATGTTTCCTTTACGTGTTTTTGGTCAATGAAAATTCTTAACCACTTTGTATGCAATGCAGGAGATGTTTAGTATGAGTATCAGTATTGGAATCTGAAAAATTACAGCAAAAAGTATTGCTATTGTATCAATTTGAAAAAAGTCTGGTATTGCGGGTCACAACCACAGGGTGACATCACATTCTCACTGTTGATTACAAGAGTTGCAGTGGACATTGTTAAACTGTTGCTGTTTTATGTGTGTATAACGGGACTATTTACATGCCAACACAGACTTTCTGTCACTCCTTCACTATGATGCTGGATACAAAACACTCCGATGATTTTGGACGAGACCCGGTGTTATTATATCACAAGTGAGTGTGCTGACTGGTGACCCATGGCTGCTTGTTCTGTGGTTACCATAGTTATAGTTACAGCTGTTGAAACCAACGAGTGCCCACAAAAGTGTTTAATGATAGAATTTGATTATCAGATAAATCTTGAATTTATCGAAGAAACATTTACTCAACATGCCTGTTAACACCAATTAACTTAGACACAAGTTAAACCGTAACACGAGCCGGACATGGGGGCTGGAACAGATATAAATTAAAATAGCTTTTGCACAGAAAGGCGCATATCGTGGACAAAGTTACAAGATAATAAACAGCATTTAACAGTGCATTTATGATTATTTTTTTTTACATTTTTGTCTACATTTTTAAAAACAGAGGAAAACCGCCTTTTTTAAAAATGTCTGCCTTCTTGCAGACATGGCCTGTATGACAGGTGATCGAGTCCAGTTCAACGATAATCTCAAGGCCACAGGAGGCTTCAGTAGATTTGTGTCTCCTGTTTTCCATATGTCCTCTGTAATGGTTCATAAGGCTAATGTAAAGCTGGAGGGCATATATCTGTCAGTATAGACATGTTGCTAGAAAACACAAATAAAAAACATGCTAAAGGATGATTTGTTAGCTTAAGTACATACATGTTTAGATGAATGCTCCCACTTTCATTATCTGCGTTAGCATACAAACACCTGAGCTCCTGCAGAAGAAAGCCTGTGTTTCTCTGCACATCTCAGCCCGGCCTGCTTGCAGGGAGGGCCATTAATCTTAGCTAAATCAAATAAATCAAGTGCACTTTAGAAAAGAGCTGTCAGTGTAATTGTTGTGATAGCCGCTCCCCAGCCACTCCAGGGGGAGCTCTATTGAAAATTGTGCCAGGGAATGCACACTCACTGCCGCCAAAAAAATGCACGGTCTCAGAGAAGTGATATGTGCTCTCTGAATAAAGACATCTGAGGCTGCTCGGTTACACTGAGAACACCGCTGAGAGTGATGAGATTGAAGTTTGCAGCCATGTTTTTTTCTGCCTCACGCTCCATCATAGTGGGATGCTCAGACAAGGCCGCTGCAGAGGAGTGGGCCATGTCTTTGTGTTTATCTTCCCCTCGGTGTTAAATGTGACCAAAACGCCCCCAGTGCTCAGCTCAGGCTTTTTGTGCCGCTGTTAAACGATTTTGCCACTTGTGGTGATAAAAACATCAAACCTAATCTTTTCAGCTGCCTCCCTTGCGTCTGCGCAGAGGGAAGCACAATTTTTGGTATTTACATTTAAAAGAATGCCAGAGCCTTTCAAGGAGGGCGGCCGCGGTGGTGTTTGCAGGGATGAGACAGAGGGGGGAAGATAATGGGGATGGAAAGAGCTGCATGTGAAAAGGCTGCCCTGCCCTCGCCTTCCCTCTCCACCAATGAGGGTTAAATGACTATCTGGGCACCTTGGCAACCATTTCTGTGCTCCTTCTTCTTCTTTGCTGCTAATTTAGCAGTAAAGTGGCTGAACAGGCTGTATTCATGTGTCAAACATCCTTGTTGTTCTTAAAAATAAAACAAATCAGCTTCTCAGGAGTGTTCAAGTATGTTTCTGCATGTTTGATCATTTCACTGTGAAAATGTGTGTGTTTTTTTTTCTTCATTATTGTTTGCTTTATCAGAAATGCCCTCCAGAGCCAATTGCCTCTCCTCCATGTAGCTCGAGGTTCCAGCAGATGGTGCCAAACTGTGTGTTTGTGTTCAGAGCTGAGTGTTAGTGAGTTATTATGAGGGACTGGGACAACCACTGTCCTTCACCTTGACATAGGGTGGGGCAATGCGAACCAAAAAAATATGTCTTGGTATTTTTATTTGCTGAATGACATTACATAGTATGTATTTTAACTATTTTTAAGTAAATAATAAACAAATGGTTACGACAATATCAGAATCAACTTTGTTATGGTTCTGGGAGGGCAGTGCAGTGGTACAGAAAGGAGTGCTGTTACCTCAAAGCAAGAGGGTTGCTGGTTTGACTTCCCAGCTGGGGCAGGGCCTTTCATGCTTCATGTGTAGTCTGCATGTTCTCCCTGTGCATATGTACACACGTGGACAAAATTGTTGGTACCCTTCCGTTAAAGAAAGAAAAACCCACAATGTTCACTGAAATAACTTGAAACTGTCAAAAGTGATAATAAATAAAAAATTACTGAAAATCAACCAGTGAAAATCAGACACTGATTTTGAATTGTAGTTCAACAACATCATTTTAAAAAACAAAATAATGAGACTGGCCTGGACAAAAATGATGGTACCCCTGGAAAAGTATAACAGTATCAGATCACACCATCCATCATTGTTTGAGCCAAAGTGGACTTAATGGAAGACGACTGAGGAGGACATCACTGTTGAAAGCAAATCATAAAACAGCGAGACTGGAATTTGCCAAAATGCATATTG
Source organism: Cetoscarus ocellatus (assembly GCA_037902135.1). NCBI lineage: Eukaryota > Metazoa > Chordata > Actinopteri > Labriformes > Labridae > Cetoscarus > Cetoscarus ocellatus. The sequence goes on from JBAMNC010000875.1 coordinate 427,014, forward strand.
ACAAGCCACAATTCTGGGAGAATGTCCTTTGAGCAGATGAGACAAAACTGGAGCTTTTTGGCAAATCACATCAGCTCTATGTTTACAGATGCAAAAATGAAGCATACAAAGAAAAGAACACTGTACCTACTGTGAAACATGGAAACATGAAAAAAATGAATAATAATGATAACACTATTGTTATTGTTACCGTTTTCATTTTATCATTTATTTTTTATTATTATTACATTTTGGTGATGATCTGAATATGGATACGGATCCAGGATTTGTCAACATTACGAGATGGGCAGTTTCCCATATTTTCATGAATAACTCAAAAAGCTCTTAAAGGTTTTTGATGAACTTGTCAGGGGATCTTGGTAATGGCACAACGATATGATTTAAATACTGATGTGGATCCAGGAATTTTCAGAGCACTTCTGATTTTATGGATTTATTTGTGCACATAATCAAAAAAGCTCCATAAATAAAACAAAATGATTAAAATAATCATTTTTACTTAGACTGAAAATTTCAAATAGATTATCAGACTAGAATCAGCTCTTTTTGCCAGATATGTTAGACATACAGTTTATCATGCAGTCATGTTGCTGTTAGTGGTTCTTGAACATTCTTTGTTCTGAGCATTGACTTTTGCATTTTTGTTTTAAACCAGTGAAAACTGTACTGACATAAACCAGGGGTGGGCCACTTGCAGCTTGGGAGTCATATACGGTCCCCCGTCTAACCTAATACAACGCATTAGTCAGTTTAAAGCATGACTTATTGTAAGCATAAAGAACATATAATTACTGATATGTGCTGTGTTAACTTCATTCAAAAGACAGTAGCCTAAACACGTTTAAATTCTGTGTTCAGCTCATCAAATTCAGCATATAAAGTTAAATGTTTACATATTCTTAAAACACATATTTGTTGTGTTGTGTCTGTGATTATGATAACTCAAAATCTCTTTTTGATAACATTAATTTGACCCTTTTGATGACCTCAGTTGCCCATCGCTGATGTTAATCGCATCATCTAACTCCATATTGAGTTCATAAAATGTATGTCAAACATCCTAAAAACTGGATATATTGCACAGCCCTACCTTTCCAACACAAAGAGGAGCAGAAACAGTGTCATCTGCACAAATGAAAGGGTCAGAGTAGGGAGCCATATTGCCATACTGACTCTATTTTTAATTTATTATTTATTACCCCCTAAAAAAGTTTTTAAAGACATAAAACATTCTCTTCTGCCCTCTTCCCAAACAAGTCCTCTTTATCTACTAGAGTAACACAGTAAAAATAGCAGAAAAGGTTCAAATATAGTAAGACGATGAGGCGACATGGATGGATGCGATCTCTGTTAATTTGTTTGACCCACTCTCTCCTCAAATGAGAATGGATGGAGGGATTCCCGACGTCCTGATTGGAAGATGGATGAGCGTGCTGCTTTGGCTTTAATTGATTGAAGACAGGAATTCAGTTAGGGATAATTGAATCATGGAAATCATTAAAAGCTCAAGTGCAGGAGATAATTAGAAGAGCTAACCAGGTTGTAATCAACCCCGGGTACAAATCATCTTCAGGAAACACACTAAAAGCAGCCTGTTATCCTGAAACATGCGAGGGACCTGACATTTAAGATTTCTTTTCAGATCTGACTCTGATTTTTAAATAGTGCTCAGATCCTGTTTATTAATAAATGCCTCTTCTGTTTTAATATTTCCCTTAACTTTGCTCTAATTGGTCTCCAGGCAAGTTTTCCCTGCTGCAGATTCCCAGGGTCAGCTGAGGGTCAGCGTTCTACTTCATTACTCCATTCAAGGGAATGAGGAGCCTGATTAGTTTGGGCTTGACCTTGGACTTTTCTGTTAAGCTCTAACTAAATCTCCTCACTTTAGATCTCAGCAGACCTGAATCATTGAAATCATCACACCTCACGGCAAGAAAAACAAGAGTTTAAAAGTGGGCCCCTTGTATTTGATTTAAGAGATTTGTGAAGATATCAAGTTAGAAAAGTGTCAGAGAGTGAACAGCGATACTGTAACCAAAAGATAAGAGTAACCCATGACTGATGGCTGTCATAGGGCCGACAGCAGAGCCCCAAACAAAAGAGACAGAGGCTCTTTTTGTTGTCAAAGGGATATGGAATTTTTTTTTTCTTTTCCTGTCATGCCCCACTCCCGAGCTCACGAAAAGCAGATAGACACCATTCTTTTGACTGTGCATCCAGTGACAAGAAAGAAACAGGTAAAGCTTGCCCACCGCTAATTAGCTTAGCTCAAACACAGGAAGTCAGTGGGTAGTGTTAGCCTGCCTCTACCTACAGTCTTCAGATAAACTCCATATATGCCTCTGCCCCTCTCTGTTTGCCCCTGTACTCGTCTCTGGCTCTTGTCTTTTAGGTTGCCTGGGATCCTTGGTGGAGACTGCCTGCTGCTGCGGAGTCACGAAGCCTCAATAGCTACAATTACAGACATATCACATATTTGGCCATCTCATTCCAGTTCATAATCATTATAGCAGTATTATATTATCATATTAACATGATCTTTCTATCCATGGTTGATACATCTATAGTAACTATCTCTAGCTCCACATCGACATGAGATCCCTCTTGAAAATGAGGTGTCACATCTCAAGAGGCCTACCATTAATACATTAATACTAAACGGAGACAAATATGGTAGGGATGCACTTGTGGTCTGGGCACCCATGAGTTTGTCACTACCATAAATTCATAAATTTCTTATTTTTAGTAAGACTTTCATTGATTATACTTCTATAAAATTATCACCACAACCATACAGACATGAGGACCCTCCTGAAAACAAGTTGTAGCATCTCAAGAGGCTAACCTCTAATAAATTTGTTTCCAGCAGAAACAAATTTGACAACGACAGGTCCATGATTGGTCCTTTGATCTGTCACTAGCTTTAGTTCTTACTTTAGTCCACTTGTCTCCACTTACCTCCCTCCCTTTGCCCACACACCCAACACAGCATTGTGTGGATTTGCTGTTCATCATGAGACTGGGGTCCACATTCAAGATTTCCTGCTGCTTAACAGAAGGTTTTTTCTTGCCGCCATGATGGAGGGATTCATGATTGGCTATATAAATTCATGTTGGGTGTTGGATATATGTATTTGTATATATATGTATATGTGTATTTTATATATGTATATATGTATCTATGCATATATGTGTATCCATACTATGAAGAGCTTTGTGCTCTATTGTAAAGTGTCTTGTGATAACACTTGTTATAAATTGGCGCTATACAAATAAAGATTGATTGATTGATTGATTGACTCTTCAGGAACTCTGCTGAAGTGCTTGTTGACCTACTTACAAGCACTCCTGGGGTGGTTTGAGCATGCACCCTGAGGTTTAGTTTTCATGTATTTAGAAAATTACATAAGGTGTTAATCTTAGTCTAAAAATAGATAATGTAACATAACACGGTAGAAAAAAAAAGTCACAACAAGCACACAGGACCGTTTAGAGTTGCTGAAGAGTTTATCTGATGACTGTAGGCAGAGGCAGGCTAATACTACTCATTGGTTTCCTGTGTTTGAGTTAAGCTAATTAGTATGAGCAAGCATTGCCCATCTCTCTCTTGTAACTGCACGAACAGCCGAAAGAATGGCATCTATTTGCTTGTTACGGACTTGGGAGTGAGGCAAGACAGGAAGAGAAAAAAAAATTGGCGTATCCCTTTAAAGGTCCCAGGCAAAGACCAATATGAGACCATGTTCCATATTTTCATTCAAAAGCAAGAAAACACTGTCAAAATTGAACAAATATGTTGACAACATTGCACCTCTTGCCAGTTTCACCCACTTATCCTAACATTGTCAACTGAATTGTTGAATATCATGGTGTCAGGTGGTCACTTGCTGTTTTTAGTTGCTTTGTTCCATATCAATGAATTGATAGCCTGACACACCAGATGGATCGTTCAATATATTTCACTAATCCAACTGGGAATGCCCATAGAAAGTGTTTGAGAATGGGCAGAACCTTCAAAAGCATATCCAGCAGGTGATTGGACAAATCAATCTGTCAATCTGCTCCTTGCCATTCGGCCAAAATTTGCTAAACATGTGCAGTATTTGAACTATTTTGACACATTAACAAATTCAAAGACAAGTCATTTTGAACATTTACCTTGTATCCGATGCTTACCTACAGTGACTCCATTTTAGGCCCCATGTAACATGGGGTTTTAGGCAATAGTCAGCCTTTGCCTCTAATGGTGAAACTGTCCATAACTAGTGGGGTGCGCTGCCTTGTATCGGATCTGTTTCAAACATCAAGCTTAAGTAGAGTTCTCTCCCCCTGCCCATTACCCTCCCCCTACCTCTCCTCTATAACATATTTGTCATCTCGCTGGAGTGGCCATGCCATAGCTTTATATTTGAGGCAGCACCCAGCAGGGGGCTACAATCTGCCCCTTCCTCCCCCCTGCTGATTCAGGCTACCCCAGAGTCTGGATATGCCAGCCCCAGAGACTTGTGGGTAGTTTTTTCTCTCTTTCTACCCTCATCCCCCCAAAAAATCCAAGCACCCCCTGCAGTGCTTCCTGAATCAGATTGTTACTGACCCCCGCAGAGTGACGTCTCACCCCGGAGAATCGGGGGAGCAGGCGCAGTGGGGGGTCAGGCAGGCAGTGATGCTACGCCCCCCGGGCAGGGTACCAAACATGCATGTAAATACACATTCCACCATGCGTGTCCAAAGCAAACTCCAGAGGAGAAACTAGTGAGTGACAGAGCACACGAGCCTGCAGATCAAGTCTCTGTGACTATCTGAGATCTGGATGAAGCTTTGAGGGATCTTTTTCAAACTTTACACAAGTTTCCACTCCGACAAGAGTCGATTGTTACAAGTTTGGAAGCTATAGGTCAAAGGTCAAGGCCACAGTGTCTCATTTTCATCTCTAGTTTGAGGGATTTATCTTAAACTTTGCACAGATGTCGTCTCTGTGGTGGCCCTGAAGTGCAAACCACAGCGGCAAATAACTAAACACAACAGCAAAGAACCAAACACAATGACATTAAGCTGCCAGAAGAGGTAAGTACTTGTGGGCCACATCAGTCATCGCTGATTGGGCAAGTGTGTGTGTGAAGAGAGAGAGTAGGAGGACTTGATTGGACAAAGGCGCCGTTCAGCCTTGACCAGGAAGTGATTCTGCCTTTAGCGCCTTCAGCTCAGGATAGAAACATCACGAATATAATGGCCAAAAATTCTACAGCTGCGTTCATTCTGAGTGCGACTTGGTGACCGAGATCGTGTTGCCCACCCAAGTCGTGTCGCTGGTCCATAAATACCTCATTTTGGTCACCATTGCTCAGTGGCGTCACGCCTGCTAGAGTTTAACCGCGATCATATCATATCATCTTATAGGATGTATTAGCTGACATTATTCCAACTTCATCCTTTTCACTCACCTACCAAACATAAAACACTGCAGCTGCTGGCCCTGCAGCAGCATTATCTGCGAGTTCTCTGCGGTCCCGTCTAGGCGGAACTAATGTACTCACTAACTAATGTTTCCCACACGGACATAGATTGTCACTCTGTGAACCGGAATGAAAACTGTCTGTCACAGGCACCGTTACATACCCACACAATGCTGATTGGCTGTCATCGCACAGCCACACGCAATATCGCCTGAAGAGTTCAATTTTTTCAATTTTGGCGACCAGCGACAAGCGACCAGGTCACCCAGAGCGCGTCTGTTGCATTGCGGGAGGGTTAACCCTGCCCCATTGCGGCTGTGCACAAACTTTGCATGGAGAGTGGTCGCCAAGGTTGCCCAAGTCACATTCGGAGCGAAAGCACCTGGCCTCAAACTTGTGGACGATACTTTGTAGTCCATTATGGCAGGGATCTGCCACCTTTCCAATCAACAGAGCCATTTGCCATGGATGGAGATACCAGAGCCTTCACTGGACTATATTAAGAGACAATATCATTAAGCTACTAGACTGATAAGAGACTACACTATTAAATGACTAGACTAATCATTAAGAAAGTAGACTAGACTACTAATTAAGAAGTCCAGTCACTTAATAGTCTAGTCTACTTTCTTAATGATTAGTCTAGTCACTTAAAGGGATAGTTCAGTATTTTTGAAGTGGGGTTGTATGAGCTCCATATGGCCACTAAGTACATTAGATGCAGTAGAACGTTCTCTCCTCTCCCTCAGTAAGCCACAGTCTGTAAGAGTCTGTTACGCAGATATAGCCGCAAACAAGGAAGTATCGTACCAAGAACAAAGGGTATTTTCGCCACCTACAGCTCCCATCAAAAAATAATACACTGTTTAGGTGTTCGCTACCTACCAGACACCTGCTGGTCTTTCTGTGAGGTCTTCACTTCTGTCTTTGAACAGAAGACAGAAGAAATCTTTTGTGAGCAGAAAGGCTTGAACCTGCAACATTTTAGTAACCAGCTTCCTGTCCATCTCAGTGAGCTATGGAGAAGGACACCACTGTGCATTCCTGAGAACTCTTCACTCCTTCAGACATCAGACTTTAATATCCAGAGACCAGACAAGACTTGAACCCTAGACCAACAGACTCTCACTCCTTTCTCTTTCTCCTTGAGCCACACAAGAGACACCTGTTGGTCCTTCTGAGATGTCTTTAATACTACTTAAATACTTTTTATGAATTGGCACTATACAAATAAAGACTGATTAATTGATCGATTGATTCACTGATTGATTGATTGAATAGAGTGCCTCAAAGATTTGTCTCAGGTCCACTATGACTCAAGAATTACCTGAATAGACTTTAAAGGACAGGTTGAGGTCAAAATCATGGAGCCCCATGTTCACCATAAACTTTGCAGTGCAGGTGGATCAGCCTGATTAAATGTCTGTACTCAGACAGATCCATCTTGCCAAGCTCTAATCTACAACAGCCATGAGCAACCCAATGTGGCACTGCCTAATCAGCGTCCCTTGGAGCAGGAAGAGGTGAGCGCGACAAGCAAGAGGACAGCAGGAAGTGACTGCACATATAGAGATTAGCTTACCCAACATCTTCAGTAGCAGTTGTATCAGATCTGGACCTCATTTCTCTGTTGAATGAAAAACAACAACACTACAAACTTCTCTAAAGGAAGGATATTTTGCCCGACTTCTAACATGTTTTGACCGGAGTTTGTTTTGCAAAGTGGCTCATGTTCTGTAGTGCAATAGCGCCCGCCTACTACATTATCTGATTGGCCCGTAATGAATGTTGATTGACAGAATGATCCTCCAATCCCTTTGTATGGGCTTTTTCCCAGATTGACTAGTGAAATATGTTGAATGGTCCATCTGGTGGGCCAGGTTTGTTCACCATTTGCTTAATAACACAATATCCCAAGCAGGTCCACCTCTGGCCAAAGTAAGGCCCTAAACAGATTTTTATGAGGCCCTCTGTGTAAATAGAAATACTATTAGACAGTGATTTAAGTATATCTCTCATTGCATCAGCAGAATCATCCCACTTCATTGTCCTTTTTCTTTAAGTCTTCCTAAAATAATAAATCTACTCCTCAGTGCCACTCCACCCCTAAAGCAGATGCAGACACACATCCCTCATATCTCACAGCTCCAACTCTCCTCTCCTCTGTCTTAGTTTTTTCCCAACTTCCCACGCCCCAGTTTTTACAGCAACATGAAGAGTTGCATTAGAGGATGAGAGGATGATTAATGTTTTTACATCACTTATCAAACAATTAACTCCACGGCTTACACAATATTAATCTGATAATGAAGTGAATTTACAGCTGCATTCACAAATCATCTACATAAGATCATGATTTACAGCAGAGGGATAAAAAGAGTGAGAGCATTTACAGGGGAAACAATAATGTTCCCTTCTGTGTGCCAGAGGTCAGAGCAAACAGTCAGAGAGTATGTGGCTGCCATGCATCGTGTCATTTTCAGAAAACTTATAGATACCTGTATAAACATAATTCTTGACAAAGGTAATGTGTGCACACAGCGTGATGTTTACTCTCTTTGTAATATCTACCATACAAACCAATGTTTAGTGAGATAAAAAGAAAACACGGCCAAAGTGAGACCCCCCCAACAGCTGACCAGACCCTGTGCTGTATGTCCTGCGTATAGTGAGGGACAGGCCTGACCTCAAGATTGCCTGAAAAGTTTTTCTTCAAACTCTGCACAAACTTCTGTCCTGACTCTGGCATGTGACAAGACATTTTGGAGATTATCGGTCGAATTTCAAATTCATAAATTTGTGTACTCAGCCGTGGCTTGTTAATGTGATTTTTTTTAGGAAACTCTGAGGGATTGTCTTGAAACTTTCCACAAATATCTGCTGGAACTAATGAGGTATCTAAATAGGCTTTGAAAGTCAAAAGCAAAATGTGCAGGTCGTGGAGTCTCATGTTTATCACTTGCATGAGAACACAACATCTCAAGAGTACTTGAGTCTATTTTATTTGTTTTCAAACTTTGTACAAATGTTCACTCTGACTCTAGGATGAATTACTATATTTTGAAAGTCATAGGCCAAAAGTCAAATCCATTGCGTCTCATGTTTGTCCCTTGCCTATGAGAGTGACATCTCAAGACAATTTCAAGGGACTTTCTTTAGACTTTGCACAAAACATCCATCATAAATAAAGGATTATCTGAACAAAAAAGGTTAAAGGTCATGGTCATGAATCCCCATGTTCATCACTGGCTTGGGAATATTTAGAAAAAATAATTTGGGGCCTTTATTTTTTCAACTATGCACAAATGTACACCCTGACTAAAGGATTGATTGATACATTTAAGGAGGCTATAGGCCAACGTTTAAATTCATTGTGACAAATGTTTTTCTTTGGCAAGAATGTTTTTAAGGATTTTTTATTACTTTTGGCCCAAGGGTGAGTGGATAAAACTTTGGGGGTCATAAGACATGTAATGATTTTAATCAGGCTTTACACAAATGTTATATCTGACTCGGTCGGACAAGGGTCAAGTCCACTGGGTCATTGCTTGTGAACTCAAAAACTCTGGAGATGTAATTATACTAATTTTTTTTTTTCATTCATTTCCTATAGAGCTCAAGGTCAGTCAGCCTCTTTTAATCCCTTGCTTGTGAATGCAATAAACCTAAACTCAGATATGCAGATCTAGGGGTAGAAGCTAGATGGCGAGGGTGGAAAGACAGGGTTCACCCAGAGGAGGTGGGCAGCAGAGGGTTCATAATGAGATCAGCAGTATCTTTACTTGGGTGTACGGTACAGGGTCTGCAAAAGATGGTAAAGGAGATGTCAGGGGAGCCTTTAGAACCAATCAGTCGATCTGGATAATGGGGTAATGATGGGCATCAGTCATCACTGTTTAGTAGGGGTGATAATGGACTAGGGAAGGTAGCATCAGCACGTCACTACCTGGAACTCACAGGCAGGACTGCCCATAGACATGACTGGGCCCCTGAAAGGCTCCATAGATGGGCCTCTGGTTGGTTCTTACATGTCCATAAACATGGCCTTTACTGGTCCAAAGGTTAAGTCCTACTCAGCTGAGTCCTACTTGCCATTTTTTGAGTTTTTATTTCCTAAGAGAGCCAGTGCAGGTGAGCATCTACATCAAACTATTTATCTATTATCTCTGACACACCCTGTCTATTATATTTTTTCACCAAAAGTTAACATACAGTATTTGCTGTAATATGTTTTGCTTTGTGTTTAGGTCTGAATGGCAAATTTCTTCACGTGCCCTGTATGGCTGGAAGGCCTGTGAGAGGTTGTGTGATAGGGTAGGTAGCATTAGCATTGTCACAACTGGGAGTGTGCATGTATGGAGCCTGGATCTGTGAGGGTGATGATGCTGTTGGGGCTGGGATGGCCATGTGGTAGGGTCAGTAAGACCAAAAAAAAAAAGGAATTTGTACTAGCATGGTGGGCAGAGTGAGTTACATGCATGGGGGTGGCTCAGGGATGCCATAGATCATTGGCTAGCATCTTAGAGGTGATATGGGGGCTAATTAGATGAAACACCTAAGATGGGAGGTCCCCACCTGATGACAACACTGATGTTCTGGCTCTTGTTGCTCATCACTCTACTGATTGTGGCAGTAAGAGGCCATGTGGTAGATTTTGTGAGGGTTATGGGTCTCTTCACTGAATGCTTATCTTTCATTATGGTACAGGTGCCTTGTGTTTCTTTCAAAAGCAAAACGGGCACATGGTCAAGATAACTGTGACCTTGAATCTTGTTGGGAACCATGCACCTGCACCATTTTAGAAATAAGGTTTCCACCAACTGTACCACATAAACTGCCTCAGCCCCTCATTTTGACCCACCACTGTGTTCAACATTTGTGTACCTCTTGCAGGTATATAACCACCAGGCGTTAGCTCTAGTCCTTCTCGACATTTTTTTTTCTAGCTTGCACTTTGCAGCTCTTGGCATGTTTCTGCAGCTGCAAAACTTCTACTCAATTAAAGCAGGAATAAAAAAGGAATTTCATATTCACCAATTCATTTCAGGGTCTAATGTTCTCAAAGATGAATAGATTTATGAATCAACAAGCAGCCTCAGTGGAGCCTTGTTCTGCACAGTTTTAGCCCTGGCTTCAACCCATGCCAAATCGATTCCAGAGGTCATTTTCTTCCTTCATTTTCTCTTTTTTCCTCGTGTCAGTGGTCCTGCTCTGCAGCCCTGCTCTGATGGCTGTGTATGGCAGGACTTTGTGTGTTTATTTTCTCTGTTGGAGCAAAAAAAAAAAAGAAAAAAAGGGGTGGGGGGGTTTAGGGGGTCTGTCTCCACTTAGCGAAGCCTCTGCTCCTTCACAGGGTAGAAACCTTGATGGTGGTCAGAGCAGGAGGAGGAGGAGTGTGTGTTGGAAATATTGATGGAGCTCGCAGTACAAGAAAGGAAGAATGGCGGAGAACGAGGAGGTAAACAGGAGAGAAGGAAAGCAGAGGGGCAAGAGGGGAGAGTCTGTGTGATCTTTAGATGTACAGGGAGCTTTAAAAGAGGGGGTGAGGTAGATGTTGTGAGCAAAACAGAGAGAAAAAGAGAGACAGGGAGAGAGGGAGAGGGAGGCCAGGCAGCTGGGAGCTCCCACAGACACGCACTTCTGTCTAAGCAGCTTTCCTCTCAGGGCAGGGTCACGGCGGGTCACGACGGGATTACACTTTTGGCAAACAAGAGGGAGCTCCTCTCTCACAAAGCCGAGCACGACTCCCCCATGACTCTCAGCAGCTGTAATAAAGCCAAGGCAGCCTGAACCTTCAAACAAAAAAGCTAACACGCTATCGATCGACAGCGGCCAACTTTGGCGAGGTGGTGTCGAAAGGTCGACATTGTGCAGACAGCTCGGGCCAGGGTGAAGGGCTATTATTGGGATGAGGGAAAACTCGGGCGATTTAGTCTTATCACAGACAAAATTCCTCACTTAGTTGACAATTTTCAGCGGGGCAGGAGTGGAGTTATTATTGCCGGCCAAATGAAGAAAAACAGCCCCCGTGTACAGTGTGATATTCCAATCGCCAAATCCAAATGAGCTTTTTCTATCCTTTCAATCAATAGCCATCCCCTGCAGTGCCTGCTGCGTGTCTCTTCACTTCCTAATCAACACTTCCACTCATAGGGAGGTCAGACGAGCAGGCGCACAGTGCCCCGAGCACTGCTTTGAACTTAATTAAGCAGCTTTAAACACAGCCGAAAAGATTCATTATTACACAGGCAGAGATGAGCAGCGAGATGAGAACACGGCCCTTCAACGGGAGAGATCCGGCTTCGGATGGCTGTTGAACTCACATGGGGTCAACATGGAGGGCGCGATGATGGAGGACTGCCTAATCCTGTAGTTTTGATAAAGAATCCTCTGGAAATGTTTGCTTTTTAACAGCTTAAACATCACTCTACAGCAGGAGGGGAGAGGAACTGATCACATGAAGACAGGTTTTTGGCAATAACTAGCTTATGATTAGTTATTATGTCAGTACTTCTACTTTTACTTTACTCATAATTTTGTTGGGAATAATTATACTAACTTACATTTCATCACTGTCAGGCACAAACCTCTTATCTCCATTTTTTAATGATTTTTATTGTTTTCATAAATCAGTGCAGCTGCTCACCATTCATGTTGGTGAGTGGGTCTTTATACATTTTTAACCAAGTAAAAGTACAAAAAAATGTTATCAGGACAGTGCATCATTCATGAATGATGCACTGTCCTGATAACATGGTAGAGCAATTTTTTCCATTTCCTGAAATGCAGCAATTTTGGAGTTAAGATGTTTGTTCTCAACAGCGAGGATTTGATGCACCTGGGTAACTACAACCTGAAACACCATGTGGACTGTTTCACATGTCCACAAGGTACATTCAAGTTCATCGATGCAACATCACACCAAGAGAGACTAGGAAGGGCTGAACCTTTCATGAGTCACTGAGAGGCTTTTGATTTATCTGTCTGTCACATTCATGATGGGCCAATCAGAGGCTTTCAATCACCTCTTACTTTCAGCAAGACTAACTCAGACTCCTAGCTCCTGCCTCTTTGCTCATGATAGGACACTGATTAGTCTGTCATTTTGATAACCAGGGGTGGACAGTAACAAAGTATAACTTGAGTACTGTATTTAAGTACATTTTTTGAGTAACTGTACTTTACGTGAGTATTATTATTTTTTATAACTTGTGACTTTTGCTCCACTACATTTGAAAGACAAATATTGTACTTCTAACTCCACTACATTTCTATGAAGGGTCTTGTTACTCGTTACTTTTAAGTATAGATTTGAGGTCAGCAGATGAAATTTTTCTCTCCTCTAAAATTCAGTCAGCGTGTGATTTGTTCCAGTGGTGATGCCGTACCTGTACCTCGCTCATGCACTACCCAGATCGGGCAGGTAATCCTTGGTTTTTAAATTAAAAAACAGCCATGGTTGGCCTTTTGTCGATTCAACTATGTTTCAATAGGCATTTTTATAGGCTTTGTAGCATATTTTACAAGCTTTTCATTCTACAGGTTACAGGTCAATGCATTCAGTAGGTTGTTTCAGTCATTAGGTTCTGTAAATTCATTGTGGCAACAATACAATAACTCTTTGACATTAAAATGAAAATTTACTTTTAATACTTAAGTATTTTCAAAAGCAGGAACTCCAGAACTTTAACTTGAGTAAAATTTGACTGAACAACTTTCACTTGTATTGGAGTAATATTTAACCAGGAGTATCTATACTTTTACTCAAGTAATGGAGTTGAGTACTTTATCCACCACTGCTGATGAAAGGTTAGGGTATTTGAGATATATATATATATATATATATATATATATATATATATATATATACATATATATATATATATATATATATATATATATATATATATACACACACATACACACATATATATATAGTCATTTATGAGGGGATGAATGAAGTGTCTTTCTATCTATCTATCTTTTCTGTGTATTTTTCTTTTTTTATTTATTCACAGAAAAATACCAGTGCATCGTTAACTTGCTTATGAAGGGTTAAGCTGTTGAAAATGTGTTGATGTTATGAGTATGTCATAATTTATGGCACTTCTTTTGGAGTGGCTACTTTTTAAACACAATGTGCTGTGTTTGTGTTTTTTACTGGTACAAAAGAGCCAATGCATCCATTCTATTTCCATTAAAGACAAACAGGTTATATTTGAATCCACTGAGCATATTTCTTTGAAGACTTGGTGTGAAGATAAACTGAATGATCCATCGCTGGTGCCTGTCCCAGCTGTTTTGGCGAGAGGCAGGGTACACCCTGAACTGGTCACCAGGCAATCACAGGGCCACATAGAGAAACCAACAACTAACTCTCACACTCCACACCCAAGGGCAATTTAGAGTCACCAATAGACCTAATTAGCATGTTTTTGGTATGTGGGAGGAAACCAGAGTGTCTGGAGAAAACCCATGCAGGCAAGAGAAGTTGAACTCATAATCTTCTTGCTGTGAGGCACACGAATGTCATATGTCTAGTGTCACACTTTAACAAACAACAACAAGAGAAGAAGAGCCACATTAAGAAACAAAACAAGAGCAGCCCACATTGTTTTTTTTAAACATAAATTCCTCTTCCAATAGAACAATTAGCCAATCACAGTCCAGGACTTTGGCCTGGCACCTAGAATGGCCATTGAGATTTTAAAAGGGTTCAGGCGACCCATTCTTTCCCACCCCTGTCCTGGCCTTGCTCCCCCACTTTCACACTGCCAGGTCTCACCCCTCAGTTTGAGCAGCCCTGCACTAAACCCTGTAGAAGATAAAATATGCACACAACGGTGATATAATCTGTAAAAAACTGCAGAATGTGAAAGAGAAAGAGGTGAAGCTGGAGGTATTCATGTGCCTGGGAGGCTGAAAGCAGGGTGCCACCAGGGTGCTGTGAGGCAGGGCCCGTTAAAGGAGAGCTCCAGACCAAGGTGTTCTATAGCTCGGGGGCTAACGGTGATAAATGAGTCCCTTAATGTCGGCAAACACTTTATCTCTGCTTCATCTGTTTTCATTAGGCAGGGCCAACCTTTGGCTGGCCGAGAACGTGCTGTAACTTTCATTACGACGACACGGAGAGGAGAGCGAGAGAGACCTCCCATCGGTCTAATAAAAACAGCGGCACAGACACCATGACAGATCCTATTCCTTATTATTACCACCACACGCCACACTTATAAATTACAGCATGCCACGTCCCTCAAAGATGACCAGTTCGCCTCCTTTTCTCCAGCCTTGAAATGACTCAGTGTCTGCTCTTATCTTGAAAACACACATTTAAGATATTTAAAAGCTTATGATTCTGACTATTTTGTGTCAGAACTGTATTTAAGAGGCAGCATGGAGATTTTTACATGATTTTAACATTTGATTTATGTTTTATTCCTAAAACAGGCAAAAAGGAAGATTCATTGTAAATGTCAACGCACAGTGTGTAAATTTTGTCTTCAAAAAATTTAAATATGACAAAAAAAATTACTCTGGCTGTAGTCTGAAATCATGAAACCCCATTTCAAGCTGATAATAACCTCAGAGCCTACAATAGTTGAGATGAATGAAGGAGTTAGGACGATAAAACATGCAGCTGATGGCGTGCATTATCATAGTCCATCACACACCAGCAGCACAACCATGAATGAGACACCTGAGTAGAACAACAGATAACCGTAGCAGTTCCTGCTTCTTTAGGAGTCTTTGGTTGCGCCTTCACTTCTTTGGCAAAGATAAACAAGTTGTGTCTGTCATGGCTGCAGTCCACCATGAAAGACATGTCCTGTTGTTTGATTTTTTTTAGCGATGTTGATGTGTTTTTATTTGTCTATTTTCAACACTGTTTCAGTGTTGATACTGTATTCTGTTGCCAAATGTCTGTGATTCCTGTCACACCCCAGTTTCCCTATGGGAACAATTAAACAAACTAACAAACTAGTTGTATATGTAGAAATGAATGATTTCTTTGTTTTAAAAGCTGTTGAAAATGTCTGAGGTAATGGATTCCCTAATCATGAAGAGAAAATGCTCACGTCTGTCAAACTCAGGCCTGTGTTTGGATCACATAAATAAAGGTCATGTTAAAAATCATGAAATAGGTAACACAAGTGTAGGCATTTAAAAATATTTTAGACATTTCTACAGTGGCCATAACAAAAAAGCAGACACAAAAAAACAAAAGCCAGACCAAAATCACAAAAGCCAAAGCCAACCCTGCAAGAGGTAGGTACCTGAAGGGTGACCAGAATTGTCACTGGTTGGATCAAAACACTGTCCGTCATTTCAACCAAAAGTTCAGCTTTTGTGCTTTTGCTTTTTTTTTTTTTTGATTTGGCTTTTGTCCTGTTGCTTTGGCTTTTGTTGTCATATTTGACATTTCAGGGACACCATCTATTCACTGCAAAAATACACTTACTGTTCCTTTAAAGGTATTATCAAGGCCAGTATTCAATAGACCTGGTAAAATAACCATCAGAGGGGCTTTATCGAATATAACTGTAATTTTTATAACTACTAAGATAGATTTTCTCATTTTTAATTTACATGTAAAAAAAGCAACCATTAATACACGCAAATAAAATGAAACACTGGTATGAGGACATCAGGATTTGATTGAATCGAAAAGCATGGATTTGTTATAATTAAACCAGACCTAAAATATGACCTAGTACCTGATGTTCTTTCTGACACAATCTTTGAAAGAGATCTCAATGATTTTTTTGTTACTACAGTAAGGGATATTTAAAGATACTTTGAAAAATTCCTAAAAAAAAAAAAAAAAATCAGGTTATTTCAACAAGAAATCTTTACATTCACTTTTTTCCAGGAATTTTTGTAAGGTTTCACAAACAAACACAATCATCTAACCTGACAAGCCAGATGGACTGTTCAATATATTTTACTAGTCCATCTGGGAATGAGCCCATCGAGAGTGTTTGAGAATGGGCAGAACCTTTTGAAGCATATCTGGCAGCTCATTGGACGATCATTCCGTCAATCACATTCATCATAGCCAATCAGATAATGTAGCAGGTGGGTGCTACAGCAGTGGTGTAAAGTACAGAACGTCAAGTGAAAATATTCTTCCTATTGAGAAGTTTGTAGTTTTTCACTCAAATAAATGCGGTCAAGATCTGACAAAACTGCCACTGAAGCTGTTAGCATCTATGCTAATCCATGTACATGCAGTCACTTCCTGCTGTCGTCTCACTCGTAGCTCTCACCTCCTCTTGCTTTAAAGGACACTGATTGGGCCGTCCCGCTTTGGGCTGCTCACAGTCGTTTTAGTTTCAAATATTTTATTCATTTTCACCTTTTCAACAAGACAATTCAACAAAGCGGGCGCAAAGGCCTAACCACATAGAATTATGCAATTGAAGAACATACATAGCCAGAGCCACAGTCGTTAGAGCCAAGCATGATGGATCTGACTGATTACAGACATTGAATCAGGCTGATCCAGCTGCACTGCAAGGTTAACAATGTTCAAGTAGTCAAACATTTTCCTTTGGTTTTGATTACCAGACCAGGTCAGTGTGAGTTCTTCAGTTTGGAACAGATTCAGCAGTCTGGGGACTTAGATGGCAGCAATAAAAGAAACAACAGAACTGATGCTCATCAGATATTTTCACCGATTAACGTCATATAATCTTCCGACGGCAGGTGTTTGTCAACAACAATATCTGCACGGATGACAGATTAATGCATAATTTCATACCCGATTTCTACAATTGGGACGGAATGGTGGCACAGCAGGTAGTGCACATGTCTCACAGGAAGAAAGTTGCTGGTTCGATCCCTGTGTCAGTCAGGGCCTTTCAGTGTGGAGTTTGCATGTTCTCTCCGTGCATGCTTGGGTTCATTCCGGGCACTCTGGCTTCCTAATGCTCATTAGGTTAATTGGTGACTCCAAAATTGTCCTTAGGTATGAGTGTGAGTGTGACTGGTTGTCTGTATCTCTATGTGGCCCTGTGATTAGCTGGAAACCGGTTCAGAGTGTACCCCACCTTGTGCCCAATATCAGCTGGGATAGGTTCCAGCCCCCTCGACCCTGAAAGGGATAAGCGGAATAGATAATGGATGGATGATTTCTACAAATATCTAATTACATGTAGGATTGTTAGTGTGGCACACTGGCTTTTTCTTTATTTCTATAAATGCAGATGTTAAAGCCTGATTTAGCAGAATTTGCTCGTTATTACTAATTACTGTTATTACACCTTTATACACCCTAATAAAACCAGCCCGAGCAGAGTAAATGTACATTGTTTGTACCACAACACTCAGTCAAATGTTTTGTGAATTCTTTTCAAATGAACTAATTCAGATAACTATTTCCTGGTGCTTACTAGAGCTTAATTTCTGTCATGTTTTTTTCTAAATACAAATTTCAGTCCACTTCAGTTTTTAGGACTTTAGGATGCTATCATGTCAATATGGATCAAAACCTCACCTTGTTGAATGAATGCTATGAAGAATTAAGGCTGCTCTGAAGGCACTAGCAAGGTGTTCCTAATTTAGTGGCCAGTGAGTGTATGTACTTTCTCTCTGCAACATGGAAACCCTTTTATTATCTAAATTAATTGTGCATGCCAGTTTTTTGTGACACTTACCATTAGAAACAAAACAACCAGAGAAAAGACAGAACATGTGATGTAATATCTGATGTAAGCTTTACTTTCAAATCCTGTTACATTTAGATCTGGCAAGTTTGAACATAAAATAATGCAAAATAAAGAAAAACAAATACAAAACCAAAAACAAAAAAAGTACAAATGATCTATTTACCAGTTTATCGTCACAACCCTGTACAGCCTTAACAATGGAGTAATAAAAAAAAGCTTTGTACAGCACATACCAATCTTTACTGAGTGCCAGAAGAGAAGAGTTGAGCCTTTTTGTAATCTAATCGTAAAACACAGCCGAACGTAAAGCCAACTGATTGTAGACAGTGCAGTGTGATGCTAACTAAACGCTAACAGAGGGAGTTAGTCTGAAACAGGAAGTGTTCGAGGGCCGTGTCATGCATACTTCGAAGTGCTGAAAGGTAGTCAAGCTTTAAAAATTATAAAAAAAAGGTCACTGTGCTGCGTACAAATGGG
Organism: Cetoscarus ocellatus; assembly: GCA_037902135.1. Classification (NCBI taxonomy): domain Eukaryota; kingdom Metazoa; phylum Chordata; class Actinopteri; order Labriformes; family Labridae; genus Cetoscarus; species Cetoscarus ocellatus. The sequence goes on from JBAMNC010000875.1 coordinate 445,612, forward strand.
CAAAAATCAACAGAATAAGTGCTTCAAGAATATTGGGTTTTAAAGGAGAGAGAGAGAGCCCTGTTACCTTTTTAAACATTACACTCAGAGTACGAGGGGACATAAAGAAGTGCAGCCATTCATGATTAATAAAAGGCAGACATTTTTTAAAAAAGGTGTCAAGAGTGGACGCACTCCTGTCTTCTTTTTATATCGCTTTATCTTTTTTTTTTATGACCCTGACAATTAAGTTTGACTCATTCCCAGAAGTCTCAGGTGGTTTCCTTCCACCAAGTGGCACTAGAGTATAAAAGATAACGCAGATAGTACGAGTGTGAGAGTGTGTGTTGGAGGGATGCTCGTTTCACTCCAGAGACAGCATGCCAGACATCCACAGAGCAAAGAAAAAAAAAAAAAATAGTATTGTAAAAGGGGACAATCGCTCCGGAGCACGACATGACGGATTCAATCCTAACATCACATCCTGCACCCGCTTACATTTTGGTCTGCACAATTCATCATTTCTTTTCAATCCACATTTTCTTTTCTGACATGATATAAGTAGAAAAATAAAAAAAGAACAAAAGCATGATTCTTCATAAGATAATGCATGAGAAAATAGACAAAATCAAACAAAGAAAATAAAACAATCCCTTTAAAAATAAGGGATTTTGGCTTGAAGACCACTTATAAAAACAATTCATGGGTAAAGCTTTTTCTCAAAATTAAACACCTGCAGTACACTGCCCTATTTTGCAAATATACTTCTTTTTGAGCATTTCTTTTAAACGGATAAATACATATTCTCTTAATCAAAAAGTGCAGCGCTGTGCAAAACTGGCTCATCGCAATTTAGCCTGGGACCTTTAGTTCCCAGGGAGAGCTTGACCTCTACTGTCTAATTCATGCAATTTGTACTCATTTACTTTCTCCCATTTCACAGAGGCAGACCTTTCTGCACCGCCTGAAATGCCTACACGGGAAAATGAGGGGTGCTGATTGAGTCATTTCCAGCAACTGCTGTCCACCAAACATGACGGTGGATTCAAAGTTTGTACTTAAAAATAACAAAAATACAGGAAAATTAAAGGTTTAAGTGCTTTTGGCTTGAAGTGTTACTACATTAAGTGCAATTTAAAACTCAAAAGGTTGACATAAGGAGGGGAGCGGGGGGGCAGAAAGCAGTACCGTGTCTGCCGGCCGAACAGAAGCCTCCGCCATCGAACGTGACACTGTACAAGTGAATGGCTTTGCTTCATCATTGCACCTACAGGAGCTTTTTTTCTCACTATGGGTTCTTTATGAATGTTAGTAGAAAATGTTTCATTATGATGTAAAAGGCTCAGTAAAAAAGTAAAAAAAAGAAACAAACAAAAGCAAAAAAAGAGACACAGAAGGCCACCAAACACGCTAACTTCCCCGTCTTTTCCAGCACAGAAGACGTCCCTGTTCACACTTCTGTATCGCTTCATTTTCATATACATAAACAAAAATACATTCATTCAAGTCATTTTGGAACAGTTTTTTTTTCTTTTTTTTGTACACAAAAATTACAAAAAGCTCCAAAAAGCACCATTGAATCGGCCTGTGGTGACGCGGGCTGCCTGTTAGCTCGCGGGCTAACTTTGGAGCCGGTCACCTCCACAAAACAATTATCTCATATATTCTCTTCTAAGTATAGGTGCGTGATACATAGTTCTACACATGAGGCTGCGCTGATATCCACCTGGTCTCAGAAACACTTCAGCCTCTGCTTTTTCTCTGCTTATTCACCTGGGTGTGCAAATTCATTGGCAAGGTTTCACTTCAAATCAAAATGTTTCTCATTCTGGTCGTGGTTGGTCTGATTTATTTCCCGTTATTTACATTTGAACAGCTTATCTCCTGAAAATAAAACTTAAAGTAGCTATAATGACACTTATTCTGAGGCAGAGGTGATATCAGGCAGCTGCTGTGCATATAGAGCGGTGCAGGGATGAGGTTTTTGTAGACCAACCCAGGAGTTAGCATTGCGCTGGTTCTCTTGACAAAAGTCTGCTGGATTTTTCCCTGTGTTCTTGGATCATTGCTGATAATAAAGTCTGCGGTCGACAGAAGTGAACGAAACTTTTGTTCAACATAATAATATTGCTGAAGACCTAAATGTCAAAAATGTAATCAGTGAGAGTAAAAAGCTATTACCAAGCTATTATGGAACTACAAAATGGTGGTTCGACTTGAAAGTAGCTCCCACACTTCCATTATATGAAGCCGGAGATACTCTTGAGTTTGTCCCTGCATTTGGGTTTGTGTCTATTGTTGCATCTGCCTACGACACAGCCAGCGAGCGGTTCTGGGTGATGACGTAGCGGGAATTGATTGGCTTCTCGTTTCTCAGGAGCGTTTTCACCCTTTCCCTTGGCCCTCAAAACAGAGGGCTAAGGGGAAGGGGTAGACGAAAGGGAAGGGCTAAGGGGTACAATTGGGATTCACCCACAAATCAAATAACCATAATAAATATCATCTTAAAATATCTGTCTGCAACTGATGACAAGTGGTCAGACCTCACAACCAGAATTGTCTGAACTCCATTTCTATGATATTTTCCTGTGTACACTGTTGGAACTGTCTCAGGGGGTATGGATGTAATGAGTCACTGTGTTAACAGATAACTTACAGCTGACTGTACTGATTGATGTCGTAGTGCTAGAAAAGCAGAAGGTGTACCCTTCAGTGCTTTACATATATTAACCATTGTATCAGAGAAAACTTGTTTATATGTGAGAAAATACAGCCAAAGAAACCAAGCTAACATAAACATATCTATGGACAAAGTCAACCATGGCCTCAACTTCAAGTCACCAATGTACACGGTCAAACTCTTACATCAAACTTTTTTTCCTTGTTTTTCAACTTCATCAGCCAAATCAACAGAAATGTTTGACTGTTTGGTTTCACACATTACAAAGATGTTGATGATTGTGGGCTTGATTTATCGGTTTGTCTTTCAAACTTTCTGTTATGGTTGTTTCTGCTGCTGTGATCAAGCTCTCATCTCTCCTCTACCTCGACACTGAACCTACTGGTGACATGTAGACTGTAGCTCGTGTCTGCGTTGCATTAATTCTAGATGACGTGCTGAATTGACACCACATTGTGACCTCTTATTTGAGAATTTCCTCTCAACTCAATAACCTCATCAAGTTGGTGCTCATGGCTGTAGTTATAGTGTATGTATTATCATTGATAAAAAAAATGATCAGAAATGATTGTATTAGGGTCCCCAGCACTTTTGTTTGGGCAGTCAGTGGCTCAGTCCAATAGTGCGCTCTACCAGTTCTCAGAAGGTCGAGGGTTTGAGCCCAGCTCCGTCTGTCACATATTGATGTTTCCTTGGGCAAGACATTTAAGCCCAAGCTGCTTCCACTGTTGCATTAGTGGCATGTAAATGGGGATGAAAGGGCGAGAATGTTATACTGAACTTCAGCCAACAGTGAGTGAATGGGTGTGAGGGGGTGGAAGTGACCTGTGGTGTAAAAGCACTTTAGTAGACAGAAAGACCAGAAAAATCAAATCCATGTATCATTTCAGAAATGGCTTCTCTCTTGCAAAATGGGGCATTCACATCTCATTTGTTTGTCATCTTCACAGACCTTATTTCAGGTGTGTATCCCACAGGCTTTTGTAAAATCCCATAGACTTTCAGCCTTGGGAACTGAAGTGCTATAATGCTAACTTCCGTCTGCCTAATTGTACTCATTCCTGCACCACCCTGTTATGGTTCCACCATTATAAAAAAGAACAGAAATCCAAAACATGAGAAGGGGAGGGGCTACAAAACTATGTACAAGACTGATAAATAAGTAAGTGCGTGGTTTGAGGCGCTGCTTTGGAAACGTGCCGTTTTCAATGAAAAGTGCTCCGTTTCATTGGTTCTGTCCACGTCGCACCGCTAACACTCGTCAGATTTTTAGCTCTCTAATGACGTCGAAGCTAGTCGAAAAACACAGAAACGGGCATGCTATCTCGATGCATAATAGCGAGAGACAAAAATGCACTAAAATATAGCACTTGCAAGTTTTGTTTTCGTCTTTTTCAACTTTATATCTCGTCAAACAACTAAAGAAAAATATCTATAAAACTGAGATACGTTAATTCCCTCAGGTAATGCGACTGGGTCCAGGTCATTCAGACGTTTAAAAACAGAAATGAAAGGTCAGAGAGTAGTAGTTGAAGTAGTAATAATTCAATCGATAGAACTGATAAGAAAAGCAGCTTTTTGATATAAATGCATTTTTAGCATGTACAGCCTTTTTTCTCTTATAAATGTTTTTTTTTTTTTTTTTTGTCATATGTTTGTCTGCTCCAGCTTATTCTGCTGGTCTGATTGGAAAAGACGTCGCTCCCTCTGCTGTGGTCAAGTGTCATTCACACCACAGTCTGAGGAGTGAGGGACACAGCGAGCTGAGGACGAGGAGGCGGAGGGGGTCAAACAGTCTTGGCCCTCTCCATCAGTCCCAGGTAGGCCAGGAAGGAGTGTTTGTGGGAGGTGGGCGACGTCGGAGAGCGGGAGGGGGACGCTGGATTGGAGGAGAAGAGGAGAGGAGATGTGGCGGGCCGCCATTTGGAGTGGAGGTGCGAGTGGAATGTGAAGCGGCTGTTGTGGGTGAACAGGGTGGTGAGGGGGATCAGGTGCGCCCGCTCGCAGTTCCTGTACTGCTCGAACACGTGGCGCGAGGACTGGGGGAAGAGGGAGGGGCTGCCACCGTGGTTTCTGTAGGAGTCGTTGCCGTTGGTGCTGATGAGGCAGCGAAGAGGGCTGCTGGCGTCAAGCTTGGCGGTCTTACCCAGAGTGAGTGACAGAGCCACGGACTGCAGCGCCTGAGACGCCGTCAGACTCATGAGGGGGCTGTTGCTCTCGCTCCCGCCGCTGCTCCCTGCTCCCCCGCCAAGGAGGTAGTGCTCCTCTCTCTTTTGCACCATCGACCCCCTTGGAGACACTCCCTGGAGTGGCAACTCCTCCTCTCCCGCCTCCTCTTCCTCCTCCTCCTCTTCTTCTCCTCCGCCCGGCCCCCCCGCCCCTCCGCTCTGGTGTTTCTTGAGGTGGCGGCTGAAGACGAAGGGGTGTGTGGTGGTGAAAGGGCACTCTTGGCAGCTGAAAGTCTGGCGCGGCGCGTGCTTCAGCTTCTTGTGCAGGTTGAGGTTGTCCTTGCGCTTGCAGCTGTAAGAGCAGCGATCGCAGTGGAAGGGCCGCTCACCCGTGTGCACACGCACATGCTCGATCAGCTTGTTGGCCGTCTTGGACAAGTAGCCACACTGCTCGCACTTGTAGTGGTTGCCCAGGCGGTGCCCCCGCATGTGGGCCTCCAATGAGGCCTGGTCAGGCCACAGTCCCTGGCAGATGCGGCAGCGGTACTCCATCTTACAGTGCGTCTTAAGGTGGCACTCCATGGCCGCTGGACGATTGGTGGAGTAGATGCAGAAAGGGCACCTGGGTAATGCAACAAAGAAGGGACGCAGGGAGGGAGGACACAACACACAAAGAAGCAGAAGACAGTTGAAAGGAGCGTGTACCTTCAAAATAGGACAAATAAAAACTCACAAAACAAACCTTGAAATTCAAACACAAAATGATGAAGAGGAGAAGAGCAGGTAAAGGAAAAGTGTGTATGATGCTCAGGTGTGTGTGCTCATGAGGATATGTGTGGCAGTTTAATGGTGGGAGGTGATCGGGTATATGTGTTTGTGTGTGTGTGTGTGCGTGTGGAGGAGTGAAAGGAGGAGGTGGAGGAGGAGGAGGTGGGTGACAGGCTGGAGAAAAGATGGGAGCAGTAGGACATGAAGGGAAATGAAGGAATGGAGTGGCACTTACATTTAAATAGCACCTTTCATCTGCTCTGGGCCCCAAAGCGCTTCACAAACCCTGCAGAACAGAATCACCTCAGAAAAACCTCGAAATGGTCAAGGCCCTCTCTGCCTTTCTACACACTCCTACATATATAGAAATACACTTCACATTGCTCAAGTGTATACACGTATGCCTGCTGGTCCAGGAAAAAAAAATCTTTATGTGGACCTTGGGGGTCAGAAAATGTAGGCTTAAGAGGAGTTTATCTTAACATGGATTGTTCTTCAGGTCCTTTAACACAGCCTTTTCTTGTTGGGCTAAATACAGCCTGCTTTAGAATTAAAAATAGATTAGGTTTACAATAAATAAAAGACTGTGTAAACCTTGAGGAAGTACAATAAGACCCACATAAGCAGATATAAACAGTACCAGGGTGATTTAACTGAACAAATATTAAAGCACAGCTCTACAGTCTCTCTAAAGAACTCAATCTGGACTAAAGCACTGACACCAGAGAGTAGATTCAAGAAACACAGTAAACTAGCAGCAGATCTTAAAGTTTAAGAAGTTGTGTGAAGCTTAAAGGGGCTACGAGCCACACATCACTCTTTAAAATAAGTCAGTGTTACTAGATTCAGTGTAATCTACCATTTGCAGACATTTGTTAATGACGAGATGAGGGCGATCATCAATAATAATGACACTCAATGGCTCTGCACATGCACAGACTGGAGTTATGAAAACAACTCAAAAACAAGTAATGGCTTGTGTTGCTTGAAATGAATCAAAATGTTAATTAACAACTTTTTTTTTCTTCAATATGTGAGCAAATATGATCATATTTGAAAGCTTCTTAAATGATAATGTTCTGGCTTCTGTTGCTCTGAGCTAAATCAATACAAACATTTATTAAAACATTCAGAGTGTAGTAAGGATGTTTGGATCAACAGATGGTCTGTATGTCAGCCTGACAGGCCTGAAATGAGACAGAAACGTGTCACAGTACAACAAAGGCTCCTGAGGGACTGGAGGATGGAGATGGGGAGGGGGACATGGAGGGAGGGGGGGCAGGTTAGCTATTTCAACTTTAGAAAAATAAAGAAACTGTAAAACTTAGAACCATATCCAAAAAAGCAGGACTGGGCATGTACGTTACTTTCTCAGTCATTAATTATGTATGATGCATACTTTTTTAATAGTCATAGGTTGTTATTTTGGGAAGTAATGAGAAGATGCCAAGGTATCCAAAGAAAACAAATTATATTTTTATACATGCAGTCTAGATAAAACCCCAAAGTCCAGTTAACATGGCTGTTTTTGATTGATGATGAAAACAATGATTAATCCAGATTTTTATTTTTGATGTAACATGATGTCTGTTTGGCTGGATTTCAACATTATATATTTTTTTTGACAGCATTTGTTTGTTTTTTGGTTTGTTTGTCTGGGAGTAAGATAACTTAAAAGTTCATGATGGATTTTGAAGACTTTTCGAGAGATGCTGGTCAAGGCCAAAGAAAGAAGTGATTAGATTTTGGTGGAGATCCAAACACGGATGTGGATCCAGGATTTTTTTTATGTGATGTATTTTTTTGGCTCTTACTTATTTAAATTTTATTCATGCTGCATACATAGGCACCCGAGTAACTGTGATTTGCTTTTATCATGTCAAATGGTTTAAAATGACAATAAAGCTGAGTCTAACTCTGAGTCTAAGTCAATGTTGTACTATAGGGCAATTTTCCACATTTTAAAGAATGCCTCAGCCAAGATGTCAGAAAGCCCTTCGCAGAGGTTTGTGCTCTCACAGCACCTCTGGTTTAAGACATGAAATAATTAAACCTGATTATAGTCCCTGTCTATAATAACAAGTATTAGATTTATTAGCTGCACTGAATGTTGGGGTCACAATAGAAACAAAAAGGAGGCAACAACAGTCTGACAAATGTTAAAATCAAATCAGCTAATCTTAAAAGAAATCCTGTACATGTTTGCTTCATTTTAAATGCACAACAAATCATATTGATACAGTGTTGTTGTTGGACAAAGCCAGTTCCTATTACTTTATTAATGTGGCTTTATTAATTTGACTTTACAGCTCCATTACTTTTTACCTCCACCAAGGAGGTATGTTTTTCAGGCATGAGTCTGTTTGTGAGCAGGATACCTCAAATAGTCTTCACTGGATTTTGTTTTTTTAACTGAATGTTGGTCATGGCACAAGGAAGAAGTGATCAGATTTTGGAGGTGACCCAAATTCAGGAATTTTTTCTCTTTTTATCTGATAACTGAAAAAGTTCTTGAAGAATTTTGATGACATTTTTAGGGAATGTTGGTCATAATGTTGCCACATGGACATGGCATGTTAGGGCAGATTTCTACATTTTCAATTATTACTTGGTTAAGAATGTCAGGAATGCCTTGGCAGAGGTTTGTGCTCTCTGAGACAGTAATGAACATTATTAAGAATTTATAACCAAAATCTCTATTCAGCTGCTTTTCTTTTTTTGCTAAAAATAAGCTTTGTGGAGAGAACTCTATGACACCTTCTTGTTTTGTTTGTCAAGAAAGTGTTAACCAATTAACACTACTCTCATAGTTTTTGAAATGCAAACACGAGTGGTAAAGTAAGATGTTAATATCTGGTTCTAAAGTAACAACACCACACTACCCTTGACTTCAACATAACCTCTACTTTCAATCGTTTTTGCTGTCAGGTCAGGTCAGGTATGGGAGCATATGCTGGTTCAGCACTTTGCCCCGTCAACTTGTTCCATGTACTTCTCCGGCCTCCTGATGGCCTTCGCCCAGGCCTGTGCCAGCCCCATGTTCCAACTCTTCAGGTATCCCTTGAGCTGACCCCTCCAAGACGCACCTGGTCACCCCTGTGGTCTGATCCAACCAACTTGGTCCTGGGCACCCAGTATATGGTGAGCTAGATCAGGTTCAGGAGAGCGTGCAAGGTGTCGATAGAAGCGCAGCTGCCGCTCTCATATCCAGCAGCTGACCTTTCCTATTCCCGCCCTCCTGTGCACATCAGTATTGGACACATGGTCCTGCCAACAATACCCAAAAATATGTTGAAGGGAAACAGTCATGAAGGAGTCCAGCCGGCATCTCTGGCCACTAGCCAGTGTCCAGGCTTCACAAGAGGAATAGCAAGAGTGGTAGGACCAGAGACCTAAAGACTCTGACTTTTGTCCACTTGCTCAGACACAGTGAGCACCATACCGCCTTGTCCTGTGAACTCATCGCCCCATAAGCCAAGCCAAGTCTGATCTGATCAGTGATCTCAGCCTCACAGTTAGAAGATAGATAAATTACCTGCCAAGGTAAGTGAACTGCTCCACAACTTCTGAGTTCTTACCACCCACACGCACAGACTAAATGCTACATCCAAGGCATCCCCAAATGCCTGAATCTTTGTTTTAACCCAGGAAACCTGCCCGAAGTTCAGCCTCCTCACTCAGCAATTCAAGAGCTACCACCAGGATATGTACAGTCTCCGCAAGGATCACAGCATCATCAGCAAAGTCCAGATCAGTGATCCTAACTTTGCCAAATGACACTCCACAGTTTGCTGTACCTGCTACCCGCCCCATTATCCAGTCCTTACAAGCACTAAAAAGTGTAGGGTCCAAGATACACCCCTGCCTCAACCCAAAATCAACTAGGAAGAAGAGATGAAGCAGAGATGGAGTCACCACATTTAACAGCGCTCTCTGTACCTGAATACAGGGCAGACATCAGCTGTTCGAGCGCACGTGGGATTACACGGAGCTCCAGAATTGTCCAAAGGACATCCCAGCTCCCTGAGTCAGTGCCTTTCAGAAGTCAATATGGGCTGCAAGTAACCCTCTACTGAATTCCTGGCAGGGCTTAGTGGGGACATGAAGTGCCAGGAAGCGGTCTACAGTGTACCCCCTGGGTGTGAGACCTGACTGCTCATGCCGCTGATGCTAAAGCAGCTGATCGCGGATCCTGTTCAAAAGAACCAGTGCAAGTACTTTGCCCAGCACAGAGGAGTGTAACCCCCTGCAGTTATTACACTCTCACACATCACCCTTTCCCTTAAGGTAGAGACTACAATGCCCCTTTTCCAGTCAGTGGGGATAATGCCTGTTTTCTGTACGGAGCAGATGACAGCATGCAAACATAGGGGGCTGGTTTAACTGTCTGCCTTGAGCATCTCAGCCTGGACACTTGTTAGCGAGTATCTTTTGTAAGATGTGGTGAAATTATCCCAAACGTAGAATTTCCAGATGTATTTTATGTCACAGGATAAAATGTCAAGATCAGGACCTGGTGTCAATAGCAGTTGTAGATGTGGAAATTGCCTCCTCAAAAGGACGAGTGACATCAGTTTCTCCTCTGCCATTCTTGTTGACAAAGTAGGTACTAATAGCCCCGCTGCTTCTTGATTTGGATAAGTCAGTTAGGGACACTGACCATGCAGGACTATGAGCCTGACGATAAAAACAGCTTACACTTTGGGCATTTTTTCTTTTTAAACTCCACCATAAAGGATACACTTTTGCCGGAATTTGTCTATCTGTTTGTGTGCAAGACAACTCAAAAAGTTCTCAGTGAATTTTGATCAAAAATTCATAGTGTTGGTCAAGAGACAAGGAAGAAATGCTAAGAATTAGAATAGATTTTTTAATATTGTAGGATATGGAAGCTTTCCATATTTTTCATAATAACTTGCTAAGAATGTCAGAAATGCCCTGGTGGAGTTTTGTGCTCTCTGAGTTCTTCTAGTCTTTCTGGCTCATGAATCTAAAAGCTGAAAACCCTGGACTACATTGGTTTTGAATTGAAAATGAGCACTGCCAAAGCAAAAATGGCACTTGTGGTATCTGACCTTCACTTCTGCTTTGTAGGACTTCTGAACTACTCTGTATACCAAAAATGTGTACATCATCAGGGGATCTTTATCTATATCTCTACATATTTGGTTGGAATTGAAGCATTACCTGGACTGTTCAAGCTGTGGACATCCTCTCTAGTGTGGCAGGACAGTTTTTGTAGGAACAATATGGTGATGTAGGCACAGTAGAACTTTATACACTGAGTTAGATGACTACAAATATTTTTTTGTTGTTGGTAGAACAGATTCATAGGTTGTGGCTGCTATGTTTTTCGGCTCTTGAAGTTGTCTGAATAGTGATGATCGTAAGAACCATACCATATGTACAGCATAATACTTTGACACAGCAGTTGTGCAAATTCTAATGATGATGACACTGATTGTACAAATGCTGCCTATTTAAATGATTGATTATCACTTAAGTTAAACTGATGTTTAGCTCTGTTCACCTCTGCTAACTTGTATGTCAGGTTTGAGTCATATGGCATGCAGACTATAGCACAAGTTGTGTTTAGAAAGCTTTAAAATGTCTCCACAGAGAACATGCTGTGTTTCAGATCAGAGTGTGTACACTTCAAAAGCACTCTTTAGTTAAGGTATCTATTAATTTAAGTAGACTTGTGTCTGTGTCCACTGTATGCTGTTTCAAATGTAATTCATTTGACATTTACTGCCTGTGTGCACTTTCTTTTAAATGATTATCTTCTAGGAGTGTGCCAACAGATTTTATATAATACTCAGCCCAGTGTGTGTGCATGTGGGGAAAAAATAAAAGCAGCTTTCTGGGATGCAGGTTCCATCAGATTTTTTTTTTCTTTGGCATGGCTGTTAGCTGTGGGCAGTGGAACAACAGACCCTGAGGGGAAGCCCATTTCCATCTCCCTTACACTCTCCCTTCTGTTCATAGCAGCCACTGCAGCCCCACAGACCACTGTCTAATAAGTTAGAGCTGCCAAGAGAGGCTGTCGAGCAAAACTGCAGCTTGTATCGTTTCATTTGCTGGCTGCAGATAATGGACATTAAAGAGAGGTTAACTGATTAGGGACACATGGTTTGAAATCATCTTCAAAAAGATCACGTGTCCGTGTTTCTGTCTTATTTATGAGAGTTAAGGAGTGCCGTCTTTATGTCCACTAGAATAAGATCTCAGTGAAAGAACCTCAATTATGTTAGTAATCACTACATTAATGAAGTTATACATCTTGATGGGTTCTTTATGTTCAATTACATACATAATTTTATGATGAACAAACTTGACAATGCATGTGTAAAGAAAGACTTAAAGGGATATTTGGTTCCTTTGTGGTTGTATGAAGTGTATGTCAGTTGTAAGTTTGTTTGCCACAGGAGATGGTGGTGCCTTTAAGGTGGGTACCAGCATGGAAGTTAGGTTACAGATGAGTGAATACTTATTTTTACCAGTGAGACATCTTAGATTTTTGATGGCACATTGATGACAACATTCTTTATCAAATCTATCTTAGGCTACATTAAGAGCTGCTTCAGGAAACAACAAAACAAAGCTATGGCAGCAATGTGTTGCTTGAACAATAAGCATTAGTTTTCATAAGGATTAGCATAAGTTTCCTACCTTCAAGGACAAGCACTTTATCTCTCTCCTTGCCTCTCTCTATTTCTTAGGAGACCAATGTAACTTGATATCCTTTTATTACATCTAAATATTGCACTCTTGCTACACTTCAGTAAAAAAAAAATGCAAATAAACAATTAACATTTCAACAAATAACTGTGTAAAAAGTTTAATATACTACATTATTTCCAAATGTTGTTTGTTCTGCTGTGTAAAAAAAGGTGTCAAGTATTGGTGTTGGAACTCAGTTAAGGTTTTTAAAAAGTCTTAAAAACTCTGAAGTTGGATTTTAAAGACAAGTACAAACCCCAACTCAAGCAAACAAAAAGGACACATTGGGTTACAAAACATTATCCCAGGAAGTAGAAAAAGAAAGAACAATATTCATTTTAATTTTTCCTAAAAGTACTGATTCAGGAGCCATTTAGGCACTAGCACTGTTTTAAAAGTCAGTCTCAAAACAACGTATTTTATGTACAGTAATTCTAGGGAAACAGCCATAAATTAATTTTTAAACATCTAGCTTGAAATGCAGCAGAATGTTGATCAGCTGTATGGTCTGCAGGTTTTGAGAGAGACAGGCGATGAATCGAAAACAACAGTACAAGTTCAACTTGGTTAAAAAGTACTTTCTAGGGCCTTTCTAAAACAGAGAATACTAGCGGATCATATGAATATCGCAGCAGTCTGCCGAACCCACTGTGTAGAGCTCCCCGTTGTTCTGAACACTAATATTTTTACGGACCCTCTTTAAAGTTTAATTTTATCTAGAAAAAACAAAGGAGGGTAGTGCAAAGTTTTTTTTTAAAGCTTAGTTTTTTATTGCAGAAAGATATACTTTAAAATATAGAGATGGGAAATAATGGTTGCAGTGGTGCATATGCCACAGTGAGTCTGAGGGAGTATCCTGAAGGAAACAGGTTTTAACTGTTTTTTGTATGATGATTAATATTGCTGTCAGATTAAGTCCACTATGTGCTGTCACTGTGCAGCTGTGATTTTAATAATATCAATTTCCACCATGTTGGCTTTCACAGTTCCTAACCTTATGATGGTAGTTAAGCTCTCAGCCTGCAGAGAGGTGGCTCACAGCCCACGAGTAGCTCTGCCCATTTTCCCTTTTCCCTTTGTCTAAATATAAGGAGTCTTAAAAAAAGTACCAAAAAGGTGCAAACAAAACAAAAAACGTATGCTAGGCACCTATTTCTCTACTGATCTGTACTCTGGCATCTCCTGAAAGTACAGCATTGTGACTAATTCAGGGATAGATATTGTAACTAAGTCCTGTAAACCTGTGACAGCCTTGTCTTGATTTGTATCCCTGCACATTTTGTGCAATGATGCTGCCACTTGCACAAAGGTAAAATGACTGTGAGCAAACTTTCTACAGCTTCAAACTGCAGTGATGATGGTCTCATCAGTATGTAGGCCACAGTCAGCTTTTTAGATGAAACATAGGTATTAAAAGTGTGACTATACAATTAACCTTATGGTAATCTATGGTCCTTGTGATAAATTTACTTGGCTTTGCCACTTTGTATGTTTTTGTAGAGGAGGAAACTGGACTAAAAACAAACTTTATATCCATTTTGTGCTCTACCAGCATTAAATAATCAATTAATTGAATAATCCTTAACATTCTTTAAGTATTCTCAAACTGGGATGCAGAGGTAACAGAATTCACAGCAGAACGCTCAGTGAACGTAGGCTTTGTAGTATCAGAGTACTTCTAAAACTCAAAGGAGTAGCCAGCAGAAAAATTAACTCTGTGCATTGAATATATATTCTATTCCACTACAATATGTAGCCTGGCTTCCATGCTGTTGCTCCTGCTGCAAGAACTGAAAAACATCTCCTGCAGCTAAAATTCTTACTTCTGACAAGTAACTCTTACAATCCTTCTGTGAAATTATAAAATATCTCAGTAATACAAATACTTAACTTTTAATTCTCTGCGATCCAAATTTAAACATGCTACAGATGGAACACCCCTAGCTTTGTTTTATAAATATATGCATACTGAGTGCATGTTTTAGGGTGTTATGGATTGAGAGGTTGAGTGGCGAGGGAGGAGGGGGGACGAATGGAGTTAGGAACCTCTGTCTGTACTTGCTTTCCTTACTTGAGCCCTCCGGAGGGGACGGTGTGGCACTTCTTGTGCTCCAGCAGCTGCTCGGGCGTCTTCAGGAACTTGTGACAGACGTCACACTCAAACATTCGCGTGATGAGGTGGATCTGGAGGTGCCGCTCGTACATGCTACGCGTCTTGCACACAAAGTTGCAGAAGACACACTCAAAGCCTGTAGAAAAATGTGCAGAGAGCAAGTTAAAACAGTCAGTATGTAAGATTTGAGATTTTACAGTTTGTCACAGCTAGTTAGTTTGTGACTAAAGAGACAAATTTGACAACAAAGTGGTGACAGCTGATATGAAGACAGATAAGAAGGAAGTGGCTCCTGCACTTCAACCTTAGGCCATATTTTGCTACACCTTCCTGACAGATGTTCACACTGGGTTGGGCAAATTTTTGTAATTATTGACATTTTTGATACCACATGTTTTTGAATGATACAATCTGTCATTACCTCCATCCAGGAGCTTATGTTTTTGACTGCATTTGTTAACTTGTTTGCTATTTAGTTTGTTAGTCATGAACAGGATAACTCAAAAACTTATGGACAGATTTGGATGAAAATTTTGGGGGAAAGTTGGTCATGGCACAAGGGAGATGATCTGAATCCAGATGTGGATCAAGGAGTGGGTGTAAGGATTTCTTAACAGTGCCAGATTGAAGGATAGAAGACAATGGACATGGCGAAGATGGGACAGAAAAAAAGAGTAAAATGACATGCAGAGACCACAGGATGGACTTGTACCCCAGCTGCCTGATTGAAGACAACAGCTTCTGTACGTAGGAGGGGAAAAAATAACCACTGGGCAGCCAGTGCCCCTACTACATATCGATTTAAATTAAATTGTGAGGGTCTTAAATCCATGGACAAGATGTACTTAAGATGATGTCATGTTTGTTTTTTAGAGTGCTTTGAATTATTGGTTAACACATTTTCCAGCACTCCTTGCCTTTGTCAGACTTGTCCTCAGTTCCTGATCCCGAGTGGCTTCCAGAGCTGGACTGGCTGCCTGCAGAGGAGGGTGGGGCGAGCAGACCCCTGAGTTCTTCGTTACTGTGGGTGAGGTCTCCACCCTCTGAGCTGTTGAGAGAGTCGCTGAGGGCTGAGAGGGACGAGGAGGTGCTTTTGGTCTCGCTGAGGGGACTCCTGGAGTTCAGACCTAGAGGAGGAGGGCAGACAGAAAAAGTTGTTTTAATAAATTAACATCAGATTTTCAGATATAATAATGTATTTCTAAACGCTTTACTTTGAGACAGTGTTGTTAATATGGATTTAGGTTATGTTGATGAAAATTAATAAAAATAAATGAATACAAAGTGCTGTCAATAATGTACCTATTGATTGCAAGATAATCTAATAGAAATGTGTTGTACAGACTTTAAATTACTGCTTAATTTATTTGATCTATTTATACATAATATACATATTTCTTAAAAATATATATATTGACATCTATTTGATACCATAGCAACAAAACTAAAAGCCCCTAACACCCATTATTAGGTACGTTATTATTTTAAAAGATTAAAAATGGCAGACAAACATCTGAACATTGCAAAAATTCATTGTCAACATGGATGAAACTGGTAAAGCTCGCCAGGTCAATCAATTTTTTCAAGTGTTTCCAACATATTTATACAATTAGGCAGAGCTCTCTCTCTCTCTATCGTTTAACAAGGACTTAAGACCACTATATTACTTTACTTTTTACATATATTTCATGAAAATAATGGAGGTTTTATTGTTTAAAATTCATGGTATTTGCAAGTGAGGACAAATTCAACAACCTCAGAGTACAAAATATTTCCAGTGTTTTTGTACAGTTTGACAGTGTTGTCGTTTTAAGAAAGTAGGTGTAAGAAAACATTAATAAAACAATTTAACACAATAGTGTATGGCACAATACTTAATTAATTCTTTTTGTTGCATTATATTGATATTTTACTAGTTATTAATTATAGAAACTCTGGACATTTTGTATTCTAGTTCAGCCTCCTGCTGAACATACTTCTTTTATTATGTCACTATTTCTGTCACTGGAACAGACAATCAAGATCATCAGTGTTGCAAGAACGGTGCTTTGTATAAATAAAACTGATTAGAAACTGTTTCAATCAATGCCAAATGGTGTGTTAAATATTTAGCGAAGTAAATGTACTCTATCACCCTGCCTATAACGTTGCAATTTATTGGGATACATTGATCTTTCTCTGTATCGGGATGTGGGTCATATAGCCGGATTCTTGCCCATGCACATCTTTTGTGCGTGTGGAAGTTTGTTAGTAATTTCTGATCATTAAAGCTTTTCCCCAATACTGGATGCGTAACACTTTTTTTCTGTGGTATCGAAGAAGCACCAGTGCTGTTGGATTTTTACTATGATTATCTAAAATTAATCACTCTGGTATTGTGACAACCAGAAAAAAAAGATGTATAAATATATATTGTCCAATGCCATCAAGATGAAACTTTAGGTCTATAATACCTGTCTAGTTATTTTAATAAAAGAGAGCACAACCTGTTCTCAAATCAAATAATACAGATATATTTAATACCAACAAAACCAGAGGCCCTTAACCAATGATGTAAATATTTGTCACAAAAAAAAGAAAGAAAAAGGAGGCCTTCCTTGAAACTGTCTAACTTGCAAAAATATGTCAGAAAACTGGTGAAACTGGGTTGTTCATCGCCATTTCCATCCACTTTTCCAAATGTTAACACATTTATGCATTTTAGATAGAGCTCTCTCTTTCTTAGCAAATAAGACTACATGAAGATTTTGTTTTGTCCTTTTTTATAGCACTAATCATTACATTTTGGAGATTTTTATTTTAAACACTTGTATTTTAAACAAAAGAAAGCTGTCACAACTTTGATATACAGGAATGTATTATTATTCATTTAGGATGTAAATATCTGTATTCTTTTCATTAAAATATAAAAACAAAAATTGCCAAATTTTGGGTTACTAAAAGTTGTATTTTTGTTGCTGTTTTATTAAACAT
Source organism: Cetoscarus ocellatus (assembly GCA_037902135.1). Classification (NCBI taxonomy): domain Eukaryota; kingdom Metazoa; phylum Chordata; class Actinopteri; order Labriformes; family Labridae; genus Cetoscarus; species Cetoscarus ocellatus. The sequence goes on from JBAMNC010000875.1 coordinate 463,016, forward strand.
GTTGCTCAATTTTTACAGAAATTATAATGATGTTTGGAAATCTGGTAATGTGACAGCTACTTTTTTTCATACATACAGACCTCCGCAGAGGCATTTCTGACATTGTTAATGGACAACTGCAATGTTTACAAACTTTCCTGGATCCACATCCAGATTTGGATCACCCCCAAAATCTAGTGACTTCCCCATTGTGACATGAATGACCTTCCTTGAAAATGTCATCAAAATCTGTTGAGAACTTACTGAGTAATTAGCAAAGATGTGGAAAACTGCCCTATCTCACAATGTTAACAAATCCTCTAAAACATTCCTAAATTCACATCTTGATTCAGAATCTAAAATTGCTGTGCTATGACCAACATTCCCTGAAAACTTTGTCATAATCCATTGAGAACTTGTTGTGTTTTCTTGACCAACACTGTTTTCAGACCAACACTGGCAAAAGCATAACCTCATAAGTGGAGGTAAAAATACTAAACTGTCACGTGTATCACTATCCAGTGAAAAATGTTAAGATACATGATTTTAGTCCATAATGTTCATCCCTAAAAGAGGAACTGTCAAAAACATGCACCATCTCCAACAATTAACAGCAAACCTATATGGCAAATAACCAGTTTTTGCGGACCCCTCCCCTGCATACAAGTGCACACACATGCTGCCATACACACACAGAACAGAAGCCGCTCTGTGCTCTGGCTGTGGCCCTGCTGCCAATCAAATCAAGACGCAGTGTGCTTTTATTGATCCCCTTCTCTAAGTCGACAATTCACCAGGAAGAGAGAGGGAATTAAGAAGGGAGCGGGGTGGGTGGGAGGGAGGGAGGAGGGTGAGAGGGAGGGCTGAGGAGCGCGGGTCATGGCCGAAGGAGCTAAGATGGCGGGAGCATCTCAGGGCACAGCTCAACAAAGGGCATTCACTCAGGAGGGAGTGAAGAGGAGGGAGAAAAGGCAGCGCCGATCCTGAATGGTTGACCTATCTTTCTCTTTTTTAACATACAGGAACATGCAAATGCACTGCAAACACAAGAGTACAACCAAAGATAGGAGATGTGATTAATTACTTTCAATAATAAATCAAATACAGTCATGCACAGCAGAGTCAGAGCAGCTTTTTGAATACAGCATTGAGGCGTCTTTTCTGCAGCTCCTCTCCTGTAGTCCTTAACGCACACTTGCTTTCTGTTACACTATCCAAAAGACTAATGCCATAGAGCATATGGAAAGAAAGACATAAATAAAGGCAATACTGCGAGCCGTTGGGCCTCGACCTTGAACTGAAAAAAATATTTAATTTTCACTAACACCACACAGCTCTTGTATAGGAGCATGAATAAAGAGGCTAAACCAGACAAAACATCAGAGGAATACTGTCACTTATTTTACCAGCTGCATCCCACGGAGAAGGGCACCCAACCCACCCCTCTACCCATGAGAAGTCCAGTCTTCACAGGGGGGTCAGTTTGAGCTCTGACACCTGCTGAGCTCGGACGTCTCACGCTGGGGTGTGTCCACACGGTCAACCAGAAAACTCACCTTTTACAGTCATTAAGTACTTACTCAAAACTCTGCCTGTCTCACCTTCTGCAGTGACCAACTGTGTGAACGCTGGACAAAATAACACCTTAACCAAAGAGAAGCTAAAAAATTTAGAGCTTCTTCTGCTTATTGTCTGCTGCAGAGGTCAGAAACCTGCTTCAACCATTTTCAACAGCTGGGACATGGCATAACTTTGACATTAAAATGAAAAAGAAAAATTTTCCCAAACCCAAATCCTGTTTGTAATGCAGGCGTTGCCTCGCTGATTTGTGGTAAAGCAGGGTTTATTTGACAGCTGTTTCAGTTTTAGTCTTGACAAAAGCCTGAAATATTTTAGTTGATTAAAATTTTAAAACATTAAAGTCTAGTTCTGGTCATTAAAGACTTATTGCATTAAAGTTGCTTTTGAGTCAAAACAAATATTATCTAAACTAAGTAATAACCAAATATAAAATGGTATGCACCCATTTTTTACCTTAGTTTATTCAAAGAGGTTAGTAATTATGGATATTTAATGGATTTCAATAGTTTGTAATTCACTCTTTTATATTGTATGTTCTGAACGATGTTTCATCATGTTTATTGTTAGTATCATTTTTAGGAACAATCATCATGTAGTTGTTTAGAGGATCTCAAACAGTCAGGCAGCCTAATCTGGGGGAACAGAAAAGATTGGCCAATCTGGGTGTCACTCCAAAATCCTACACTGTGACTGGTTATCTGTCTTGTCAGAGGCGGGATTTGTTTGAATTTTAGATTGTGACTTTGTCAAAAAAGGACAGGGAGAGAGGAGAGGAGAGGAGAGGAGAGGAGGAGGCAGGAGAGGAATTATACTCTTTGAATTTTAGATTGTGACTTTGTCAAAAAAAAAAAAAAAAAAAAAAACTCTCCATGTCTTCATAGGATAAGGCCTTGAAGATTAAAATGTTTCCACTTAGCCGTCGCTGTTGGATAAAAACCTTTTATCACCTAATTTGCTATTTTTCAGGAAATGGAAATTAAACATAATTAATACAGAAGGAATAACTGCTGTTTTGCTGAAGTCAAAATACTTTTTTCTACCTTTTAACATACATTTCTTCAGATAAATATATGGCATTGGCTGGATAATGGCGACTGTTTGTTTACCATAATGCATGAAAGGCTACTGGGCAAGTAAACAGAGCCAGCTACCATTGCCTTTCTGTTTAAACAGGAAGTCCTTTTTGTAAATAATTATCTCCCTAATCATGCAAAGTTTTTCAAACTTTTTGTTTAATACACACACCTCACAGGGTGATGATTTTACTGAATGGAGTCTTCATTTTAAAGAACAGTAAGCAGTGAAGGTGAGTGAGGGTGAGTCTGCGGCGGTTTGCTTTGTTTACTTGTGCATCCTAAAAAATTTGACAAAACGAATTCAATCATTACAAATATAGTTTAAAAAAAAAAAGATTACTGTTTTAGAAGGTTATCAACAGATTTCTTTGTCTCTGGTGTGCTGTGCAATGTAACATCTGCCTAACAATCTGTAAAAACTGATGTCTTATTTCCCTGTTGAAAAACAAATCCATGTAAGGGTTAAAACAAAGTACCCTGATCCTGAACAACCAATTCACAATCAAATTTTCATACATCGATGAAACATACAAGTATACATAACTTGAATTAAGGACTTCACTCTGATTTGAGCGCTTTTGCATCAGGGATGGGGATAATTAGCTTAGATGAGATGAACATCCTTACTGATTAGTTATTTCCATATCTTTATTGATAATATCAATGCTTTTTTTATTATCTGGTAGTTTTTAGCTTGTTATCATCTATCGTCCCCATAAAAAATTAGGCAGCTGATGAACATTTTTTTAATGTCTCTGTCCACAAAATTACAGCTATGTTAAAAGTTCCCCATTTTTAAAGATTTGTTTAGAATGCTGTTTAACGTAATAAAAAGATCTGATGATCAACACCTCTGTTGAAAAATGTTCCTCCCGTAGCTCCGTGTATACAGTATTAGTGGAACAGAATCAAAACAGCAACAAAAGCTGCTGTAAGTGCCACTGAACTTTCAAAGTAAATGTGAGTTTCTGCTTCAAAACTACACAAGGAACCGTTCTCCTGTAGACTGGATGGATCTGGAGAACCTCTGGGTTCTTCATGGGCAACTTAAATGTGTGGGACCACTGTGATATCAGTACCACAGCCTTTCAGGTGGATCCTTGCAGCAGAGGCGGTGGCTCCAAATGTCAGTGCATGTAAAGATGGAAATTTTGGCTTCATCTTTAAACAGGGAGATGTTGAGGTGGGCTGTCCATCTTATCATGCAGTCTTTAGTTAAGAACTTCAGTAACAGACTCAGACCTCAGCTGATAACAGATACCTCCACTGAAAGAGCCTGGATGGACTGGGAGAACTGTACACAGCCCTCCTGTATTTTTCTGTATTTGCTGGTGTCCATCTTGTCTGAGACTGAGATAAATGCCGAGCTGGGCTGAGAGACTTAAAAGATGGCCACAGTGGCGTCGTAAACCCAGCTCGTCTCCAAAGGACCCAAGGCCTATTGATTTTTTCCCCTCAGGCACGATAAGGGCCAACCTTCTCAGATAAACAAGGCCGCTGTGGCCTCTGAAAGACCCCTCAGCTGTCTAGGCCGGACAATCCCACCCACCCACACACAACGCGCAGCTAGCGTGCTCACATACACACGTATGGAGAAACAGCGGAGGAGCAAAACGTCAGCAATAAACTGGACAAAGCTTTTTTAGACAAAAACACTCATATCGACCACTGGGGGTTCACTCCAGCAGCTTTAAAAGTCCAGAGAAGGTCGGCTGGAGGAGGCTGCTGTGTGAAACCTGATTCTGCTGCTGGTCGTTCCCTGTGGCCTCTAAACTCACACACAGCCACAAGTTTAGGAGGAAGATATCACTGTAACATTATATTTAAAGTAGGCGTTGTTTATGCATTTTAAGCATCTTTAACACAGTCAGAGAAAGTTTAACACTTTGCTGTTTACACTTCACTGCAGTAGATGTTTTCATTGTATATCTGGAGTTTGCAAACATTTAATTTTTTTATGATTTATGACAGAGTTGTGTAAACTATAGATTCATATCTAAATTGAATAGGATTCATAAAAAGATTCAGAGTGGACTGAAAACATCCATAAATCAATTTTTAGAAAGCTATTTTTAAACATATTAAGTTTTGTTTTGTTTTTTTTACCAGTGGCCCAAAACAGTAACCTGTCTTTTTTTCTGTACAACCCCTTTCACATTTCTGTGTTCACACTGATTCATGTGATGTTTAGTTCCCACTGTGTTAGCTGGGTCTTTTAAACTGTCATTTTTTTCAGTATTTTGTTGCAGTTTGTTTTTTGGATTGTCTGCAGTGCACCTATATTAATGTAAATAGCTGATAAGGATATTAAAAATACATGAGCTCTTTATCTTAAACCCATTTTATTGTGCTTTTGTGTGTTTAATCATACTATCAAGCTTCTTGATGAACTGCAGGCAAATCCAAACATTGATTTTGAATCCAATCATAACCCCAGAATCAGAATGAAACTACACTGTAACCTTTTTGAAGATTTGCAACCCTAATTTATGATACATGGAAAAGGGAAATACACAACATTGGGTGTCAAAGTCTTTAATTTATGTTGTTATTATACCAAAACAGGAATCAAAATAGTTAAATTAGTCCCCTTACTCTTACTATAATCACATTAGCTTTTAACATTATCATATCATGACAAGCTAGTTGTTCATATGCAGGGATTATTGGCACTTCCAAAAGTCCAAATCCCTTTTTAAAGACATTTTTAGGACATAAACTGAAAGAAAGTGGTACTATTCACTGCAGAACAAATGGCAATAACAGGTGTGGAATAATGTTTTTTTTTTCTATTAGGTGCTAAAATCCTGATTTGTGAAAGTGAGATTATTACTTTGACTAAACGAGACATGACAGAATGCTCCATACTATTTTATCAATGGGATTTCAAATCACATTAATATCAAGAGAGAGGGAAGAGATGCAGACATGAGAGTCTGTGCATGTACAGTGCTCAACAAATTTATTAGAGCCCCGTCATAAAACCAAAAAACATAATATTTAAGTAATCTTAAAAACAATGTTTAAAACTGAATATGTTTTTGTTATTGGGCATACATTTTGAACAGGAATGAGGAATTTCAAATGAAATTCAACCTTTAAAAACTAAAATTAGAGCCGCTCACTGGGCTCCTCAGAAATAAATCAAGCATAAAATTTAACCACTAAAACTTGTTTTTATGTTAAGAAATGCAGGCAAATAACTATAACTGTACATCTTAACCAAAAAATAAAAATGTGCTTTACTTCTTTTCTGTGTTTTTTTTGTAAAACAGTAAATTTAAAAACTCATGAATAACAATAATAATTCCATCTTTTCATTCAAAATATCATTTGGGTTAAAGAGTCTCTACATACTGGTGTATTAACCATGACAGAAACATCAAAAATGATTCAGTAATTAATTATGCTGTTAATTTAGGGCAGCTGTGGCATAAACTCTGTATATTGACAGATAATTTTGCTGCCACAGTGTTTCTCTTTTATGTTCTAAAGCAGCTTATAGAAAAGCGAAAAAATTATCTGATAATGAGAGTCTTAGTCAACGTGCTGTCTGTAATTTAAGACCATTTACAAGTAAAAATAGGACTTGTAATACTTTTTATGCGCTCAAGCTTCAAAAATCAAATTCAAGACCTTCAAAGCTGTTCAAGGATCTGCAGGAGCTCTGAGCAGAGAGATAAAATTAAGAGAAAGCTGTTGAAATCTGGAGTTAATGCATAAACTACAATACCTTAAAGCCTGACAGCATTGACTCTTCTCTTTAACCTTCACCACTGTTTAAATTTAAACCCCATGTGTTGGAGAACAGAGCCAAAACAATAGAAAATGTGTCACTGTCCAAGCACTGCACTGTTTTTCTATTCTAGGCTGTGAACAAGAGCCACAATGTGTAAGCTACCACCCACTCTTAACATGTGAGAGTAATTTTTGAAAATAACTCCATAAATCATTTTTTTCTAGAGGTTGAATCATGTTCTTCTCACTGCACAGTACATGTTTGTGAGAAAAAACAAACCAGAAGACTTCCTTTTTGCTGATTAACTGATTGTCAATCACAGTTTAAAGAGGAGCTTTTTGACTATTTTTCTTATGTGTTAGAGGACTCCAGTTTTTTCTTCTTCCAGAGATTCACTGATTTTTTTGTCCTTTTGATTAATTGAAAACGTTTGTGCTTGGACTGTGTTTCAGCACATATGGGCAGTTTAGGATGCCATCTAGATCAGTGTCTATTTATTTTTTTTAAAGAAGCCCTACACATCCGTTCATTTTAATTACTGCATTTAAAAAAATCACACTTATTTTTTCTACATCTTTCATTATCTTTTATGAGTGCTGTAAGAAAATAAATTTCTTTTAGTGCTGCACACCTATACATCTTATCTTAATTTCCAAACGGGGGTCTGGTCCCTTGTGGAGGTTGCAAGATGCTTTCCAAAAACAAGGGACATTTTGAAATGATGTCAAGTGGTATATTTTACCACTTATCTAAAAAAACATATGCATAATATTAGTTTGATCTCAAAAAAGAAACATTGTTATTGGCTGAAATGTATGCATAAATAAGAGTGATGTGAAAGATATCTTCAAGTTTTAAGGGCACCTACAGTGGTGTCTTTCACCCCTAAAATTATTATTTAATAGGACTCTATGCAGGCCATAGAGTTTAGGAGGCCCGGTTTACCTTCACTTAGAGAATTAATGTTGGGGGAACTTATCACATAGAATCGACAAAACGATTCCAGTTAAGAATTGATACATTTTTTTAAGGAAATGATATCATAAGGCTTTTTGCTTGACAATTCCCTTATCAATTCCTTCCACTTAATTTATATAACAAAGAGGTCAAAAATATATTCATGGCAAACAAGGAGCAGATGTGGTCCAAACTGTGGCTTAATTTTCAACAACTTCTGCACAATGCTAAGTGGGTGGAAACACCAGAAACTTACAAAAGCATTAATTTATGCAGCATGGTTTTGAATATCAGGGGTGACACGTGTTTGACACTGTTGCCACCAAAAACCTGCGCTGGACAACTTTTCCAAAATAGAAAATCCATGGGAATCGATAAGGGAATCATTAAAAAAGTGATAAGCAGAATTGATAATGACATTGGTATCAATAAAATCGTATGGATTTCCCAACCCTAGGGAATCATCATAACCATTTAAGCCCCTTTCTCTTTAAATAAGTTAAATTCATTTATTAAACTAGAACAATGAATTGTTGAGAAGTAAGTACATGTTACAGAGTGCATTTTTTTTCACAAAAAAACCCTCAATTAAAAAACTCAAACTGTTTTGTGTCCAGGTAGACAGACCTCAGCGTTGTGCCGTGCCCAGTAGAAGTGTAGTGGGGCTTTACCCTGATAAGGAGGGCATGAAGGAGTGAGAGGGTGCATCTTATCTCTTGTCTCCCTGCTGGCCCTGTTCAGGATGTTCTTGACAATTTTTTTGAAATACCATGATAGATTTAGCAAAAACTCTGAGGACTAATTACCCTTGACATTTTCTCAAGCATGTACTCCTGTACTTTAACTCAAGAAATAATTTTTCTGCACTGCTTCCACTTGTGCTGAAGTAACATTTGCTTGTGAGTATTTGTACTTTGACAAAAGGAACAAGATTGATTTCTTTGTTTACCACTCATGACTGCGACATGCTTCTTCAGTTTTTCACTATTTTTAGACTGTTTTTTTGAAGAAATATTGCTTAAAAACCATGAAGAATAACAGATGTTAGTTTTTGACTCTATTACACCACAGATTTTCTTTGTATCCACGGATATCTGTACCTGCATGTCCAGTACTTATGTGGTTCTTCATGTCGTTCTCCTCCATGCAGACGTAGTCGCAGACGCTGCAGCAGAGTGAGAACATCCACTGCTCCTTGTCCACATGGAGCGACATGTGGCTGACAAACTGGGCGTTCAGCTCCGTCTGGAAATCGCACACATGGCAGCTGGACGAAGAACAGAGAGGAAGAGGAGGGAAGATGGTGAGAATAACAGGGGGAGGGGCAGGCAGATTTAGTGTTAGATTATGTCTGCATAAATTGGTAAGTGGCACAGTGTGGATATTTTAATTTGATCAAGATGATTGAAAATGACATGCAGCAGACTTGGTGCTATTTCACTCTTTTTACATCATTAGTCACATTCAAATGATTAAGGCAATCGTACCACATTTTGGGAAAGGCAAAGATTTCTCCTTGTGTTCAAAGTTAAAGGACAATTCCTGAAATAATTTCAAAAAATACATTTAAAAAAATATATTTTTATGCTTTGGCATCAGTTTCACTTGATGGCCCATCTACTTATCATATCTTGGGGGCCACTGAGGTGGACGATGATATTTCAATAGTGGCCTTTGCTTCCCCTCCCCAAAACTTTTCATCCTTTTAGCCAAAAAATATTATTCCAATGTTGAAGCCTGTGCTGAAATTCATGCTGAAACCAGTCGGAAAAAAGCTAATCAACTAAGCTGAATGGGTGACACATTGCTACATAAGAAATGCATGTCATGTTTCATGATGCATTTGCTGTCCAGTTGAACACATTGTGCTGCTTTCAGGTTGGCTCTGTTACATGAGTATTTGACAAAGCTACGAACATGATGTGTTTAAATGTCATTTAAAAGTTGGAGATATAGACTTTAGCTGAACCTTAAATAAATAATGTTGAGTAGGGGTGAAATTTGTTTGCTTGGCATTATGAAATAATCACATATTTTACATTATGTAAGTGAGTTAATATTTATAAACATATTGTCTTTTATCTATTTAAATATTTCTAACGTTTTGCGAGTTGGATTGAATAAATAGTTTTAGTCAATCCGTCAATACTTTTTTTAACTTCACAAAAATAAAAAGGAGAAATAAATGAGTCATTAAATTGTGTAATTCAGGTGTCCATACTATGATATACTATTATGGCCTTGCTTGTTGAAATCAAATTGACACTTAACCAGTTGTTCAAACAAAAAATGAAAAATGACCCAGATTGGGACCAGACAATCTAACAAACAGGTGACTGGTGATTTGTAAAGAAGATCGCTGGTGAAAAGATCAAACTGTTTTATCATAATCTATAATTTTATACTGAAATGTTAGTAGTACTAATTAATGCTATAAGTTAAACAAGGGATCAGTAAATTAGCCACTTTTTTGTATAATTAAGAAAGAATAAACTGCTTGTTGAAGTTGTTTTATTTTGAGGAGCATACAGTCATGCTTTATAGAGATTTTACAGAAAAATAACAAACAGTTAAATCCAGTAATGTCTTTCAACAGACACAAAGGACCACCTTTAAACTTTCTACTAGAAAAATCTCTATCTCAATTCAGTTTTTTTGCATGGCACTTGGCAAGTTTCTTTTTCTAATTTTCACTACTCACCAATTATCACTTTGGGGATTCATAAAACATTCTTTATTCTTCTATGGTATTGATACATTGGTGGGGAGATATCATATTTCAAGACATAATTTAATAGAGCGCTGTCAAGCTATTTTACAGATGTGACTCAAATAACCAAAATATCAAATTAATGACTGGTTCTGATGTCTGTGCAGTTTGGAGATTTTTCAGGCCTATTCAAACTGGTAAAAATGTGACTTTTTTAATGCTAAAAGAAATTAAACATTAACTCCTTACAATCCAATAAAACCTTCATGCCATTTTGGGGCTAGGTGCAGGAAGCATCATGAACATTTTATCCAAAAACACAGTTATTGTTATGTCAGACATTGGCTAGGAACTGTCTATAAAGATTTTTATGGTTGTGTTTTGCCGTGTCTTCCTGGTACCTGTAGTAGTAGGGGCAGTTCTTGCGTTCAGCAGAGTCAGATGTAACAGCGCTGACGATCTGCTCAGCGTCTGTGTTGACCAGCTTGACAGAGTGGATGGTCAGGTGCTGATTGAGGTTAGCCCTGCACTTGGCAGCATAAGGACATAGGTGACACTTGTACTTCCTCTCCTCTGTGACAGAAAAAAAAACACAGACACAAGACCTCAGGTTACTGTATACGTTACCTCAGGTGATATTTCATTAAGTTGCGCTCAGCCTCTCAGCCTTTAAAGAAAGCTTAAACCTAATTACTCAATGCCCAACCTTGCCTCACCTTTGCCTGACCCTGACTGTAACTCTGATCCAAGGAAGAGGAGGAGGGAAAAAAACACCCTCTTGTGATGTCTGAGAAACTCAAGCTGTCAGGGACGAACTGAGATAATCCTGTGAACGCTCTAAGATGCTGAAAATATGAGGCTCAGTTTCCATAGATGAATAATAAGTATTCCATACATAAACAGTTTCCTATTTTTTTAATAAAAAGGACAGAAAAGAATACTTAATCATCTGTTTTCTATGCAAAGGCAGAAATTTGTCTTTGACTTTGTGAGCAAATACATGCCATTTAAAACACAAGAGGACAAGGGCTCCCAAACTTTGCCATGCCAGGTAAGCTAAAATAGCATTGTAGTGGAGACCAACCTTTTTCAAATTTGCTTTACATCCTCGCTTGAAACAGTGGCAAACATAAAAAAAAAAAATAGACATACAACATCATTTCAAATTTGCCTATTCTTACAGTCACTTACCTGTCTTGTTATACAGTATTGACATTAAATATCTCTATTGCATTGTTTTTGATTATTTGTTTTGACACCATAAACAAAATAAGGTGTTTTATGTATTAGAGGAGGATACAGTCACTACTTTACAGTACATCAACTTTCTGATATATAAGACAAGACATATTAACAACTCTGAAATTCTGATTGGCTTGAGTGTAGCAGGTTATTGTTTTTAGGACAGGATTGGCTTAGAAAAAATAATGTGTCCTACACAAACACAGTCCTTGGGTTGGTCACACTGGTATATTTAAGCCCCCCAATATACTTTCCCAACATCTTTTTTTCAGTAGTAATCTATGAATAATTACCATCCGTGTGAGAGACGTCCACTTATATCTACCTGATGTAAATGCATCACATCACAACATTAAATCAGAAAATTATGCTTTTTATGCATTTGTTTGAATATTTTTCAACAACTGCTTCCTGTCAATATCATCATGTGTTTCAGCATTCTAAGAACACCATTGTGATATGTAACCTTGTTGACTCACCTGCTGTGAAAAAGAAATATCGAGTGAAGCATTTGAAATTGCATGTAAGGTAATTTAAATGTTTTATGTAGATTTAGGGCTGATGGAAATTGTCAAAAGAGCAGAGACAGACAAAAGTAAAGAATAAAAAGGTAGGACAACCCCAACCCAACCCACCCTGGGCCCCACCCCACAGCCAATGTAAACTGTTTAATGGTAAAACTAAAAAAGATACAGACTGTTTCTTGCCATTATAAACAATAAAAATATCTATATTTAAGTGCTTTTGTTACATATAATTTAGTTCTTAGATTTTCATTTTAAAATATAATTATCTATACAGTATGTAAGTGTTTTGGTCACAAACAATGTCATTAGTTGAACTTAATTTAGAATTTTTGTTTCTCCCATTTTCCACCTTCTTCCCTCAAAGTTCCTGTATTCTCCGGCAACCCCACATGGGTCTGAAGCCTTAACTTTAAAAACACTGCCACAGAAAAGGGGTCTTCAACCACTGGGCTGCAGAATGGTACCAGATGCAGATCATTTGATACCAGACTGAAAAGAGTGATAAATAATCCACTCCATTACCTTTTTGTTGACTAACAGAGTGTAGTGTGTTTTTTTATTACACAAACAGCCACATTCTCTCACATCTGTTTGTGTGATTAACTGTTTAGACTTAACACACCAGCTGCCTGTCTTTCACAGCTGTGATGATCAAAATAGTAAAACCTGAGCTAAACTTGCTGTTTAATCTTGTGATTGCACTTGACTGCCTAATTCTGTGGTTCTCAAATGATAGAATAGAAGCTTTTATTATCATTGCATTAAATACAGTGTATTTACACAACAAAATGTAAGGTGCTACTCTGGACAGTGCTTAAAATGGTGTGGCAAGGCACATCTGAGGCAAGTCTAGGACTATCTTAGGAATCTGTCCAACCATGGGTAATCAGCATACCTAATCAACAGAAATGAATGCTGGATAACTTTGTTAATGGACATTTAAATAGTGATACAGTTGTATGTCATTCTATAAGGCATTTGTAGATTAAACTAAACACGCAGAGCAGACTGATAAAATACTATAACATGCAATAAAGATTCCATTTTACATGGAAACTAATGTTCCTTGGTAATTTGGTTTAGTTAGAGGTGTCCCTTCCTAAATTATGAGTATAGTTAAACATTAATTGACAATGCCCTGTGCATGTTTCTGGGGAATACCCTTGGCACACAAGAGAGCTCAGGCAGTATACAACTAATTAATGTGGGATGTGTGCAATGCAGACATGGACACAACTCAGGAGTCAGAGCTAATATAATGGCCATCAATATTCAATGGTAACATCAGATTAGGAATCAAAATAATAACCATCAGGAGGAAATAATGTCATAAATAAGCTCAGACCTTTTTTTCTAATATTTCCCACCTATTCAGGCATAAGGCTGGGTGTTATGGTGCAATAAGTGACTGTGTTAGCTGGTGACTTTAACTGGCTTTGTTCAAGGATGTTACAGCAGCTGATGAAGACAGTTCATGTGAATGACTCTGTTTAGTTCATTGTCACAACTCGATCAGATTTCTACTAAATGGAAATTGAAACAAATTAAGACACAGATACAGACATACTCAGCTGAAAGTCACATGATAATACAGTCACTGGTTAAGCCAATACACTGATTTTGTTTCCATGTATTCTGACAGGAAAATAAGCTCATGGATTCCTCTGATCCTGTGGGTTTTGCTTACCATACAGATTAGTTTTGATTGTTATAAAGACAAGCTCCTCCCTCTGCAATAGAGCATACTTAAAAAATTCTCACGATAGATATAATAAGTGCTGAATAAAATACTGAACTACAACAGAGTAGGGATATTTTAAGTCAAGGCACCAGGCTGCTCAATTAAATAAACCATAGGTGTTAGATGATTATATAAAGTGCTGTGTGCAGTATCTCAATAACAATACACATTTCCCCCTTAAAACACACACACTTTGGTACACAGACCATTTGCCCCAAGGACATGAAGCCAGGCAACCTTTATGTCGCCGGGGAAACCAAAAAGACCATCACACTGACATATGCCCCTGCTTCTGCTCTCTGTGGTGTGGCCAAGCTGTTCGCAGCCAACACTCTCAGATGGCATGTGTGTGTGCTGTGTAGTGTGTGCACACGAAATGTGAAAGCATGTCCAATTGTGTGGGGGCATTTTGTACACGAGACTCCATTTGTGCACTCGATGATTTGGTCTGAGGGCCCAAGTAGGATGCATTAATTCCTAATTGAGCATGAATTTTCGAGGAACGAAAATTTTTTAGAGCAGTATATTATTAATTTTTGTTTCCTAATGAGAGCTGACGGAGAGATTGCAGAGGACAGTGATGGTGAAGAGTGGATCAACTGGGAACAAAGAAAGGCCAAGTTTGAAAACACGGTGTAATCAGGACACGAGGGAGACGCGGCTTCATCCTGACTGAGTCTCCTGTGTACGTATGTGAGTCAGAGAGAGAGAGTGAGTGAAAGAGAGACCAAATCAAGCTGCATCAGAATTACTGGTGTGTGTATGTGTGTTTGAAAGAGAGAGAGATCCTTCTTGCTGGGTAATTAGACGGGCAGTTTTCCCAGTGAGACTAATCATGGTAGTAATCTCTTTAAAGTAAGGGTAATCTAGTCTAGTAAACCTTATTTACTTACTCTGGGCAGCACTAATACAAGCACAGAGCACCTAGAATGTGCACGTACGCAAGCAATATTACAGTATATTTAAATATAATGCTTAAAAGTACATAATCAGTCTCTTCTCCAGCAGGAGTAGATTCCCCTTCTTACTATCAGAGTCGGTGCCACTTCTTCTCTTACTGCTAAACTTTGAATTCTATATAAAAGAAAAAATTCAATTCTTCATCACTGAGCACAGACACTGAAATCTGGATCCACAAGAATCTGGTTCTGCATTTTCAAACCCAAAAAATCAATAGTTTGAGCTATTAGATACCACTACTAAGTCTTATACGTCCTTTGACATTTGGTTATTTTGTTATACCACTAGTGCCCTAACATACATCAGTACTAGTACAAGGGAACCAGAGGTGAAAATATGCACAGCCACCTGCCCAGTGCTGGTGGTCTTTGGCAGTGGCAAGAGAATTTGGCCAAGCTACCAGCAAAGTTGGCCCATAAAAAAAGAGAGATGAGATGAGCACAAGGTTATGTGTGATTTCTTAAACTCTTGATATAATCCCCCCCAAAAAATACACTTTCATACACTAACTTCAATTTTTTAGCTCTAAGCCAAAGTTTGTTTGTAAATAACTAAGTGAGTAAACTACAGTAAACTGTATTTTCTGTTCATGATCAATGCAAAGGGCATACCAGTAATTTCTTTAAAAGTTAAGACATTTCCTTCCTTTAGGAACAAATTACTTGGATGTTAAAGCCCTTACTTGAATGTTATATATCACATTGTGCTGACTATAAAAAGAAGTGGCTGGTGGATTTTTTTTAAATACACCTGTTTGGTAGTTTGGCTATCATCAGCATTGTCTACAAACTGACCAAAATGCAGTTGCTTTGGACTGTTGGACGAGGAAAACAAAAAAAACCCATAAAAACAAAAAAGATTAACAAAAAAAACAAAAAAAGTAACACAAAAAGAGACCCTGTCAACTCCGTTGTTAAGTGCCATGCAGGCTTATAGCTGGTTCTGTCTGTTGTAATATATTTTAGATCAATGAAGGCCGTAAAGAATATGTAGATATTTTTTAATCTCCCTTCTTTCAATGTCAAAAGTTATAGAGGTTGAGAAGTCACATGTTCATCAATATATTAGGAAATAGGAAATCAAGGAGGAACAGCAATAATTTTAACCTTGCAGTGCTGATGGATCTGCTTGATGTAAAGCAGCATGGCCCAATCAGTGTCCTTGGAGCGGGAAGAGGTGGGTGCTACAGCAGCAGAAAGTGACTGCTCAAACAGAGATTAGCATAGATGCTAACAGCTTACTTAGTAGTTTTATCAGACCTGGACTGCATTTCTCTATTAATTAAAAAAAATAATGACAACACTACAAACTTCTCTTCAAAATTTTGGAAGATAATTGAATGAATGTTTTATCTGTAACACTCACAATCTCATTCTCTCTTTCAGAGCAACTAAACCACACTCTTATTTACCTCCTCTGTCCCCTCAAACAACACCTAGTAAAAAAATTGCCCAATCCACACTGCCGTTTCAAGGTGCAATATTTACGCCCTTATGACGTTTGGCTTCCACTATGAACATCGTGGAGACGGAGTGGAGGGAATCAGCTCATTTTGTCCTGTCTGCAGAGGTAGTAACCGAGGCGTGATGTTGGAGAGTGGGAGGCACGCAGACTCATCGCGAGACAGGAGCGCTGTGGATGAGCCTATCAGCCTTCGTGTGTATGTGGTGGCACGCACTGTGTCATGCGCATGGTGCAGCGTGAATCGGCACAGATGTTCTGATCTCACAGAATTAATGTGAATGTCTCATGAATGTCTTGAGGTGTAAATATAACAGAGTCTTGTTACAGTGCCTTGCGTTAAGGCACTGTGAACTGGGCTAAAAATCAGCTTGAAGCTTCTCTGATGACGACATAAAATCAATTGAAACCAGTTGCTTGGCAAGGTTAATCTGGTGTTCTTAACAATAATTCAAAAAGTCTGGAAATATCATCATTTCATATATTAGCAAAAATGAAGTGTCAGGGCTCCTTTTAATTCACCTGTGTGGAGAGACAGATGTCTTGAAAGAGTCTGCTGTCTACCAAACACCTTTCCACAGACAGGACAGGGGAAGAGCTGCTCATTCAGTCTCCACTGGGCGATACCATTTCCCGGTTCCCCATCGTCCTTTTCTGAGTCTGGAACACATAGAGAGAAGACCATACTCATCATTCACTGCTGACACAATCAGCCACAAAGACATTTACAGGATAAACAAAAGCCTCAAATCCATGATGCCATAAATGAGATGAAGTTACTTAAGTGTAATATGTATTGATTTTAAGACCATTATAACCAATCCAAAGAGACCACTAATATTTGAGTGTATACTTAATCTGGTGTCCTAAATATTATTGTCTAACCTCAGTACAAGTCTATATCTTTAATGTAAGAATATTTGAGTTTTCTTGCTTTTATTCAGCTGAAAATATGTGAAAGGTGAAAAGACACAGGGTCAAAGAAAAGGTCAAAGGTCAGAAATAAACGTATCAAAATCCCACTTTGAGAGGGGACTAAAATTGTCGTCCTGAATTAAAAGAAATTATTGGTGCCAAATGCTGATATTTCCTTTAAGGCCTTCTTTAAAACCCATCTATACCTGATGTGACCTTTGTGTGCTTTAAACTTTCAGACCAGGAGCACATCAACACTGCATGGAAGAAGATATTGGCGATTTGGATGTAAACGATTGATGATTGTTTTAAATGTAAATTTATTTGAGCGTAAATGCAATGATCTGCTGTTAAAGCTAATGCTTTCAAATGTTTATTTATTTATTTATGTCTATCTGCTACAGAAGCATTTACGACATGATGAAGGTAATATAATATGAGAGTAAATTACTTATCCACGGTAAAAGAGGAAGAAAACAGCAAAACTGAAAGATTGAACATGTTTTTAACCCTTATTCCTCCCTTGAAAAGAAGTATACCATCTTTAAATTAAAGTACTTCTGCTGCTTTAAACTAGACTATATAAGATTCACACAGCCTTACACTTGAAAGTAAATGTAATCTGTAATCAGGAAAATGTCTATTTCCCTCCAGTGTCAGACACACAACAGACCACTGATACACTGTGGGCTAATTTGCTAACCCACAAGACTGAAACCTGTCTGCTACCATTTGACAGATGCTCCTTCTCTAGCCTGCGGGTCAGAAGCGGCGCAAAATGTATTCTTAATGTCAATAGTAAGCGCCATCCTTTGCTCTAAAGCCTCCAGCATACACTCACATTCCGCTGTAGCTCTCTTTACCGTGTGTCACCTTCCCTCCTCCTCCACCCTTTAATCAAAGAAACAGAAAGAATGAGAGCGGCTATTTTCAGACGCTTTGATAGAAAATAAAGAATTGAAGTTGCTGCTGTGATTTAAGCATCGCCATATAAATGTGGCATAGTCCCAAGGGTAAAAACATGCGGCACTTATAGCACTCAGAACACTATACAACTCTAGCAGATGGAGGCAAGATTTCGAACTTATAGTCAAGATAGTTCACAGAACTTGCTACACAGACTGACCTTGTCCAAAACTTTTATATTTGCAAGGCATGTTAGAAAAAGAGATGCATAAAGTTCCACTTGAGCTTCATTTTCAGCATCCATAAAAAGCTGGAAACTATCTGCCACTCAGTTTCTCCCTAAAACCTAACTATTAAAAATCAAATCCAAAAAAACCTAAACTGGGCAATGTTTTTACATTAACACAATGTGTTGGCATCTTTAAGTCATGTTAAACAACCCTTTAAACACAATCTAGACCTTAAAGATCTAATATACTCATTTTCAACAAATATGCATTGATCCTCATTGCCTAAAATCCACTCGGATATTGAATTTCAGCATGCCTACAAACCCCTTTGTTTCAGCCCTGCTCACAACAGGCTGACATACTGTAAAGTCTCATTAACTGTATCTGACAACAACCCTCTCAAGACATGGATGTGGCTTTAGCTTTCTAGGGCTGTGCTCTAATGTTTTCCATGGCCACACAGACCTGTTTGGACAGGTTTCTTACAGTGGAGTCGTCTGTGGGCTGATAAAACATATGGCTCAGGAACTGTCTACCATATGCAGGAGGTGGCATATCCCCTCATGACATCCTTAGGGGAAACAACAGAGGGAATGGAAGGAGGGTGGGGTTGTTGACAGGCATATAAATTTGTATAAAAAACAAATACAATAGTATTTTGTATGAAATAAAACCCTTATTTATATGTTTTGAGAGATAGAAGAACAGTCCTCTCTGACATTTGTTGGTTTGTTATTCAAGTTTACTGAGTGTAAAAAGAGCAGATGCACTGGCAGTGGAAAGAGGTGTGAAAAGACATTTTACTGTTGTTGCACTGACTCACAAACCCTGGAGCTTTCCGTCTACCATATTTAATCTCTTCTTTGCCCTTTACATGCAAACCAGTGAGTTCATGTTGTGTACCTTTGTTTTTTGTGTCACAACATCCTTCAAAAATCTTTTAACACTCTCAAAACAAAACACAGCATGTTGGCTTTGACTCAAAAAAAAAAAAAGTGTAACAAATCTTTTTTGGGTTAAAAGTTGCATACTGAGAGAGAGACATGAAGAAAGGAAAGGTGCATGTTCACTATATATTTGCATCTTTTTGTGAATTTTGATGACAGGAGTTAAGTCGAGTAGGATCATAAACAATCTCACTTTAAAACGTTATTCCAAATTCAGAGAAACATCTTAAAATTAGGGTTGTCACTGTTTACATGTTAATCACAGTGAGAATAGGGTCTGAGATATGAGGCATAAAATGTCTTAATTCAGCTATAAAACTAACTCAGTGGACGAGATAAATGCAATCTGAATCTTATGTTTCAATTTTTCTCCCTTCTCTCTTTAGTTTACACATTTACTGTACCTAGCACTACTTCTACATTTAAATCTATCTGGGTGAGAAGCACACACAATTGACTACTGTACTCACTAGTAAATCACAGGGCTGACACATAAATACAAACAACCATCCAGACACATACTTGCAATTTAGAGTCACCAGTTAACCAGCAGAAGAAATCCGCACATACACAGGGTACAATCAATCTGACAGTCAATCAAGCAACCTGTTTGCTGTGAGGCAACAGCACTACCTGCTGCACCACTGTGCAACCCAGCTTCAGGAGAAAATCTTGTACTTTAATGGCAAGTATGAACTGGGTTACACTTTCAGAAAAAGCAAGTTAACTAGAACTCCTGAAAAGTTTAAATGTTAGAGCATGGTTATGAACTAGTTACATGAACATTTTTTATTATTATTTTGGTTGAGAAAACTGTTTTTCAACCAAAAACAGATTACCACTTAATATATGAGCATTTGACGAGGCAATATCTTTGTAGGGCAGACATAAAATAAAAATAAATAAATAAATGAATTTAAAAAATAAACAAATAGTAAAAGTCAATTTTAACAAAATTTTTCTAAAATGAAGAACGTGGCATTGACCTACTTCTTTATAAAGTGTCTTGAGATAACATCTTTTTGCTTTTGCGCTAAACAAATAAAGATTGATTGATTGACATTGTTCTACAAAATTAAACTCTAATATGTTCCTCTTGAACAGACCAATTAATCAAAAGTGTTGTTTATTAATGTCAAGTTGTGAAAAGAAGGTAACAATAAACAAAAAGTGACATTACAAACTGGCAAACATTGAATGTTATGTCATGGATTTTTTACACATCATCCAGTCATATTTGACTGGGCTGCATTTCAGGCACATTGTCAGCTTTGTTTGCTTCTCTTGAACAAGGTGCCCAAAATCTTACCCTTGCCACTGGGTTACACTCTCAGTTTAGTGGTGACTCCTCACTGACTGAGTGTTTCAAACATGTTTATCATTCAAAAATATATTTATTTTAAGTTGATTAAAATGCCAACAGGTCCCCAAAAATTATACTGTGTTCTATCAGTACGAAAATGAAAAACAAAAAATAATTGGGACATAAATCTGTTAGGAACATGATCAGAATGTAACTGATATTTGTGTGCCATCAGTGGCTCAACCACTGCCCTGAGCTTACACGACATAAAGTATGTCATGACATCTGCACCCAGGGTCACCCTGCAGGTGATGAACTTTCTGACCTCTTTGCCTATAGCCTGTGCCGTCCTCGTACCATGACAGTTCTGTATGCTTTGCTTTGTCTTTTGAGGCTTATTCTGAGAATCCGGGATCTTCTTACAGAGCTTGTAACTAAAGCTGAAGCTTAGCACGTAAAGGCATTAACTGACTCAAAAGTGAGACAATAGGAGATGACCTTGTCAAAATGTTAATGCTGAGCTGGACAGCAGGGCTTCAGACCACAAGGAATCCAGGAAACACATTATTATTATGATCAACACAAAACTAAGTAGAGCACTGATACTGTTACGCATCAAGGTAAAAGATATTGATTCCTTAAGTTGGTTGTTGACAGTTCTCAGTTCCCCTCTTTATACCCAATACTGAGTGTTTTGAACCTTTGTTTTTGCTGAATTGGTATCAAGCAGTTATCAATATCTTTTGATTTTAGCTAAAATATACTATGTATGCTCCTACACTAAGTAAAATAATTAAAATAATTGTAAACTTTTTAATCTTTTGCGAATTTCAAATAGATTATATTGTGGTCAATAAGTATGTTGCTGTTTGGTGGCTCTTACTATAAACAATAAGCATGTGTATCAACTTGTTTTAAAATATAAATATTTCAAAACTCCATGTCTTTCCCAGCTCCAAATAAGGGTGTCAAACTTTTTTGATTCCATGTTTTAATTGTTAAATAGATGGATATATGGACAGATACTACTTTGATCATGAGGGAGATTCAAGGTCAACAATGCATACCTACCCCATTATTTAAATAACTGATGATATTAAAGAGTGACAAACCTACAGATCTCTACTTAAGATATTTATCCAGGCTTTTTATGCCTTTTTTGAGAGAAAGAACAGTGGACAGAATTAACTGGTACAAGAAAGTGGGAGAAGACATGTAGAAAAGAGGCCTTGAGCCAGATTTAAACCTGAGGTACCCGCAGTGAGGATGCATCCTCTACACAATGGGTGCACAAACATAAGAATTTTTTTCATTAAGACAGTGGGTTGGAGTTTGCTAGCATCTATTTGTGGTTTAAACAAAAAAGAAAACAAAAGAAATGTTGGGACCTTCTTTTTTGTTGATGTGGTATCAGAAACCAGTATTGAAACTGAGTGACTTTCACTAGAATGGTATTGCAGTTAAAAAATCACTGTTGTGGCAGCCCTAGAGGTACACATCTGTTTTGAGGTTGAAGCAGCAATGGATGATTAATTACAGTATTGAATCCACAATTTTTTAAATAAAATGTCCAACATTTTAGCAAATTCAACCAAAAACTAGTAGTGCCCCAAGAGCACAAACCTCCGGCAAAGCATTTCCGACACTGTCGAGCAAGATATTGTCAAAGACATGAAAACCGCACTGTTAACAAATCTCTGAAAAAATTCCTGGATGCACAGCCAGATTCGGATTCACCACCAAAATCGTACTTGTGCCATAGCCACCATTCCCTGATAATGTCATCAAAACCTGTTCATTAAGTTTTGATTATACCGTACACAAACTAAAATACGCAGGAAAAAACATCACCTCCTTGTTGGACATAATCAGGAAACAACTCTAAGATAACATAGCAAAGTCCACAGTCTCTTACTGGCCACCATATAAGTTACAGACAAAAGCAAAAAAACAGAAATTGGACAACTGTTGGCATTTCTGCTTTTAGAAAAAAAGACTTAAATTGATCCTTGATATTTATTGTCAATTTAGTTTATCAAGTGTTATTCTAGGCTGATATACTTTATCAATAAAACTTTGTGGCTATACTTCATGGTAGTCATTGCTTTAAGATCTTGGGTGAATAAAAGTCCAAAATACAAGATATAAAGGGATGTGCTGAAATGAAGAGGAAAAGAAAGAGGGCAAACTCCTTGGGTATTTTTTTTCAAACTCCTCAACATTTCTTAAACTTAAACATAACTTTCTATTATTTTTTACTCTAAAGGAAAATCTGAAACATATAAAAAATCCCTGCATCCTACACAGTTGTTACAAGAAGACATTTTTCGTAATTAATTAATACTGCAGAGGATAACCTCAAGTTACTTCACCACAGCTATAAGACATATCCATAAATGATTAGAGTGGAGATGAGAAATAATGGTAACAGGAAAAAAGCAAATGCAAACACAGACATATATGAAGCAAAGAGAAGAGAAAAAAAACATGGTACAACAGTAAGAGAGCAAGCAGCAGAGGCTGGATCCAAAGCTTTAACCACACAAGGGAAAGGGGAGGTGGACTGGGCGAATTAACTTTCAGGACACTCTTGACACCCAGAAGCCAATCAGATTTTCATTAACTGGCAGAGGGACAGGCGAAGCTGGCACAAGCTAATTAACCTCTGGATCTCTCACTGCCAAAGGAACATGGAGGGAAGTTGTGGGATGCCAGGGAAAAGGGGGTGGGGGGGGTGGAGGGGGGATGCCCCCGGGCAGAGGCCTCCAGGTTTGGGAAATGAGTGAGAGTGTAGAGAGGCCAGACGGAGCTCTAAATATGAAACGTGGAGAGGTTTACAAGGTGAGGGGGGCATGTAAAGTTGGTGGTGGTTAATTGTGATGTTTCCTTGTGGCTGTTTTGCTTAAAGTGTTCATTTATAGATGTTTGATAGTTTGGAGGACTTCAAAGCTTTTGTGTGTGACTGTGAGACTGAATGTGTGTCAATAGAGGAGTTACTGCACATATACTGCATGTATATTTTTAGAGCTGCTTGATAGGGCCTGAAATACATATCACAGTATTTTTTCTCTCTCTGAGGAGAAGGTATAGCAGTATAACAGTCTAACAGTGTATAATACAATTAAAAGGGATTTCAGTTTCTAAATCACATTTGAACACGGCACTTCCCCTTCTTCCCTTCAAGCAAGCCTTTGATTCAATGTCCTACTTCTATTTGTGCATGAATGAAAGAAAGATGCTCTGTGAGTCTTTGTGTCCCACTCTCAGTATGTTGCAACTTGTCACTGAATCTGTAGTTTTGGTGTCTTTCCCACCGAGTTTGGTTAAAAGCAGCCTGTTGCCCTGTGTGGTTGTTTCAGGATAATAATACTTGAGCAAGACAATCAGAGACTTTTATTGTAAACCAGAGGTGCTCAGAGAATACAAACCTTCACCAAGGTATTTCTGACATCATTAGCTGAGTTATTAGAGGAAATGTAGTAAATCACCCTATCTGGTTTTTATCATATGTAGAAAAAATCCTGGATCCAGAGATGGAATCAGATCATTACCAAAATCTCATCAATTCTTCCTTGTGCCACAACCAACATTCTAAGAAAATCTCAGCAAAATCCACAGATAAGTTTCTGAGTTATCTTGTCCACAAACAACAGACAGAAAAACAAAAATCAGTAAACATAACCTCCTTGGCAGAGGTAGTTAACTGTCTGTATTAATATGATTATCATTAAATAAACTGAGCTTTCAAGGAGCTATATTTGGCAAATGAGTCTGGAGTACCGTTACTTACTGTTTATCTTCTTAAATGGAAATGTGAAATGTTGCCCTACTGTGCTTTAAGGTCCAATATAATGGAAAAAAGACATTTTCTTTGCTTTCGATGTTGTGAGAAGGGGCTCTGGAACAAAAGAACATGACACTTTTGACAACACTTTCTGTTCACAGAGAAATACGCTACGCCGCTCTAAAGAAAATGCCCCTTAAACCGCTCTGTTTTTTTACTTCACTGGGTTTATTATGTAATAGCTACATTGCCTGGCCAAAAAAAAAGTTGCCACCTGGATTTAACTAAGCAAATAGGTACGAGCCTCCTATTGGATAATTATCGCATGGGCGATGGTCTTTCAGCTGGCAACTAGTTATTAAACCCCAGCTGATGCAATGAGTAGCTTCTCATTTCTTAAACAACCATGTCGAAAGACACATCCTGTGGTCATGCAAAAGATGTTTGTCTGTTTAAAGAGGGTAAAATCATTGGCATGCATCAAGAAGAGAAAACATCTAAGAAGATTGCAGAAACTACTAAAATTGGGTTAAGAACTGTCCTGGAGGAAGGTCATGTGGTCTAATGAGTCCAGATTTACCCTGTTCCAGAGTGGTGGGCACATCAGGGTAAGAAGAGAGGTAGGTGAAGTTATGCACCCATCATGCCTTGTGCCTACTGTACAAGCCTGTGGGGGCAGTGCTATGATCTGGGGTTGCTGCAGTTGGTCAGGTCTAGGTTCAGCAACATTATGTGCCCAAAGAATGAGGTCAGCTGACTACCTGAATGTACTGAATGGCCAGGTTATTCCATCAATGGATTTTTTCTTCCCTATTCCAAGATGACAATGCCAGGATTCATCGGGCTCAAATTGTGAAAGAGTGGTTCAGGGAGCATGAGACATTTTCACACATGGATTGGCCACCACAGAGTCCAGACCTTAACCTCATAGAGAATCTTTGGAGTGTGCTGGAGAAGGCTTTGCATAGTGGTCAGACTCTCCCAACATCAATACAAGCTCTTGATGAAAAAATTAATGCAACACTGGATGGAAATAAATCTTGTGACATTGCAGAAGCTTACTGAAACAATGCCGAAACTAATGCATGCTGTAATAAAAGCTAAAGTTGGTCCAACAAAATATTAGAGTGTGTGACCTTTTTTTGTGGTGGCAACTTTTTTTTGGCCAGGCAGTGTATACATCCTCCACCTACATGTGTTTTCTTCTTGTCACAAGCAGACACCATGACTAGTTTAACACCCCCACCACCACCAACACCACCACTACCACCACACACACACATCAATTCCTATCAGACATTCAGCCAATCAGTGCAGAGCTCATTATCGTAGCCTCCTCATCCCCTCAGATTCAAGTTTTTTCAAAGGGGAGGGAAAAAGAGCTGCATCTGATTTTCTACAGAGATGAAACTTTTCATTTTTTATTCAACTGAAATCAAATCCTTGCACAATAGACACTCAAGACATGTATACGGTCATATGATCAATTAAAATCAAAAGCCAGTGCAAAAGCCCCAGGCCAACCAAAAGAGATGTATCATAAAGTGAGCACACTTACTTAATGTTGTTGATTTTACAGTCAAATGTGAGAAGGGGAGAGTAAAAGTTAACAGGACTGCTGTGCTGCAATTTGCTTTCATCGTAAACACTACCAATGCTCTGACATGAAGAGGAGGTAGTTCCATTAGTTCAGTGATATGTGGGTCCAATTGGCCCTGGTCTTTTAGTGTAAGAGTGATAGCTGTAGAAAAAAGAGCTGTTGGCTGTCAAAAGTCTTGTCTATCAATTACTTTAATTTTAAACACATGGTGAAAAGTAATGGTTTTACCCCATCTACGCACAAGTGCACGAATAAGGAGCTACAATATAAGGGGACCCTTTTTGAGTGAGTTTTTATAATGTTACTCCAAACTTCCTCAAAAGTAAAGCAGCCTGCATCTGAGGTTCAACTGTGGCAAGATTTGTAAACCTTTAAGCACACATAATGACTGTTTTGAACTGGAAACAGCCACAACCTGCCACTTATGGTACCTTGAGGTTATGCAACACCTTAAACTGGGAGGTATTCACTCTACAAGGTTCCATTAAAAAACCTCTTGAGATTTGGCAATACCTTACTGATTATGCACTGGCCAGGCAATAAATATCATTTAACTCTTTGTTACAATAATTTGCTTATGCCTTTAAAGATAAGCTGATAATCACCATTTAAAAATAAATAATTTTGACTGTTTATTTAGAGTGTGGATACTTTTTATACAGGATATTGAGATAAGTAATCCTTTCTGTTTACAGGGTTTACAGTTTTTTTGTTGAATACAACAATACCAGACAGTTGTGAGACTTATGTGCTGTAAAGCAGTCTCATTGTAATGCACAATCTTTCAATGTGCTTTTCAATTGTACCAGCTCCTGGAGGCTACACACTAAATTCAAACACCTACTTTTAGAAATACAGCTTTCACGATCATACTTACACTTTAACGAACAGAAACAACCAGGTGCATATAAAAGACAAGTGGAATATAGAATCAAAACAAATTGTTTGTTACTCTGTTTCTAAGGTTTTAGGGAGTTCATAATACTGTCCTCAGGAAGATACCAGAAACCATATGTTTTTTTTAATTCAGTCCACTGAAATTTGTCAAATTCTTAAAGTTCCATTCACTCTGAAACCTACATTTTTGCTAGGTTTTATGTTTTGGATTTACAAAGGACAGTGTATAGAGTTTGACACTGGAAAGAGAGAGAGAGAGAAAAAAAAGACAAAGAGAGAGAGAGAGAGAAAGGGAAAGAGATAGGGGGAGAGAGAATGGCATGTGGTAAAGGAGCCACAGAAATGACTTAAAAACCGTGGCCACCTTTATGAAGCACATCACAATATTCTCTGTACATGGGCCGCATAAACATAACCACTCGGCTACCTGCTCCCTGTGCTGTCATAGTTGTCTACCCTGACTGTAAATCGTTGATTTATCACTGTAGATAAACTGTAATCTACAGTCTACAGTTTATAGAATATATTGTAAATTATACAATGTGCTTGACATAAACCCCAATAGCAAATGGGAGCTAACTAGAAAGGTTAACAAGCAGGTCATATCAAACCAGGTTTAAAGAAAATTTAAGTTTAATTAGCTAAAGTTCTCAGAAAATGGTCACAGCTGAGTTCTCTTTATTTATAACATGATAACAGGAAAGGGGGTAAAGATTGCTAAATTGGATTGCAGAGTAGAGTGTTTCTAATGCTAATATTAGCAGGCCTAGCATGGCAAGCCTTTGGTTCTCCTTTCAGCTCAACAGCTGTGTTTTTGCTGCTTTGGACAGTAGTTAAATGAGAGTGCAGCTTGACACAGCCCTAATGCAAACTAAACTTCATTTTAGGTTAATTACTCCTGATCTTCTAATCTTCCTGAATAAATAAAGGTTAAATAAAATAAAATAAAAATACTACTTGTTTATGTCCCAGTTAAAGGGCATTTTGACAGCAAGGCAGCAGCCATAAAGCAGAGCCACGGTGGTTACAAGTAATAAGTGGCTGCAGTTCAGTTTAGACAGAGCATTTGATCAGGATTTCAGGACTGTATTGATAAACACATAAAGAATCAGTTTAACCAACCGGTAAATTTGGTGCCTGCAACTTAGTCATCAGACTTTAAGCTGTTAAGCCATCTTACTGTGCACATCCTTGAGTTGACCAAATAAATAACAGCAATTTATTTCAGCAGGAAATAGATTTGAAAATTTGGCATGTTTATATGAAAAAATATCCTGTTGACTCTGACTAATCATTGCAGCTCTAAAATACAGAAGATGAGCCCATCTATCTACTGCCTGCAACAAACTACTCCTGATATGTCTCTGTTCCTCTGTTACACCTCTAGTCATGTTCCTCTGTGTGTGTGTGTGTGTGTGAGTGTGTGTGTTGGTGTGAGTGTGTGTGTTGGTGTGAGCGTGTGTCTTACCGTGAAATGCTGCCCTGGTAGAAGAGCTGGCCTCTGCGGGGGAAGAGCTCTTGGAGCGCGAGTTAAAGGGTGATTGTCTGAAGCACTCGTCCAGGAAAGGACTGAAACATGATACATAATACTGTCAGTTACTCACCTGCTAATTTTAACTGTATTCAGAAATCCAGTTTATTGCGATGATAACACTGAAAATAACAAAAATTATGTAACGATCCCTAATATAAAATGTACAAATAATGTAAGTGTGTTCAAAAACATTATGTAAAACTCAGGAGAGGAAAAACATTATGTAACTAAACAGATTTTACATGTACATTATTAACGACTCACCTGTTTATTCCCACCATGTTGCTGTCTTTATGGTTGTTCGATTTGCTGACTTTTTCTGGAAAACAACATTCAAAAACAATCATTAAATGGGATGGATAATAAGGAATTATAGTATACATACATTAAGTTGTTGTATTTGGGTTGTTCAATTGTGCACTTAACTGACCAAGTTAAAAAAAAAAAGTAGAAAAAAGTAGAA
This sequence comes from Cetoscarus ocellatus, assembly GCA_037902135.1. NCBI lineage: Eukaryota > Metazoa > Chordata > Actinopteri > Labriformes > Labridae > Cetoscarus > Cetoscarus ocellatus. The sequence continues at coordinate 491,568 of JBAMNC010000875.1, forward strand.
AAAAAGCTCTTGGCCAACTGTACAGCAAGCTGATTTGCTTACATGTATGTAGCAATGATCCATCTGTTTGACTTACATCAGTGGAGCTGTTTAAACTGTTTGTTTGATTCATACTTACATTTTATTGTTGGAATTATATGGATCACAGCAAGAATAAGGCCTACCCCTTTGCTGTTGCATAGCACTTAATTATAAGGATGTTTCTTTGGTCTAACAACTTGGTTTTACAGCCACAATCTCTTGTCATCTTTTCACAGCACAAAGGAAGGAGGAATCAGATATTACTTTTTTTTTTTTTTTTTTACCCAAATCCCTCTCTTTCAGGTAAAAATGCATCAGTGTCAGAGTACATTTTTGTAAATGTATACTTTTGCTCAACTAGATATTTTGACTATTAATTTATTTGACTCTTATTATGGGGCATACCAATCCTTCTGTCAGCTAGGACAGTGGATAGAGAACTAGGAGCATAAGAGAGTAGGAAGTGACATGTGGGAAACGAGCAACATTCAACAGCCTCTGTGTATGTGGCAAACCAACATAACCACGAGGAGGTCAGTGCCCCACTGACTGTAGTTTCACCTGAGCAGTATCCTTGTATTCTTTCCACCAGTAGGTAGGTCATTAAGTAGGTCATTATAATCATGTGCATATTTTTTATGCCTAACACATTAATAGAAACAGATAGTCGATGGACTGTAAAAAAACATGGATGTAATCAAGCACATCACTCACAACATCTTAAAGAGACATGTCATGAGCAACCAACACAGGGTCTAGGATATACATTGTTGTTAAAGTAATTTTGTAGGTTTTTGGTGAAAACTAACTACAAATAGATTATGGCTTATTGAACATTGTACTGGATCTCAGATCTGCCTCTGTAGGGGTAAATCAACATGGAAGCTTGGCTTTACATTGCTGCTGAAGAGGCTGGGGCCCCAGAGTATTTCAGCAAATAAATTTGGATGGATACTTAAATTTCAAAGGGTTTGGACTACATTCATGTTAAACACATGTTTATTACCTGTTAGCTATCTTTATAACATTGCTGATGTAAACATTCAGCCACTTCAAACCACAAATTTACAGTTGATTATCACAGATATAATAGAAAAAATTTGCAGTAACATAGGTGTTTTAAACTTAAAACTGAAACGTTAACTAGGAAGTGTCAAAATGCTCGACAGCTTTGGCCTAATGGTAGAAAACAGATCAACATCCCAATCACTATCAGGATTTTCAGTATCCATTGCATACATGTGGCTCTTCTTTTATCTGAAAAACAATAAAATAAAATTTGTTTTCAGATATCATTATTGATATGACAATTAACCAGAATGACAGAGTAATAACAGAATGTCATATTAATAACATTTGAAGTTTCCCAACCTAAGCATGACACAACTTGGACACGAAGGCCAAAATGTCTATACAGAGAGTTTTTTTTTTTTCTAATGTGGTTACAGAAAAGTTTTTCTGATAAAGTGGGCATTTTAATATTGAATTTATACTGAATGTGACTAACAGGATAAATACAGCTGGACTAAAGAGGACACTCAAGGGACAGGTTTTGCACTTTCTATGTTAGCATCTATTTTTTCAGCACCAGGTGGCCGCATGATGAAACCTTCTGTTGAAGTTTAATAGTTTTGTAACATAAGAACAGCCAAGCCATGTGCAGCATAGCAGGGAAACTATGTCCTCTAATGCTGGATAAGAGTGGAAGAAAAGGGCAAGTAAACAGATCTCATGTGTATAAGAAATACACGTTTTATTTGATGATTTTCTCAAGTCAGATTTAGCCTATACTGTACCTCAGAGTGCAAATACTAAGAGGTAATGAGCTGCCACTGTAAATTACTTGTTAAGGTTAAAAAATATTTTAAAAGACATCCTGAATCTCTTCTACCCTGACTATTATAGAGCAGAGAAACAAACACTATATGATCCTGGTTCCTCAAAGTTTAACTCTGCACAGGTTCACCAAGCCAGCAGGGGTGTTCTGGCCATCTGGAGTAGTGGGAGTCTCTGGTGGGCCTGCTGACCTGAGGGCCAAAAGTAAGCCCAGCAACGCCAATATGAAATAAAAAAAATAAAAAAAATAACAATGTGCATGGCTGGTCAGATCTGCATTAGACTGCCCAGATGGCATGTGTGTGTGTGTTTGTATGGTTATGCTCTTATATGTAAATAAGGGAGAAAACAAAATATTCCAAACACCTTTTGGGATTATTGAGTCCAAAAAACAATGGCCTTAAAATAACTGCCAACAAGTTTAGTCAACAGCTTACATGGTAGAATAATAAAAAGTTAACATTAAACAATTAAAAAACTTTATTTAATAATGTTTATTTGATGGCATTACAATGCAAAGATCAAGTAAAACCGATGCATAACAGTAGAAAACATCTGTTCAGTCAAAAATATAAAGAATTTTCTGTAAACAGACAGCAGATGGTTGAAACTTTGAAAGTTAAAAACTTCCTTTAATGCGAACAAGCCATACTTTCTCATGCTGCATGGATGTTAGGTGGAGGAGGGCAGGTTGTAGTGGTTGTGCTTTACACCAGGGGCTGTTTTGCGAAATTTTCAGTCTTTAACAAAATTCTTTAATCAGTGATTAAAAAAACTTTAAAGGCCATTCAACATTAAATCTGTCCTTATCACACATTTCTCTGCTGAATATAAATGTATTAAAGGCTAGGCCCTTGAGATGTGGCATCTCATTTTCAAGAGGGTCCTCATGTCTGTATACGGATGTAAAGGTGTTTATTATGGAGGTATAACCAATAACAATCATATTTAGAGAGGTCATTCTAATATTAACATTATCATCTATAATGATTAATAATTGGAGAAGAATGATGTTGATTAACATAGCAGTTAAACTGCCATTAAATTGGGTTGAACTGGTCTAAAAGTATAAATTTATGTTAAATGATGTTAACTGTCTGTACACTGACAGAGGGATGTGAAACTGTGAGCAGTAGGTCAGTCAAAGCACTGAGGCTTTCCTTGTGCTGTGGAGGGTCGACATGCCACTGGATTTTCTTCTGCTGCAAGAAGCTTTCTATGCAAATTTTACTATCATAAAATAAAAAACTATCAGTGTGCTTTTGGAGGAAAGTACTATCACTGTGCTGATGACTGTGTCTGCCAATATGACTTTTAGTGTAAGGTTATCAAAGTAACCAGGTATTAAATCATTTATAGGCTTACAGTGGCCTTAGATTTTCTCCCCATGTGGCGCTGGTTTGGGGTTGTTGTGTGCTTTTATGCATGAAGATAATGTGTGTGTTTTTGTCTTCAGTTGGCCTCTCTCTCTAGGCTCTGTTCTAGACTTTAAATGTGCCCAGTGTCACGTGTTGTGCTTAAGTACACATATTTAATTTAACTGAAGGAAGTATTTGGTAAAACGTTAATGGTCAAACATTGTGCAAATGAGGGAGAACAATTCCAATTGCAGTTAGCCTTTTAAAAAGCATGGGAATCAGCCATGGTAATCAAAATACGTCATACGTCAGTAAAGAAAAGTGTGCAGATCATCTCTGATCATCTGAGGATAGTGATGTTAGTGTTCTCAGCTGTCACTGTGGAAAACAACCTGAATTGCAGATCCTTCTACTGTTAGCTTGAAAACAACTCATACTCCATATCTACTGCTGTAAGTCAGTCATTCTCAATCACTCAAAGCAGCCATGATTTAGTCTGCACAGCTTTAAAAAAATGTCTTGTCTGTTAGAAAAGCTGTCCAAGGTTGAGATTCATGTTGAAACCAGCTAAATTAAGGCCAATGAACTGACAAAACGTGACGGCATAACCTCACATTATGTTGCATTTAATGTCTGATTGGTAAAATGAAAGCTGATAAAAATTCATCATGATATGTTCAAATGTTACTAAGAGGCAAAAAGAAATTCAGGTTTTGGTGAAAAACTAACATGAGTTTGGCTGCATGATAAGACATTGTTCTTAGATTTACTGCCTTTTAATTTTGGTCTAATTGCACTTTTTAGCCTATTCATTAGCAAAGCTGCTCATAAGGTGAGAGGCCTATTAGCAAAGACACTGTTCATCCTAAATTTATGAAATTTTATTTTTTAGTCCTTGTTTTGCCTTGAATCAGGTTCATACATTAATTCCCGGTGATTGCTAGGGTAGGTTCACAATCATTAATGTTTAAAAAAACCCTTATAGTTTTCAAATACTGAGTAGTCCTGATACAGCTGTATTCCCTCTCTGTCTGAGATGCTCTGTTGGAGCACCTGCCTCTCTAAAGCTCCCTTCTTCCTGTGGGTCAATGCCCCTCTGACTGGTTGACTGCCCTGCTCTGTGGTGATTGGTCAAATTCAGTGCTACTTGGCATTTTGTTTTTAAATACTCTGCATTCATTCTTCTGATACAGCTCTACACTGGGCTTGGTACCACGAGCCAATAGATTTAAACTGATGATGAAACAACGGTAGGACATCACACTGCTAGGTCTTTTAGAGGGGGCTGTTTGAGACAGTTACTGGCACCAGAAAGAGGGGGAGAGAGAGAAGTCCTAATGATGCAAACTTTTTGTCTTGTTCGCAGAAGTGCTCTATCATGCAGAGGAAACATGTTTAACACACTTAAGAGCATATAAAACTAAAAAAAGCATAATATTATCAAAATGTTGGTGTCTAAAGTCATGCAAAGCTGGAACTAAGACTATTAAAAATAATAAATCAATTTTGTAGAATGACATCTGGGATGGGCCCATTTACTGGCCATTTCAGTAGGCACGAATATTTATAAGACTTAAAAGTTTTTTGTCCTGTCTGTTAGTAAATAAGTTAATTAATTTAATACATAAACACATACTGAATCATTGCACTTTGTAATTCAGCTGCGCATAAAGTAGAAGACTTGACACATTAGCACATTAGTTCACAGTTCTGCATTGAACCGCGATATCTACACCCCTTTGACGCTTTTCCTTCACTGTCAACACCCTGGGGATGAAATGGGGGCCAGAGTTGGCACCCAAATAAATAAATTAATAAAATAAATCACTAATAAGCTCTGACATGAAAAAGCTTAATCACCTTAAGTCTTACGGCTTGACTTTGAAACAGACAGAAGGCCTCTACCTGAGGATATGGGGCTGCGGGCTGCTCATATGGAGTCAAAAGGTCTGATATATAACGTGGGGTGAGAACTGTAACGGCTTTAAAGTGACCAGTAAATTTTTGAATCAATTCCAAAACAGATAGAAGGCTGATAAAGAGAAGCAAGGATGGGAGAAATGTGATGTATTCTGTTAAAATCAGTACATTTTGTGACCAAATGCGTATTCATCACTTACCTCTCCCATATCATACAGGCCTACAAGTAGTCATTTTATACTTGAAGTGTTTCAAGTCTAAAATACAAATAAATTTAAGAGAAGTATAAGTGGCATCTTACATAAGATTTGTTAAATCAGTTAAAGCCACTATTGCTGTGAGCACAGAGCTCTGGTTTTCAGCATTCAGCGGTAAAGAGCTCTATACAAAATGCCTGAGAACGGAGCCATATGTGTGAATTTCAAGGCGATGCACTGAAGTGAATTTCAAAGCTGCAACCATCTCAGTGTTCAGAGCGACCTTGCTACTGATGTGTCTCTGAGGTCCTACTGCTCTGGGTAATTCATATTGATTGCTCATTGTGTGACAGCAGCCCACTCTGTTCCAGTCCCCCTCACATTCAGACCCGGTTCTAGACGGGAGGTGGTGGGGGGAGTTGTTGCTGTTGCCAGGCTAGCGATGCCCTGGCCTCCCTGGGTGGGCATAGAGTGTACCCCCGCTGCCCTCTCTACCCTCCTTATCCCCTGCCCCTTCCCTATACCCCCCCACCTAAACACCCCACTCCGTCACACTGCTCGCCAAGGACAGAGGTCTCTTTCGACGTTGCCATGGAGATGCCGCACGGGAGAAATGTAAAGGGAGGGGAGGGAGGAGAAGAGCAGGGGGGGTAGAGAGCGTGTGCAGCCAAGTGTGCTTGAGCCGGCATGTCTGAAAACGAGTCGAGGGAGGGCGAGAGAGAGAGAGAGAATGAGAGAAAAGACGTGAGGGGGGGCATTTGTGCAGACACCACTCCCCACGGGGCCTTGTGCGAGTGTGTAAAGGTGTGCATGCAAGACTGTGTGGGAAAGAAAGACTGTCAATGTGTGAAATTGTGAATATGTGCGAGAGCGAGACAAGGAAAAAGATTGTACAAGAGCTTGTTTCTCTCTACGGCAAGGTAGGATGGATCTAAGGTCACATCCTGGGACTTTTAAGCTTGAAGTCCACGCACACAAGCACACACCACCTCAAAGCTCTGTCTTAATCTTGCAATACAAACAACTGTCTGCGGCTTCAATGTCACTTTCATGGCCGTACAGGTAGAGAGCAGGATGTCATTACATGTCGTATATCCTTGACTTTACAACAGAGCCGCTGCAGGATGGAAATGGAAACACGGGTTTTACGGTTGAGTATCAAAAAGTGTCCAAGGTTTACTTGCAGTAGAGCAGGGGAGAAAAAAACGATATGTTGCTGAGTTTCTTGTGTGTTTATGTGTGTGTGTGTAAACATTTGTGTTGTGGATCTACAGCTGCTCGAAAAAACAGTGTATGCCTGAAGAACATACCTGACAGTTTGAACAGTAGTTCGGAGGCCATTTTGACCGATATGTCTTGCGAGAAGAGGTCTTTCTGGGGGCGGGCCAACATCTCGGGGAGGTTACTCATCGGCTCACTCTTCTCGCTCGCTCCTAAAGTGCTGAAGGCCAGCAGGTGAGAGGCAGGAGGGGTAAGCTCTGCAGGGGGCGGGTCCACCTCCATGGGCTCGGCCTTTACTTTCACCTTCTGGTACTGGGCTTCTTTGTTGTTCTCTGCAACACATTATAAAACAAAGAGATGATTTCTGTTTAGAAATTATTTAAGGTATAGTGTAAAATGAAGTGCATGAAGCACACTTTGAAGAGCTACAATCCACTCAGTCACAGACCTGCACTTCCTGTGCCAAGTCTTATCACAGTAGCTATGTTTTTGTGAGTTTTTGCTCTTTTGACTGTAGAACATTTCAGATAATCAGATAGTATAACCCATGTTTGACATATTTAACCTGATAATCTGTGCTCACATCATGTGATGGGAGCTTGATAGGCTCACTCAAAGCAATACTCATCACGACAATCCTAAATTAAGTGCAGGACAGCATTACCAGCAATTGGTTGCAGGAAATCATCGAAGCCTCAGTTTTAAAGTGGTCATATTTAGCTTTACATCAGGTTCATTTATTCCTTTTTGATACAAAGGTATGTTAACAATCAATAATGATCAAAACGTCTGGTTTTCATATACAAAGTACCCTGATAGTGCTGTAATCTCAGTCTGTCTAAGATGCTCTGTTGGAGATCCTGCCTCTTTAAAGGTCCTTCCTCCATGTGGGCAGAGTCTGCTTTGATTGGTTTACAGGTCATCTCTGTGGTAATTGGTAAGTTTAGCATTGCTCAGTGCCATGTTGTCAACAACTCTGCATTCATTCTAATGTCTACACTCTGCACTTGGCTTGCTACTACAAGCCAATGGCCTTAAATTAACATTATGAGCACCCTTCAACCTGACTGGTCTGCGATGCACTGTGTATTCTGACATCTCTCTATCAGAACCACCATAAACTCCTTTAACAATCTGAGCAACAGCAGCACATCTGTTGGATCAAACCACAAGGGACAGTTTTCTTTTCCCATGTGCATCAATGAGCCTTAGTCACCCATGACCCCTTCTCTGGTTTATAACCCTTCCTTCTTTGGAAACTCTATCTCTTCAAACCCTCACAAGTCCTTATGCTTGTCCATTTTCCTGCTTCTAACACATCAACTTTGAGGACTAAATGTTCACATGCTGCTTAGTATATCCCACCCACTGACAGGTACCATGATAAAGAAATCAGTTATTCACTTCACCGTCAGTGGTCATAAGGTTTTGCCTGATCGATGTATTTATTGGCCAGCAGACTCCTCTCATATGCAACCGCAATGGCAATCATGTCACCTTTCCAAAAAAGAAATTTCAACAATAATTCAGCGGCTCTCAATGTAGTCAGCTCACTGGAGTATTGCATATGAGTGGGAAGCATAATGACCATTAGTGATTTTTAATTGTGTACATATTACTATTCTTTTAAAAGGAGACTTCAAAATCTCATATCAGTTTACATAAGTTTTCATTAAAAAAATATAAAGCTTCATTCACTTGTTAAATATAGTTGTTTTATTCATTTTTTTTAAGTTTCTCTTAGCCTAAGCATTTATGGTAATGAACTGACAGAACTCAAAAGAATGAGGACATGATTAACTTCTTCAAGGAAAGTGCATTTTGAACACTGATTCGTTTTTTTTTTTTTTTTACAATACTGACCTTTTACTAAAATCGTAAATCCATCAAAGCACCTAAATAAAAAGTACCCTGTGGCAAAACGACAATTTAAGAATATTCAGAATATGCATAAAAATTAAACAGTTAATACTCCTTTGTGTGCATTGAAATACATGTGAAATAACTGTAAATGTGTAAGCCCACAGTGTGACCTCCACATCACCCTACGTGCAAAAAGTTTGAACAGGATTGTACCTGCATTATAAATAAAGGCTTAATTTGTTAGTAAAGCCAAGTCAGATATGCTCATTTTCAACAAGAACCCCATTTCACCCTGACAGGCACCATAAAGGAAGACAACACAAAAACTAAATAAAATCTTTTTTTGACAGTCAACATGGTGTAAATTTTTCACGCGCAACAATATTATCTGAGTGCAGTTGTGGTTAAATATAACAGCAAAAACAAGAGTATTGCAGCTAAAGCCAAGCTGAGCTGGTTAGCATGTTGCTGTGTGATTATTAGGGCAGGAGGGCACCGGGAGGTCACACTCTCACTGGGGGGAGGGTGCCAGCAGCTCTATGTGGGTTCAATGAGGCAAAGAGAAAACACACTAAACCACTTATAATGTGAACTAAGAAGCATTTAACCACTGTGTATAATAACTAAAGGTGCCAGGCTTAGAAGTCTGTGGTTGAGGGGATTTTTTCAATGCATAAACAACCATGAGAAAGGGTGAAAACAGCTGGTGACTCACTTCTAGCATGAGTTCAGAAGGTGAAGCGAAGAAAGCGTGCTAAAAATAGTGACCATGGCATCTGCTAGGAATATCCCGAGCTGATCTGTGGAATCAAATACTGACTCTAATCTGTTTATGGATATTAAAATAAAAACCTATGGGTCAAAACATATGGTAAACTGTTAATAAGATACTATGTGGCATGACAGGGTAGGACAATACATTGAGTTTTCAAGATATATAGCCCTGCATCTTCAAATAAGGTACCCTGTAAATCTATTTTATCTATATGGTCCATCTGATTAAAAAATAAAGAGACTCAAAAGACTGAAGAGTGAGAACCACTGACACTAACATACTTGTTGCAGAGTTGGAAAATACCTCTCTTGCCTGCCACTGTGACTGATGGATTCAAAAGTCTACCCACCATTTTTTTGAATCAGGCAATTTATTTAAAGTGAGTAAGTTCTGCTAAGTTTCTGCTTCTGTAAATACCTAATTTCCTGATATAGCTGTTACAAAATAAAGACACTTCAAGGATGTATAAGGATGGGTACTTTTATTTTGAAAAACTTGTTAAAAATAGATTTCTTATAATTATCGATAGAAATAAACTTTGCTTGGCCTAACAAGTGTAAGCATAAGTGATCGGAGTTGAATCATTTAAGAACATGGTGTGTTTTGTAAAGACAGACAGAAAGCAAAGCCTAATGACCAGTGAGCATGCAGCTTACAGCCGGAGCAAGAGGTGTAAACAATATAAACACACCAATATATTGCAAGAATTTCTGCATGATACTGTACTGATGACCTCATGCACAGTGTTGATACTTCTGACATTTGTTTTGCGTTGTAGCCTCCAGCCATTTGTTGGCAGGAGGCACACTGCTATTTGTATCTCTGTCTCTATTACGTGTATTAGCTCTGCCAAGGAGCTTATGCTTTTGCCAGTGATTGTTAGTTGGTTTGTTAGTTTGTTTGTTGGTTTCTGAACAGAATAACTACGAAACTAATGAATGGATTTGGATAAAATTTTCGGGAAATGCTGGTCATGGCACAAGGGAGAACTGCTTAGATTTTGATGGTGATCCAAATCCAGGATTTGATAACAGTGCGAGATAGGGCAGTTTTCCACATTTTTGACAATATCTTGCTCAACAATGTTGGAAATGCCTTGACAGAGGTTTACACTCACCCAGCTCTTTTAGATGTTTTTATTTACGTTACTGTGAGATATCCATGATAGAAATACCATACTTTAAATAAGTAACACAGATTAGAAACTGTGTTTTTTATGCATATAATTATTTGGGGTCCTAACAGAGGTGATATTATTCTTTTTTGAGTTATATATGCCCTTTTGTATATTTTACATGACTCCTCCATATTACAGTACTTCCATGCAAAAGACAGCAGTCTTTTTCATAGAAGTCTGCGGCATTAGGAATTCTCCCTCTCCTCTGTCTAGGAACACTGACAGTAGCTGCCTGAAACATGTCCTTCTTAAGAGAACCATGTATTAACCTCAACATAAGGACATGTTGCCGATGTTTTTGTACAACACAGACAGTGTGTTTGTCTATTTTTTTTTAATTCTTATCCCTTTCAACAGCTTGCACTGATCTCATATGTCCTGAGAGCATGCTTTAGAAGCTTCTTGCCTAAAAATCACATATGTAGGGCAGATTTTGGATCATCGCATGCTCATAGATCCCCCTGTTTCTGCCCTGCTTAGAACAGGCTGTTTTAGTGTAAATGCTCATGCGCTGTGTTCTAGGCAGAGGCACACATCTAAATAGAGTTATCTTTACATATTAGTGAGTTATTTTTACGTCATCGACCACTTCTAATAATGTTAAATGTTGTGTTTGGTCGACATGACAGTAACTTGGAATGCAGTGAAGTTCATAGTGCTGATCTGCCACACGTATCAGTGTACACCTACAGCGGATGAGCTGGCAATCACAGAAGCATAATGGTTTATTAATGGATGACATATTTGATCACTGACAAGCAGTAAAAATGTAATGTCAATAGCAGGAGACTCTCATGAGATACCCAGCATTTATAATTGTGTGTCGTTGTTTCTGACTGAAGCAGCATCATCAATAAACATGCAGGTTTACAGGAGACACAGATTCTGTTTACATAGTGATCAGTTCTTCCATGATAACAAGTCATTAAGAAGAGCAAACAGTTGCTTTAAATCTCCATTGACCAACACAGCAGTGGCTGCATGTATCAATCCATAAAAACGCATTTTATTCAATATGTGACCTTTACATTTTCTATCAATCCTCTCATGAACCATTTCGATATTGTTGGGCACAAACCTACTATCTCCATGTTTTTTTTCATATTACAGTGCTACTGGTCACCTTCCATGTTGGTGAGTGGTTTTAATAAACTTTCAACTAAATCAAAATACAACAAAATAACTTGTAATGAGGGAAAAAATCATTCAGTAGTAGTGTTTTTGTTTTGTTTTTTCATTTCTTGAAAAGTAGCTGTTTTTGGATATAGATGGTTTGTGCCCAACAGCATCAATTTGGTACTTGACAGGATGGAAAATTTTGACCACCAAAACAGAGAGAAACTCTATCAAGATATTGTATGATTCAGACAGTGTTTAGCCTGCCACTCTTGATCATCAAAAATAAAAAAGATGTCCTAACTAGGTGTTTTTAACATATGTTTTGCTTTAGAGTCAAATAAGTTTTAATATCATCTGATTTTTACTAGAATGAAAAAGAACTTTGTTACTTTGGTACTGTGACATCCATTTTGTTTTTAAATTACCATAATGTGTATCATGTAAGGCCGTTCAGATTACACAATACTGGCATGCAATCTTAATCCATATTTAACAGCCCTTAATCAGGATTAATACACTTAGGGCCTGATCTACTAAGATCCAAAATAACAAGTGCTAAATTGCATGTGCAAACTAAAAAACTGCACGTTCTATTAGTGGGCGTGATCTACTATGACTGCGTGAGCAATTGATAACGGGCGCAAAAGTGGTGTGGACCACCCCCTTTACATGAGGATTAGAGGCAAATGAACACACTTGCAGTAATCTTTTTTGCTGTCTGTCATTTTGGCGGACAAGGTCGTCACTTTCCCTCATGCCATATTTTTATCATTCATTTTTAATTTTTCTTTTCTGATCACAATTTAACATAATCTAAATGACAGCATTCACATAGCTACACAGCTTCATCATCACTAACCTCACATGTGAAGAGCAGCCTTACAGTTGTGCACACACAGGCCGCGGGGGGCACTGCAGGGTGCCTTTTACGCACTGACAGCGTCACACTCTCCACTCACTGACAGCTCCTAAATTCGCTGTCAGTGCATGGAGAGTGTGATGCAGTCAGCTCTGAGCGACAAACGGAGTGATTTTGGCGATGAGGGGATTTTTTACACAGGTTAAATGACCTCTTACACAATGTAGAGCGCAAAACAAAGAGGTTTTACTTAACGCGTGTCTCTGCATGGCACACCGGATCGTCCCTCTTTTTCCAGTCCATCATAATGACAGACAGCCTCCAAATCTTTCCATCATTCATCAAAAAAATTCAGTGAATGATGGAAAATATTAGGTTAATGCGGTCCATTTCTCGCCACAATGACCACAGCCCTCTGTGTGTAACGCTGTGCTTTGTTTGCACCTGCCTTTCAAACATGCTAAATTTAGACGCAAAAACACTGAATCACAATCAGTTGCGGGTTTGATAAATCACATTGCGGGTGCTAAATGATAACATTTGCATCTCCTCCTCCCAGTATTTTGCACGTTCTGATCATCTGCATGTATTCTGCATATTTATGAGGGCAAACACGCTAAATGGATTGCGTGTGCTATTTTGCTCATTTGACAGCCACAATCCTCGCTGCACCCTGTTACTAGCTTAGCTTTGCACGCGCTATCAAGTTTGCACGTGTTTATATACACGCAAACCTTTTGTAGATCAGGCCCTTAATGCAGAAACTGGTTCTTCAAGAAACACACTGGCTACATTATTTGGATTAAATATTTTCCTACTTAAAGCTACTATAGAAATTTACAGTGCAGCTAAATAACAGATGAGAAGGACGCCCTTTAGCATCTGTAGAGTCTTGCAATCTGATCTTTTGACTGCAGTGGCGGCAGGAGACAGAGTCTCAGCGCAGTGACAAGCAGGAGCGAGACAAAGCAGCAGGGTTGATACAGTGCTGCTGACATGGCGACTCAGCACGATTATGGGATATATGAATTTGGCAGGGCATTGGGAGCAGAGGGAGGGGCAGGGGGAGGTCAGGAGAGCTGAAGAGAGGGTGGGGGGGGGGGATACAAGACAGTAACCCTGTGCTAACCCTGCTATCCTCCCTCCTCCCCTCCCCTTCTATGCTCCCTCTACTGAACGAGGCCAGTGTGAGACATGAAGACTAGACTTGGTATGTAGAGTGTTGTGTCTGTCTTTGAATCAGTGTGCGCTTTGTTTATGTGGTTGAAATAAGGAGTAAACTGCCCCTGGCCTCCCCCCCGAAGAGGTCCAGGTGTCTGGGTTGCTGGTAGGAGCCAACATGAGGGGGGACACTGACAACCATCAGCCCCACTAATCCCTTAATCAGGTGGTCACAGTTGGCCAAGAGTAACCTAGGAGAGGCTGATGGAGGGGCAGAGTAGAGGAGGAGTGAGGCGGGCGGGCAGGCTTGCAAAAGGGTAGGGGGCACTGCACTGCAAGGGTCAACCAAGGGACACGCGGGCTTCCATCAGTGGATCACCACCCTAACGACAGAGGCTGAATGGACCGCAAAAACACACACAGTTACACGATAAAACACATCAACGTGCTAGAGGACGGCATAAGCACTTGAGCTCTTAGCGCTGGGACAAACATGCTCTTAACCCAAAGAGCCATTACACAGGGATCACATGAAACACAGAGGAAACATTTGATAATAAAAAGGCAGAAATCAAAAAGCATGGCATCACAGGAAGCCATATCAGAAGTCTACCTGTCAAACAGAAAATAAAGCAAAAACGTGTCCTCACTCCCACACTCATAATAGCGGTAGCTTTTTGGTTGGGGTCATGACCTAATGTTCTGAAGCCATAAAAAGCAGCCCTCAGTCTGCTACAATCCAGCTTGTGAGTGTCTATAAATGAGTGTGTATGTGCGTGTGTGTGTGACCTATGAAACTATGTGTCATCCCCTCTGGTGCAGAAGCCTCCTCTGTGATACACCAGCTGCCGTTAGGCCACAGAATCAGGTCTGTGTTTGTACAATATTGCCTGTGCCGTGACCTTAATTTCAGAGTCAGAACTGCTCCAACTTCTCCATATATTACTACAAAAAATGCTGGTAAAATTAAACAATCATCAATAAAACCAACAAATGCTTACATTAATTTCAAAACTTATTGGTAGTAATAGGGTTCCTATACACTTATACCCAGTGTACTGTGATACTATTAACAGGTCAATACTTCATAATTTTTCAACTAAAAAGTCCTTTCCAACTGTTTATAGGCATTAAGAACTTTAAGCATAATATGCATGAAAAAATAGGCTTCTTACCAGTGTTGCAAATATAAATCATGGCCCCTGCAACATTTATGAACTTTAAAGTTTGTCACAGTGACAAAAATATTAGTAATATACAGTATAGGCCAAAAGTTTGGACACACCTTCTCACTGAATGCGTTTTCTATTTTTTCATGACTATTTACATTGTAGATTCTCACTGAAGGTATCAAAACTATGAATGAACACATGTGGAATTATGTACTTAACAAAAAAGTGTGAAATAACTGAAAACATGTCTTATACCGCTTTCACACTAAAATCCGCGGGCCAACGCTGGTTTCAAGGCTGGTTAACCCGCGAGTGACTCCTTTACCACTGCCAGCAGACCCGGGTCTACTCAGCAGCAGACGAGCTGCGTGGCTTTTTTTTTTTTTTCCTCTAGCGCATCAAGCTGATGTCATCACGTTGATGATGTCATCGGCGCGACAAAACACAACCACGTAAACAATGGAAAAGAGCATGGACGCCGTGGACACAGTTTTCTGTACTTTGTACTTTTGTCCCTCTTTAAAAATGTACAAACTTGGCGCTGATGATACAAAGGCGGATGGAATTTGTTGCTGAGATGGCAAAGAGTCACGTAAGTTACAGACAGAGGGGACAGGCGCGATGTTATGCCGTGAGCACGTAACGCCGACGTAATTCGTAACTTAGCAGCTTGACCCGGGTGTGATGTTCTCACTGAAGCCGGTCGGAGACGAGCCGATAAAAACCCATGTCGCTTGCAGGGTAAGTCGACCCGGGTCAAAATGCCGATTAGACCCTTTCAAACTGCGGACAGGAGCCGATTGTTGGCGGATTTACACAGGTTTTTTGGCCAGTCTGAAAGGGGTATTATATTCTAGTTTCTTCAAAGTAGCCACCTTTTGCTCTGATCACTGCTTTGCACACACTCTGCATTCTCTTGATGAGCTTCAAGAGGTAGTCACCTGAAATGGTTTTCACTTCACAGGTGCGCCCTGTCAGGTTTAAGAAGTGGGATTTCTTGCCTTATAAATGGGGTTGGGACCATCAGTTGTGTTGTGCAGAAGTCAGGTGGATACACAGCTGATAGTCCTACTGAATAGACTGTTAGAATCTGTATTATGGCAAGAAAAAAGCAGCTAAGTAAAGAAAAACGAGTGGCCATCATTACTTAAAGAAATGAAGGTCAGTCAGTCCGACAAATTGGGAAAACTTTGAAAGTGTCCCCAAGTGCAGTCGCAAAAACCATCAAGCGCTACAAAGAAACTGGCTCACATGAGGACCGCCCCAGGAAAGGAAGACCAAGAGTCACCAGCTCTGCTGCGGAGGATAAGTTCATCCGAGTCACCAGCCTCAGAAATCGCAGGTTAACAGCAGCTCAGATTAGAGACCAGGTCAATGCCACACAGAGTTCTAGCAGCAGACACATCTCTAGAACAACTGTTAAGAGGAGACTGTGTGAATCAGGCCGGCTTCATAGTAGAATAGCTGCTAGGAAACCACTGCTAAGGACAGGCAACAAGCAGAAGAGACTTTTTTGGGCTAAAGGACACAAGGAATGGACATTAGACCAGTGGAAATCTGTGCTTTGGTCTTCAAAATTGAAGGCATACTGAACCAGCATGGCTACCACAGCATCTTGCAGCGGCATGCTATTCCATTCGGTTTGCGTTTAGTTGGACCATCATTTATTTTTCAACAGGACAATGACCCCAAACACACCTCCAGGCTGTGTAAGGGCTATTTGACCAAGAAGGAGAGTGATGGGGTGCTGCGCCAGATGACCTGGCCTCCACGGTCACCGGACCTGAACCCAATCGAGATGGTTTGGGGTGAGCTGGACTGCAGAGTGAAGGCAAAAGAGCCAACAAGTGCTAAACATCTCTGGGAACTCCTTCAAGACTGTTGGAAGACCATTTCAGGTGACTACCTCTTGAAGCTCATCAAGAGAATGCCAAGAGTGTGCAAGGCAGTAATCAAAGCAAAAGGTGGCTACTTTGAAGAAACTAGAATATAGGACATATTTTCAATTGTTTCACACTTTTTTGTTAAGTATATAATTCCACATGTGTTAATTCATAGTTTTGATGCCTTAAGTGTGAATCTACAATTTTCATTGTCATGAAAATAAAGAAAACTCTTTGAATGAGAAGGTGTGTCCAAACTTTTGGTCTGTACTGTATGTAACAAAGAGAAGGAGAGTAAAATAATTGAAAGTCTGATGCTTGCTAGCAGCCTGAGGCTGGACTGAAATGCAAAACACATGTCCCGCATTTCTGAAAATAATGGGAAAAAAACACAATATTTCATACAAAATACTGATACAGTATTGCGCCACAAAATATTTCCTTACACCCCTAACCTCTAGCCATCCTCTATACTGTTTCATCCCCTCCAGGGTCGCAGGGAGCCAGAGCCTATCCCAGCTGTCAATAGACAAGAGGCACGGTACATCCTGGACTGAACACCTGCCAATTACAGAGCTGGCATATTAAGACACTTAAACACTCATGCAAGTGTAATTTAGAGTCCCCAGTTAACCTAACAAGTATGTTCTTAGTCTGTAGCAGGAAGCTGGAGTACCTGGAGAAAACCCACATATGCACAGAGAGAACTACAAACTCCACACTGGTAGGCCTTGCCTGACCACAGAGTCAATACAGCAACCTCCTAGCTGTGAGGCCACAGACCTATCAGATGGAGGAGAGAGACATTGGGTAATGTGGGCAAGTGAGAGAATAGGACATGACATGTGATACATGCGACCAGGCTCAGGCCTGGCCACAGCGTTTTGTTCATGAGGCACTCCGGCACACCATCCTGTTATCATCCACCAAGTGTGATGGTTATCACTTTCCCTTAACACACAAAGGTTCCTGGCTTGACACAATACAATGTGCAAAACTAAAAGTGCAGGTTTGGTAAAGACAGCCTTGGTTAACATACCATTTCAATTTTAAGAGGTGGCTTTTTTAAAGATTTGCAGGAATCCCGAGTAAACAATTTGTGTTTGAAAAATATGTAGTTGTCCATGTAGTTTTTTACATTAAACAATAATATCGTTTGTTAGAGGTTTATTGTACTGGCGATGGTTAGGACTGGACAATGTAGACCAAAAAAACCAAAAGAACATCTGTTTTTGATCTATAAGGTGGAAAAAAGATGGTTGCCACAATTTAATATTATTTTAGAATACCTGAATGACACTGATATCTGTTTGATATCAGAGCAACAAAAACAGAAGTCCCAGACACACAACAGATGACAATTTTTAAGTTTTTAATTACCAAAAGATGCAAACTCAGTGTCAACATAATACTAACATGACATACCAGATAGACTGTTTCATATATCTCTGAGATATATTTCACTTTTATCTGGTTAACATCTGTAGTTATTGTTAAAGGGAAGAACCTTTCAAGAAAAACTGAAAGGTTACGGGCCAGACATGCACTTGCTGTTTGTCTTAAGCACAACTGAAAGGATAAGTTCGGTTTTTTGACACCTGGACCTTATTTTTAGGATTAAATACGCTCGTAGACTCACCCAGACAATATTGGCGGAGCTCGGAGCCGTTTTCGAGCAATTTAGATCTATCCAACGGCATTTTTCTCTGATGCCGTAGTAGCAGACGGGGCCAGAAATCATATTTT
Organism: Cetoscarus ocellatus; assembly: GCA_037902135.1. Taxonomy (NCBI): domain Eukaryota; kingdom Metazoa; phylum Chordata; class Actinopteri; order Labriformes; family Labridae; genus Cetoscarus; species Cetoscarus ocellatus. The sequence continues at coordinate 509,876 of JBAMNC010000875.1, forward strand.
GGGGGGCATCAATACATGTTTCCTCTGGTCTCAAGTCCCACTCTGAGCAGCAAAGGCACTCCTCCTCTGTTGTGTTTGCCATGCAATGTCCACAACAACACCACCAGTTAGCCCCCATTCGTGGTTGCTTGTTCTCTGGCCAGCTGTTCGGCTCTTTCCCTCTGCATCCTCCTTTCAAATAGCTCCTCGTCGGTATAGTCTGGCTCAAAACGATACGGGCATCCATTATACTCAAAGTCGTCGTCAGACACTTCTACATCGGATAAATATTCCGCCATGTTGCACAAAAATAGCCGTGTAGCCGTGTAGCCTAGCAACAGCAGCGGCTCTACTCATGTTCTTGTCTATGACGTCACCAAAAGTTACCCATCCTTGTAAAACCCCGGATGACCATAACAACAAAGTTGAGCTGACATGGTGATAACACTGGCCATTCATTTATAAAATGTAGCTGAAATGAGCGAGTTTCGCAGCAGATAATGTCTAATTTAGGGGCTTCGATTTCTGACCCCGTCTGCTACTACGGCATGAGGAAAAATGCCGTCGGATGGATCTAAATTGCTCGAAAACGGCTCCGAGCTCCGCCAAAACTGTCTGGGTGAGTCTATGAACGTATTTAATCCTAAAAATATGGTCCAGGTGTCAAAAAACCAAACTTATCCTTTAACCACACATGTAGCCTCTTTTTCCTTTAAGGGCACAAGTTAACCAGTCATTTTCTGACCCAAAACAAGTGTATCTATGAGTATGTAGCTCTTGTGATAGATCTGCCTGGTAATTTATATTAAATCTGTCAAATCCATCTGCGTTGCAAGGTTGAAGTTGAACAAAGACATAGGTGAGCTTTTCCTATGTGGAGGTTGTGAACATTTTCTTGTCTTTTAATTACCACGTGTTTTTTATTGATAAAATCTCTTATTCTAAAGATCAGGGGTATCAAAAATTACAGAAACTTAATGATCTTAGGTAATATTTATGATCAAAAGACAGAAAGCAAATCTAATTTGCATCAACACATTGCAATCTTCTGGAGAATGGAACCAGAAAGGACTGATCATGTCATTCCCCGCGTCCTTTTTTCTTTGAGATTTCAAATTTAAACCACAGTCCTGTCTTAACAATAAAGGCATAAAAATGTCCTCAAAAATGTATCCCAAAAAAATCTCACCATCAGCCACTGTAAGTCAGTCTACCTCATGTAAATTAACCCATGGTGCATAATTGTTTTAATTTATGACTTTTTTGTCCTCTTTATTACAGCGTCTTGAGCACTCCTCACTAAATAAATACTGTCCATCAAAAGCTTTATACATATCATTGTCTTAGATTATATTTACTTTTATATTCTAATTTGTACAGAAAAAAAGTTTACTGTGAGACATTTTGTATGAATGGACAAATCGCCAGGACAGACTTTTGGTTTTAGCTTCAGTGCTTGAGAGTCACACCTTTTCTTTGAAGATCTTGTTCATGCAGCGACAGTTTCAGAAATGTATGACAAACTGTTGAAGAAAAGTCTCCAGATTACAAGGTTTAAAACCAAATGTGACCATGAAACAACTTAAAGTCAGTGCATAAAAACTTCTTTCAGCTCTGTGTGGTATGTAATGGCAGCGGTTTTACAGTGTGTGTGAATGCAATCTCCATGCCAAGTTGCATGCTATAAATGCACTGTACGTACTTTGTTCTCTGTGATGCAGAGCTACTCGAGTTTTGAGCCAGAATGAAAGTGACTGGGGTTTGTGCGTTGTTCTGTTTTTAGTGATCAACTTTGACCTCAGGTGTCTGCTTGAATCTGCGCAGACGTGACAGCTCGTTCAGCTGAGAATATATCGCAGGAGGGTTCAGACCCTGGAAGAGTTTGACAAAAAAAGTCACAAATTATCAGTGATTTAATGCACGCAGGGTCAAATCAATGCACCACTGTGATGCTTAAAAATACACAAAAACTTGGTTAACATTTTAAGGTAATTACACCGCATTAAACATCTGTAAAGCTCTGGAAAATACTTAACATCATCATTACTTATTAATTAATATGTCATTTATAGACAGCTAAAAATGCTTTAATTGATGCTTTTAGAAAAGCATTAGAAAGAACCTAACTCATTTTCCTAAACAGGGTTTTTGCCTTTGCTTCAGTTAATGTATGTGATTTGAAGACTGCTAGAGTATGTCAACAATCACTGATGTTCAAAAAACTACTTGGTTTCCTAAAATAAGGACCCTTCATTAACCTGCAGCCTCAGTTTGTCTGAAACACTCTGTTCAAGCTCCTGCCCTTTTAAGGCCCCCTTTCCACACGGGCCCAGTCTGCTCTCATAGGCTGACCAGTCTTTTCTGTGGGACCATGTTGTCAAGGACATTGGATTCTTTCTAAAGGCTTCGCTCTGCATTGGGCTTGCCACTCTGAGCCAATGGGCTTAAGCTGATGATCAAACAATGGTAGGATGTCACACAGGTAGGTGTACTTGAGGGGGGCAGGAGAATAAGCCTTATAAGTGCTTACTGGTACCATGAAAGAAAGAACAGAGGAAAATGGAGCAGTCCTGATGCCATGGACTTTTTGTCTTGTGCATAGAAGTACTCTGCAATGTGTAGCAGACTTGTAAGACAAACTAAAGTACATATAAAGTTTGAAAAAGCATCACATGGGCTCTTTAGGTGTTAATGTAATGATAATGCTAATTGAGATTCCTTTGTTTTAGTGTCTTTAGCAGTACGTGGTTGCTTGGAAGAAAGGACATCACATATTAGGGGGTGTATGTCTGTTTTTGACTAATTAGCTTTCATTAGCTTCATCTGTCATCAGTCCAAATGAGCCCCATGTGAGAAGAAGTGACAAAAGAGGAGACACCATGGCCTAGGTTGCATCTTCATAGTCTTAAGCACTTTTCACAGTTGATTTATGCAAAAGCCTCACAACAAAGCTCTGTCGTCCTTACACCTCAAGACATTTACATTTATTCTCTTGGAAAGTGATATGTGTGTTAATTCATGGTGCAATAAGGCTTTGGATACAAGCAAGAAAGCAGGGCACTGAAAACACAGGGGCATCAATGCGATGACTTGAAACAGCAGAGCAAATGGGGCTTGAATAGTATACAACTGAGTGGAAGCTGACTAAGGAAGTTGCCAACCAGAGCCCAAAGGAGAACAAGCTAATGGAGAATGAGGCATGAGCAAGATGAGTCAGACAAAAACACAAACACCCACATACAGAGTAGCTTTGTGCTAATTTGGGAAGGCTCGGGTAATACTTCCATTTTAATTATATCAAGCTGGGAAAGGCACAAGGTTACAGGCTCACTGGCCATTGAGTTAAGCTTTGGTCTTTATCTGGCAGTCTGGAGCGCAGCAGTTACCAAATCTTGGACAGACAGACAGACAGACAGCAAGGGGAAGCAGAAATGAGGAAGGGGAAAGAATTGTCAAAGAGTGCCAGAAAAAGAGCACCCGAGGGTTAGAGAGGAGAGAAGAAAGGAGGATGAGAGAGAAGAGCTGGGGGAGGACAGAGGGATGAGGAACAGCTCGAGCCTAAATGACAACCTCTCCACCTCTCTCCCCCCCACCTCCTCCCTCCTCTCTCCTCTCTCCCTGCTCTGCTATTCCACATCCCTCACTCCCTGCCCCCATCCCTCTCTCTCTTGCTCTCTCAATCTCTCTATTCTGCTGCTCTCTAGCCGACCTGCTCAGACAGGGGTGAAGAGTTCAGGCGCTTCAAAGGCTGCAGTGTGGAGACTGCATGTCATGTGGGAGCCACAGCAGCCTTGCCTGCAGACTTCACAGACAGCTGCTGCTACAATTGATCCCCGACCAGCTAGCTCTCAGTGGCTGAGCCTTCCAACCGTCCAAAAACTGCGGCTACATCTGACTCTGGAGCGGTGTGCTTGAAAAACAGCCCATCAGGAGCCAAATATGGTGCTGATAAAGCGGCCCTAAACAAAAACATTTGGCACACGACGGAGCTAATCCAAAGCTAGCATGGCTTTTATCACATAAAAAGGTCAACACAAAAGAGTCATTTCCTCATATGCAACTACCTACATTTAGCAAGGAGCGAAGGGAATCATCTCTGCATTCCTGTAAATAGAACGACAGGCGGTGATGAGCGAGACCAAGAGAAAGATGTGGAGGTAGAGGGTGGGTGGGGGGTGGGAGACAGAGAGGTCAGCGAGCGGCCACACTGAGGGGGCATGATGAGGACACTGTCAGAGCAGTGTGGAGCTTAACATAAAGTAATACAGCACTGTATTGCTCGTGTAGTAAAATAGAGAGTTGAAGTGCTTACACAATCTGCTGCGGTAAGCTATATCAAGTAAATAGTGAAACCTCTAATGTGAGGTGTAAAAGAAATATGGAGCATTCAGTTAAAACCAAAGGAGGAACAGCTATATTTATATTGAGAGTAATTTTTTTTTAGTAAGATAAATTCTGTTTACATGTACTTTTTATTTTTGGTTCATTCCTAGTTTCTTTTGTTGGGTACTACTATTAGAAATAAACAGATGAGGCAACTATTTTTGTCTTTCTCTTTTGGATAATCTTTTTTAAATGCTAAATGGAGCAGAGCTTGTACAGCACTTTTCTAGTCTTCCTGACTATTCAAGGCACTTTTACACCACAGGTCACAGCTAAACATTCACATCCATTCACTCTCACATTCACTTACTGAAGGTCGAAGCTTTGATGTAAGTTGTCCATCAGTTTCAAGTTGACGTTTCAGCACTCTTTCATACTGATTTCATACCCTGACGCAGTTATCGGAGCAACTCTTCGTGCCTTGCCCAAGGACACATCAACATGTGACAGATGACTGGAGTGACCTACCAAATTATCCACTTAGACAAAGTCATAAATTCCAGTTTCAAAAAATTACTCAAATATCTACTGGCCATTTTTCATTTTACCAGCCACATCATTTAATTGTCAAAGTTAAATTTAGTTGTTACTACGGTTATCACAATTCTAGAATTGTAAACTATGATACAAGTAATGTAATTCAATACCTGTTTCAATAACGCGGCAAGAAAAATAGTACTTGAATAAAGATTTCTTTTTTTTCCTTGACAAAATGCAGGTCCCAGAAAAAACACATCTAAAGTAAATGCTTGAAGATTTCCTTATTAACAAATTCTACGTCATACATGCTTGTCTGAGATGTATTTTTTTTACCATTCCTTAAAATAGTTAACACAAGACAGTTGATAAACCTATTTATATGTGTTCAAAAAAAGTAAAAAAAACAGAATGATAAGATTTTTAATGAATTATTAAATATGAATTAAAAATTGAATCACAAATTACTAGCTGTTGTAGTTTGAGTAAATCTTTACTGTTTTGTAAATAAGCTCTTTGTAGCCCTGGGCTGAAACATCTGATTGTAGATCTGTTTTGCAATACTCGATATTTCTGATACTATTGAATGGCAACTTCGATGGTATCACAATGTTTTGAAAAAGTATTGAAGTAGCATATGTGTGACAACCTTAGTTGTCACTGCTATGAACACCCCATATCTTGATATGGCAGTTCCAACATAATAATGTGTCAATACGATTCAAACTTTTATCGTGAAAAACTTGTCAGAGATACTGTTTTCAAAACAAACTTACTTTTACTGTGCCGTTATTATGCTCAAACAACAAGTCAAACTCTTCAAGCTCAAGGCCTTTTTTAAACTTGTAATAATGTAGCCCACGCTAATGACTGTTCATGAGAGCGAATGTAAGGGGAGAGGCATTTCTTGGCGAGCAAACAGGGAAGGGAGGGGGGAGTAGAGTTGTTTTCATTCCAGTCTCATTCAAATTTTTTACTGTTATTCAGAAAACCTCAACTCCAGCCTAAACTGGGCCTTAATGTCAGTCACTAGGTTGATCTAAAGTTAGTTTCAGACAACATTTTCATTACCCAAATGGCTGCTATCACTCTGGCTTTGTCCAGTAATCTTTAGAGTATATGTTTAAAGTCAACTCTACAAAGTTAGTAAAAATCATACAGCATGACAGTGCAGTGTGATTATTCAAATCCAACAGCATGACAGAAAAACAACTTTTTAAGACTTTGACATACTGTACTTTGGATGCACTTTTGCCAATACCAGCATTAGGTATTTGTGCCTAGTCTGTGCGCAGTGCTTAAAATAAATGTAAAATTTCACAGATACTGCACTCCTTATATACATATTTAAGTAGACCAGACTATAATATATGCACAGACGAATTTCCAAGGGGAAGAGTGTGGAACATTTAATGAAATCAAAACAAACTTTGACATAATTTAAGATCTATGATGGTATAGTACTCGATACTGGTTAATACCAATATGCAGGTACTTGTACTAATAAAAGGTGATAGTGGTGCGTCCCTGTACTGGATTGAGTGTTTTAAACAATCTATGTACAATCTATGTAGACAATCTATGTAGATATCCTAGAGCATAGTGTAAATGTTTTTTTATATTAAAAATAAAGTAGAAAAATGCTTTAAAATAGTTGTAAATTGAATAAATGTGTCCTTTAAAACTGCCAAATTGCCTAAGTACATTGGTTAGTGGTTGTATGCAATGGAGGCAAAGTACTAAGTTTGCCTGAAATATCTTAGAATTGAAACAAGAAATGGCACAATATTTTTTTGCTAGAGCTTCTATTTTTGGTGCCCTGGTATTTCACTTGTGTCACATCAAAGTTAAAAAATATCTGCTACAGTGAGAACCTTAGAGTAAATCAAATGCATACCAAGTGCACACATCAGACAACAAAATATGTAAAGCAATCTATTGGTTAAAAAACAATAAGCCTGTGTGCATCTGTAAACCCTCACCACTTCTGAAGAGTAGAAAAGCTTAACACATCAGTTCAGTGAGTCCCTACAGCTACCTGAAGGTTGCAGGAGATGTACAGTGTGTTTTTTATCTGTAACAAGTGCTGCCAGGCCAAAGAGCACGGCCATTATGCAACATGATCCACTGTGGTTACCTCGAGGAAAAAGTGCACAACTTACCAGGGTCCAGTAAAAAAATAAAACACTGCACAAACTGGTCTGTGGGAGCATCTGCTTATACTTTTATGCTGCATTTGAATTCATGCATTTGAAATGGAAACTATTGTGTAAAAGCAGGTTTAACACAGGTTGTCTTAAACTCATTGAGTTTGGACAGTCATTCAGCTGTCAGATTGTCGGGCTGACAGTGACAATATCAGCAGTGACAACATGTGAGATGTCAGTGAGTTTTGGCTCCTACAGATGAGCTAATTATGAGAAATCTTTTGAAGGGAATCCAGGTGGAGCTGGCATCCATTGATTATAAACAGCATCAATTATCGTTCAATCAATCAGCTTTGGATGCTGCCAAGTCCTCTGGAAATCAACACTCTCTTTTTTTGTCTTCCTAAATTAAAGCTAATTGCTGTAAACAACAAACAATGTTTTTTTTTACTGTTATTTGGGCTATTAGACCAACCACAAATTCCAGATGAAAGCATTAAAACCTATAGTTCTAAAGTGAAACAATATTTCCTAAGATCAGGATGGTCCTCCACTGACTTATGGAGTGGAGAGTCAGTAGAAAAATTAGCCAGCCAGGGTGCCCAGTGGCCTTCCCCAAGAAACCAAACAAATTAAGTTGATAAAGTTACCATTTTACACAAGTCTGATGGATGAAGCCTCACCATTTGTCAGGAGTAAAAACTAAGGATCTGCATATCTCTGCATGCTTAAAAACATGTAATCGTGTCCTAGGTGTAATAGAAAAGAACAGTGAAATAGTTTTCCACAACACAAATACAAGCATGCCTATTTTATGATTAAGGCACTGATGGGGAAAATTAGCCAGCTGTAACTGAGTGAGTAGTCGGCTGTATTCTTGCCATCAACAGTCAGTCGAGTCAACATAGAGAAATTCAACCTATGATGTCAGTACAAAACCATGAATAAAGATCAAGCACATGAAGACATGTAAAATTAGAGTATACTTCAAAGATTAGGGATGGTAAATGAGAACTGGATCCAGTTGAGAATTAGTTCCACACAGTTTAATGCATCAACATCATTTGCCGTTTTGCTTAATGTTCCCATTATAAACACCTAGACTTAATTTTACCCAAAATGACATGTGCAATATCCATGTGATTTCAAGCAGGGGTGGAAACACTGAAAACATGCTAAAACATAAGTCAAAGCAATAAACATTAGGACTGTCATGTGTGACTTTGAAAAAATGTGCCCTCTTTTATCCTGGACAGAAAATTTGCCAGAATAAAAAGTGGTTTTAATGGAAATTTAGATTGATAAGCAAAACCAATAATGTTATTGATATTAAAAAATGTGGTCAACTTTTCTTTCAAATCAACAATAACCTTTGATGAAATGTATTTGTTTTTGCTTGTTTTGCATGAAAATGGGGTCAGTTGACAGTTATTTTCTGTAAAACTTTCAAGCACTACAATATACCTGAAAAAAACAGGTATTATGTAAAACAAACATCAATACCTCGTAGGGCTGTCACCTTATAACTGATATTCGGATATCCATTTGAGCATGTATTAATCCGTACTGGAATTGTAATTAAATAGAATTGAAAATAATATAAGCAGCTCAACAGCGCATTAGGGCACCTGAAGCAGTGAACCACTTGATCCAGGAGAAGGCGCCCCCAGTGCAACATGATTTGGCAAGTGCTCTCTTGACCTCAACAACAGCTGCATCTTGTCTGCCAGAAACAAACAGATGAAGAAGACACTTCGAGGAAATGGAGCACTGGTGAAGCCACTCTGCATGATAACAACACTGAGGCCCCTTTTACACAACAATGTTGTCAACAGAAACGTAAAGGTTTTCCTTTGCGTCTTCAGGAGCGCTCTGCGTTCACACAGAGACGCAAGAACGACTGAAAACGCTGTAGCGTGCATGCCAGGCCAGTAGTTGGCAGTGTAGGTGTGTAGTGAAACAGCAGTGTAAGAACACTCGTCCGCTTTCCGGTGAAGACAAACTTCACATAAACAATCTGAAAGAGTACTGCACTTTTGCCGCATGTCCCATTTACACAGATATGGATACGAAACCGTTTTCTAAACTTTTCATTCTAGACCCTGGTTTCAAAAGTTTGCGGATTCAGACACTCTGGGCACCAATGTCATGTAAATAGAAGAGGAAATGAAAACTCTCCATTATCGTTGTCGTGTAAACGGGCCTGAAACATGAGGAAAGCTGTGTAGAAGCCTTTTGGGCTCCACTGTGTGTTCATAATGTGCAAAGCAGCTGGACTACTATGACAAATCCTTGGACCCATTTGTCTGACTTGACCCATCGCTGTCCAGCAGCGCCTTGTCAAGTACTCAACCCAGTGCCTCCGTGTCCCCCTTGAAGCGCCTCCACCACAAGCGTGGGAAATGACCATTTCAGACAAAATTGCAAGATTCATTTTAGAGTACATGCTGCCTCTGGAGAGGTAAATAGTAAAATAATCTACTGGAAATGCCTTGTGTGTGTTGCAGACTGTGGGAGTGGGATAAATGAACATACACACTAATAACCAAATATCTTTGTTTTTTAGCGTTTATGTTTGAAAATGATTTGTTTTAATGTTTTGGAAAAGTGACAGCCCTAATAAATCATATAGATACAGAAAATAAGATTTGGCATCCCAGACTACTTTTATTCTCAGTTTGTTAAATTAACCTTGATTTAATACATTTGGGTTGAAAACTTTTTTTCTAAATATTGTTCCTTTTGTTAAATTTAAGCATTATTTATTGTCAAACATGTGGCCAAATGGCAGAACAATAATAAAGGTGTGAGATTCTTGGTAACAAAGGTTGCCTGGTCCAGGCAGAGATTAAGTTTTTACATGGCCTTATGTTTGCTTACACACATATTTTTTAGTATATATTTTTTCTAAATTTATATATCCAAAGTATCTACTGACCCACAAAATGTGAAAAAAAGAAAACCCATTCCTTTGTTTGAGGCCCACCACAGTCTTAAAGACTGAAATACCATAGCCTGTTCAGAATCTGGGCTCATTGTTATGTTATGTCAGTCAATATAATAACTATACCCCATCTGGTATCACAACCCATAGATCTCTGTCCTCTGCAATGGAAGCACACAGCTGTAATCGTGCAGGGGTGTGTTAAGAGACACACACCAAAACGGATTATTCACTGAAAGGCTGCTATCTGCTGGTTTATAAATAATCAAAACTTCCTTGTGGCACAGACATTTGATATACCACATGGGACTGTATCAAAAAGTGGAAAAAAAGTGTATGATATGTCTCCTCTTCAAATGTGTTTTAAGGAAAGCAGAAAATCTCATGAGATAAACTGTGTAGCTATCATCTCAAATCCTCCCTGCACCTCCATGGTCAAAACTGCTTCATGTAACTTCAACCAGCAGGCTAACAAGGACCGCAGAGGGGAGAGGGCCTGTTAAATGTCCTCAGAGATGGAAGGCCTGTTCCTGAGGAATGAGTTAAGCGAGCACAAAGTGTGATTTCACACCTATAGTGAGGGTGGCTGGATGGTGAGTGGGTGGCGCGGCTGTTACCCACACGATGCCAGTCTGCCAGGGCACCACCTAGGGCCCTGCACCCCCCCCACTTTCTTTTCCCTCCTCCCCTCCTTTTTTCTCCCTTCCTGTGACGCCATGTTCCCCTTGCCCTGCAACACCAATGCCCATCTGCTAGGACACGTTAGCCGCTGGCGCCAGGGACTATTTAGCCCGGTGTAATTAGCCCCCAGACACCAGCAGCCTGGTTTTAAACAGATGTGGGGGAGGTAGCACTTGCGATGCGACTCAACATGACCAACCAATGTTTGATAAGGAAGAGAGGAGAGAGGGGAGAGGGGGGAGAAGACGAAACAGAAGAAGTGACCTACTTAAAGGGATGATGCAACTCATGTTACAGTACAATGGGCAGTAATGATGACAACCCTACTTGCTCTGACTGTCCAATGCCATGGTCAAGGAAGGATAAGCTGCTGAAATCTAATTAGGCTGTGACCATTTGCTGTAAGACATGCAAGAATGTGAAAATAAGCACTTTTTAAGAGGAACAAGTGATGTTTGGCTCTCCCAGTGTGCCGTCCATATTCACATACCCTATTGTGTTCTGTGGCTGACCATTAGCAGGGGGACGGAGGAAGGTTAGAGTGTAGATGCCCTTGAACCTCATGACTGTAATCACACGTGACTGTAACTGCATTGACCTTTCCCTGGCTCCCTCCTTTCCCTTCTCGCCATCTTTGTCTCCTTCCCTCCTCCCTCCCCCCAGGGTCATTTGAGGGTCCAGACTCTTGTCAAGGCTGTCACTCTAGACAGCCCTCTCCATCTACCGCCCCCGCTGTTGCCATGGAAATGGATGGCACTGCGCTCCGAGGACTGTGTGAGGGGGCAGAGGGAGCCAGCGGACGGATGAACGCTGCAGCATCTTTCCCTAACCTAGGTCAACCTTGCAGAGCTGGTGTAAGTAAAGGGAGGGGGGATAAATGCCGCCATGCTGCTTGAGGACCAGATAAACTGGCGGGCTAACGTGGTGCAATGGTGGAAAAACGACGGGAGACGTGGGGGCACAACAACCGTGACACAAAAAGGATAGGTGGATGCCTGGATCATTTATCTCCATGAACGGAAAGGCCATTGGCTAAAATGAGTTTTTTTGTTGTTTTAAAAATAGTAATCATGTTGGCTTTGTCTCCCTCAAACCCCCCTCACACAAAAGCGCATGCACACACACACACACACACACAGAGGGAAACGTGACCTGGGGGCAGGCAGTGGAGCAGCACACGTGTAGTACCACAGAGCTCCCAGCCAGCGTGAGTCATTGTGAACACCAGTCAACCCAGAGAGAACAATGGCAACCGGTGTGTGAGGTGTCTGTCAAGCACACACACACTGGCACAAGATGAAGAGATGCGGATGGAGAAGCCCACCGCCGCGCTGCCATCACACTGCTAATTTCTATGTGGGTTTTTAACACAGTGGATGCATATTTGCACAAGTGTGTCACATTGTAAAATTTTACTGTTGCACAACTGTGGTGTACTTATCATTCCAATGTTTAAACGCATCAGTGTTTCCTAGAGGGAAGGTAATTTGAAGTCTTTAAGGTTATAGATTCACCAGACTTTTAATTCTTCGTGATACAGGAAAGTAAATAAAATGAGTTTCATATCACTGTGGATTCCATCTCTGTTAGAGCAGTGATATATACTTCAGCAAATTTTATTCTTGACATCCTAAGTGACACTTCAGCAGCCCACAGTGGACACACACCTGTCCATAACCCACTTGGATCTGACCGGGAGATCACAAAGCTAAAAAAAGCATCAGCTTTAAGCATAAGCAACTCATAATAAAGTGCTAGCTTTAAGTCCCTGCCCGAGGACATTTAACAGGCATTCTTACTGAGCTCAAACCAGAAGCTGTAAAGGCTAAATCATGCTGTACTGGGTGATGTCAGAGGGGTCCACACAGGTTGCAACATGGAGCAAATATACAACTCTCTAACTGTCATGAAACAAAGGGTAAGTTGGGGTTTAGTATTGAGTTCAACATAACAAGCAGATGGATCTTTTGACATGCGATGACCCTTGTCCAAGGAGGGATACCAGAAATCTATTGTAGGAATCAAACTGAAAATGCTGATTTTTTTCTTCACCACTTGCAACAAGATTTAACTTTCTGAAAAGGTTATTTAGGGAAAGAAATAAGAGCTACATACATATATATCTATACATACATCTCTCTCTCTCTCTCTCTCTCTCTCTCTATATATATATATATATATATATATATATATATATATATATATATATATATATATATATATATATATTCATATATGTATATATGTATGTAAATATTTATATCTGACATCTATCCCTGATGTCTTCTGTCTCTTTGCCACAGCTGTTTAATCAAAAAAGTAGAGAGCCGGGCAAACTGGCATTTTTTTACCCTGAAGGCTTGAGTGTGAGCTGGTGCAGATAAGCTGTGCGCACGTCTCAAAAGAGAACTGTAGCACACTGCCAAAGCCACATTGTGCAGAAAATGGACAACGAGGGCACTCTTTACTAGCTGAACAGTCAACATTCTCCCTCAAAAAAGCTGCTGTACTTTCAAAACTACTTAGTACCACTGATTTAGTTTGAAAGTTTGTTCTGTTGCATCAACATCCAGTTTCTATCCAAGCTGTGAGATACATACCTTGCCTGCCTGACAGCTTCATAAGTAGCTCTGAGGCCACTTTCACACTGATGTCCTGGCTCAGCAGGGTGTTCTTGGCCAGGGGGCTCCCTTCCCTTGGCTTCAATGGTCCCAGACGCTCTGTGGCTGCTGCAGCTCCCCCTGGCACGTCTTGGCAGAACGTTGCAGTGAACCCTGGTTGGATCTGGCTCTGTGATGTGGAGGATGGTCTAGGACTCAAGGCTTCCTCCACTTTAGGCTCTTCCTTTAGGTGGAAAGGGGACTTCAGTGTTTCCCGCTGGTTGGCCGCTGCAAGTAGAAAGAAAATTCAAAGGACAGAGGATTAGCAACATTTGAACTCTACTGGATTGATTCATATAAGACAGGTCCACATTTACAGCAGATGATTTTTGGTAGATAGAAGGGGCAAGCTTTTTTTTATTTATTTACTACTTATGAGAAAATCCTCTTACCAATCTGCACAAAATCCAGAGGTGCTTAACAATGAAATTTTACAATGAAGTAATATCTTTTTAAATTTTAATGTGAAATAGAAACATTTCAAAAAAAAGAAAAAAGAAAAAAAGGATGCTACAGCTAGAACTTACAAAAAGTAAAGGCAAGACTTTTATGGTCTTGAATTACATTTTTGAAATTCAAGTCCTTTAAGACTTTTTCATGATTCCAAGGGACCCTGGCTGCACTTTTTCGGTCTGAACAAATAAGAAACATGAGCCAGCAGAAAATGACCACATAAGCAGGCCATATCATAACCTTTTATTCACCTTTTGAAATCACATAAAGTTTCAGTAATACATAGATGCTGAATTTTGGTCATTTTGATCATTCACTGTGGAAAGTTTTTGATTCTCCGTAAACTAGCTCTAGGAAGTCTTTCACAGAATGCTCCATTTTGGGTGTATGCTTTCTCTGTAAGCAAAGGAGCTTCTGACCCCGCCTCTCTTTTCCTGGGAGCGTTCAGACATCAGGTGAGGGGTGGGTTTTGTTATGAACACTCACTATGAAGTCAAATTGAACCCAGATTCTGAACAGTTTCTGTTTCCAAATATATATGGACCATGAACAGAGGACTGGGTTGGTTGATCTTGCATTTAGCAAATCTGATGATACTCAAGATACCGAATATATGAGCAAAAATATTAAAAAGCAAATTTTCAGAGGTGCTGGTTTGGCGGAGTGGTAAGCAACCAGGCACGACCCATATACATGCTTCTGCCGGTCCGGGTTCGAATCCAGCCTGTGGCCAGCTTGCAGAGTGTCTTCCCCTACTCTCTCTCACCCACTTTCACAAGTCTACCCCATCTCTCCCTCCTGTCAATAAAGGCTTAGTAATGCCCCAAAACATAACCTAAAAAAGAAATGGCAAATTTTCGTGATATGTTTGTTTTAAAACATGCATGCACCAATGGGTATTTCAGCCTGTAAAGATCATCTATTCAAACTTATAGGGGTACTTCTATTAAAAAAAAGACAAAAACACCTGATGTATGGTATGATGTCCCATGAGAACATTATATAGTTTCCAAACACTTCTAATAATTGAAAAGGAGTTTGTATACACCATGAAGTCTAATAAATGAAAGTGAAAATTAACTGTAACAACAAAGTGGCCCGCAGTGGATTTTCACAGTCTAGTCACTGCAAAAAACACCACAGTTGGCATGCTGTGGGCCAACACAGAAGGTGCAACCTTATGACTGTCCTTCTCTCTTGGTCTTCAGGGCATCCACAACAAATTCCCAATTCATTTCACTCCTCTTTTCTCCTTCACACTGCAGCCCCAACCCCTCCTTCCCATGCCATCAATTTCCATACACTTTATTCTCAGCTCTTTTTTACTTTAAGTCTGGTTTCGCCATCCCTTCTCACTCGGGATTCTCTCTTCAGACGCTAGGACATGAAATAATTCCTGTACTTCTGTTGAGCGGGATAACAATCGGCTGTAGCCTTATCTGCCATCTCTGCAGCGTGTTGCCTAGGTTGGGGAGTGAACTGTCACATGGATCCCTCTGCTCTAAAGTCATCTTCAAGAGAAACTGGGCCACATCTAATCCGCCTAAGATGAATAATTAATAATTAGACATGGAGCAACTTCCGATAGCCGCCAAGAAAAGAACAGCAGGGCAAGCGCCTCTCTTTGTGTCTCTCAGCATGTTTCACTGCACTCTGTGCTTAAAGGAAGGTTTACACAGGCTGGAGCTGACAACATTGTTCAAATTTAAAATCAAAATAAAACACAGAAAGAAGCTGTACGAATACAAAAATTAAAACTATTTTTTATACCTAAGCTTAGGCATCTGATATCTTCATTTCCTTGAGTGCAATAACAGTGATGGTTAAAGAATTCTATTGTCTTCTAGTGTTACCTGATGTACTTTGGAGCACCCCACCGTTTATCAGAACCAATTACTGTTCTAGGTATTACACTAAGTGGATTGGCAGTTGGCAGCAGAGATCAACTGTATGCCTGTTACAGGAATCCAGGCACAAGTTAAATGTTTTTAATGCTTGTTATATATTCAGAACGTATCTTCCTTTATTGAGCACAGAGTGTATTTAGAGTTTTGTACCATTCTATCTATTAGATGGTGGAGGTTATTTGCTGTTAAAAAAAAGAAAAGTTGTTCAAGCAAGCATGACACTTGGAGAAACTGTGAGCATAACTTGTTCTCTGCAATGATTTTCTGTATTTGTGTCTGCCAGAGGAACAAAAAAAATTAAGCCAACAAGGAGCAACATTATCAAAAACTGTGGTGTTGCGACTCAGACTGTTTTTCACAAAAGTCAAGAACTAGAAGTCTGCTGGGTGAGTTAAGTTTAAAATGGCAAGCAGCAATGTCTCTGCCAAATGTGGAAGATGTTGTTTTCAGTGTTTTTCTTTATGAATTTTAAAAGCATCTGGAAACTTTAAGCAGACTATTATATATACATATATCTATATCTATCTATCTATATATATATATATAAATATATATATATATATATAAATATATATATATATATATATATATATATATATATATATATATATATATATATATATATATATATATATATATATATATATATATATATATATATATATATATAACATTTTTGTAAGTGATTTTAGAACCACAGTGTTGGCTCAGAGTCACAAAATGTGCACATCAAATGATAAATTTCTTAATTTATTGCCAGTGCTTCCAAACAAGGGATTTGTTGAATTAGAAATACCCTCAAATTTTGTACTGGTCACTACCAATTCTTTATTTCTGCATTACTGTGCTCAAATTTGTAGTAACACACATGAATACGTAGTAACCTATACTTTAACTTTATAAGAAATCAAAGAAAATTAGATATCATGAATCTATTATCAGTGTTGTTGGATCTTTCATAATGACATAACCAGGCAACATACCGTACATTCAAAAACACTGGACATAGACGTATTTTGAGTGGAGGACAATAAGTTGTGGAAAGGATTTAATGGTCACATTACATTATCTAAATCTGTTAAAAAATATAAAGTGGGCATATCATGAAAAAACTTTTTGTATTTGTGCTCATACAGTTGGGTATTCAGAGTATCTCCCCACCAAAAGAATGTAAAATAAGCCAACCCCATCCTTTGTTTATGGTCAACCTGTGTCTGAGCATGAAATCTGACAGTCTATCCAGAATCTAGGCTCATTGAGATGCCACAGTGAGTCATTATAATAATATCCACCCCTTACCTGATATCTCCATTCAAAGATCTCCACCTAAAGCAATGAAAGACTGAAGGAAAACAGAGTGTTCTGTAAGAGGCTGTTCAGAGCTTACTTTTTGACCCCTAAAGACTTATGGCACCAAATAAAGCACCCTCTACAACCTAAGTGTTGCTGAAAAAAACATCCTAAAACATCTGAGGGTTTCTGCTTAGGGTTTCCATCCATAATAAGACTTCTTGACACTTGTTTTCCCCAGACACTCAAGACCCGCTAGAAACTTAACCTTGCAGTGCAGATGGATCAGCCTGATTTAATCTCTGTAATCAGTCAGATCCATTTTGCCAAGCTCTAATATACAGCTATTGTTCGTGGCCCAAAACGAGATGGCCCAATCAGCCTCCTTTGAAGCAGGAAAGGATGGGAGCTACGAGCAAGACAACAGCAGGAAGTGACAGCTAGTATAGAGATAACATAGATGCTAACAGCTTTAATTAAATGAAAAACATATAACAACACTACGAGCTTCTTCACAGACAGACTATTTTCGCCCCACTTCTGACATGTTTTGGTGAGTTTGTTCTACGAAGTGGTTCACATACTATCCTTTACACTACAGCAGTAGAACCAACCTACAACATCATCTGATTGGCCTATAATGAATGTGATTGATGGAATGATCATCCAATCACCTGCTGGAAATGCTTTTGAAAGGTTCTGCCCAACACTTCCTATGGGCTCTTTCCCAGATGGACTAGTGAAATATATAGAATGGTCCATCAGATAGGTCACGTTACTGGAAACTGCTCTTTGACCCACTTTCAGGCCCCGAATCACCACTAGACCATTGTTCTAAAATACAAAAGAAAAAAAAAAATCACATTTACTATTTTTTCCCAAAAAGAATGAATTTGGCAGTGAGGTCCCAGCAAACACATCAGGACTACAATCCTTAGAACCTGCATCAAATCAAAACCACTGCTACCCGTCACACAAGAACACACACCTGTTGATGCACACCCATAGACACAGAGCATGGATAAAAGCAAGGCCATCACTCTTGGGCAGACTGCTGTCCAGTCTCCTCTGGCCCCAGCAGAGATCTGCTCCGCTCCTCACCCTCCAGTCTCACCTAACATCTCTACCCGACACAGGCCCGCCGCCCCCTGCCCGCATCATCAATCTGTGCCGGCTCCGGTCCCTCTGATTAATGATGATCTATGCCGCAGGGATAGAGGGCTCAGGGACAGGGGATACAGGGGCAGAGGACAGGGGACAAGTGTTGGTGTGTTTTGACCACCCGTGTGATGCCACAATGCCACAGTGCCACACTTTGGCCGTCCAGGGCTGCAGATCAAGAGGAGGGAGAAGGGAGAGGTTGAGCTGTTGAGGGGAAGAGCGAGAGGGGAAGGGGGGGCTGGTTGGGCAGTGACCTTCAAGTTCAGGGGCAGTGGCGCAGGGTCGCACACAGCACCAGCTGGAAATGTCACACCGTCAGATGTCAGCGGGCAGGCTAAGTATAACCTGGTCAGCACCTGGAAGGACGTCCTCTAATTAGAAGCGTGTTGGGCCATGTCGGATCAGACAGGGACAGCACACTTGGTCACTGTCTTGCAAACACACATGAAAGTACACTATCCCATTTAACACCACAAACACATACTTAACCGTATCTTCGGATGATATTAACTCTGTTGTTAGTTCCAACCAAGGGTATCATTATCAATGAAGGCTAACAAAATAACAAAACCTAAAGCAGGGTGGCTGCACCCTTCTCAAAATCAAATTCAAGACTTTTAAAAATCATTGTTTGGGACTAAATTGAAAATATTCACTGTGAAGCATCTGCAATTTCCTGGTTTTCCTTGGGACTCACCAGTTTTGATATCCAACCTTTGTTTTTTTGTGACTTTAAGCAAGTCATAAGTAACCATGGTTTGCCAACCACTTATTATGTTCTTCAGGTTACAAATGGATTTTCTGGAACTTCAACCCACTTTTTTTCCTTTTTCTCTGTATTTTTTTGTTTGTGAACACAATTATAAGCTGCAATCAAACTGCAGAGAATGCCTCTGTCATCTTAACAAGTAAATCCACAAAGAATTTAAATGTTTTCTATAATGGGTAGAATTAAATAAATTGTCAGGATATTTCACACTCTGTTCATATTCAAAGGTTTTTAATTACCATAAATTTAAAAAATCTCAATCAATGCTTAACTAAGGTTAGATATCTTACACCCTTTCAACAATTTTGGTGTCCCTTACAAGCATTTTTAAGGTCTTGTGCAACAAAGGTCCAGATTTTGGATTTTGGAATGCCTTTAGACCGCAGCTTTTCTTGGACAAGATTGTTTTAGTGTGAATCCACATGAGCTTGTCCTACGGCTCCCATCTCATGAAGAGATCTTGGATTCAGCTTACCATCACTGTGCTCTCATAATTACTGTGGCAACACAGACAAGTCTTGAGATGTTCCTTCTTCTGGAGCTAGCCATGGGCTAAACAATTACCTGGCTCAGGGGTGTCTCTAATCAGATGGCATATGTGGCATAACAACTAATGATATCATTAGGGGAATCTATTTAAATGAGCTCTTGCATTCAAATGTGTTTTGCATAATATGGGAGGACAAGGGTCCCCAGGAACCCAGTCAAACATAAATAAAAACATTTTCTGCAATTAACACTTAAAAAGCTAGCTTCACTTAAAAAACAGCCAGCTGAGACTGTAATATGAGTTCACAAAAGTAAATAAACCAACATAAGATTACAGACAAACAGCCCTTTATTCTTGTCATTGAAACCAGCTTATTTAAGGACATATTTGTCCTTCAAAAACTTTCAGGTAAACAGCAGGACTCTGTCCAACTTCTATAAAGAACATTTATCTGCAATGATTTTGAACTGAACCTTCAAGACACAAACAATTTGTTAGAAAAGACTGAAAAAAGGAAGCAACCATTCATCATTATGATGTCAGATTTAAATCAGCATTGATCAGTCAGTCAAATCAGTCAGCAGTACTGACTAGTTTGCTTCACAAGAGGAACCAATCGCCACCAAACAGGATAAACTGATGATTTTTGCAGAGAATACAACTGCTGTTTGCTTCAGATACTTTGGAATAGTTGAATGAACTGGAGCAGACACAGGAAAAACTCTGAGAACTGGAGAACCAGAGAGACACACAGTACCTGTTGATTCAGGTGAGTAAATCGTGAGCTCATGTCGTCAAACTGAATGAAATAAGAGTGTGACTAAGAAAAATCACCTCAGGATGCTTCAGGATCAAAGGATAATATCAGCTTGTATACATTAGTTTGCAGTGAGCAGCTCTCATCACACAGAGCCTCACTGCTTTAATGGACATTTGTAACTGTATGGACCAGATTCACTGTTTTACAAACTCCAAGGACAAAACAGAGGAACTGAATGAAAGTTTATCTTCAGAGTAAGTATTCAGCTTGCATGTGGCTAATCTTTCCTTTGGATGAAGTATTATTTGTGTATTTAGCAAAATTCAAGTAAGACCATAGCCTGATCCTTACGCTGCTGGTGGAAGGACACGTAGGCTATGCTGTGTCTCAAAATAGTGCCTAATCCAAGCGGCTTGATAGTGGAAAAAATAAGCTGATATAAACAAACTTTTTGTCGCATGTGATGACCCCACGCTGCTTTTATGGCTTGTTTTCTCCCACAATTCTTTTAATTACGCAAAACATCTGCAACCACGTAAAGTAATATATAGCATTAGCGTCTGTCCAGAGATTTCTGAACGGAGAGAGAACTGAGCTGTGACACTTTGGCACACGTTCAGGTTCATGCCATGTACCTCACACAATCCCATTTCAAAAAACCTGAACTATCCCTTTGAGGTATTTTATTAAGAAGTTGCTTGAGATCTTTCTCTCAACTAGGGATAGGCAACTGGTGGCCCAAGAGCCACATGCAGCCCTACTACTCCATTTTTGTGGCCCACAGGTCAGTTTGACATTTGTTCAAATAAAAAAAATGTCACTAAGATATAAAATGAAAAACAGTTAATGCTCTGTTACTTGTGTCAAGTAGTAGCTGGTGCTGGCTTGGATTGTGTTTTGCTTATTAGATTAAGTTTTCTTACTGCATTTTAATTTTGAAATGTATAACTGCTGTTTCAGTAACTTTTTTGTGACAGCTATATATATTCTCTCTCTTTAAGCATCCTTCATATTGTGAAAACTTGGTACTCTGGCAATGAGGATAATTTTGATGTGGCCCTCTAAGCGACCAATGTTGCCCATCACTGCTCCAAACAAAAACAAATTATACGTAACTTAACTTCAATCAAGCATATTTAACAAAATGTAATCTAGAATTTCAAATCAGCATTACAATTCATCAGACTAAACTGAAATTGAACACGAAACGTCTGAACAAAAATAAATAAAAACTAATGACAGCTTCAAAACAATTATACAAACAATTATAACCTTGCATGCAACATGCCATGCAAGGCAGCACGTAAGCCACCAGACTCCAACACATGGTAAGTATTCCTTCTCCTTTGTAGCCTCATGAGAAGACAAACAACCCCAGGACGTGGACTCTCACACAAAGTCACACCACTCCTGTGACCTTTGGGTGAGAGGCTATAAATAGAGCATTACCACTAAGAATGTATGTTACAGAGCCAAATGAATTATTTAATAGCCTTATCCAATGGGCATGTTTTCTATTCCTCTTAGCTGATGGCTCAATGACAACAAGCAGAAGCTCACAACCAACAGGAACAATTTCCCCTGCTATGCCAAGCTTACACTTTGGCCTTTAGTCCGTCAGGATTTCACAATCACAATAGCATCATGAGCATCCAGTCAGCTTTGAAGTGAACACAGATCTGAGGAGGAGACGGGCATCTCTGGGTGACTGGGCATCTCTTTTGTGAGCACGTACCCAGGCCAGTGTCAGCTCCCTGTGCACAGTACTGTACGGCTGCTCCTGGCTCAGGGTTGACGATGCTATCAGTTTGTCTCCATGTTATCACACCCTTTCTGACACCTGCCACCAATGCCACTTCCACTGCCGTTTCCCTTCCCTGTTCCTCTCTTTCCCCTCCGCCACGCTCCTCTCCCGCGCCTCATCCGTCTCACTGCCAGGCGCTTGTCCACTCCGCCTCACCTCTCGCTCCGTGGCCAGGGCTGCCGTCAAATAACTTCATTAGCTTTCCACCTCTGTCACGCCAGCCTGCTCCCCCTCTGACAATTGGCTGCTGTTTTCTCCGGGAGAGAGAGATAGAAAAAAAAAAAAAAAAAAAGGAAAGCACAGGGCTACGTGGGGCAGGTTGAGAACCCAACAATAGCTGACAGTGTGCTAGACGCCGGACAGTGATACTGATGGCTGCAGTGGGGATGTATGTACCAGAGGTCACACACAAAAGGCCTGGCTGTGTCTGCTCATGCAGAGCTTGAGAGCAGGGGACACTCAGATTAAATCTAGATGTTCACAGAGACAAAACTGAAGACAAATTATGAAGTATCTGTGTCAACAAACCCCTATCAGTTCTACACAATAATTAAGAAATATCACAAAGAGAGTGAAACTGCTGTACTGGACAGAACACAGGTAATAATGGGTCATTTAAGAGGGTTAACAGACATTTCTGAGGGTCATATTCAAGCATTTTCACGCACATTTTCACAATTTTTTCTTTATCCTTCAGCTAAAGTTAGTTGTGTTTTTATACAAACAGACACTGAAAATCTTTGTTTTAATTAATGATTATATAAAAGATTGATATCACAGCACAAATAAGTACATTTTCAGTAAATAAACACACATACAAAAAAGAATGATACATTTAAAGAGTATGAGAAAAAATTTTTAGAGATGCCATTTATAGCCAAATAGCTCAAGTTTACTCATTACTGCTTGAGCTGGGAATATCCAATTTTTCAAGGGATTCTGAATCAAGTCTGTTTATAATCGAGCCTTTTAAAAACATTTTTCAATCAAACATGTTAAAACTAGAAAAGCACTCAGAGAGCGCAGACCTCCACCAAGGTGATCCGGATCAGTCCCAAAGTTCTTCCATATCCCATTTCCCACAATTCCTGAAAATTTCATCCAAATCCGTTCAGAACTTTTCAAGTTATTTTGAACACAAACAAACAGACAAACAGACAGACAGACAGATTAACGCCGGCAAAAACATAACCTCCTTGGCGGAGGTAACAACTCTTAAACCAAACATTTCAAATCATTTTAGAATCCAGCATTGTACAATCAGCATCTTTGAAGCGATTTTTAAATCAACATTTGAAATAATTTTTAAACCAAGCATTAAAGATAATTTTACAGTGGAGCATTTTTAAATTGCTTTTAAATCAAGCAATCTTTAAATCATTTTTCAAATCATGCCTTTCTTAAACACATTTATTTTAAGCATTTTAACACTATAACTCAAGCATTATATATTTTTCTCAACATTTAAATCATTCGTAAGTTAAGCATCTATTTTCAATTTGGTACTTTTTAATAATCTTAATAATAGTAATTTTTTAACAACAGGAGGGGCTGGCCTCTTTCATATTTTGTAGGTTGATAGATACTCAGATACCCGAATACATGTGCAAAAGTATCAAAAGTATGTTTTTCATATTATGTCACCTATAAATCATTTTCTCCCTCTGAGGACCCCCCAAAAGACTGCAGCTATACTGCATAAATGTGCAACGTATGATGAACAGCCGCCCATGTACATTTTCCAAACCATTTATTCTAGTTTTTATATCTAACTAGAAAGCACTCGGGGAGCGCAAACCTCCGCCAAGGTAGGTTTTTGTGGAGTTATAAGCACAAATGCCGAAAATGGTCCTATCTCCCAAAGTTAAAGAATACTTTAAAAAAATTCATGGATCCAGACGGTGATCCGGATCACCCCCAAAATTTAATCAGTTCTTCCATATCCCATTTCTGACAATTCCTGAAAATTTCATCCAAATCCATTCAGAACTTTTCAAGTTATTTTGAACACAGACAAACTAACAGACAAACAGACCGATAAACGCCGGCAAAAACATAACCTCCTTGGCGGAGATAATTACCTTCTATAGCAAGACAAAGACTTTCCAATTTGTGTCCCTCCTGTAGATATACCAGTTAAGATGAACCAATTGACCTGTGACATTTCATGTTATAAATGTAACATTGTATGCCCTTATTTTAGCATTTCCCTCTGCAGTTTCTTGCTGCCAACATTACTCTGTACTGGTGCAATCTAAGGTAATAGTTGACCAGTGATAGGCGACTTTCAATAAGGATTAAAATTACGGCTTGTCATGATCATAAAAACACATTGCTCTTCAACTTTCAGTCCAATTACCTTTTATTATAGTAGATTAGATTAGATAGATTAGATTAGAAAAAACTTTATTAATCCCCTTGGAAAAACTCCCTCAGGGAAATTGGGATTCCAGTAGCAGTTAAGTATTACAGATAAAAATGATATATAAAAAGATGGATCTGAACAAAAATATAAATACAAATAAAATTAAAATAAAACAATATGGCTACTGGCTGGCCACTGCTCCTTCCCGTCCTCAGTCTTCCTGATACTCCTCATTCCCAGTGAGAAATTGTACAGTCTGATGGCCTGAGGGACAAAGGAGTTTTCTAGGCTGCTGGTCCTGCACTTGGGAAGGAGCAGTCTTAATATTAATTATCAAGTAATTTTCAGACACTACAAAGTAATTTTCAGAGTTTATTACACAGCTGTAGCTGCATCCCAATGTAAGGTTATTTACTTTTTACTCATTTTAAGTTCTTGCACAGATTTCATAAGACTAATGAGTAATCATACTTAATGACTGTGATATTAGCATCAAGCATCTCCTGCTGTGACTCATCAACAACAAGACTTCACATACGCGACTCAACTTGGATCACAAAATATAATGTCAATTTTAAAGAGGAGCATGAAGTTTTATTTAGGTGTCTTAACTGAACGCACTGCTACTGGTAAAAGAGCAGAAACACAAAATTATATATATAAATAAATAAAGTCAAGAGGGACCACCCCATCCAGCAGCTCCTAAGTACACTATCACTCTGACACTAACACTGCCATAGTACAGTAATTGTTCTGTACTTAATGTTGTATAACAACCTAAAGTTGCTTCTGCCCTGCTCTGGTCGCATTCATATTAAAAAGTAATATCTAACACTGAGAACGTGGTATTATAGCACAATTTGGGATCAGTGCCCCTTTAAATTCCTAAAAAGCACTGAGGATTACACATGTTCAGTGTTAACATTCATCCAGTGCTTTATTTTTCTGTAGCACAGCATTGCATGCAGTAACCCTCTGAGGAATAAAGACAAATAAGACAACTGCAGAAGCATCATGACAGATGCAACACCTCCCACAACCCCCTGCATGCCAATTATTCACACCCAGCCAGGGTCAAGCTCGTTGTGCCTGTGTCACCACAGCGGGGGGTGGGTGGAGGGGCTGGCGTTTGGAGGGTGTGCAGTGCCCACTGTCATTATTAACTCAGGGTCCACTGGGCACAGGGAAGGGGCTGTGCATTTCAAAGTGGCTCAGCGGCTTTCATCTCTGAATCAAAATGTGGATCACACTGGATAGCTAACGGTTGTGTCAGCGTGCAAGGATAAAAATCAAAGGGTATCAGTATAACACTCAATGGAAAGCAGGGCAGCCCAAAAAAATGATATGCTTATTATGTCAGAGGTCAGGAAGAGTTCAGTGGCTTTTTAATGCCTGGGGAACTCGATGCAACTCCCTCTCTGCTTCGTTCTCTGTCTCCCTTGCTTGCTGTCACTTTATCTGTCTCTTCTTTTTTTTTTTTTTTATCCTTGCCTCTCAAGCCCCACACCACATGCTCCACAACCCGCCTCCTCCCCCCTCTACCCAGGCCTTGTGGGATTGAGGCAGTGAGACAGCAGTGTAAAAGCAGGAGGGATGAGCTGCTCGTGTACACATTCAATCTGGGTTGGCAGGGAGGTCAAAAGAAATAGAGTCTAGAGGTCCCAGGAGGAACTTCCTCACCTCTCCCTCTCTGGCTGCTCCTCTGCACGGGTAAGTCTCCCAAAGATCTGAGTTCGGTTCTTCTCACTTTCATGACCCTCCATCTTTAACTCCGCCCCCCGACAAAGAGAGATGTTGGTGATCAAAGAAGCAGTATTCATTAAAACCCATCATAATGCATTCAAGTTCAACATCCTCTCATCCTATCTTTTTATATCCACTCTCATTCTCCTTGAATGATGCCCTGACTAAGATGTCCGCCACTTGACACTGGACTGACATTGTGAGAAGCCATCTTGGCTCCTGTGGGAGTTGCCCGCACTTGATTGTGCAGTCTAGGAGCGAAGTGAAACTGGCACCCGGGGGGCATCCATGTGGAGCCAGAGCGTGCGAGATCGAGGGGGAGTTAACTAAGCCGGCCCGGTCCCCGTGCATCCTGGCGGGGTCACAGGATGGCGCTGAGGGCGCTAATCATTTCAAATTATGAATTCCTTTTTAATTATGAATTATGCATAAATTTTTAATTAATCTAATGTTCCCAGGGTTTTTTTCCTCCCATCCGCGCTCAAGATCTCAATCTAATTACACAGCATTAAGTGGAAGAGTGGCAGCAGTACCCTCGACCCCGGTGCTGAACCTCTTTCAACCTTTTTCCATCAATCTTGCCATTGTCTCCCTGCTCAGCCTTTGATATTTTTGCTACATAGTGAAATGCATCTAAACACAGTCTGGACCTTGTCTTAGAGCAGCACGTTTGTCAAGTTTGTTAGAGTAATGCTGCATCATTATGTTAGAAAGGTAAAGAAAATGTCAGGTCCATTGCAACGTTGACAAAGGCCAAATAAGCCAATAAATAAGGCCACGTAAATTGTTGTTATGTCTTTTTTGCATACAATTTGCTTTTTATGCATTACATCCTATTTCTTTATATATCTGCTTTTTTTGCATGTCTTCCTGTAAGTCTACATATAGTTTAATGCATTGCAAAACACTCAAGTTGAGGCAAGCTAATACACTATGTGGTGCCCCCCTTCCTTTGGAAGAGGCAGCACTATGAGGAAGCATCATTCTTCAAGTCTGAGGTGAAGACAGTGATAGGGATAGATTAAAAAAAATGAACTCCAAAACAGATTTGTAACACAGGCTTCTGTTGCAGTAAAAATCCTCCTAAGCCCCTTTCATGCTACTGTTTCAAGATGAGAATGGGTGAAACACGTTGACCCCTCATTTGCTTCATGTCCAGAGGTAGTATAGGAGGTATGATATTGGTCAGAGGGGCGCATGCTGACTCAGTGAAGGCCAGGAGCGCTGTGAGAGTGTCTGTCATTGTGTGTTTGTGATGAGCTGTGACAGAAACATCACTTCCTTACAGAACTAATGTAAATACCTCGGAGTACAATAATGACAGACTTTTGTTGAGGCACTTTTGCGTGAACGCACTTTAAAATGGGCTCTTGTCTGCCCAGAATGGGCTTATAAAGCACACCAAACTTTAGTTGCAAGTTCCACAGGTAAAAATATCAATCTGCGTCAAAATGGGCCGGATGCTGTTCAAAAACAAATGTAATGAGTGGACATAAGCTCATATTACAATGTATTCAAAGTTGGCAAAGAAAATAACAGTTTGGTAAAAAAGAGATGTTATCAAGATATGATCAAATTTAAATTAAAGAAAAGGAAAACTAAGGCTATAATCAAACACTTGAACAACTACAGACGTTTGGAGGTCAAATCTGTTGGTTATTCAATGCACGAGGGATATCAGAGATTTGAACTGCTAACTCTTATTTATACAGACTGCTTAACAAATTTATTAGATCACCTGTCTTAAAAAAAACAAGAAAATGCAAATAATTTAGAAATCGTTCAAAAACGTGTTATTGTTATTGGACAAACATTTTGAACGGGAATGAGGAATTTCAAACTGATTTCATCTTTTTATACCAAAGTTTGAGCTGGCTCACTGGGCTTGTGCCGTAGCTTATTGTCACCTTGTTTCATTTTCATCAACATTTAAAAATAAAATTTGCCCTCACTTTGTCAGTCATAATAATAAAGTTAGATAGACAAATAAATCTTAGAGATGTGTGAGAGGCAACAGATATTCAAGCTCCCCTGACAACCTACAAAATGAGGGTGAGGAAAAATAATCTCATCTTCAGTGTGGCTAATCAGTGGCAAAAAGCAAAGTACGGGTATTAAAGTTACCATACTGAGCAGGTAAGTGCCATTCAAACTGAGTGCAAAAGAGGCTAAGAATTATCTTTGGATGGCTAAGACATCTAAAAGTGAAGGACGGAAGTCATTTACAGTATTTTAAAGTTTTTTCATTATATTTTGAAATGACTGATATGATGTTAAAACACACCATTTGAAACCAAGGCACTTATATGCTGTATGAGCCTTATTTAAGGCTAAAGTGCTACAAAATAGTGCTTCACCTGTTTCTGACGGGCACCTTGACCCTGTTTTTGCTTAATATGATGAAACATACCAATACATCTACAGCGATATATAGATATTTGTCATTCATCATTCCATCTGTTATGTATAGCACTTTTGAAGATGATACAAAAAAAGGGTCAACAGCGGTCATTTATTGATGATTGAACCTCTTGACATTTCAAAAAATGGACATCATTGGACTAAGTAAATACAAATACCGACCCTTTGAGAAATATTATGCCAAATAAGGTTGAATTTTTGTTACAATTAGGTAGATTTTAAATAGGCTTTTAAAACATAAGTAATGCCTGGAGGGTTGCACCACATGGCATTTTGAAATATTAAAAAGTAGATATTCTATAATGGATAAAGCCCTGGATAAAGCTTTTCTGCTTGTACTACATGTCATCATGAACGCACTTCCTGATGTTTTGATCATGTGATTCATTTTCTAAACACTGCAGTTGTCTTAGATTTTGTATAAATTATGTTAATTCCGTAATAATAAAAGTTGTACCCCCAAGAGTTGTCATTACAATACAAATGTTTGCCACCTTGTAAAGCCATGCATAATGTTTATGGTAAGTCAGAAAGAATCTAGATATCAGATTCCATGCATACCATTCAGGACACAGAGGACTGAAAATGTGCTGTGATAATGCAAAGAATGTCTCCTCTCCTTGGCTTACTTAAACACAGCTTCATTACACACAAGAAAAGAATGACACAAGATAAATCAGCTGGATAAGCTGGATTTAACAGTATCTGTAGACTGTAGAGGGGATAGAGGCTCAATCAATAAGCAACATGATCTCTTGTGTGCATAATTGCAAATTCAGATCTCACTGGAGGATGGGATTCTTTAAGTCAGTACCCTTTGATTTGAAGTTGGGACTGTATTGGAATATTTCAGTCCTGATTATTCTGTAATATGTTGTGTTTTAAGTAAACATGAATAGAATTTTAAACAAGATAAAGGGGAAAGACAATATAAATAAACTGATTCCTGGGCTAATTAAACACTTAGTCTTTACAGTAAGAACTATTGACAGTTACATGCTTATCATACACAATAAAAACTGTTTGAAAGCTAAGTCTGTGATGGAGCTAAAAAAATGTATAGAAAAGGGGCATTTTTATTTACTTATTTTTAAAACTGGTCATTCTTAATTTTCATGTTTTTATGTAACTTCAATCCTCAAAGGGCAGGGTCTTCATTTCCAAAACTGCAGAGGGTACCAGACTTTTATATAAAGGAGGCTTTTACTGGAGGAGGGTTTTCATATCAACGCTTTCCGTCTGGGTTTTAATGTTCATATTTTAGTGCTAGGCAAAGATCATAACTCCAATTATGATCATACATAAACCAAATTTTATGAACTACGGTTACACCAATGAAATGGAAAACTGCCAGATCGCACGATGTCAACAAAGCCTTAAAAAAAAATTTGCATGCACATACAGACTTGCATCTCCACCAAAATCTGACCACCTCTCCTTTGTGCCATGACCAACCCGGAAATCCCTGAAAATTTTATCAAAATCCATTAAAATGTTTTTGAGTTAGCTAGTTCAGTCAGACAGACAGAGAAGGATGAACGCCACAAAAACATAACCTGCTTAGTTGAGGTAATAATGATTAAATTTTATGATAAATACTATTTTCATGTTTCAGGAGGTCTGTCAGATCTATTATTGGACTCTGAGTTCAATTACTTTCTGTGTCGTCAGATCATATTTCAATTGATATTGATATACTGATATTAGTCTTGAATGCATCTTGGAACACAACTGTCCTAAAACTTATAAGACACAGTGTTGCTACACCATCTACAGCATAGAAGGAAGATGAACATGCACGATTGGCCAATTCTCAGTCAAAATGACTTTTTTTTCTGCCTTTTTTATAGTTAAAAAGCACAGAATGTTAACTTTTGCCTGATTCTCATCTCATCTCATTTCTCCTTCTGCATTTCTCCTCTGTGTGAGTAGTTGTGTTTGGCAGAGGAGCATCACGTGGGACTTCCAAAAAAAGTTACACCTTTTGAAAGAGACTTATGATAGAAAAACACCATGTCATCAAAATATCAACCCTTAATAACACTCAAGCCTCGAATAGGGGACCAGTTCTGATACGTCTGTGCAACCAGGGCCCAGGCTGTGAAAAGGGGCCAGGAAACTAATCATCTATGAGTCTTTATTTGAGGAAATATAGTATGTTGATGCATTTCACTGTAAGTAAAAATGCCTGTGACATCTGTTTCATGTGGATCATGTGGAAATACATCTTAATTTGGTTTGGTTTCTTAATCAAAATAAATAAATTAACTGTGTATCTTCATTCAGCTAAAACACATAAAGACAACTTTTAGTCCATCAAATCCTGCTCCTCTTTTGCCGTCAGTATTTTGACTCTCTTAAGTCCAAAGGGCATGTTATGAATTATTGTGGAGTAATCCTCCTTACCAGTTTAAAAAGGCATGTGGTACTTCTGGAAGGCTAAAAGTCATTGGCCTACTTTCCCTCCAGACTCATGGGAAAGACGCAGAAACCAAGGTTGTGAATAACCCTGAGTGCAAGTAAAGGCATGCCCAATATTCTAAATAAACACAGTATAAAGTCTGAGAAACATCAGCGGAATGGTCCTGTGTCTCCCTGAGACCCCTTCAGAGTGATTAAGCACTTATTGTGTAAACTTCTCCTATTCAGTTCAGTGTACCAAGGTTAAAACCAGAGGGATTTTATTTTTTCTCGATTTTGATCCCATAATAGTCCAAACACATTAATGTATTTGCTGCTGTCAAAGCTGAAGCTGTCTATTTACTGCAGGTTTGAACTACCTCTCAGACATTTTTAAGCTACTTTTGTTTTAAAATCCATTTAAAACAGCTCACTCAGACACACCACAGCCTTGACCTGAAACTATAAACATAAAACTGTTTACACTTCTTAGGAGTGATATTTCTGGTGACAGCACAGAATCAAAACAAAACTGAAGGCAAAGGGGAGCTTCAGATCACAGACAAGAGTCTTCACGTTCAAGTCTGGAAGAAGTGAAATACTTTTGATAAAAGTGTGACTGGAGTTCTAAAGTCAAGCTGAGAAAATAGCACAATAAACAAAACAATTATGGATTACAGGAGTCAAGCTGGTGTTGTGTCTCTGCAAGCTGTTTTTCCATGCAGCTCTCAATCTGTCTTGCATTTGGACATTAATACTTTGTAACTTCAGTGCGACAAAACATATTGTTAGGTTTATTCCTATTGTTGGCCTCTAAGAAAACTATCTTTACACTGGTGCTTGGGTCTGATTTCTTTAGGCTATTGAAGGCTGACAAAATCATTAGAGGTCTCAGTGTCAGAAAAGTGTGCATTAAGTTTGTCCAATTATATTTTTTAATCTCACTCAGTGTGTCCCTTGGGAAATGTATAAATTAAAAAAGTCAAATTATGCCTTTGTGAGTTTAACAAATCCTCTAGTGTGTTTTACATGTCTCCTCTGAGTAACATGCAAGACAAAAAGTCTGCAGCACCTGGATTTCTCCCTCTCTTCCTGTGTGAAGCACCAGTAGCTGCCACCAGTGTGACATTGGTGTGACAACATACCATTGTTTCATAGGCAGTTCAAGACCATTGGCTTGGAGTGGCAAACCCAGGGACACATAGACTGAAGTATTAATGCAGAGCCGAACACATGGCGGTAAACAACCATGATATGACCAATCAACCAACCAGAGCAGACTGGGCCCAAAGGGAGAAGAGGGCGTTAAAGTGGCTGAAGCTCCAATACAGAGGATTAATGGCACTCATATGAAAACTGCCCATTGATTTCAATGACTTAAAGCAAAAGTCAACATTAATGTTATCGTATTACCATATTACACCATGAACTGACAGCTGCACTTACATAATAATGACATTGTTTATATTAATAGGAGAGGAAAGAACAAGCACATTTATAGGAGGGGCTGAAAAGAGCTTTTAAGTGTCTGTGGCACTGAGTGTCTGTGTAGCACAGTTAACAGAGACAGGAGGGGTAGAAAGGGGATTAAATGTGTTTATCAAAAGGCTGCACAGTACATTTGATCTGTTATTTAACAAAGCAGTTAAGGTGGAGAGGACAAGTTTTTGAGGTGGCCACCTTTACCCTGCGGGGCTGAGGACACCGTGCTTATTGATCACTCAGTTTTGGCTGTTGATAAATTATTATTGCCGTTTTATTCAGATTTCAAATATTTTGTTGATTTCCATTTGAAGAACAAATACATCCAATATGAAGCAATCTTACCAGTTTCTTTATTCTAAAAAGGATCGGTCATTTATTTAATTATGCATACTTCCTATTCTTATGTATTTCTTATTTGTATTCAAACTACGTAGATACATGTTAAAAATTGAGGCAACAAAAATAAAAGGCAGAGAAATTAAATGTTGATAAATTTCTTATTTTCAATCACTAAAACTTACAGGCCCACTGCACTGTCAAAATTGCCCAAATATGTTGGCAACTTGAAGGGGACTGAAACCCTCGTCAGCTCCACCCACTTCTTCAAACACTAAAAGCTTTATTTCTGAAATTTACACAATACTTTTTCTTTTTCACAAGAAAAAGACTGAGGGTCTTTATGTATAAGTCCTTGATACCACCTATCATTAACCCAGTGAAGATTGTATCATTTTAAAATGTTGTACTTGCAAGTATTGGAAAGTTTGATACTCCTGATATACTAAAAGTTTGCTTATGTTTAGTACAATGTGCACTACATGTAGACAACATTTAAGATTCTGTTTAAAATTTTGGATAGGTAAAATATAAAAGAAAGAATCATTATTGTTTCACTTTTGCAAGAATTAAAGTTTATAGTTCTAGTATTGTGACAACCATTTGTTACTTCTTTACAGAAAGAATAAAGGGATATGATGTTGATCATATTTTGCCAACTAGCTAAACAAAGAGAAATTTTTAAATTTTGTTGTCCATACTAACTTGCCATAAACGCTATTTTGCTATTTAACTACAAAGATTGAAATTAAAATTTTCTGCAGCCCTCAAATTAATTACAATTAACGGACACTAACCTGAAAGCTTCATAAGCAGGTCAGTGGCTGTCTTGGTACTGATGTCAGGGCTGAAGAGCGAGGCCGTGGTTGGACCACTAGGACTGGATCTGACCCCGACTCCTACCCCGACTCCAGGCAGATCCAGGGAATTGGCACTGCCGCTGGGACGGTCCCTGCACATACTAAAGGGGGAGAGCACAGACAGATCTCGCTCCTGTGGTTCCTCCTTGATGTGGACGTGATTGGAGGAGGCCTCTAGCAGCGGTGGCGAAGACTGCTGCTGAGAGTCTGAGTGCAGTGGTGACGACTCCGCCCCTCGCAGGTCTGCGGAGCTGTTGTCACCCATCAAGGAGCCTTCGCCCTCCGTGTCGGTGGTGAGCTCCTCTTTCACCTTGACGTCTGTGCGGGGGAAGTGCTGGTGGCAGCGCATGTGAAGCTTCAGGCTGAAGTGACGGGAGGAGGTGAAGGGGCAGAGTTCACACTGAAAAGTCTCACCCCGGTCCTGGTGCTGATGTACCTGAAAAAGGAGGACAGGTTTACATGTCATATCACTAATTTACTCTCTACCAAAAGTAAAGGACATGGAGGGGAGTCTTTGCCACCTTTTACAAATTTTCAATGTGGTGCAACAGCAAACATATAGCAAATACACAAGAACCTTATGAAAACTTATGTAAAACAAAGCTGTTTTGGGTTGGGGATATGTGCCTGGAAAAAAGAAGTTATGGCAAAACCACTGACTGTAGAAAATACTGGACAGAGTCTGACTGATGCTAGCCATTTGGTTACTAAAGAGGCCTTTTTAGTCCAATCTGCTGTAGCCGCTATGTTAAGAAATCTGTCTCAGGCTAACTCCTGATGAACCTAATAACAGAAAGGTGAAATTAAGGAGGGCTTTAGTCCCTTGACAAACACCTCAAAGGCTTGCAGTGTTATCAGCAGTGCCTCTAATTATGCTGAACAAAAATCTTTCATAGTCAAAATAGACAAGCTATAGAACACCCCACCTCCCGTGAGGTGATAACATAAAGATATGAGTAATTATAAACCAAACCTGCTTGTTCATATACTCTGTAACACCATGCCCGAACCGAATGCAACAAAAATCAGGCTAATTACATGGAATCACAGTGAATGTCATAACTGCCCACGAGTGCTGCAGCGCAATGTCTTTGCATCACGGCCTGTTTCTATTTTTTCTCTGTGTTGCTCACGTCAATCTGGAAAAGGAGCGAAGAAAGAGGGAAATTGCTGAGTTGCTGAAGGGGTTTTCTTGATATTGCTTGACTTTTCTCACTCAGCAGACCTTGTTAATGAGTTTAGCAGAACAGAGATGGCAGAGCGTTCATCCATATCAGTGAGTGAAATGATTTACTTTCACATTAAACTCCAAGGGAGAACGTTTAGCTCACAAAGAGCTGGGATTTGACAAGCCTTTTGGTAAACCACTTGTCAATGCGCTGCACTTGGCATCCGTTACTCCAGATATCCAGTAAAAGTCCTTGTTACATTGTTTACAAGGAGAAACAAAGGGTAAACAATTATATTTTTAACAGATGCAGTGTGGACAACAGACGTGCAATGCTGTGCACTGCAATGCAACATCTGACACTTGCTACAGTTAGGATACTGTGCAAGAGGGACAGAGGAAATAAACATGTTTCACTGACTTGAGACTACCATTTTAAGGCAGAAAAGTATTGTTGCTCAAAGAGGATAACTGGACATACAGTATATCCACATATTTTATTTACTCAGTTTTGTTATGTTAACAAGTACATATTAGCTGTTTTCTTGGGATGAAATCTTGTCATAACGCTGGTTTCCCATGTTAATGTTTTAACCTCACTGCATTTTTAGAATAACCCAAATTAAATGCATTTGCAGCAAACTGAGTAAGATAAAGCGTCTACATGCATGTCCTTCAATGGCTTTTGTGATGGAGTCAAGTTTTTTTCCATCTTTGATCCAAACAGCACTATTTTCAGAAAATACATTTCAGTGGTTGAAGCATTATTTCTCAATAAAGAAGAAACCTGAGGCTTGACCAGTTGAGAACCACTAATGTAAGAATATAGTGGGATATGTTATTAACATTATGCTGTAATTTGACTAGTTATGTTTAACAAACATAAAGCAACTGATTAGAGATGATGAAGGTGTGGGTGAGGGGAGTGAAAGATGAAGAAAATCCATATCATCTCACCTTCATGTGGGACTTGAGATTGTCTTTGCGAGCACAGCGGAAGGGACACAGTGGACACTGGTGGCTTTTCAAGCCTGTGTGGATGACCATGTGTCTCTTCCAGTAGCTCTTGCGTTTGATGACCAGTCCACACACAGGACACTGGAACGGTTTGCCGCCATCCTCAGGAGAGCCTGGAATGCATCAAAACACTATTACCTAGGGATGCACTGATTTACCAATATCTACATTTGTACATTCTGCCCATATCATGGCCATACAAAGGATATTTATGGCTGATTTGATTGGCTGGAAAATCAGATGTAAATATTAGCAAAAATGTTCATACCTGCTGATACCGATAATCACCTTGTTAGGCAATTATTTGCCAATTCCAGTATTGTTCTTATAATACCATGCATCCTTACTATAAACAATGAGTATGATGACATGATCACATCTATCTGATAGTTGAGAAGAATAATCATGTAATAGTAGCAATCTGATTTGACAAGTTTACATTCACTTCAGTGATGAATTGCTGCAAGGAGAAAAACCTTAGAATGATAGGAGATAGTTGGATTTCTTCCTACAAACACAGGATATGAAGCTCAAACTTCTTTTGGTTTTCAAAAGCATCAAAATATGAGTATATCCCTGGTCTCTTAACTTTAAAGTTAGCTAAGTCGTTAGTTGTCTAATTCTTTTCCAGTGGGAGCATTCATGCCCAAACTTACTGTAATACACATCTCGGTCATTTATACATACATTTGTGTTTTGCTTTCTCTATACATGTCTTCTCCTATCATAAAATCAAAGCAGTTTTACGCATGAAATCTACTTCAGTTTCAATCAAACAACGCTGCAGCCAAGGCTCTTGCCACTGCTTTCATGTTTTCTGTTTGTTTGCTTGACTACCTCACTTGTGCCTTAACGCAACAGAATGAAAGACACTGGATTGAACAGTATGCATGGACAGACTAAGTTAGATTATTTCCCAAAAAAGCAAAGTGTTTTTACCTGACTTTTCATTTTCCTATCCCAATCGTCTTCATTAAATAACATATATCAAATTATGCAGACAAATTTTGTGATCACAGAAGGGAAATAATAATCAGCTCATTAGTGTGCATGTAAACACACTAATAGACATAAATAGACAAACTACTAAAAATAGTAGTTTGTCTAAAAATGATGGAAATATCTGCTTTGTTTCTACATTTATTAAGTTTTGTGAGTGCAGAGAAAAGAAATATGCCTTCCTAAATGCAGACTGCAGTTAACACTGATCTGGAAAAGACAATGACCCCACACCTAATGATGAAAACTATCAAGGGAAATGCCAGCTGCAAGCAACGGAACAATGGAAGTAAAAACTCAAGCATGTTTTAGTATCTCGATTATTGTTGTTGGCTTCATATCCGGCATCCATTACCGTTTAATTGGTCTTATTAGAAAGAGGCATGATTGCATTACAAATTCTACAAGGGCCTGTCAGGATGGCTTCATAAGTATTCCAGTGCTGTTCCTTGAAAAACATCTGGTAATCAGTGTTTGGTGAAATTACTGTGCTCAGCCATTCATTGACCTGAGGTGTAAAACCTCGAGACTGCCTATTTGCAACAATAAACCGCCATCTGCGGCCCAACCTCTCTGAGCATGGCGGAGATCACAATGCAAATATGACTTCTGCTTAGGCCGAGTTGAGCCGAGTGAAGCGGAAATAAAGCAGGAGAGGGAGAATGTGTGCGAGTAAAGTTCCTTCATCATACCAGCGAACATGTGTGTTTCCTATGTGATCATGTGTTTAGAAAATGAGAAAAAAGGCATTCCTTCAATTTTCAAAGCATAGAACATACCCCTGCTATACAGTTTTACAGCAGAACCAGCCAGGGATGACAATAAAACAAGACATGACAGTCAATAATCAAGGTCACATTTTTCAGTCTGGCAACCAAACAACTACCTGCTTTTTACAGCGCTGCTCGACCTTGACGGCTCGCGGGTTAGAGCAGACCCCCTTTTTAGCATGCAGATCACAGAATATTACATCGACTGCCTCATCTGTCTGAAGTCAATTTGATCCAGCCATTTTAGATTTGGCGGGGTTGCGACACAATCCCTCAAAAGTGCCCATCCATCTCCTGGAAAACATTCTGTTCTCCCTAAAGGCTACTTAGCGTGAGCCTGCACTTTGAAGCCTTCTCTCTCCCTGCATGTGAAAGACTGAGATCTTTGTTTGGGTTATGTGTCTACTTCTGAGTACACACTTGCAGAATATACTGCACAGCCATTTGTGAGTAACACAGAAAGAGAGAGAGAGCAAGCATAATAGGGAGAGCAAGAGACAGAGTGTGTGTGCACGCACGCATCTGTATCCAGTCAGTGGAAACTATGATGTGTTTGGCCTTAAGTCTGCTGTGCTGATCAGTGCAAAGGGCTCTGGTTAGTGGGGGTTGAAGCCAGGAGGAGGCTGCCGAGATGGATATGGACTCCAGGGCTCCCTACTGTGCTGAGCACACACTGACGGCCCCCTTTTGGCAGCACGCACATCCGAGCACAAACGAGCTGGTCTGGGAAGGCAGTGAGGTCTCAGTCGGAACCCCCCGCCGAGCCCGCAGACCATTTCCCAGACTAGAAGGCCAGCCAGGGCTGTTTTCTCTCGGCTGTGCTCTCTGCTCGGTTGACAGTTAAGCTGAGGCTACACTTCTCGCTGCTTTAGCGCCAGCGAGGTGAGAACACAACCATCACAAAACTAGAGACAACATGTCAGGCAAGTTCAGAATTGTGCTTTTCCTGAAAGTATTTTGGTGACAAGTAAATGCAGCCCCTCCAGATTGTGCCTCTATGGCAGTATTAGTTTTAATTGACCAATAGAAACATTTCTTATTTTCCTTTCATGTTACATGTGCCATTGTCTTTGGTAAATGCTGAGTGGAAGCAAAGATAATACCGGGGGAAATATTTCTCTTGAACTTTGGATATTTTGTATGATTATTTTTAGAAAGAGACTGGCTGCGTGACAAAAGAAGAACTTCATGTACATAAAGAGCAGCTGAATTGATCTTGAACTTAATTGTCTATTTCTTTATACAGACAGACACAAGGTTGTTTGATTTTACTGCAGAGACCTTGTTTGAGCTTAAGTAGTCTGCCTCTGTGTTTAAAGAACAAATATGAGTTTTTCCTATTCTTAAACATCTTTGAAAAGCAACATATACCCAAATCCAGCCAACCTACAATTTTTAGAGCCATTTTCATTGATGTATTTCCTTAGTTATTTGACTAATCAATTTCTGGTTACTGAATTTGAGGAGTAATAACGTAGCATCTAGACCACCTGTGAAAGCCATAGACTGTAGAAAGAATTGGACAAAGCCATGTCAGTCATTTGATTATCATAGGAGCCTTTAGAATATTGTTGATACACATCAGTGGGCACTACCATACTGTGCATGTCGTCTCAACCAAGCTTTAGCTCAGTGTACTCACAGACATAAAGTCTGTGTTTAGGTGGGATTTAAGGCTAGCCAACCAATCATGTCCCTTTTTTCTAAAACCAGAAATCCTCAATAATATAAAAACTGCCGGAAAAAAATTCACCCTATACAGTAAAGCACATGGATGTAGCATACAAGTAAATGATGAGGTGGTGGAGGGTAAAAGCAAGGGCACAATGCTGATGCAGGGCAGAACTGGCAGTGCAACAGAGATAGAAACAGATATCTTGCAGCTTAAATAGCTTAATAACTGATAGGATGTTTGTCAGATGAAAGAATAATGATGAATGTCAGCTGTGCATTTTTTTACAGCTTCAGCTGTCTGCATGAACTAGCTTGCAGGCATTGCCTCATTCTCACTAACGACTTTACACGTTGTTAGTAACAAGATTTTAATGAATGAAACAAAACAATGATCTAGACTTTTTCAAAACAATTTATAATACAGATGCATATTGGTATCCACTCAACATCAGTCACTGGAAAATTATTTTGGGTTGAACAAATATCAGTTTCAGATGTTGATCAGTTGTGTCAGATCAATTTAATGCTGATGTCTAGCACACCTCGCTGATTTAGAGAAGAAGGCAGAAAAAAAGACCTGTTGGACACACTGTGCTCTATTTTCATGATAAATAGTAAAGAAAGCTTTGGCACTACAGGAGAATAAAGACAAAAGAAAATACGGCCTGGGATTAACATTAGCTATAATTAATACATGGGTTTTTACAATCAATGCATCATTCATTTCTATACTAAATTAGAATTGCACTGACTTAAGAGATAAGACAGGTGACGGCTTCAAAGTGCTCATTATTTGAAATAAAGTATTTGACATGTACAATGTGACTTTCTTCAGTCTAGCAATCTCCTATAAATATGAGTGTTTACACTGAATTCCAATTAAGTTGCTATCTCTAGTAGTGACCCAGTTAATATGAAGAATTAGCTTACATAGTTTCTCAGGAAACTGTTCTTTGTCTTACTGATCTACCCAAAGAGTACCTAACATTCTACTCAAATAAAAACATGCTTTTATTTGAAAGAAAAGGGGGCAGAGGGGCTCCTGGTAGACCACTTGCTACATTAACTCAACTAGAGGAAAAAAAATAGACTACTGACTGAATATTGAAAAATAACAACCAAAGGCATGGTGATGATAACAAGGGAAATGTTCACAACAAGAAGGTGTAGTTTACTTTTGACATGTCCATTCAGCTGACAGATATAAGACATCCAATGGAGCACCATGTCACCAATTAGCATCAGTGAGACAACGGAGAACCTACAGTTAGAAGTATACAGCTGCTGCCCTGCTATGAGGCTCAAGCACTGTGCACTTTAAAAATAATACATCACTTGATTATTGCACTAAAAAATGTATGTGCCAACGATGGATCTTAAACTCTTTGCAAGTAACACCACAAAAAGCCCTATCAATCACATACCTGCTTGGCTGTTGGGCTTCCCTCTGCCCTTTGGTGTTGAAGGCAGCAGCAGCTCCAGGCTCTGAGTGGGAGTAGAAGGTGTAGGTGCCTTCTGGTTCTTGTCCAGCAGGGGCTTCACGTCCTCTTGGAGGACCCCTGCTGACACCAAGGAGGAACCATCCTTTTTCTCGACCAGCAGGTTTCCTGCTGCCCTGGCCGCCACCTCTTTGAGCAAGGCAGCAGAGGAGGTCATTGACACAAGTGAGAGGAAGGAGCTAGCAGAGGCTTGGTGATCGTTAGCGGCACTGGTCGTTGATGAGGCTTGGCTCCGCTCGCTGACTTTCTTGGAGAGTGCGGCGAGGGTAGAGCTAGCTGACTGTGGGCTGAACGGAGAGTTGAAGGCATCAAAGCGCACCACATCTTCTCCTCGATTACCCCCTCCCAGTGTGGGCACTGCAGAGGAGGCAGAGGTGGAGGAGGAGGAGGAGGAGGTCGTAGAGGAGGACACCACTGCGTTCTTGTCTTGAAGTACAGCATTAGCTGCAGCTTTTAGCTTCTGGATGGCTGAGTCTGGGGACAGGCTAGAGCCACAGGGGGTGGAGCAGCCGGCTGGAGGCCACTTATCTGCTACACCTGCCCATACAAAGCCACCGCCGTTGCTAGGGGTGGCAGAGTTAAAGGGGTCAAGGGGCTCTTGCTTTATATTGGTTACTGAGGGTGCCAAGGAGGCTGGTGAAGCTGAGCCACTGTTGTTATTGTTATTAGCCAGTTTTCGGGCAAGAGCACTTAACTGCTGGGCATGATGGGAAGACGGGGAGAGGGTCAAAGGTGGAGCTAGACCTATTGGTGGAGACTCCCCACCGGCACCTCCCCTGGATGACCGACCCAGAAGGTCCCCAGAGTCAAGTTTTAGCGTACCGGCCTCTAGGAGGCGCCGTAGGTTACTGCTGAGAGGTTTCCCCAGTGCACGTGACGCTGCCTCGCCGTACAAAGACGATACCACAGAGGAAAGTGTGTCCTGGGCCGAGAATGCACCTCCATCCAGTCCGAGGAGTTCCAAAGAGGCACGATGGACAGGTGTGGGGCAACCCATTGAGCTCTCACCTCCACAGGTATCGAGGTCGCCAGATCTAGCTCCAGGCTGCTCATCAGGAGAAGAGCCCCTAGGCAGAGGGAGCTCGTCCTGGGTGTCTCCATAAGACGATGACTCCGAGCGTGTGTCAGAAGCATTCCCAAACCAGCCTTCCTCCTCCACAGGGCCTTCATTGGGCCCTCCTTCCTCGGTGCTGTCCACATCTGGAAGGGAAGGAACAACATAAAATTTAACAGGAGTGAACAGACAGATTCTGTGAAGGTACTGGGACAAAGATATCATCATGTTGCTTATGTGTACAGTTAAACTAGGGGTTGTCCTCATATTTGAACGATATCCAGGAGAGAGTTTGTGTTTGTACACTGAGATCAGGGTTGGGTAACTGGTGGCCCAGGCACTGCATGTGGCCCTCCTCCTCACTCAGTGCAGCCCACTAGTCAATTTAAAATTTCTCAAATTTGCACCAATAAAGATAAAAATAAGATTTATCTGCAAAACTGGAAATTAAGTTAAAATTGGATCTAAATTAATCTAAATAAACAGTGAGTACTCATTTATTACATTTAATTTGTGTTAATTCTGTGTTAAGCTCAGTAAATTTAGCTTTACTGTTTAGTTTTGAGAATGAAAATACGAGTACAAGTTCTGATAAAGATAGATGTTTTTTTTTTAAATAAAAGGTATATTTGAATTTCTGAATTTGGCCCTCTCGAACTGATAATATTGTTCAAGTGGCCAAAGTTGCCCATCCCTGATCTAGCATTAACAGTTTT
Source organism: Cetoscarus ocellatus (assembly GCA_037902135.1). Taxonomy (NCBI): domain Eukaryota; kingdom Metazoa; phylum Chordata; class Actinopteri; order Labriformes; family Labridae; genus Cetoscarus; species Cetoscarus ocellatus. Next base: position 552,288 of record JBAMNC010000875.1, read on the forward strand.
AAATCCTGCCATGATAACTCTCATTCTGTGTTGGACAGTAATCTCATAAGACACTTCTCTTAAACAGTCATAAAACAGTAATTTTAATGTGACATGGTACAATTTCAAGCCACAGGTATAATAAAAAATAATAATAAACCAAAACCACAATTTTCAACACAAATCAAACCCCAATCTTATATGATATCAGTTTTCCTCAAGGCCCATCCAAGATATTTGAGCAATTTAGATTTTTCTGTCCTTTTATAAATATATTTTTTTCCCACCCTTGGTCTGTAAGAGTCTAGTAAAGGGGTTACCATGACAACGGGTCCTTCTGGGAGGCTAGACAGCAAAGATTAGGGTAATGGAGGTTACAGAACTAGATTAATATTCATGAGCCTGCAGATACCACCGGGGAGCCAATAAGGATAGGGTTAAGGTCAGCAAGGGTCATTAATATACACTTCATGTATCAATATTCATAAGCAAAACATTACAGCTTGCCAGACAAGGGCGAACAAAGAAAAGTGAATATTCCTGATACATATTAACAAACCTCCATAAGAGCATGTCAAAAGCACCAAGCCTGGGCAAAACAAAATGTCAAAACTGACTTTTTTTCACCTCGTTGGGTTACTGTACAAAACCTCACATCAAATCTGTTAGAAGAGGAGCTGGCTAAGAGAAATGGGCCCTCATACATCTGCATAACCACAAAGCAATGAAAGAAATACTCAAAATGTCTCACACACTAACATACATCTATCCACATACACACAACAAAGCTGTCTTCACCTTTGCAACCCTGACGAAGACCTGGTGGGTCTATGCTCTCTGTTTACAGGCAATGGCAAAACGGCTGCCAGGCAACCCAGCCCAGAAACCTGTAAGGATCATTAGAGTTGGCTGACATCTGGCCAGCGTGGCTCACCGTGGCCCACAAAGGTGACCGCATTCACAACCTTGTAAGACTCCAGCTTTCCTGCTGCAACAGATATCAAACAGGGCGCAGGCACGGCCCAACATCTTCTCATCTCTGACTCACACCAACACTTCAATCTGAAGTCTTTCTAAAACTGACAGGAAGTCAAAAGCCAAAATCAAACACAATAGTGAACATCATAAAATTCCCCTTTGGGCTTTCAAAAACCATGTGAAAGAGACTTCATGTAGACAATAAATGCAAAATGTAGGAGATTGTTGGCAAGAGAGGAAGCACATTTTTTCAGATTCTGACTGAGGTACAGGTGTTATCAGTACTGATATCAGTCAAAACACTAATAATCAGTCTTTTCAATCTAATTTCGATTTTTTTCACACCGGCACTGAAAGTGTTCTAAAATTTGCGCACTTTAAAGGTTAGGTTTCAAAATTAGTTAAGAGAGAAAAAAAAGGTATTACAGGACCAAAAATCTTATTTCTGTAAAGATTGAGGCTGTCAAAAAAACACCAGAGCAAATTCCTTGTAATTGTAAAAACCTATTTGGCAATAAATCTGATTCTGATTCTGATTCTGCTATAGTCACATCACAGGACGTGCAGTGCTGGTCATATGTTGCACAGGACATCATTCAGCCACTTAAACAATGGTTAATGTGGCTCCAAAGAGTCTATCTTCTTTTTTTCTGTACTAATAATCTATGAAAGTTTGTCTAATATCAGCCTCAGCAGTCAGAACACTGATCACTGTGCATGAAGAATCTGTGTGCCTCCTGTATGCATGGTTGACAACACTGCTGCTCCAGACACAAACATATTGTCATTACACGTAAAAAGGCATTTTGATGCTACGTGGATCTTCCATAATTTTCCTGCTGTAGATGGTACACTGTCCTGCTGCTTTTCAATGCTCCGAACAAGTTTGAAGTCCATAATAGCACCATCATGCTACTGTGATTGCTGTCTGATCAACTGTAGGAGGACACTTGTGTGTGGCCTCATGAGCTTCACTTTGTGTAAAGTTACCATCACGTTGGGGCACTGGTATGGCAGAGTGGGTAGCAATCATGCACTTTAACCATATATTGAGGCTCTTGCCTTGTTAAGGTGGCCTGGGCTCAAATCCAACCTGAGACCTGCTTCCCTGCTCTTCCTGTCTGAGCCTATCCAGTGTCTCTTGGCTGTCAATAAAGGCCAAAAAATATATATATTTTTTAAAAGTTAGCGTCATGTCAACTACAACATGTCATCCTACTCACATAAGGAGAGCAAGGAAGGAGCACAGAGGGCAAAGCCTCCGCCCAGAGCACGAAGAGTACAAATGTATACTCCACTATTAATCTAAGTTAATAAATGCGCTTAAATGCATTACTTCCTCCTGTTCTAAATACAAGTACAGCTTTTAAATGTTTGGGAGGGACAAAAAAAATATATCCCCACCAGGAAGACATCCTTACAACCAACATAATTATTTTCCTTCATATCTAATGGATCTTACACTGTCACCACCATTCTGAGACTGTAATACAACATGTTAACTCTTGCAAATAAAAAATGACTGTCTTTTTGCCTGCAAAATTTAAGGTTAGACTAACTGGATGATAAAAGAGAGTTATAATTTTAATGATAACAGACCTTTTGATAAAACATTTGGGACTTGAGCCCTTTAAGCCAACAACTGACTGCAGGTTTGACGGACAGATTTTAGAGCACAAAGTAAGTTGTTTAAATTAAAGTTGTTTGATTGAATTTTAATTAATTATATGTATTGAAACACACATTTGCCTTACACAGTTTCCTACTTTAAATGCAATTCAGACTGCTCAAAATTAATTTGTTTACATACATACAGATTAGGTGTAGAAATTGGGCTTTAATAACCCACATACTACCTGTAATCAAGCAGAATGTAAACATTCTGATAAATGATAACACTTTTTTACACTGACAAATACTTCGGCAACATTTGAGTACAGAACGTGCTTCCAATGTATTCGTACAATTTAGTGTGTAAGAGTGTTCATGAATGTTATTGCAGAGGAAACTGGAGTAAACTCTAGCAAAATCCTCGAAAAAGTATTTCCAATATTGTTGGGAAGTTATTGTCAAAAATGTAGAAAACTGCCCTATCATATACTGTTTATACATTTAAAAAAAAAATCCTGGATCCACATCCACAGTCAGATCACCATCTTAATCTACTGACCTACCCCTTGTGCAACGACCAACATTCCCTGAAAATGTGATCCTAATCTGTTCATAGCTTTTTGAGTTATCTTGCATACAAACAAACCAATAAACAAACAAACATAGGCAAAAGCATAACCCCCCTTGGTAGAGGCCAGGGGGGTTATGCTTTGATCGTTTTCCTGCAATACAAAACAGATATGACAAATAAGATTAAACCCTTCAAACTCCTAAGTTTTACCAAATTTTACTCCTAATAACAGAACACAATTTTCTTCTTGCCTTTAAACCAAAGGACAGAAAACATCAATATGGATTCTGATCATTAAGGAGCATCAAAAAACTCATCATGCCTCAATTTCCCATTCTCCTTAAAGCCATTTTCTCACCTGAGAAGGGTTAACAGCAATAAAAATGAAGTAGAGGGAAAAGGAGCCAGTGAGTCATGCAGGGCAGGGCTTGACCCATTTCCATGTGACATGTGAAAAAGCAGCAAAAGCCACTAATGGCGGTAATGTGGTTAGAGGGGAAATCACTAGATTGCTGACCCAAGGTCCCAGCTTTGAGGCTGAACTCTCCTGCTTCCTAAGTTTTGGCCTCTTAAACCCGGGGGTTAGGTGCAGCCGGACGCAACACTACACCACAGCAGACTACAGCGCACTGATGCACTCCAGTAGCATGGCTTTGTGTCACAGGAGGGCCCACCCCCGTAGGCAGAATGACATTTCCCAAGGTCACGGTCTCCGGCCCAAGCTCTGAGGGGGCTTGGTGTGAGCACGGCACTGTGTGACTGCTGCCGAGTGCCCACCACACGCATGGGGACAAACACAAGCACGTGCATACATATGTTTGAACTGCATGGACAAGAATGTGATTTAATACACAAGAGTCCCCCCCCCTCCCTGCTGCATTTTTGTCTGACACACATTCAACCGCTTAGCCTCTGGTACAGCGGCTGGCTGGGCGACAGTAACTGCAGGACAAACTCCCCCCCACCCCTCTACCTCAAGTGATGGAGGCACAGAGATACGACTGAGGCGGCAAGCGTCTGCCACTGAAAGGGAACCATTTAGCGGTGTAATGGCGGGGATGACTTGCATGTTGAGACAAACAGCTGCGGGGGGCTCAGCAGTCTGGATCTGTTATCACTCACACATGGGTGATTCAGTGGTGCAGTGGCGGGGGATTTTCTCTCTGGGCCGGAGGGATGTATAGCGCCACCGCCACATTATAGACAAAGAGAGAGAGACGGAACAAGTCAAAGAGCAAGCTGAGGCTACAGAAAGGGAACACTGTGAGGCTTAAAGGCTGACCAGGACAAACTGCCTTGAGCTTGAACAGAGGCACACGCAGAGCAGCTAAAAATATTTTGATGTAGCACCTGTGTGACTTACAGTGTTTAGAAACCTGTGCATGTGTTTTTTGAACCTGTCACAAACAGAGATGGTGAGCACACGCTCCTGAAAGCAGCCGGACATTACAGGTTGTGCTCATTGTTTCACCATGCAGAGCTGTCAACAATCTCCATTTGTGAACTTGGCAGGATTATTTTGGCTGAGGCTTTTCTAGGTCAAAGAGGGGTACATGTACAGTGTGTATGTGAGTATGTGTGTGTGTGTACATGCCTGGATACTGTACATACGCATAGAGCAGGTATGAGTGTCAGATAGGTTTCTTGTCATATAATTCAACTGCTGGTAAAGACAGGAATCCAGGACTGGACTTAGCTGAATGGCAACATATGAGATATATTTTAGGGATGCATGATATTAGCTGAAGAAGTGGATTATTGTATCTGTAGATATTCAAATTTATGCTGGTACTTACAACCAATAAATATGTCATACATATCTGCCATATACATATGTATGGCAGAAAAAAAAACAATAACAAAAATAAAATAATAAAAATAAACCCTCGCAACGCAGATCAGTTTCAGTTAAACAGAAGCTTTCTTCTCTTGACCATTAAATATGATTATCAAAATCTGTGATGAGCTCAGAAAGAAATATTCACATGACAGATATCACCAAAAATGCAGTATTGTACATGTCCAATATATTGAGACTTATTTTTTTCAAAATATTAAAAAACAAGTGTTGCCAAAATACTATAATGAAAATTTGAGATTTTTCTTAAATCCATACACAATCCAACACAACTCAAAACTGTTTAGTCTCACAGCAACAAACATAGAAGTTTCAGAAGTCAAAGTTTCAGACATCAAATATTGGGTTACTTCTTATTGTAATGATTAAAAATAACAGACAAATGCCTACACAACCTTAACTGTACAAAACATTTCTGCACATCAAATCTGCCAATTTTACACACTCAAATATAACTCATTTAAAATAATATGACTTTAACTTGATAAAAAATGATAAGTGGCATAAAACAGAAACATTAGAATTTTCAGCAAATTTTCTTGCAGGGAGAGAGAAAAAGAGAGGGTGACCACTGGTTAGCTATACAGACAGGTCATCACACAAGAGCTGGCTCCCAGAAGCAGTCAAACTATGCCGTTTTTGATTATCAAAATGAATAAATCAACCAAATTGGGTGACAAGGACCTGTATTTTGCTTGCTTTGGTATCAAATACTTACCAGTTTAATTAGATTTTTCATATCAAAAGATGCTACTTAAACAATTAAAGCTTAATTGATATTAGCATGTATAAAGTGAAAAAAAAGACCTTCGAATTGGATGGTCTTCTTCTCTATTCACATATTACAGTTAGGGGTTCATCTACTACATAACCATGTTAGGGAGCATTAGGCCTAGGATAATTTTACTTGCAAATCAACATAAAGTTTAGCAATATAAACATTTTGTCTTGAGGACTTCATACCCCAAGAGCAATGCGAACAAATGGCATTGTGAATATTCTGATAGCATTTTTTGACACACCTATTCATTCACATTTAAGGCGAAAGTGTTTGCTTATGTGTAGTATTTATTCTAAAAAATTGTGAAGTGGAAGTCAAAACGGCCTCAACGTCAAGTGTGCCTTCGGCTGGCTTTAGTTAAACAGAAACTAAATGGACAAATCTGATTTTGTCAAGGAGTGGAGAATTTGATGCGTTTTACCATTTAATTCATGAGCTGAAGCTGTACCACAGCCGCATCAGGACAAACTGTTCACAACAGTAGAAGCTTCAGTATACACAAACTACAGTCATACTCAGGGATCGGAATCGAAAACCACTTCCAGTTAGAGATTGATAATAACTCCATCAATTAATTGATATCATTAGTCTTTTTACTAAACAGTTCCCTTATCAACTCCTTCCACTCTGCTCTGAATGCCTTGCAAATCAAGAACATTATTCTCTAAGCAGAGGCAAGATGCAGAAATTATGACAAATTATGTAATGTAATCATGGTAGACGGGGGGCAGAAGTTGTCAAAACTGTGGCTTACGTTTTGACAACAAGTTGTTAATTGCACAATGTCTAGTGGGTAGAAACACCATCAATATGCAGAGGCATTAATCTATGCAGCATGGTAATGACTATCAGCAGTGACATGTTTAAGATTATTGCCACTGAAAACCTGTGAAGGAAACATTCACCCACAAAGAAATCCACAGGAATTATTGAGGGAATCATTAAGGAGGTAGATCAATAAGCAGAATCAATAATGGCATCAGTAAAATCTTATTGAATTCCCTTCCCTAATTGTACTGCAGATCCAACACTATCTTCATCCATACATTACCTTTTGAATTTATTATCCTTGTCATTTTGATGACTTTGGACAAATAAAAAGGACTTCTGTGATACAAACACATGTGCATGCCTATGAGAGCTTTCATTGGTCAGATGTGGTCTTTACTGAGGCAAAACTTTAGAAAAATGGACCACGAGCTGAAAAAAATAAAAGCTACTTTCACTTGGCGACATTACATCTCTGGTGTGTAAGCTTACATAGATTGGAAATACATTTGAAAAACATAATTACACAAGAATTATTTATGTGGAAAAATGGTGTTTGGTGTGTAAAGGCCTTTAACTTTTTTACTGTTTGAATATCAACATAGTCTCAAAACTTGATCAATTTTCCACTCCTAGGTGCTTGTACATTATGTGTTTGTAAAAGGCTATCCTACTAACATACAATGCTAGTACAGAAGTCTATGAGGTCTGTTGTCATATAAAGTGATCGTTGGTAAAGGGAAGAATACAGGACTGGAGTAAAGGTAGGTCAGGAGGTCACCAACCACATGACTTTTGTGAGGCTGCTGACTAACATATTCTGCCTACATACACAGTGACCCACAAACACACACATACACATACACACAAAGCTATTCTGTGACTTAGCCAGGCATGAAAATTGGCCTCACTGACCCCAGGCCTGAGCAGGGTTGGAGGGGGGGGAGATGGTAAGCTGAAGGAAGGGACAGACAGAGGGATGGTGAAGAGGAGGAGGAGGAAGAGAGGGAGGAGTTGATTTGGCCGGGCTGGAAAGAAGAGGAAGCCATTAGCCGATTAAGACTGAACAGGGGTGCATCAATACTGTGCCGATGTCAAAATGAGAGTCATGCCCATGAGCTAATATAGCAATGAGAGGAAGGAGAGGCCAAGAAGCAGGGGAGCGGGGGCTGCAGGAAGGTAGCGCGGGTCAGGGAGATGCTAAAATCAAAAGATTGCTGACCGGAAAAGCTATAAAAAGTGGGGTAACATAAAAGAACGCTGCATCATTTAAAGAATAAAGCCATAGTATCTACTTCGCCAAAATGATTAGTCTTACATCTGCGCTGGGAGGGGATGATGTTGGTGCATGTCTTAAGAGGGGGTTAGGTTAAGGAGGTAGAGCAGGGGGTGAGGACATAGGAAGGAAGGCAGAAGTATGGATTTAGTGAGGAAGGAGCCACGGCGGTAATTAAGTGTCCGGCGGGGCCCTAGTGGGGGTTGCCACGGCCGCGGGCTATGCTAATGAGCACGCCCGGCGGTCAGGGCTGCCTTATTAGTGCCTGCTGGACAATATGGTGGGAGAGACGCTCTACTGGTGGGCTCACGTCTCTGCAAATGACTAACAGTTCTCCAGAGGAAGGAAGGTAATTCCATTAATTGGGACGGACTGAATCAGGATTGCTTCCCTTCACTCTTTCTATAATCTCTCACTTGCTTGATCTCTTTCACACCCACATGTTTTTTTTCTCCCTTCATCCCGTTTGCCTCTTACTCCGGTCTTCATAACTGGGAACACAAATATGGGAAATAAAGAAATAAAACACAGATGCTCTAAAATAAATCCAGCTGGATGTGTGGGAGCTAGCATACATATATTTACTTTCCCTTCACAAAAAATACATGTCTTTAGTCTGTTAAAAGCTGTTGTTCTTTTGCAAGAGCTCCAAAATATCTGCTCCAAAGTTTGTCCATGAGGTTCCTTTTTCAATTAAGAAGCTTATGAAAAATGATAATTAACAAGTGTTTGGTAAGTTGTGAATGCTGAAGTAAAACATAGAGACAGTGTTCAGTATTTACTTTGGATAAAACTGATGAAAGTGTAAGTTTCCTATTTCTGAGGTAACAACACTTCTCTGAATCATCGTCTTCTTCAAATGTCATTCAGATAACTGTGCTCTTCATCAGGCTATTTACATTACAGCAGGGGTGTACAATATTATGAATCACATCAATAACTTACTGTTAATGATCTTTTTTGGTAGATATAACACTTTTGCCAACATATTGGGCCAGTAAATCAACCCTATTATTGAATGATTGTAAGCATACATGATAACTGTATTTTTTAGTAGAACCATCAGACCTACTGATGTTAACGATTTTTCATTTTATATCTGTATTCTTGACACTTCAAAGTGTAGTCTACAGTCTTTTGTTCGGAGCTTTGACAACAGCTCATTAATTTTTTTGCACCAGAGAAGAATGTGTTTTTGTGTAGTTGTTTGAGCACTGTGTCAAAATTGTCTCAAGGAATCACCTTGCAAACCTGCTTTTTTATTTAAAGTAGGAAGATCAATTTGAATGAAAATGTTGAATGAACTCTGCATGTAATTAAGGAAATTATTTTAGTTTATCACGCAGGTCTACATTGGAGAGGTAATGCATCTACTGTGTCTCTTATGGCTTAATCAAGTGTGGTTTGTATTGGCTTATGTCTGTTGAAAAACAAGCTTTCACAATAACTGAAAGGTAAACTCTAGCAAGGAAAAAGCTTAAGTGTTCTTTACATTAAAGTATGTGAAGAGTATCTGTCTCTAAATCAATATCAGCTTAAATTAATTTGACAAAACTGACACACATGGGTATTTGGTAAGAACATTGTTTTGCACTTCCCCATCAGAGCTGTCAGAGCATTTAGTACTTTGATACTATTTGATAAGGTGTGTGAGAAAATTTTTGTACACCAATATATCATCTTTTGTACTTCAACGTTCTTAGTGCAAAATCATTATATCATATTTTTTCAATAGTTATAGAAATCTGTGACATTTCTGTTGTATTTTAGTGCAGCCTGCCTAATGGCAGCACACAATATGTCTTTTATCTCTCCGTATGCTGGAGGGACCATGAAAAAATAAAAAATAAAAAAAGACTTTTGGTGAATCACATCACAATATACTGCAATATATATTGTATTGTCACATATGTAATGTATTGCCAGATTTTTGCCAACACACACTCCTATTTTTAATATCCTCCGTCTTTACACAACACATTTTCTTTCATATTAAGCATCAAAAAGTAATTAAATCTCAATTTTCTGAGCTCATGTTCGGGTCTCAGTAAAATAAAAGGTTATGTTTAGGTCTCTTACAGCAGTTATTTAGAACTCGCCTAGATACCACTGCATCCTAAAAACATCTTTGTTATACCAAAATTAAAAGGTAAGCAAGTCAAGATCTCAAGAAAACAATCACAATGCACTTGTTAAACTGGCAAAACAGACTAAAATAAAATATACTGATCTGAGACAGTGTTTCCCACGGAGTTATTCTGCACTTGGGGGTTGGGGAGGTGGAAGTGCTGGGTGGGGCCATCACATTTGACTCAACTGCACAGGTTTATTTATGTATGTTTCTGCTCTTTAGACAATATTCATCAGCAGTCCATTTTATAAAGATGCTCAGTTAATGTTGTCTGCCTGTATGAAGGATTATTGTTGATGATGTAGTGTATCACAACCGTTTTCTAGAGTGTAAGAGTTTAGGATAATACTGACAGCTACAGAAAGCAGAAACCAGTTAGAACAACAGGGTTTAAAGCTTGATTTTGAACATGAGACTTTGCATATCAGTTGGTGCATTTATGAGAGGGACGGAAAAGTGAATGTCTCCTATTCTTAGTAATTATAAAAATCGTGATTCAAACATTAATTGATTTTTTGCAACACCTCTAATTGACATTGCTTGGCATTAAGTTAAAAAATCTGGCATTGTGACCACCTTACTTTACATTAATGTACCTTCATGTAAAAGGTAGATAATCACATTTGTCAAGGCTTTTTCTTTGGGCAACTTGAACAGTTGACCCCTATTTCCCTCCAAGCTAAACCGTTAAACACCTCTCAAGTAATTAATTACATCGACACCAAGTCCTGATCCAAGGGAAAATAAAATCCTCTTGTGTATTGATCAGGGTTCATGTTAAACATTAAAACATAATGAAAACTCAGAATCAGCTCCTCCATTTCACCCGGACTGTCTCCTTCATCCTGTTCAGCCTGTAGTCTGTGACAAAGACATAAAGAGCCCATCTTTTAGCAGGAATCTGAGGTGAGCCGATACTCTCGGCGAGGATCAGGGTTCAGGCAGAAGGGCTATATATAATGGCGGTTGAGTCGTATTGAAATGTAGTGCAAATTACCATCTGTGTATTTTCAGCCTTGGCCTCCGTGGTTTGTGGGTACTTTGGGCGGCATGCCAGAGGTGAAACAGGAAGGAGAAGTGTTCTTGGAAGAGAATGAGACGACTGAGAGCCCCAGACCTCTGAAATTCCTCATTGCAGATGAAGTGCACTTTACCCCCTGGTTTATTTTTCCCTTCCATTTTTAGCGTCTCATGTTTAAAAAAAATACTTGCTCATAACCTCAAATGTGTCATCAAAGCTATGGATCTAAACTGCTGCAGGGAGAGAAGTGGTGCGCCTATCGCATCTTTGCAGCAAACACTGACACATTACAAAGAAGAAAACTGCTGAATCCGATAAGTGACTTTATTATACCTGGAATGGGAAGTTAGATCCAACTTATGTGTTTGGAAATGCTTCTGGCAGATTTCTACAGCACAAGAGAATGATATTACTTGTATCATAAAAACATAATTTACTATTTCAACATATCTGAACATCGAATATGGACGAAAAATGAGTAAAAAGGTTGGGATTCTAAACTTGGTATTTAACAATACCATTACAAAATGTACATTTTTTTGCTGCCAAGTATTACAGTTAGGAATTTTGTGTGATAGCACAAAACTGAGCTGTTAAAAGGTTGCCACATTACCAAAAACAGAGGAGCTTTCTTTTGCTTAAACAACAACAACCTCAGGATGCAAATGTGTGAATTAGTGAGGTGTGAGACAACTACAGCAGACAATACAAGAGTAAGTGATTAAACCAGACAAAGCAAGCAGTCTTTTCAACTTTTGTTTCAGCCCCTTTAGATCGACATTATGACTGTATCAGTAAATGATTAGGATTATAATTCTAGCAATAATCTGCAGCCCCAGCTTGAAGCTAACTGAATTAGCAGGCTAATGTCTATAATTGATGAGTGAAAAACGGAGCCAACACTGGCTATCAGTGCCAAAAGCTGCCTGAAAATGTTTGAACCATCTTCATGGGCCTGTGAAGTCCAATATCTGTTTACAAGTTTCGACTGAACAGACAAAGGACACTCAATGTCTTTCAGAGATATTTAAAGTCATATGAGAAATCTACCATAAAAAGAAAAATACAAAATCTAGGTTAAAAATTCTTGTGCAGAGCCAGTAGATTGGGTTCTGGGATGGTTTTTCCTGACAAGAAGCTAGGGCTGGGCCATATGGACAAAAATGTATATCTCAATATTTTATTAGCTAAATGGAAAATCTAAATTAATTTTTTTTTTCAGATAAATAGTTTTAAATCACAGGTGAATCGAGCATATGGTAGGATTGCTTTGATGCACTTAGTTACAAAAGCTTTAGGTCTGTGGCTGCAGCTCACCATTTTAAATGGTCATCATATTAAACTATGTGGCGCTCAAGTGAAATGTGGAAAAGATTCATCATGCTCAAACTTTTCTTTGCCACCTATTTTGGCATGCTAAGCAAAATCATAATTCTGCTGCTCGTATGAGATCTTAACTCAAAATCAAAAGCCGGTATTTTCCATTTTACAAGCCCCCTTCTCCTCAATGGCACTACCTCCATCTTTCTTTTTCTTCATGTTGGCACTGCTAACAGGACTGCTGTTGTTAGTGAACAGGGGATGGGGTGGGTTGTTGTGATTTTCAAAATGTCGCTTTTGAGGAGAGGAAGAGAGATCACTGAAGAGGATTACCCAAAATGGTGGCTTGCCTAATTCTATTTAGCGCATCAACAATTAAACTTATATAAATGATAGAGTCTAAAATTTTTATCTTGTTTAAAAATATATTTATATTTTTCAAAGACTCTATATATCTCCCAGCCCTACATGAAGCTTACAATAACTGTTTCTTTTTTAACAGAGGTGCTGGGGAAAAAAAAAATTAAGAATTTCAAAGGCACATTACTTAATAAGATTCTGAATTGATTTAAAATTCTTGTAGATAGGTGTACTTATATTGGTGATGAATTTCCTTTTAACCAAATGTGTTTTTGTTTTTTTACCAGAGGCCCATTTAGGCATAGCAAACTTCCTACAACATTTTTTCCAATGTAGCCTCTCTCATTTTCTTTTATGTACACGAAGAAGAGTGTGTGTCATTCCTGACTCATTAGTTGCACTGCTAAAAACATTAGTAGCACTGCAAACATTACTCTTTAATCATAAAAGACAGTGCATAAGATCTGAGTCCATTTAGAGAGAGTCAGGGATTGACACAAAGGAAAGGGGCAACAAGCTGTACCCAAACCTAGGACATCCACCACCATGACCATAGACCCTGAACATGGTGTATGCAGACCACTATAACCTCCAGAAACTGGCACGTCAGGTTTTATCTTAAATGCGGACAGACACATAAACTAAAAGACAAAGTAGAAAATGGAAGTTGGGTCTTTCCAACAGCAATGATCTGTCCAATAAACCAGTCTGTCAGAGGTGTGTAAATGTTGGCCAAAAAACCTGAAGGCACTGAAACACCTGGCAAGAATTTACAGTCTGTCTAGAACCAAACAACTTCAGCACATTGATTCCAGTTGTGTACACATTTGTAAAGATGTACTTTGATTCTAATCTTGTTAGAATTTGTGCATTAATTTAGTGTTACAACCACTGTCAGGTTATAGATACGTAAGGGAATAGTTGTACATAGTTATGGGGTGTCTTTAAAGGCATGCTGGAATACTCTCTAGACCTATTGGTATAATTTGTCTGAGTTATGCATGTAAAATGGAAATGCTGAATGTTCCAAATACTGAACATAAATAGTTTAGTGTGATAAAGTGCCGTCATAAATATAGCTTATTTTTCTAAGAAATAAGGGTAGGTCATGGTTTTGGAATATTTTCATAGCAGTGTTTCTTGCAGTGCTTTGAGTTTAAGGCAGCCACCTAAACAACAAGGTCCCTCCTCCTTAACTAACTTTGAGGAGAAGACACATATTCTCCTGCAGTACTATGTTACCTCCAATAGCTTTATATGCTGATTGGAAGAAGCATCATGCAGTCCTGAACATACCACCCTTTCAGTGGAGCAACTTTGGGACCCGTCTTCAGTCAAACAAGAATGCAGGTTAGTGGATAGCAAACCGGTAAGATGGTAAAAACATAAATAAGTCTGCTGCTCTGTAAATATCAAGAATACTTTTCACTTATTTTGGTACAATGCAGGGCATGTCAAACACAATGTTTGGAAGTTCCAAAAGGCAGATGTGGTCACAGCTTCTACTATAGTTAGCATTTATGCTGCTTTACTCTCAGGGCAAGGCAGCTCAAACACTGACACAAGCTTCCACCTTAACTTGCAGTTTTCCTTTGGTAACACTGCTATTAGTCATTATTTGAAAAATAAATCAAAGCTTGAATGTGACTTTATTCATATGTTAAAAACGTATACTGCTGCTACAACAAAATCAGATCACAAAAGAGGAAAACTAAGAATCTCATCATCTTTTGATCTCCTGCTCAACATTCTTGTTTATATGCTCAATTTAAAAATCTTTAACTTGGCCTAATGAGTGGAATGATTACTTTCTAAAGTTGAAATGTGTGTGAATCAATGTAGAAATGTAAGCCTTTTCACAGCAATTTCTATTTTTGTGTAACCATCAGGCAAACAGAGTAAGACATCTACATCCTGGTTCATCTGAGCTTTACACGGATGTTTTACATAGTGGATTTGACCCAATAATATACAGTGCATCTTAGCCTCTCAATACTTTGTTTTGGTCTGTTTTCATTGTTTAGAGTTCAGACATTAATGTAGGTGAGTGGAGCTTTATGTACACGTATGCATGAACTTGACAGTGACTTTTGAATATAACTTTCCTTGAAATGACCATTCCTCCAGCTTGTAGCCAACTGCAGTAGAGATTTTATACATCTGCTGACAAAAAGGAAATTATAGTGTCTCTTTCTCAGCGCTGACTCAAAGAACCATTTAAGCCAAAATGTAGGTCTGGGTGCTGCTAGTCCTGGTTATATAATGCACTTTAAGATGAATGAAAGTTAATTTGCTTCAGTGATACATGCAAAGGTGTTTCCTCACTTTGCATCATATTGCCTGACTGTAGCTTAATCTGCAAAAAGAAGGAAGATTAAAGCCACAAATGCCACTGACAAAACTAGATCAAATTAGATCCCCCAAAAATGGGCATGTCATGGCCTTTAACAGCAAGGTGACAGTCAGCAAAATTAGTCACTTGAATATAGTTTTTCCTGTTCTTTTTCTTTATTTCAATCTGCAGTTGATTTCATTGTTCTTAAGCCTTAATGCTTTGTCTGTCTGTCTGTCTGCCTTGGTATTACAGGGTAGGGAACAAAATTAGCAAAGTTCAAAACCAATGTTTATTTCTGACATATAGTCCACGACAAACCCTTATCACTTTAACATATGCTGTCATATTATTGGCAATGTTTATATACAAAATGACTATTCAATTCTGTACACAACATTGATTTAAGCAGTCTCTATTTTTTAATCTATCCAGGTTGATAACCACAGAAAAAGATTCAAACACCAACTGATAAACTGCAGATAGTAAATGACATGTTTGTCAACTGAAAGAATCAAATAAAAGGCTCACTAAAACAACTTCAACAGATAACAAAAAAACCTGGTTCTTCACAGGTAATGATTTGAGGGGAGTTTTGAATTAGCGCTCTAGTCCAACTTAAACTGTTAAAGGAACACTGGTTAAGTAGAGGTTATTGTCATGTGCTCCATGTAAAGAGGCTGTTGTCCTGAATCTGCAGCCGAGGTTTTTGTTCTTGAATTTCATTCAACTCTCTCTCTCCCCTTAGTTTATGACCGTATCCACTCTCCTATCTCTCAAATAAAGGATTAAAAGCCAAAAATAAATCTAAGAAATATACTCATGTTAACATGCAAGGTTAGTACATCTGGAATTGTAGTAAATCGCATTTCTAGAAGTTGAACTACACACTTAATGCAATTGGAGATTGATACACTCCTTCATGTATTGGTTGGTCCCAAATTGAACATGACCTTCAGTGCATGCTCCTCTGTTGTGGTGCGGAGCTGTACCTTCAAATTGATGAGCATGGAAGCATAGCATAACAGAAGTCGAATTGCTATCTGCCTGAGGATCACACTAAGCACAAATGCAAGCATGTACTGCATTTGTGCCAAATGTTAAGTTTAGAATCTGTAAAAAATTGAAGGAGCTGTGAAGTTTGTAAATGTTTTAACTATGTGACATACAGAAAGATTCCTAACTAACTAACTTGTTACCACAGATAAGTGGGAAAAGGTTGATGGTAACTAGCTTTAGAGGGCCATTAAATTACCACCTGTAGCTGAGGTTGACATGTGTCTCAACTTATTTATTCCTCCTTGTAATATGAATATTTAGGAAAGGACAGCAGCCCAGTTAAACTGCCAAGCTGAGCTTTGACTTAAGCTTGACCTAACTGTGCAAGTGAACAAACTGAATGAAGGAGGGCTGGGACCTAAAACATCATGGGAGGTGGTGTACTCCACTGAATAGGATTTGATCAGCTTCTAGCATGCAGACTCAGTCTTTCTTTTTGGATTTCTGGCCACCACATCAGTACTAATAGATGTGGGTTGTAATGATTGGGTTTTTCTTGTTTCTTACAGCTGATCTCTTTTTAATACAAAACCAGTGTTATCCAGCTTTGGATGCACATTTCAATGCCATTACCACATCTTAGTACTTGTGCCATTATTCATCATAAAACATTACAGATTCTGTGTTCAGTATAATTTCCAGCAAGATGTTGGTTTCTTATTACATCAGCAGTACGTGTGGCTCTACCATGTCTGTTGTTAGGTGATACTTTGACATAAATGAGAATAATAAACGTTGAGCAGCAACAAACTATGCACTGTTTAACTTTCAAGTGGAGGGTTTAGGAACGTCTGATCAAACAAACAAACTTTAAAATGATGTAAATTATGGACCTTAATGGTTTTATTGAGTATTCCTATTTGTTATTAGTACAAATAATAAGTAAAATGCTAGTATTTGAATTGTAACAACTTCTTGATCTTAAAAAGGGGTATGGAGCATCCCTTGGTCAATGTTTTCAGTGCTGAACATCCTTTGTGGAAAAACAACCCCAGCATAAGCTATCCTTTCTCACCTCGCTTTCAACAGTTTCACCTGAAAACAGTTTAACTTCAGGAACAGCTCCATATCTGTCTATGTCACCTCCCCCTCACTGGCGAATCAAAATCAAAAAGAGGTGGGGCTTCTGATATCGACTTTGTCAAACAGAATGATGGAGGAGTAACAAATCTTATTTGATTTCAAGGGAAGAATTTCCAGGTCTATGGCAGCTGCTAACGCCTGTACAATTCTTTTGTTTTCATGTTAATTGGGTAATATTTCCACAAAATGTGCATAAAACCTAGAGAGCGATTAGAGAAAATCTTATGGGAATTGCAGAGGAAAGTGGGAGTCAGCTTTTATGACCAAGAAACTTTAATCTCTGGTGGGAAACTCTCTGAAACTAAAGCTGCAGGGCAAAAAAAGTTTCATATTTTCTTCTTTTTCAACAAGTTTTCACTGGTCCAAAATATCCCCTAAACAGTTTTTCTTATGAAATTCTTATCAAATACCCACTCAAAAATTGGACTTTGGCATTACTATTAACCCCTCTATTTCAGCCCTGCTCAGAATAGGTCACTGTAAAGCCTCTCGAGCTGTGTCTGACAAGGCTCCCCTCAAAAGGTGAAAGTGGCTGTGGCTTTGCATTTCTGTGCTTTCATGTTAACTGTGGCAGCACAGCTGTGCCAACACATCTTCATTTCACTGGTGCAGCACGTGAGCTAAAGAAAGGGAGTGTCTATTTTCTGGAAAGGTGGCTTCTTATACCCTTCTGGCATCATATGGGAACTTTTCAAATGGTCTTTTAGAGGACCTTTTTTCTAAAGGAAGAGCAAGCTAAAGAGGTGGAGGAGGGAGACAGGCCAAAGACACTTTTTAATATATATATATATATATATATATATATATATATATATATATATAAAAATCATATCAAGTAGTGATGCAGTATATTGGGTTTTTGCCGATATCCAATATGCCGATATTTCAAAACATATTTTGGCCTACACTGATATCAATACCGAAATGTAGATGACTGGAAGTATTTCTTTTTAGATTACACCCATGTCATATGCACATACAGAAACAGAAAAATACAGCTTCTTCTGCCTTTTTAAAAACTAAAACATTGATTTACCCACTGACAGAAAACCTGCCCTATTTTGGGAGCATACACTTTCAATTTAAGATTAATTTGCAAAAAAACGCCACATTCTTTAAGTAAATATATAAGGAAAAAATATCATCATCCTTATAAAAAGTGTAATTAGTATTAAACATGACCTTTGAATCTTGAAAACCTCAAATCTGAGATGAGCTGTAGTCAAGACTGAGAAACAGAAATGGTAATTTGTGAGCTCATTTTAGGTCAGTTAATGGGTAGTTTGAAGTCATTTTATCTAGATACAGAATATTGCCAGCGTTTTTTTTGCTGTTAAAATATTATGGCCTGTTTTTCTTTCAGTTTACCTTCCTTTAGTAAATGGACCAAAACCTAATTCTCAGTCTTGTTTGTCGGCAGCAGACAGAGAAATATTTAGCTGTAATTTTAAAACAGTACAAATGCAGTCTCTCTCTAAAACTTGTAGCATTTGCCTCATGAATCAGAAGATAACACTCCATTTATTGTGGATAAAAGCCAGCTGCCAAGTCTGTCTGCAACCAGCCAAAACACAATTCTTTCATATCTGAAAAAGGAGTAGGCTTTTCAAAAGGATGCAGTTAGGGTGGCGAGCTTACTCAGGCAAATTATGAATAACTGACCTCCATTTTATTAAACATATTAATAAAAGCAATGCTCTGTGTTTATAAATGCATTTGACTGATTGGTTTGGACCATGGTATTACGTAGCCATTTGCCCGTGTGTTAGAAGAGGGTTTTTAAGGTACAATTTCCAGTTAGTGTTCAGAGAGAAAAAAAAACATTCATTCATTGGTTGCCTGATAAATGGGGCTCATTGCCAGTTGAGTGTCTGAGAGATGTACGCTAACGGAGTAATCACTTGATTCTGTGAGAAAGAGCTGCTTGTAGTCATCAAGACTTCAGCTGTTCTATCTCATAGGAATAGGCTTATGTGGGTGGCTTCCTTCTTTGTGGAACTGAATACAGGCAAACACATGCAGCACACTTTTAAACACCACATATGGTCGAATACATTTATTTTTTATATATATACATAGGATATTATGGATCTGACACATTCTCTATGTGTTTACAACAATATTTTTCTTTTAATGCCCCAAAGCAGCATTAGCGACTTTCTTGTTTGAGAGAGCTGCATTATTCATAAATATGCTGCATTAGTTGTTATGTAGTTGAACATCCATACAGTGTTTCCGACAGACTAATAAAACTGAAGTGAAAAAAGGCCCAAGGATGCCAGTTTTAAGAGCTACAACAGAGACATAACAGTCAGATTTTTAGTGCTTTTTTTACTTTTCTAAATTTCCTCTTCTCAAACACAGTAATTAGCATATGCCTGCAACTATTCAACTGACTCCCAAGCGTATTTTCTTTAATATCAGGCAAGATCGTCATGAATACAGCTCCGATTGCTGTTTCGTGTGTTTTTTTTTTAAAAACCTGCTAATTATAAGCCACTTGACACACAAGTCAGATCCCATCAATTTTTTCTTCCGGTTGACAAAGTAGCCTCATTCAACAGAGATGTGGATGTCGCACCAGCATTCTCAACTAGGCGCGGGAGGGGGGGAGACATTCTTTTGGAGCAAGTGTGAAAAAGAACAGGCCATCACCCTGCTGTGTAGTTCTCTGGCACGCTGACGCTCCTCACAGAGGTGATTGTGTGTCTGTGGAGGAGAAGTGAGAGAGAGAGAGTAGGAGGGTGGAAGGTGGGAGTGTGTACAGCGTCCATGTATTGTTTGTAAATCACCCGACTGGCAAAAGGGACACCCGGCTCTGTAGCAGCCAGTCCATCCAGGGTATTCAGAGAGGGACCTGAGGGTGGGTCTGGGTGATATAGACCAAAAACCACATCTGGGTATTAGAGATGTGACAATACACTTAATGTATGCTGTTTTTGGTCACAGTTTTCAGTTTGGTTCTTACAACCTTGACCACTAGTGTATTGTTTTATATAAAGGCAAATTTTACAGAACTGCATTGGGTTATTGATGAGAAAAATGTTTTATTTTTGCTCCTACAAAAACAAACAGAACAGAACAATAAAATAAAATAAAATAACACTTTTAAGCAATTTTAATTCGATGTCTGTTTAATGTCTGTTCAGAGTTGTCATTGAATACATGATTATGTTACGCTGGCACTTATCAAGGCTCACAGAGGTTTCAACAAGGACTTCAAAATGGATTCAGATTTTTAACCAACAAACCTTTCAAAAGGTTTTGGGTGTGGTAACAGTTGCAGCAGACAATATGTTATGAGTAGGGGTGGTAATCTAACACCAAATCCAGCTGAGAGTCAATAACACTTCCCTCAAGGAGCTGACACCATCAGTGGTTTTGCTTAACAATTCCCCCATCAATTCCCTCGACTTGGTTCAGCTTGCCTTGAAAATCAAGGGCATCATGCTCTAATGGAGGCAGTCACAAGAGATGACAAGAAAGAAGTCAAAAATCATGGTAGACATTAGGTAGAAGTGGTCAAAATTGTGTCTTAACTTTGGACCAAACAACACTAATTGCACAAATTTCAGTAAGTGGAAACACCAGCAACTTGCAAAAGCCAGCAGCATGGCACTGAATGGCAGCTGTGTGTGACATTACTGCCACTGATAACCTATGTAGACCAACCTTTTTTCTACACAGAAAATCAGCAGGAAATGATAAAGGAATTGTAAAGAATCAGACCAATAAGCAGAATGGTTAATGCCAAAGGTATCAATAAAATTTTATCAGTTCCCATTCCTAGTTTAATTTTTTGGCATTACGACAGTTCTTTATCCAAGCCCATGGCGGAAATGTACAACAAATAATGTTTAAGTTGATGCTCATTACTTATGTAATTCCAGTGACGTTCCCCCTGCCAGACCTGATGTTTGTGCACCAGCGATTTAGTAAAATGACGCTATTTTACAAGACCAGCGTGGTAGCCGTATTAATGAGCTCTTGCATGATTGATTGTCAGGTTTTGCAAATGCTGAACTATCTTTATCCCCACACACCTCAGATTAGAGGAGGGGTACTCTCTCATAAAGTACTAAAGTGATACCTTAGCCAAACTTTAGCACAGTGCT
The DNA here is from genome assembly GCA_037902135.1 of Cetoscarus ocellatus. Classification (NCBI taxonomy): domain Eukaryota; kingdom Metazoa; phylum Chordata; class Actinopteri; order Labriformes; family Labridae; genus Cetoscarus; species Cetoscarus ocellatus. Next base: position 573,531 of record JBAMNC010000875.1, read on the forward strand.
CCTTGCACCATGAGTTCTCTCCTCCCTTCACACTGACTCAAAGGCACTAATGCAGCAGAGCAAATACAGAGATAAAAGGTAACAATGAATGAAAGCTGTTCATACTCAAAACCAAAAACACTGCCATTCATATCTGATGGATATTGTGCCCAACAGTTTACTATTTCACTGGGAATTGTTGAATCCCTACTGAGTTTATATTTTTGAGATTTATTTCTGTGCTTGATTGTAGAAAAAGAACAGTTAAGAGTTCAAAACTGGGGAGAGTGAGTAGAGAGCAATAAGCTAAAACGCCAGAATTAAATCTGGACTGGACTTTCTCTAATGCTCTACTCTAAGTTAGCTCGACCCTCAAGGCCCATTCACACATCAATGTGTATAAGCAGACGTTGACCAATGTTGAGAAATCATCAAAATTTCTGTGATAGTACGTTCCTAGGATCAATTCTGCTGCGTCCACTGCAGGCCAAGTATATAAAGCAGAGAGAAACAAGCAGTAGGAGTATGACATTTCCTGAAGGCCCCATGACTAATTGTAGAAGGATTTTAAATGTTCATCACTATAGAAGTAATGCATGGGTAGAGCACTCAACTTAGGACCTTTGGTGTAACAGAGCTTGATTGTACAAACGTACAATGCTATACCATGGCTGTGTGCAACTACCATGACATCATAACAACAAAGGAAGTAATAGCAGATATGATGTTTTTAAAGGAAATTTCATATCTGGTATAAAATTTGGGCCCTGTACCTTCAGAGCAACAGGTGTAAAATATTCATGTGTCATGCTTTTTTAATCTAACTTGAACCTCAACTACGTAAGTTTTCATGCAATAGTCCAATGAAGTTGTCCAGATAATACCTCCCTAATATTTGCCTACATTTTAAAAGACTATTAAGGTCAAAAAAGGAATTCTTATTTTGGTTGTTGTTCTGATGTGTATTATCTAATGAAAGAAATTATTAGGTCTTAATGGTACCTTTTAAAACGTCATCATTTTTAACAAAAGGGCAATTATTTTGTCTGTGAAGAAAAAAACGACCGTCACAATACCAGACTTTCAACTTCTGGTATGAGTATTAAAAAATCTAAACCATAACAACACCTGTTTGATTCCATAAAAACAAAAGTAGATGTATCTGATGTCTAAGTCCTTTTTAAGATCCAAACAGAGAAAATTAAGACAGTTTTTGCATTGTGGAACTAATAGCAATCAACACAAGTGTGGTATATCAAACTATGTTTTTAGTATGTGCTTAAATGCTGATTTGTGCAACTGAGGTCATCATTTACTGAAAAGTAATAAGTAAGGGTGCTAAATATAAATTAATTGCCAGGATATTGGGCTGATTGCTCTCCCAAGAGAGGGAAAATGATGCAGACATGAGAGAGCACACAAATGGACAGTAAACCTTTTAATGCTTTCTGTACTAACGTCATGGTGCAGCCACAGATTCATTCTGTGTTTTTGTGGCAGCCCTTGAAAAAGCCCTGAATAGATCTGATAGAGATGGTTTCAATCAACATCTTCACCGAGACTTTTAAGGCCTTGAAGTTTAGAAAACAAACTGAAGGGCTTTTGAGACTTTTCATGGATCTGCAGTAACCCGGTTTCAGTATCAAAATTGCTGACAAACTACCATGCAGTGTCTTAATTGTACATAAAAGGCAACATATCCATAAAATGATGGCAGGGTTAGGTCAGGTGTTGTTTGGGTCATTCTGATACTGGTGCTAAATCATTTCTTTTGAAACTGTGCCTTTAACAGTTTCTGGATTGATGCTCTTAACAGGAAAAAAGAGCATCAATAGCATTAACTCTTGTTGAGGTCCATTAATTCTGTTCCCAATGATGTCCAATTGTCTAGCTTTAAATTGAGTAGTTGGCACATAAAAGAAAAAAATCTGTGCTGTGATTCTGTGTTATCATTGCATTGGTACCAGATTATGACACCTATGTCAAAACTTATATTGACATGCAGCCTCTCTCTCCTCTCTCTTTGCATGCTAAGCAGATTTGTCTAGGAGAGTGAACTGTACGACTAACATTAGCTGTGCTGCTAGCATTAGAATGAACATTATAAATACACAAGTTTAGTATCTTCAACAATTTTATGTTGAATCACATCATGCAGCCTCTTAGATCACAGCAGGTGGAAAAAGATCTTGAAATAAACACCTTTTGACAATAAATATTGAGTGTATTGTAAATCATGTTTAGGTCTGGGTGAATAATCACTTTTGAATCCAATTATGACCTCCAAAACCAGAATTCAATCAAAACGTGACTTGTGATGCACTTACTGTGAAAATCAGGGCCGATGCTGATTATTTTAACCAATTCCAATGCAGACACTGTTTTTTTTGTAATTATTAAAGCCAATATTTTCCCTCCAGTTTGATTATTGAAGCTGTCAGTCAAACAGGCCATTTTTACTGCCTTTTAAAGAGCACTGTCTCCAAATCTGCAGGTACGTGTGAAAGATGTCAACATTAGATTTGTATGAAACAGCAGATAAAAATCTGAAACTGATATGTGTTCACCCCACATTAATTTGCTGATGGCTGATTTTTACTAAAAGGGTCGATTTCGGCATATATGGGTGTGAAACAATGCTGATGTGTATCCCTAACTGTGACATACAGGAAGATTTACAAATTTTATAAAAAAAATCCTTTGGCTGTTGATTTGCGCATGTCTGCATTTTGTTTTGGATCAGCTTGTTAAACACTGCACAATAATGGGGAGATAAAAAAAGAATATATCATTTTATTTTAGAGCAAAAACACTATATCAATATATCATCTTACCTTGTGTTTGATTTAAAATGACATAAATTCTAAAGCCAAGTATACTGTCCTGTACCACCTTCAGTACAGTGAGCAGCAGTTCTTTATGTATGTATGTGAGGGGGGACAGCGTGTTGCAGTGTCTATTACAGACACTCTGGACGACAAGGGAGAATGAGCAGAGGAGCGAGGAACACCAAGGAGGGGATCTTGAGAATCAAAGAAGAGAACGGGGGGCTTTTTATGGTCGTATTGGTTTGACGTCTGTTTGGCAGAGGCGCCCAAGGCAGTGCCTGCTTGGATTTTAGCCTGTCACTTAAGACAGGGACACTAATCAGCATTGGTCCCGGTTCCTACCCTTGGAAGAAAGGGGGGAGCACTTTCAGGCCATTATTTAAAAAAAAGGGAAAAGGGGGGAGAAGAATTGCTGTGGCACAGCAGGAAATGCTAACCGCTAACCTCATTTACATGCAGGTCCAGGGAGAGAGGGGGGGGAGCTTATTCCATTTCCAATCTCCATGTTAAATGCTGGCCAGGGCAGCTGATGGGAATGAGAGGCATTGTTCACCCCATGCTGCTCTTTCTCTCTCTGTTACACAAATACCTGCCTCACTTTCTTCAAGGTATAAAAAAAGGAGACATCACCTCAGTAATTTTAATCTGCACCTGAAATCTATACAGACCTGACATGTGATGTATGCAGCTGTTTACTTTGTGCGGACTGTGTACTGCAACCCTCATAGGTCTATCTGTTTTGTCATAACCAGGTTGTGACCCGAGGCTGCCGCATTCAAAGCCATCCTTCACCCACTGAGTCTGTTCTGTGGCATAATGATTGCTATGACAACCATCACTTAAAGCCACGGGTAGGTGGAGGAGAGATGTCAGCTTCTCGTCTACTCCTCTGATGATCTCATTTCTGGCTGGCAGGTACAACAAGGTCAAACCACTGAAACTGGCAAAGTGGCTGCTTGCTACATGCAAATGACAGAACCCGGTTTCCAAACAATTACACCAGCCTGTCCAAATCAACACGGGGCTAAGCTCTGAGAACCACAAGGTGGGGGGGATATAAAATGAAAAAAAAAAAAAAAAATCAGGGTACTGAGTGAGAATGAGATGTAGAGGGAGGGATGCCTGTCTTTGGCCGGCTATGAGCACAAAGTCTGGCGGTGCGTGCCAAATGAGGTTTTAAAACGGTTTTTCTGGGAGGATTTGTGCTAATCTAGAAAACCTTCTGGAGGAAGTGCAAATACATCTGCCGCTGACCACTCCCCTGTAGAGTATGAGGGATTAATGACATGGCAATCTGAACCAACATGGCCCCAATTCAAAACACTCGTGGGCACTGGGAGCATACGGGCAATCACGAGCCTAGCCATCTGATTCTGGAGAGCAGCTCCCCACCTTGCACCCACCCATTCATTACTTTGCTCAGCTAATTTGTCCAGCTTCATTTGTTTCTACTTATGGTTATGGTTCTTAAAGGTACCATAAACTACAGGGCTCATCACTCAGAATGAAATGTCCAGCGATTAGCTAATCACATTAGCATCACAAGGGCGAGATGAACTGACCGATTGCCCTTGGTAAACAATGAAAGGATGAGACACGGGTTGTAGAGCTGGGCAATATATCAAGATTTTAACATGATATATTGCATTTCTCAAACAAAATTTTAGGTAAGCTAAAATCCTTAACACAAATATACTTATAATCTAAAATTTGAGTTTAAAAGTGGATGGCAGGTCTAATACTCAGTCAATGTTTGTTTACAGTAACATTACAGCAATAGTTACAATGCCATGCTTGTTAACCACACCATACTGCACCTGAAATCTTATGTCTAAACAGAATATAATCCCCATACATATTTCAAGTAAAGAGCATTTTTATTTTCAGTAACAAAAACAAATCTTAACAGACATATGTTTGATGCATAGGCAGAAAACAGATGCCATAATTCAGTGATTCCTTGTTCTTTATTATCATAAATGAGGGCATTCAATCCCAGAAAAGAATCAATAACCAATAAGTCAAATAATCTACATAATTTGTCTTAATGATTTACAATGCCCTAATCATTTCCTTGCAATTTGTTCTGCATGCCTTGCAAAGAGTAGAGATGCAGTGTTGTAGATGTAAACAGTAGAGCAGAGGCAGTAGTGGTCAAAATTCTGGCTTATTTTCATACACAATCATATTAACTGCACAACGTCCAGTATCTGCATCTATGTGATCTTAGGCAATCGTGGAAATACCAGCAACTTGAAGAGGCATTTGTCCATGAAGCACCGTAATTAACATCAGAAATACCATGTGTTAAGTTGCCACTGAAACCTCCTGTAGGTCTGCTTTTGCCAAACCAAAAAGTTCACAGGAATTGATAATAAATGATAAAAGGACTTCAGCTTATATAGAGCTTTTCTAGTCTACTCAAAGCACTTTCATACAGCAGGTCACATTCACACCCATTTACCCTTACATCCACACACTGATGTGCTTTAACAGAGTTTCTGTGTAAGTTATCAACCAGTATTACCCAACACATCCATGCCCTTTCATGCCCATTTCCATGTCCTTGGCGCAGCTGTGGGAGTCTTGCCAAAGTGTCACCATTTAACAGCTGGAGCTGGGCTTGAACCTGCAACCTTCTGACTACTGACAGAGCGCACAATCAGACGAAGCCACCAACGCACCAACTGATATAGAATCATATCAGTAAGCAGAATCAATAATGGTACTGATATCAAGAAATTCTTACCAGTTGCAATCCCAATATACTACGGCAGAACAGTGTATGTTTAATTTGCACTTTCTATGTGTCAGGCAAAGTAGTCACATCTCAGGATGTGAAATGTCAGTCGTGACTCAAAACATGTTCCTCTGCCATTTGTGTGTTCTTTCACACAACAAAAATTCTCTGGTTTTATTTTTCCTTGACCGTCTGCCTGATATCAACAGAGCTTAATCAGAGACAGACCATGAAGCATGCAGAGTTTGTGTGTTTTCTGGATGAAAAATGTACAAGCTATAATGATGTTTGTCACAGATACAGCAGTGTTACAGATCAAAGAATGACCACATTAACAGGGCTCTGGTCATTTTTTCTTCTTTCTTTGGCCTACTTTTATCATAAAAAAAAACTCATTATGTGTGTCTTTAGATGATAACTAAACAAAGAGATTTGTTAGGACACTTTTCCACCTTCGAAAATGTTCTTAATGGCTACAATAACAGACTCTGAGAGTCACCAGATGGGCAGTCTCTTGTTAAAACCCAACACCTGTTTAAATTGTTGCATCCAGTGTAAGAAGACATTTCTCTGAGAAGTGGTTTAAAAGTTGGAGTACATATCACAGGAGGAAAAAGTATTGCAATGTAGCTTTCCCAATCTTGCACAGCTCTCATGGTTCTGTCTGAATTGCAAAAGTTAGGTTGGCAATTTGGAAAAGGAGTGAAACTATCAGAAAGCAAATCAGTTCCATCCACTTTTATTCAGGTCTGTGCTTGGTGCTTTTTTGACGAGAGTTTAACTGAACCAAGGAAATGACTTTAAATGGCTTTGTCAAAATAATGCTACCAGTGCCAATTTTGGTATAACCAGTTAAACTAGAAAGCACTCGGAGAGTGCAGACCTCCGCCAAGCGCCACAGGTCCCCCTATTTGTCATTTGCACCATAAATATTAGTCCCACATTTATTTTGACATCATTTTTAGATTCCTTGACCATGAAAACATACCATTAGCAACTGGATTCATAATGATATCAATATTAGTTCAGTAGTTATTTACGAAAATCAAAATTTCCTTAATGGCAGTTTTCTTCTGGATCTAGCTCCCTAGCTTTTGAAGATACAGCAAATCCGTTGGCACCTTCTAAATTCCACAATGCCATGGACATTTAATGGTGTTTGTTGCGTGTTTATAGCTTCATTTGTTCTCTTCCTATGATGAAAATTCCAAAGGTCCCCTATTTTTTTATATTCTGGATCATAGTATCCGGAATTATTCATTTATCCGGATCAGTCTTTGATATACTGTAGAGCATGTTAGAAACTTGTCCTGTATTTTTTTCCCAAGTGCCCTGACCATTATTTGTGGAGTTATATGCACAAATGTCAAAAATGGCATTATCTCCCAATGTTAAAGAATCCTTAAAAAAATTCCTGGATCCAGATGGAGATCCGAATCGCTTCCAAAATCTAATCATTTGCTCCTTATCCCAATCTGGACATTCCCTGAAAATTTTATCAATATCCTTCCATAACTTTTTGAGTAATGTTGCTAACTAACTAACAGACAGACAAACAAACCCTCCCAAAAACATAACCTCCTTGGTGGAGGTTATAATGCTGCTGGTGCATAATCAATTCTAACAACATCACTACTTACTCCACTTGAATAACAGGTGAGCTTAAATGTGTTAGAATGTGACTCTGTGCATGCACATACTGTACATGCACAGAGCTGCTAAATCCTGAGAGATAAAACTCAAAGATCTATCACAATTTGGTGTTCTTAAAAGTAGGGTAATACATGCTAAATGAACTATGATTTTGTTTCTTTTAAAAAAAAAGAAAGTGACAGCAAAATGTATACAACTCTGCAAGAAAGTTGTTTTTCTCTTTCAAATACTATTGTATTTATTTTATGCCCTATTAAGAACAGTGTGTTTACCATGGACTGTTTTTACAGTTGAATTATTCTTATATTTTTATTTTACAAAATGACAACTTTAACAGTTTTCCTCTCAGTCTTTGTCAAATTACTGAGGTCACTGTGTCATCCTATAATAATCCTTATGAAAGCCATTCTATTTTCCTAAGCTAATCAGATATCAGGTGTGATAGTCTTGCAATAAACCTATATTTTTGCATTATATCTTGTATCGTCACTGTTTTGTGCCATCGATATCAATGACCATGTTTCTCAAATCAAATTGCGTTGCAAAATATTCTGTGATCCCAGCCTGATTTTCAAAACACATGCTAATGACGCTTGTATGCATTCTTGACAACCTCCATATAAGTACATATTACTACTAGTTAATTTGGAATGTAGAAGTTTGCTTGCATTTAATTAATAATTAAAAATAAAAGCTTGTCCAAAATTCAGTATCTAAAAGTTTTCTAGATTTGATTTCAAACAAGCATCAATATCATTATATTTTGACAGTTTACAAAAAGCATCAAGACATGGTTATTTGTCCAAATGGCCCAGCCCTACAAAGTGATCTTGTCCTTTCTTTATACACATGCTGATCCTGTGCAAATAGGGATGCCTCCCCTGCAACACTGAATTAGTCAAGATGCCCAACTGCATCTTCAACATCATAAATAACCCTAACGCCACACTGACAATGGCTTTCTCTGAGATGACATCACATCAATGATCTTAACTCCTCAGGATTTTTGTCTCGCAGCCAAACACTTCCACTCTCCCCTTCAGAGATGATATATTGTTTCCCTGGAGAGCTGTCACTGCCTTATGGTCTGACTATCCTGTGTCTGTTACAGCCCCCTGCTCCCTCTCTGTACTTTTAATCTCCCTATAAAACTGATCCCACATCCCAAAAAGGTGCAGGCACACACATCTGTTAGCCTGGCTAATGCAGAGACATTAGCCTGTGCCTCTCTTTTGACTGCCTAAATGTGCAATGTGGAAACACTTCTACACCAAGAGGAGAGAAGGGTGAGCTTGGCTTGTGCACCAAAGGCCAGCTAGATCCAGGCTGTGCTCGAGAGGGAGAGAGAGTCTATCTGTTAGCATGTGTGTGTGGAAGAGGCCTTCTGCCCTCCTCTACCCACACAGGAAGTGAGGTCATCTCTTAGCACTGTGCTGTGCAGAGTGCATTCAGCAAAGGGGGACAAAGATCATCATGGTGGCCAAAAGTCATTTTAAGCCCCCTAGCGAAATATACATTCATTAATCGCCTAAACAGAATAATTTGTTTTTCTATAAAAGCAGATGTGTGGACAGTTTGAGCAGGGAGATATGAATCAATAATCATATCAATATTTTTAGCTAAATGGTGATGAATGATACTTCAATAGTTTTTATCCACCAAAATAACATGGTTGCTACAACACCAAAATCATAACCACGGTTTCCTGAAGCACTTTATAATCAAAGCAGTTACTTTGACAACATGTTCTCGCCACCCAAACAAAATAAAAACATATTTTATTAATCTCTTTACAGTTAGAATTATACTTTGAGTTATGTAAAAAGTTTTAAAGAGGACCCTAACTTAGTTAAAGGCAGCTTTAAATCATCAAACAGAGAATGCCCCACCATTTGGAAATACTCTCTATCCTCTTGAACACCATGTGGTTCAAAATAATAACGTATCATGTAATGCAGTGATCAGCAGTCGGAAGTACAGAAGTCCGCTGATCTTTAGTCATATTTTAAGCATGAGTGATAACACTTAATCTTGTTTGCAAAACACAAATGCAACATTTGGTTGAGTGGTTAGAAATGATGAGATCCAGGGGTGCTGGTTTGGCGTAGTGGATGACTATGATGCTGCTGGGAAGGCAGATGACTCATCTCCACATTCAGACACATAACAAGAGCAAACTGCACAAAGCTGACAAACTTTATAGAAGTGGTGGACAACAAAGATGACATGAACAACTTACTTTTTAAACCTAAATATAGTGGCAGACAGTACAGAAACTGAGTGCGATTGGTGTTATTTTCTGTTGTAAATAATCTGCTTTTATTCATTAGTTTCATGTTTTAATCTTGGCCACATCTTTTGTAATTTGCTGAGGGCCGATGGAAATGAGTGTGGTCATTTGGTCCCAGAGCCATAGTTTGAACAACCCTGACGTAAAGGCACGGCGTAATATGCAACAGACAACTCTGTGTTAGTTCTCTTGCTAGTGAGGCTGACAGACATTAATTGATTATTATTTGTAAGCATGAGTAAACAGGTAGTTTTGGCTCCCATCAGCCAACACAGAAGTGGCAGCTTGAGTTTGCATCAGATTATGTGATTAACATCACAAGTCATGTGATGTATATTTTGTGCAAAAGATTTCTGTAGAAAAAAACATATATCCTTAAGCCCATATCTTTCATTATCAAAAGCAATAAATGACACTAAATTGGGTGTTTATGACTCTCATTTATGTACCTGTGCTATCAAAAATGTATCAATATCATTTGATTTTCATAAATATCATTAAGTCTCTTTAAATGAAACTGTACTGATACACGCCTTTAAGTCCTACCCTCTGTCTGGCCTGAAAATATGTGGATTTTTCTTGAAAACTAAACACAGTTCACTGTCTTATGGATAGCTGTTGTTTAGTGTGCTGAAGCAATGAGAGTACATTCAAAGGCAGAAAAGCTGAAATCTCATGCCAACTTTTGCCCAAAACTTCCAAATTTTACGTATGTGTTAAAGATGTACCAGATGCTCCAAAATATCTCCACACCCTACAGGCAATGGTCTTCCTTTAGAGATGTTTCAGAAGGTTCTTTATATCTGTACAATGTAATTTTAGAGCCTTTCTAGGAGTGAAACGCGAGTCCAACTATAAATCACATCCCTGTTTAGAGCAGGCGTCTGGCACGACTGGCCAGCTTCAGTTCCCCAGACCACCACCTCCTCCTCCACTGCCGCCGCCTCCTCCTCCTCCTCTCCTCTCATGCTCTCCATCCCTCATGCCTGTTAAAGGCTTGTCCTGCAGGGCCTGGATGCACTTGTGTGGTACAACAACAGAGAAACCGCCCAAAGCTCTTAACAGCTCTTCCTCTCTCCACTTCCTCCCTCCTCCCTCCATCTCCACTGCTAGCACCAACACCAACACCACCACCAGCAGCTCCTCTCTCCCTCTCTTCTCTCCTCTCCTCTCTTGCTCTGTCTTTCCCAGCTGCACCGGCGAGCTGTTCCGTATGAACTGCTGCCAGCTGAAAGCCTGCTACTCCTGTGAGATTGCTATTACTCAGTGCAAGCAGGGCTCTGCGTAGCCAAAGGGCTGCTCTCCGAGCTGTAGATCTCCATGTTGTGACTTGTCAACACGGGAAAAATCGTTACCAAGGCTGAGGTACTTCCATTGCACACAGAGGGGGTCTGATTGAGACCAGGCAGATGGGCAGGTACTGCACTGGAGGACAGATACTGATGTCTGATAAGGAGCTGTCGAGGATTTTCTGTATCTCTGAAGAAGAAAAAATATTTTCTGTGAATGTCAGGCTAAGATATAATTAAATTTCATGTAAGGTCACACACTTATGGAACTTCTCCCTGGCAAACAAGAAAAAGCTGCCTACTGCTGCACTTTATGGATGCACTAACACTGGGTCCAGTTGCCCTGTACCATGCTCAAGCACAAATGTCTTCCCCTCCCTAGCTCCCAGCTTACCTGAATACACACTGCCCAAGCTCAAGCCAGGCCTGAGAAATTACACAGCCACAACAAGCCCACCTCAGAATCAGTCCAATGGAGACCATCACAAAAATTATGAAATCAATCAAACTGACTTCTTTGAGTTATCTGGACTAAATACAAGCAGGGCTGGGGATGAAAAAAAAAATGATGATATATTTTCAAACAAGATATAAGTTTAGACAGTATCATGTTGATGCCCTAAAATAGCAGTAAGCGAGCCACCATTTCAGGTAATTCTCTTGACTGTATTGGACCCTCCCTGCCTTTCTTCCCCTCCAAAAAAAGCGAAATATAGAAAGACACAACAGCCCACCCCACCCCTGCTCACTCACAACAGTCCTGTCAGCAGCTCCAATATGGAGGAAAAGAAAGACGAGAGAAACACAAATGAAGAGGAGGAGGCTAGATGTTAAAATGAAAAACAGTGGCTTGATGATTTGTGTTCAAGATCTCAAATGAGCAGCAGTTGAAGTTTTCACATCAGTGCCACAAAGTGCAATATGGTGACTATGTAAATTGGTAACTGCAGCCCCAAAAGCTCAAGGTTTTGCAAGCCTCTGCATCATACTGATCAGACTTTAAGCTTCATTAAGCTGTATTTTTTTTATTATTTATCTGGAAAAAATATCAAAATTTATATCAAATATTGCCATGCAGCAAGAAAATATCAAGATATACATTTCTGTCCACGTCCAGCCTAAATACAGCTCTTAAGCCTGCAGCCTCTACATCTTGCACCCATGCTTGTGATGGGAAGGAGCAAGCATACCATGCCATAGTCCATCTCTTCCAAGTGTGCCAGTGCTATGCTTTAACTAAAACAGCACAAAGCACGTACACTACATGAACAAACTGGATTTAAATGTGCTTGGGCACTGTACCGATTGATATTTGTGAGTGCATCCTAGAGAGAATTTCTGGTTTTGGCTAACCTTAATGTGTTTTAAGTAGTTTTCTAATTATTTCTTTACATGGATGGCCCATATTAATTTTTTCCTTGTGGCTAGAGGGCAAAATAGTTGTAGGTTTAATGGTTTGATTTACCGGTACCTATAATTTACCATAGGGGACAATACAGCAAAGACATTTTATATCAGCATTATATATTTGAACTCAAGGCAAGTATAAACGTTTTTATAATTAGCTAAACATAATTGAAGCCACTTTAAGCTGCCTTTTCAAGGCAACTTACTAAACATTTACTAGTTATGAAAGCATACATTACTCACATTTCCATTTTTAAACATGCACTTAAAATTGAATTAAAGGGAGTTTTACAGAAACTATTGTAGAAACTGTTATCCTCAGTGTTTTAGGGTAGTTTTTGTCACATTTAATTATTTACGTTTTTGATATCTTCTGTTCATTTAGCTGGGTATAGCTTCTCTGTGCTGTATATGGGTCAAAAGTGCTCAGTAATGCAGTTTAACTTAATATCTCGGTTCTTATGCAGGTATCATAGGATGCAAATGTGCATTGGTTTGTAAAGGCAGAAGATTAAAAGCCAAAGCTGCAGCTCCACATTGTGGTAAATGGTAGCTGCCACCTCCTTTGCACTTTTGGACCTCCAGACCTCTGCAATGGTTATATGACTGAAAGCTCTAAACTTGTACTGTATTTGCCAGCATCAGACACTAAACCTCTCCAACACTGCCATCTTATTTAGGTCTTTATGCCACCTTTTAAATTTGACTGTATTGTACAGTACTTGGATTTATCTCTGAAAAAATAAGCCATAATCTAACAAATCCAAAATAAGAAAGTGTACAGTATTTCAGTTTTCATTGAAATTAATACATTTGTGAAACTCAGTGCGTGCACAAAAGAATACCCCAGGTTGAATTAAAGTACATTCACAACTTGACAATTATTTAATTTTACTGATGAAATTTTAGTAAAAGTCAGTGCTCAAGGGCTACAACCAAAACGCCATAACAATATCAAAAACCGTTTAAGAGCAGTTTATGAAAGAGGACTGAACCTTCGATTTTATAATTCATTCAACAGAAATATCTGTGTAACTATTTTTGGTAACTACTACTTAGTACACTGATTTCAGGTGTTTTGATACAAAAATCTTGAGTAAATTTCAGGAGCTCTGCCAGAGAAAATATACTCATTTGCGGGCTCATGCTTGCCCATACAGCAGGAACTTTTCCATTTCAGGGGTTGAAGGAGTGGGCAGGAAAGTTCTAGGTACAGTCTGTGTTCACTTGTGTTTACACATGCAGCTGACATGCAGAGTTTTGTGTTTTTATGAAGAGGGTAGTAGAGTGTTCATATTCCATATCCAGCTCTAAGTTGAAGCTTTAAAATGTCAAATACTGCCTGGGCACACGCACTGTTATTGAACACAGTATTAACCAATGGACATTTTAACTGCTCTAAATGGACATAGCACATCATGCCTTTTGCTGGACTTTTTTTGCCCAAATGAGTGACAGACTTTAACTGTAAGCTCTTTTCTGTTTACAGGACATAAATCATGCACATCTTAACTTTTTATCAGATCTTCACCTGAAAACTAAACTATTACAATCTCAGGTCTCCTTCAAGTGACCCCAATAATTTCTTATCAATGACATGACTTTTTTTTTTTTTTTTTTTTTTTTTTAGATAAGAGCAACAATTAAGAGAAGGGACAGATCTAAATACTCCACATGAACTCCTTAGTTATCAGGTGAAGGTTACATGAGTTTTAGGTAAAGGGAAATGGAGGCATGGTCAATGATTTTAACATCAGTCACACTTTTACTTTTTGTAAGTCAGCTTGCATCAACCACCTTAAGAGGCCAAAGTATAAGAACTGTAATGATTATTTGATGATTAAATAATTTGAAATAAGTTACAATATGGGATATGTGGGGAACCACTTTTCCTTGAAGTTGTGTTGTGTTCCTGAGGCTAAAGTCCTCAGTCAGCACCTGGGGAAAATCTGACCTCCTGGTCTTTTCTACGTCATTACCATTCTCTCCAACCTGTTCCCATCTCTAGACCTACTGTCCTCTTCTATAAGTAAAGCATAAAATCAAGCCAATATGACAAAATCAGCTTCAAACATTTCCAATTAGAGTGCCCTAACTGCCAACAAGCAAAGCGGTGCAAAGCAGCATGACATAGAGCAATGTGACACACTGTTTTTATATCATTGCTCAGTTTCTAAGTCTGTCTGTCCCATGCATTGACATGGACTCGAAACACAAGGTTTGACGAGGCTCTGGGAGAGTCAGAGGGAAAGATTTTCTTGATTTTATTTTACTTTTAGTTTTGCATCAAAAATAGCCAAATTCATGATGAAATACTCAAACTTGTGTTGAAGTGGAGGTTAAACTGTTTCAGCAGATGGCCTGCAAATGCTCAGCAATAAAAAGCACTAAGACTGTATGGTTATTTTAATTACATTTTATATATTCGATTTTGACCCTCTAACAACCAAAGAAATATGACTGACATCTCTATTTACATTTAAAATGCACTTGTAGAAAACTTAGGGAGTGTAAATTAAAAATACTTCGAAAATTAGCGTATTCAGTTGTTTATTTTTATATATATTATAGCATGCTCCCTGTACATATTCTTATATGCTTATGTTTGTGTATGGGGCTTTACTCAACTTGCTCTGCTTCAGTTCTCTTTACACTCAATGAACACAAGCCTGCATTGCCTCTAGAGATGTTCTGATACCATTTTTTCCCTCTCAAAACCGATACCAATACTTGTGCTGTGGGTATAGGCCGATACCAAGTACCGATCCTATACCAGCATGCTATAAAAAAATTATCATACTACGCCTTCATGACTGTGATATTATTAACCTTGTGGTAAGTCCTGGCTCAGGTTCAACCCTTTGTAAAACATGTATAAATACAGCAAATTCAAGCCATTTATTTAAAAATTTACTTTCAAATAGAACAGTATAAAAAGCAGTAGTGAAAATGCAATTTGACTAAATTAATTTATGGATAATTATTTTAAAAAATCTAAGTGGAGCTACAATATTTTTAAATAAAAAAGGCATTTAAATACAACAGTATAAAAACAGTAGTGCAACAGCAACTTAAATAAATAAATCTAGGAATATATTTTTTTTAAATTGAAGTGCAGCCACAATATTGTAAAATGAAGGCATTTAGATAGAACAGTATAAAGACATGGGGCACACGTCAGAGCTCCAAATGTCCATGGTAAAGCTGACTGCATGCACATCTTTAAGCATACACAAAATGTGTTCCCTAACTGCCTCATATAATTTGGGCAGCACAGTTTTGGAGATATATATAAGACCTGGCAAACAGTACCTTGGCTCAACATGCTCCATTCAGCGGAGAAATTCAACATTTTCCACAACAGACAAGGGTTGGTCATCCAGGACAATAAATTCCAGGACTTTGTCTGTTCGGATCTTTCTTTATCCAGCCCTTCGAACAGGCTCACCAGGAAGTGTTTGTCATTGTTTTAGATTTATTTTAATCAATAATCAAAGGTCATAAACCTGAAAACACAATAAAATAGGAAACCCAGTTACAATATATTCTTTAAATAAATTGCCCAAAATAATGAAAAAAACAGAAGCCTGTACCATCATTTATAATCGTATTAAAGCCTGCTCAGAATAATTACATTGACTACATTACCCAGAATGCTTAGCAATAAAGGGAGCATGCGCAAAGCGGCTCTCCACCGTCCACTGTGGTTGTGGAAAAAGAGGAAGCATATAATACAACACAAAGTACAATGCAACGCTATGCAATGGATTATGAACCAAATCAGCGCTTAGCCCCAATCACAGATTGCAAACACGCTGAGAGCTCCAACAAGCCAGCGTTACACCCTTATGGCTTATACACCCTTACGGCTAACATCGGTAGCAGAAGACGTGCATGCAGTCAGCTTTACCACGGTCATTTGGTATCGGAGCAATTTCCGATACTGGTATCGGAATTGGAACAACTCTAATCGCCTCTCCAATGTACTGTTTTAACCTAAATTTATCAGCAATTTATAAAATCATCCAAACAATTTAACTCATTCATTTGTCCTATCTTAACTTCTGTCCCAATGCTCGATCAACCAAAAGTATAATTTTTACATTAAAAATGCAAAGGCAGATTTCTTTTCCCCCCAATTTAATCCTGGCAAGAGTTGAGTTACAAGAGGAACATTAATGAAAATGTGTCTAAAAACATGTGGCCTTGGTCAGGAAACATTAGAAAAATCCCTCTCCCCACTGTTGCTTGCTCATGAACAGAAGATTTTAATTTTTTCCCCGAATGACATCATAAGGAGACATGATATCTCAGACAGATAGAGAGACTTCCTGAGCCAGGAGTTTGTTGTTGGCTCTGGTTAACGAACAATGGCAAGGATTGTTTCTGCAGCAACAGTAAACATTAAAGCACAGCACTGGAAAGTCAAGGTCACATAAACTTTTGAGAGGGGCATGGTCAGACATAGTCATGAGTGGGGCTAAAACTAAGACATTTATAGGCATGCAAAAAAAAAAAAAATATCTGGGTTGATTGGGTACTTAGAACTTATGTTGTTGGGAAATCTGAGACTATGGTTTACATGTAGTATAATATGAGACTTTCTCTTTTCAGTAAATCAGTTATAATCTCAGTACTAATTATAATCATTATGATAATTATGTTGCGCATAATTGTGCAGCCATACAAAGCATCACACTTTTGTTTCAGAACATTCGAATCAACAGTGCTTTATTTCATATTGTTCGAAGGATAAACTTAAATTTGTGCTTTTAGGACACTGTTAGTAAAAAAAAAGGAATATTTATTAAAAGGTCGATGAATGAATGAAAGTCAATGTATATATTTAACCTAATACAATACCTAATACATATGCTGAAGAACATTGCACATCCAAACTCCCACAGCTACAACACTTTCACGCTTCTGTTGTTAAGGCAAAGCCCAAATAAGCAGCCACTGTCATCTCAACAAAATATACAGCAGGAGCTTGTGCCTAATTGTTTTAAGATTCCTCAGGTCTGCTGTGGCACCACGACGAGTAAGCACTTTCTGACAAAATTCAGACAGATCTGACACTAACCCAGGCTGCAACACAGAGTATTGTAGTGATCCTTTACATATAACACAACTATGCTAAAGTGTATGAAGAATCTAGAGACCTGAGCATGAGATTTAAATAACATGTATGTTCTGCCAGCTCTGGTCTTCCACTGATTTTTGTCACACTGTTTATATTTGAATGATTGGCTGGAAAACCTAGAGTATCACAGCTAGGCCAGCAAGTAAAAGTTCATCCATTTTCTGCTAACACTTTCACAACACCCCTGTCTAGAACAACTCTCATAAACAAGTACTGCTCACACAAATTGAAAAAAGGTGACATATTTTTAACTTAGAGGTATTTGAGGCCAGAAAGGGCACTGAGAAATGACATGTTGAGTGAGTGCTTTTGAATACAAAGAGGAGTTTGGTCAAAATTTGTCACGTAAGGGTATTTCCTTCACCATCCTCTCTCTGGAACTTGTGGAGTGACCTTGTTACAAGAAGGTTGCTGAATTGAGTTCCTGAATGGGTGGCGACATCTTGGATAGAGCAAAAAGAAAATATCAGGCTTGAGGCATCACCTTGAAAAACCTGCTGTCAATGTGATGATGAAAGAGGTACTTGACCCTGGGTTTAAAGTAAAGGGTTTTTTTTTCTAGGCAGTATCTAGTTACAAAAAAGCTAACTTTACCAAAACTTTGAAAAGTACCTGAGATACTCTTTGACAACTTGCTGTACACTTTACAAAGATTTGAACCAATATTCAGTCCATGAACAACTCCAGGTAAGAGCTTTTTCCAATGGTGACACTACGGTCAAGGATATGGAATACACTGAAACAAGGAACAAAGCAGGATTAAGGTGTCAGTAGCCTAGTAGTAATGTCTTTACACCCCCGGCACAGAGACTGCTGTGCACAGCTGGTGGCCAAGGTTTGATTCCAGCCTGTGGCTCCCTGTATGCACGTTATTCCCAATTCTACCTCTCACAGAATTTACACTATATTCACTGCCTGTCTCCACAATAGGGGCATAAAAGCCTTAAATCATATCTAAAAGAAAAAAACAATACATACAAAAATAAGTATGTCAAAAAAATCAGTTCAAAAAATGCTTTCAGAGGGGCAGGTATCAAAAATATGCTAACCAGCACGAGGGCAAGACATTCATTTTAAAATATCACATGGCAAATTTGATTAAAAAAAAAAAAAATCCATTTCAGGTGCTAATTTTTACTCAGGTTAAGAGACAAAGAAAGCCTCCTTGCTTGAAATATACTATAAGCTCCTGTGATGACTTTTTACCAGTTACAAAAAACAATTAAATAAAACATTCAATAGTGAACTACAAAAGTATATGTGATCATCAGCCAGAGGATTGATCAGTTCTATATAGTCATCTCTTTCATCTCTATATGCCAAAATAATATTGTTGCAGGGGTTGGTGTCTGACAAGTGATAAATAGGTTGCTGCTTAAATAATCTTACAATATATATTCTGACATTTTTTCCGTCAAAACATCAGTTTTAAATACTTAACTTATTAGCAAAGAAATCTTCCTTTCTTCGTGTATTTTAAAGCTCCTGTGAATATTTCCTTGCACGGCTAAAAAACATTATGATATTAAAAGTGCAACTTCCACTATGACCTACAAAGATAAAAAGGATTATCAGTATAAAGATGTATCAGTTTCATAGAGTTATTTAAGTCTAAAATTATTGTTGCTATGGAATAGCTATCAAAATGGCCTGTTACCTAAATAGTCCTCTAATCCATTTCCTGCGGGAAACATGTTTGTTGCCCAAACTTAAATATTAAGTCATGATATTGGTTAAGATTCAAACAAACAAAACTTCCTGACTTAGAACACATCTTAAAGCCCCTGTGATACTTGTTTTTCTTTCTTAATGGTTAAAAAACATACCAGTATTATAATTTGCACAATAAACATGTTTACAGAAATGTACAAAAATCTGTTCCATTCCTTTAATAGTGATAGTTATCTTTTATACATGTATATAGTTGGAATCTGTCTTCATCTTGTTTATATTAGGACAGTATTTTCTTGCTGCTATTATTTAGTATTATTTTGTATTTTTCATGTTGCTATTTAAATCTATTATTTTTATACCTCTTACCTGGCATTTCGTTGTGGACAACAGAGTAGGAATTTTACTGTGCAGGGAAACATGTTTCTCAATGTGCAAATAACAATAAACACATTGAACCTTGAATTGAATCTTGAATTGTTCCTCTTGTGGCCTAAAAATGTAAATTGATCATCAGTAAAAAGATCAATCAATTCTCTATCATGATATTAACATCCAAAAGAAATGCTGTCAGACAAATGAATAAACAGGAACAGTCTTATAAATTTACCATGGTATGTGGGATTTTTTGGCCAACTATTTTTAGTTTAATATCCTGTAAAAATAAATTTTACAACCTTAGAGTATATTTAAAAACATAATGACTCTAAAGAACATAAGCATATGCAATCATCAGTATGAGGATTGATGAGCATTACATCTTCATGTACAAAAATATAAATATTTCCACAGGGCAGGTGTCAGACAAGTGATGAACAGAATGCAGACAAAACAGTCTTTTGATACATTTTCCATGGTAAAGACAGTTGTCAAATTATATTTCGATTGTTAATAAAAGGTAGAATTACATTTTTTTCCAAAGAGCACTACTTATACATGTACAGAACAAAGTCAACAGGACTGCTTTGTCCGCCATAGTTTGCTCCTGAGACTTAAATTTGAGTTGAAAAAAGAAACTGAATCTTATCACTGCACTCCCAAGATGAGACCTCTAAGTTGGGCAAGCAGCCCTTGTTACCAGGCTTAATGGATGCTAACCTTGGTGTTTTCATTTACTATTGAACAAAACATAAAAGATTGGGTCCTCTAAGGTCTATAAATGTCAATCTTCACCTAAAGCAGCCTTCTATTCTCTCTATGACATTGTATGCACTGCGAGGCATCCAGCACCTTTCCCCCTGCCCTTTAATTCATTTCTAAGTTAAAGCCTGTGTATCATTATCCGCTTGAGCTCCACTCGCCAACACCGCCAGAGCACCCAAGCCTAATCAATGTAAGACTAGGGGTAGGGGGCGGACGTGGCTGCGATGGTCGGTTGAGGTGAAGTGGAGGGGGGGCTTCTTGGCAGAAATACCCCACAAATTTTATGCCAAGAGAGCGAAATGGAAACCTCCTCTCATTTTCCTTTCCCCTTAAACCAATGTTTTCAGGCCCCAGCCCCACCAAGGTCATTATAATCATAGCAAGTGGAAGGGAGCCAGTGACCCGCCATTACAGTAAGGTAGAGAGAGCCACCCAGTCAGTCTGCTATTGGCTGAAGAGGAGGAGCAGAAATCTGCCTGGATATGTTCAAAATGTCTTATATGCAGATAATGAAGAGAGAGGAAAGCACAACACAAACAAACCTTCATTACACTTAAGGTCTTGCTCTCTAAGACAGTGGCTCTCCCTTAAGACTACATTTTTTAACAAACTGTCCCACTTTTCATGAAACACTTTTCATACAGATGATAAATATATATAGAGAGGGGATGTGATCTCAGGTTTTGAGCCCCAAACAAAGCATATAAACTGCACAAACTTACCAATACTTCTGAGCTAATTTTTGACATGTCTATCTAATCATATTTGGAGCAAAGAGATTTTAAGAACAAATAATTTTTTAAAAAGTAAGCAGATTTGAAATTGACTTGACATCAAGTGCTGGCGACCTGGTGCTCATTTTAACAAATACAATAGAAATCAGATAGACCAAATGGGTACACCTCAATTCTGGAAAAGACAGGAGAGCTGGGTGTGTCCTACTGTTTGATTCAGGAGCTGAAACTGTACCACAGCTGTTTCAGGACCAACTGTGCACAACAGTAAAAGCTTGATTATACACACACCATTATCAACATTATGTTCTCTGAACCTTATCTTTCAATTCATTATCCCTGTCAATTGGTGAAATAAAACAGAGTGCTGTAAAAAAAATACACCTTCGAGTGGTCCAGTTAAATGTCCAGTTAAAATGTTAAATGTTTACACTGTTACATATGGTTTTATCGCCTCTGTTTCCTCCTTTGATGTTCTGAGGATGCCACTGAAGTCTCATACTGCTACGCTACGATGACCCCGTCTACCTTAAAGAGGTACTATCAGAATCTATACTGTAATGGAAAATGAAGCAGGTAGAAACCATACTGTGAAAAGTCGAGCTGAGTTGAGCCTTTACCACAAATGGAAAATTATTTCATACTGCTGAGCAAACAAGCCTCCTTCTCCAGATGGGAGACACTCCCTGAGCAACATGTATGTTCAGCGCAAGGCAACTCCAGTGGAAGGAGCAAGTCTAACTACAGTAAACATTAGAGCATAGTGCTGAAAAACAAGGCAGCATCCAATTCCAGACACAACTCATAAAGATTTACACCAAAACAGCCTGTTCTGAGCAGGGATAAAACTAGGGCTGGGGCATATATCAATTCCTTTTTTTTATTATTTTGATGTGTTTCTAACAAGGCACCAGTTAAGGCAGTGTTGTTTACACTGATATAGTTGCTGATGCACTAAAATAGCAGTAAATGAACATCAGGTTGTTCTTTCCTCTCCACAAAAGCACAATATAAAAAAACACAACAGCACACCCAATCCCCTGCTCACTCACAACAACAACAACAACCCTGTCAACAGCACCAACATGGAGGGAAAGAAAAACGGGAGTAACAGTACTGAAGAGGAGGAGGCTGAATGGTTAAATGAAAAATACTAGTTTGATGATTCTCTGATGTGAGCAGCAGATTGATGTTTTTTGCTTAGAATGCCAAAACAGGTGAAAAAATGCTCGACTATGACAAATCTTTTCCACATTTCACATTAGTGCCACAAAGTGCAATACGATTACTTAATAAGATATTGAGCTGCTGAAAAACTCAAGCTTTTGCAGCCCACTGCATCAAAACAATCCTACTTTAAGCTTAATTTGCCCGTAGTGCTTTTATCATTTACCTGGAAAAAATACCGGAAGAATATCACCATCCTGTAAAAAATTATCAAGGTATAAATTTTGGTGCATATTTCCCAGCCCTAGCTGAAACTAAGTGGTCCAAAGGTATCCCAAAATCCAGCATCTAAGTGAAATTCTAGGGCAATAACCTTAAAAAAAAATGTACTGAAGACATCTGGGACAAGAGTGAATTTGTTGAAAATGAACATGATAGGGAACCTTTAATTACAGTAAGCCAAAATAAAAGAGTAAATTTAACATCTTACTTTTGTACTTGAGGCTGTGCTGAAAAAAGGTACCAAGCAAAAGCATGTTTAACCTTTTTTTTCTGGTGGTTAATACTGAAAAAATATTACTATTAAATGGCAAAAATAGTCCAAACATTTTATTTCCATTAAAAGGGCTCTATTATGAGTAATTTTGAATGTCTTATTAACAGAATTGTGATAAGTTTGCCCTTTGGCAATAAGAATTACATTAATTTGTCCCTTTCTGTAACCGCATTATCCATTCCTGAACTATAAACTGTACATATTGACAGAAAAACTAAATATTTTAGCTGATTTTAACTGACACAATGAGATACTTTTGAAATCAATAGGTCACAGAATGTAGGACCTTATATGCATTTTCACTAACTCCAACTTTTTAAGTGTGGGTATTAAGACCGCAAAATTACACAAACAATAACACGCTGCAAGGTCATAAAGAATGGCAGTTTTCATTGTGGCACCAAAGGTCATGTTTACTTGTCAGAGTGAAGGCGCCATACTGTACTGTGACCTCCATGGCCGGCTTATGTACCCACACACATACCCAGACACACACACACACAGACACACACAGAAAGAGGTTGCGTGATCATTTTCACATGTGCGTGCCTTGCACACACACTTAAAGAATAGTCTCCTCTGGCAAACTGTGCCACAGACAATAGGACAGAGCACACCGGGCTACACAGCCCATATATCTGGGTCTGTGCTAAGATAAAGCACCTCCAGCATTAAAGCCAGTGTATTAGCTTGCCCTTTTTCACCACAGATGAGGAGATTTGAAGTTCGATATTGTGCTTGTTGGCTGGCACACCACTGGGGTGTTGTTGGCTGAATAATGAAAACACACAGACTGACAGCGAATGGCATGAGGTGACACTTCCATCCTAGAGTGGGAAGATCCAAAACAAAGCACAAAAAGCTTCTGACAAATTCATTCTTTTCTGTGACAGTTTGTTGACTGAGGAGGGAAACAAGTCCTAAATCAGAGGAGGCTTTTATTTAAACCCCCAGCAGCTCAGGCACAGCCGTGCTCCAGTACAGTGCCTACACAGGAGGACATGGTTTCACATACGTAGGAGACAGTGTGTATTTTTGTGGCAGACCAATTACAAAGCAGCTTAATTGAAAGGTTGACATGAGCTCGCTTTGTTCTTCTCAGACCAAACAAGAGGAAATATTGGACTTCCGAGCTATCTATTGTTGTTTCTGTGTGATAAACAGCCTTTATACCTTAGCTGTGTACCTTTTGAAGCATCAGGAAGCTGAAGTTAAGACAGCCTCATGAGTTTGAACACATGGGCGGTTAAACACTGGCCTGGAAGCCACATGCAGCCCCCCTCCTTATTCAATGTACCGTAGGTTTCCATTTTAAACATCAGTACTTTGTAGACAAAGAAAATAAACATGGCACAAAATCTGCCATAAAGGATTTTAACCTTAGTTGCCACAGAAAAATGAATCGGTACAGCACAATGCACAAGGACTAAATGGAAAGATGGCGAAGCACAGAAATATTTCTACCTCTTTAAGATAAGATAAGATAAGATAAGATAAGATAAGATATTCCTTTATTAGTCCCACAGGGGGAAACTCCAAAGCAGCAATTTTAAAGCAGCAATATGTAAGATTTTAGTTTTGTGACTCTCTAGTGGTCACCGAAGGCCTGTCATAAACCGCACAGCGCAGCTACATACACATGACTGAAAATGTGCATTTGTTGACAAACAAAGGGGGGTGATGCCAGCTGGTAAAGATTAGGGATGCCTCAATGACGCTTTTCTTGGCTGATACTGATAACCAATCACCTGTTTGTGATATCGAAAAGCAAAAAAAATAGATCTCAAGGAGCAACACAACAAGTATACTACAGTACGGACATTTGAATGACACAATACAAGACTCATCTATAACTTTATTATTTGAATTAACCAAAATTCTTGACACTGACTAAAAGTATTAATTTAATCCAACAGGCAAAACAGAGCAAGTATTTTGATAAATAAAAGGCAATACACATAAAAATATTAACTCATTAACATAATGTAACTGCTGTAATTGTTTCTTAATGCCAAGAAACAAATTTCACCCTCACTCAACATTATGTATTCAAGGTTGAGCAAAATTCCAAATTTCCAACTCCAAAATACATTTAAACACATCATGCTCTTAGTTTAATCAAAATACTCATTTCATTAGTTCCATCAAAACACTCATTTTACCAAGCCAACCTAATGTATGTCGGTGATGATAAAATCAGGGCACCTTTAGTAAAAATGTTGTAAGAAACAAATGAGCTCTACTGACTGATGGGGGGCAGTGTTGTTATTTTCATCAATGAAAAGTCCATCAGCTGCTGACTGTGCAAACTTGTTGCATGAAGAGTTTGTGTATTTAAGTCTGTCCTCTATTTACTCTAGTCCAGCTTCTTACTTGGTCCGTCTTCACCTTCTCCTAGCCTCATCCGTCACCATCCTCCTTCCTCTCCCAGTCTCAGCCACTGTGGAGCACACTATGGCAAAACATACACAGGACACAGGCAAACTACCTCTTCTTTTAGGTAACTCGATTCCTGTAGCTAAGTATGAACCCATGCTGTAAAACAGAATGAACTTCATACAAGATGACCGCGACTTGCTGTCAAACTTGCATAGTGTTATGTGCAGGTAAACAGCAGGCTCTAAGAGGGAATGGTTGCCATTCTCACTGTTGAAAGCCCTGCTTCTATGAGATCAACTTTGAAACTTCTATTTTAAGGTGGAGATGTCATATATTGATGCTTTTAGTAGATGAACTACTGGACCTTCTCCCAATTGACCATGCCAACAAGCAGCAATCTCATGAATAAAGCAGTAAAAACATGGAAAACTGCTCATTTCATTCATAGTATATAGTAAGAATAGCAATGCTCACCACTCCTCTAGCCTATGGTAAAAATCTAATGCAGAGAATAATGCAACCTCTGCTACACTAAGCACTTGTGCTGTTTTTCTTCAGGGTCAGAATCTGCATGGACACTGTGGAGCATGCTCAGAACACACAAAGCCAGCTTCCACTTTAACTGGTGAACTTCTTATGGGAGGCAGTCAGCACTCAGCATGAACAAAAGCAAAAGGCATCAGGTGATGATGATGGAAGTGCTCCTAAGTGCAGCTTGATTTTACACAAATTCTGTTAAGAATGAGGCATGATATATCTGTGACCGTGTGAATTCAAGCTTGAGAGGAAACTCTAGCAACATGCTGAAGCATCTGTAGAGGCAGCAAGGCATTATATATCAGAAGTGGCATGTATTAGGCATTGCTGACACAGAAAACATTATTCTCTTCATTCACTGAAAAATCCTTATGCATTGATAAGAGAATTGAAAAAGAAATGAATCCATAAACAGAATCAATAATGGTACTGGTATCAATAAAATCTTATGAATATCATCCCTAGTTGTTGCACAACTAGATGAAGAAATTCTGATTTTATTTCCTTTTAGTCATCAATCTGAAGCCCTGTTCATTGTCTCCTTCACAGCTGTAATATTTACACCTCAGTGATGCTTCACCTTCACTGTGAATGTCACTGTGTGAATAGCAGTATGGGGAATGAATTGACACCCTCCTCACTTTGTCCCTAGAAATAGCATTAGAGGCTCAACAGAAGTGAGAGGGGAGCACAAGGAGCCAGGGGAGGAGTGCAGCGCTTTGGGGAATTTGCACTGTGCCACGCTTTCTCACACTCCTGCAAAGCTGCATCACAATTTTAACACAACCTTGTGGAAGCAATATTGATGTTTCTGAGGCATAGTGACAGTGGAGCTCTGCTGTGGTGCTTTTGGTTATATGCGCTTAAGAAATTTGGCATCAACAGGAAAGTTGTATATCTATATACACCTTAAAAACCAACAACTCAGGGAACCAGGAGCCCTATGTTTTTGTT